>CM020620.1:6567723-6897738 GCA_009829735.1 Pyropia yezoensis
AGGATAGTTCCCTTCGGGAGGGTGACTGCCTTACGGCGATAGTTCGCCATCACTAGGAGGGACGACCCTCCTGCTGGGAGGTCTATGAGACCGTTGGCCATGGTCAACCCATGGCGCTTGTACGTCCGTAGGTTGGACTGGACTCTGCAGATGCCTGCGAGGTCGCAGTTAACCGGGAGGACTGTCTCCGACAACGGCTCAAAGCGAGTTCGCTTGGCCAACCGAAGTGTCTTCGGCTCGACGCTTGCGTACACCTCAGCCACGTTAACGTGGCTTCCTTGTAGCGTCAGGTCCCTGACGATAGCCGTGTGTCCTCGCTTCGTCCCGTCGGCTTCTTGAAGCTCGACGGTCCTCCGGCCTGGCCGGATTGCATCAACGTGAACGTTGATGAAGGTGCACCCCAGTATGCAGGGCACCGATAGCGTTTCACATACCAGGAAGTCAACTTCCGTAGTGAGATCCCCGATGGTAACCTGCAGCGACATCGCTGCGGTCGTACGAATGAGTCGACCATTTGCGTCCTTGATGGTGGGTCCCCGAGTCACTCTGACTCGTGGAAGCCACTTGTCCGGGAGGGTATCCTTCCGGATAAGGTTGGGTCCAGCCCCTGTATCCAGTACAGGGTAGTACGATCGTGTCGATTGGGGGTCAACCCCCAGTGTGGCTGATACCTTGAAGTTCTCCAAGGTAAACAACACATGTCCTACACCGATATCCGGTGTAGCTCGGGCATCCTGAACAGGGCCCTTGTCTGGTTCAACGTGACGGGGCTTCCCGTCCTCTCCTCCCAACCTTGGAGGTTGGTCATCAATCCCCTGACGCCGTGTCGTCGGGGCCGGAAGGTGTACCCGGGGGTTGATGCGGCGTCGGCTCAACCGCGCTCTCCGTGGGGCTTTCCCCGCGGTACTCCGGGGTGGCTTGCTTGGGTGACCCCAGCGCCCCCCGGTCATCCTTCCTCTTACTCGTTTCCCGCCCTTGGTAGGGTGCTGTCCGCCGGGACATCCGGCTGAGGAGGTGCCCCCTCGACGGCCAGTACTCCACCTGGAGCTGGCTGCCTACCCGGTGCGGGTCCGGGTGCTCGGGGGGATACCCCCCGGTGGATGCCTTGCGTTGCGCCGCTGCCCGCCGAGACTCCTCGGGGATGAGTGGGCAGGAAGACACCCAGTGCTGGGGATCCCCACACAACATACACCCGGACGTGCCGGTCCCCCCTTGAGGTCGCATCGGGGTAGCCCCGTAGCTACGGTTGCCTCCCTCGGGCGCCCGAGTGCCTGCTCCCTGGTAGGCCTTGGGTCCTTGGGTCAACCGGAACATGGACTCCCCCAACCGGTTGGGTCGGCCCGCAATCTGCGGGGGTGCCTCCGTGCGCACCGCCCATGTTGGCAAGGGTTGGTGAGGGTTACCCGTCACCGGGGAGTACCCCGTAGTCCGCACATACGGGACGCGCCGTCCCGTTCCTTCGTTGACCTGGAACTGGGTTCCAGCCGGGGCGATGTACGCTACCGTACCATGTTCATCAATCACCGGCGTCGCCGGTAGCAACAGGTGGCCCTGTTGGTCGACTAGAGGGTCACCCTCACCAATAGGGGTATGTTCGGTCGCCACCAGTACTGGTGCGGCCTTACGTTCCACCTTCTCTTGCCTCGGTACCGGGGTAAGACTGGGCTTGCCTCCCTCACCCTTGGGCTTCGGGGCCAAGGCACACTCCGGGTGTAGAACCCGGTAGGCGTCCCCTAGGGACTTGCACATATGCATCAGTCGACTGAAGTTCGTCCGTGCCGTGTTGGCGCCCCGTGCGGATATCCGCACGTAGTTGGGTACTCCTGCGAACAGGATGGCCCGTAGCTCCCCTTCTCCGAGGAGCTTCCCCAGCTCGTAGTCGAGCTCTTGGATCCGGCGTCCAAACATCTCCTCATCCTCCCAGGACTGGGCGGTGGCAGTGCGAAGGGCCCGATAGTGGTCCTCGCACTTGTCCTCACTGAGGTAGCTGCTCAGCAGCTCCTTCAATATCCCACGGTAATCCATGGGGGTGGCCGCGACCCTCATTCCCGGCATCGGGGATGCCTGGCGAAGAATGCCTCGCACCCGTTCATCAACAAAGAACGGGAGGATCTCCGGGGCCAGCCCCTCGTTAACGAGCGCCTTGTCTGCGGCTGCCTTGAAGCTAGTCAAGAAGCCGATGACTGCCAACGGGCGTCCGTTCGGCCCCCCGAACATAGGGACTCCCTTCATAAGGGTCTGCATAGAGCGGATCGCCCGATGCGACGTATTACGCATCGATTCCGATACGGGGGTAGAGCGGTCCTCCAAACGATAACGTTCCGGAGTAAGAACCGACCGGAAGACCTCGTTGACGATCTCCGTGTCAGCGTCCTGGATATCCAGTCGCTTAGCCAGTTGATGAGCGAACTCATCGGACTCCATCCGCTTCAGTAGGCTCGCAGTTACCTGCGCGGTCATAGCTTCCACCACTGAAGATGGTACTTCAGGCGTCGGCACCTCGGGAACCCGAGTTGCCGGGCCTCCTTCGTCGTGGGGGTACTGCGAGAGGGTACCCCCTCCCCCAATAACCGACTCTCCCCCGGCGTACGTATCCGCCGGGTCGTGTCCGCGGAGTCCGCTTCGGGTGCTCCGAGCGTATCGCTCCGTGTGACTCCGTTCCAACTCTGCCGACGAGTCGGACCCATACCCCATTGTGTCCGGGGGTTGTCCAGGAGTAGCAACACCGGGGTTGACCCTGGTGGACTCCGAAAGTAGTCCGGCCGGTTCGAACCGTACCGGTGTGGGAGGAACACGACGGGGTCCCGTCGTGTGCCGTGTTGACATCAACACTGCCATTGCGTCCTCCGTCCGATCTTGACGGGCGTCGAGCCCGGAAAACCGGGCCTCGATGCGGGCCAATGATGCCATCAGGGAATCCCCTGGTGAAGGAGGCGGCGGAGTGAGGTCGGTCGACGACAGTTGAGGCGGGCCCCCGCCTCCTGCCGTCCGAGCCGTGCCAAACGTCGATCCGGCACCGGAAAGCATTGGCGTCTCAATGTTATCGATCGGGTTCACGATCCCGGTTCCCGTAGTCACCTCCGGAGTCGGCGTCGACGCCGATCCGTCATCTTGAACGTTCCCCGTCTCTTGGGTAGACATAGTCACAATCAGTCCACCGACGCAACGATCACCACGAATAAGAGAGCGAGGGGGTAGATTGGGGAGAGCAACAGTAGGTCACCGTCACAGGTAAAAGCTCAACACAATCGATCAGGTCGCAACACCACGAGTACAAGAAAAGGACCGGATCCCTATCCGTGTGCCAGGGCCGAAGACGGCGTCACCACAAGGGTGACGGAAACCCGTCCCCTGCTGCTCCACCAATGTAGCACAATAGGAATCCGTCGCACGTCCACTCTCAGGGAACACTCACCAAGGGGGATCGGCACCAACGTCACCGGGAGGCCAAGGTTGCTGTCCTTGGAGCGCAAGCCACGGGACCAAGATGGGAGCCCAAATGGGAGGGGTTTGTTGTTCTACCTTGGCCGGCGGTGGATTCGCCACCGGCCCCCTCGTTATAAACCCTCGGAGACACTACTAACTACCCTCCACCCCAAGATGCAAGTCCCTCTGGTCATACGTAACTTATAGATACCGTGACCAGCTCGGACTCTCGAATTGAAAGTTAAGGATTAGAAGTAGCCCCCCTAATATTAGGGTCACAATACGGACAACCATATTGCTACACGAGGCCTACCGCAAGTTGCGGGAGGAACAACGCCAGGAGCGTCAGGCCGAGTTGGCCAAGGAACGGGAGGAGGCGCGCCAGGCCAGAGAGTTGAGAGAGGCACGCCGAATCCGCAAGGAGAGGGTGGTAGCTGCCGTGGGAACTTCCCAGGGTATCCCTTCGTCTTCCCCAGTTGGGAAGACCCCTCCGGGAACTGACCATCGGTGTTGGATCTGCAACTCCGATGGACACTGGGCATATGACTGCCCCAAGTTGAGTAAACGCATCCAACAACTTGTTCGGAATGCGAGTAAGAAGTCGGCTACGAGCGAAGTACGTTCACGCCGCGAGGGTGGGTCTCGACCGGTCGTCGCGGTCGCCACACCCTCGGCGGAGGAGGCGGACACGTCGTCCTCGGACTCGTCGTCTTCCTCCCCGCCCTCAGATTCGGACGCCAAGTCGGCGGGAAACGAATGACCGTTGGGGCTGGTCGTCCGAAGCTCACAACGGCAGCCTCGGCCAAGTGGGCCAGGAGGACGAACCAACCGTGCCGGATACTGCGGCGACCTAAGGGAGTCCGCCCACCTCGGGTAGGACTCCCCAAGAACGTAAACCCACGTCGGGTCATCGCGGTGCTGACGGGTGAGAACTTCCAGGTGGCTGGACGGGTGCAACTTGCCCCCGGCCGTGCATGCTGTACCCGTATCGTACTTGATACCGGGTCAGGAGCCTCCTTGATACGCAAGTCGCTATTACCAAAGGAGGTGAAGCTCCAACGCTGGAGGTCCAAAGCTGACCATATGATTGACATCAATGGTGGGGTACTTCCCATCGTTGGTGCCGTGACCCTACCAACTAGGTTGGGGACCCATGAGGTCGACGTAACCTATGGCGTAGTTGAGAATATATCGGTACCCCTGCTTCTGGGTACCCCTTATGTTGTTACACAAGTGCCTTTGATTTGTGGCCCTGAGTACTGGGTCAAGTTGATGAATGGGGAGACTATCCCCATCCTTGGTAAGGGAAAGTCTGTGGCTCCTGTGACAGTCTCACAGTCGAAGCCTGTTTGTTCGGTGAGGGAAGGGTTTACTGCTACCCTGCGTTTAGCCCGCAAAGTCATGTTGCCCCCCAACTCGGTGGCGCACGTTGATGTTGTAACTGATTTTACGGGGAACGGGTTGGTGCACCCTCACCCCCGTCTTGCTCGCAAGCACCAAGTGCATGTTGCCGTTGGCACGATGGACCCCAAAGCCGGAGTCCCGTGGAGGATCCAGGTGATGAACCTGAGCCCGACGCCCAAGTACTTCAAGTCGGGAGCCAAGTTCGGCTATATCGACCAACATGAGGGACCGGTAGTAGCGGTCACCCTCAACGCGGGCGCAAGTAGCGACCCGAAGTCCGGAAAGGAGAAGCATCAAGCCAAGTCGGCCACCTCTCCTCGTCCCCATGTGAACATGGAGGGTGTCCCCCCCAGGTTGAGGGTTCAAGTTGAACGCCTCTTGGACCAATATCACAAGTTGTGGGATGGTCAATTGGGACTCATGAGAGCCACCCAACACCGGATCGAGTTGAAGCCAGGTGCACCCCCTATACGCCAACAACCGTATAGGGGAGGACCTCGTTCAAGGGCCCTCGTTAAGGAGCAAGTTGCTCGCATGGAGGCCCTCGATGTGATCGAGGCCAGCAACGCCGAGTGGGCGAGTCCGGTGGTTATCGTCCCCAAAGTTGATGGGACCCCCCGGTTTTGTATCGACTACCGTAAGCTCAACGAGAGCACGGTGAAGGACAGTTATCCCCTACCTAGGATGGATGACTGTCTGGACTCTCTGGGGGAGGCAAACGTGTTCTCTACCCTGGACTGTAACGCGGGGTACTGGCAAATTCCCATTGCCCCGGAGGACAGGCATAAAACTACCTTTACCTGTCACTGTGGTACCTACCAGTGCAAACGCCTACCGTTTGGTCTGTGTCACGCGCCGGCAACTTTCCAGCGCGCTATGGACATGATTCTGGCCGGAGTACGGTGGCAGATCTGTCTTGTGTACCTAGACGATATCATTGTGTTCTCCCGAAGTCCGGAGGAACACATTGGCCATCTTGGCCAGGTGTTCAAGCTACTTGCTGACGCCGGTGTGTCACTGAAGGCGAGTAAGTGCCACCTCTTTACTCAAGAGGTGGAATACTTGGGACATGTTGTCCGTCCGGGGCGTCTCAGTGTTAACGAGAAGAACTTGAGGGCCATTCGTAAGGCTCAGTACCCCCGGACCCAGACCCAGATGAGGAGCTTCCTCGGGATGTGTAACGTGTACCGACGTTTCACCAAGGGCTTCGCCAAGGTGGCGAAGCCGTTGAATGAGCTAGTGAGCTCAACGCTACCGAAGAACCTGCCTCCCCCAAGTCGGGTGGAGCAGGAATCCTTTGAGACTCTTCGGGACCTTCTGCTGAAGCCCCCCATCTTGGCTATTCCCAGGTTGGGAGGCCACTACATCCTGGATGTGGACGCTAGCTACGACCAACTTGGTTGTGTGTTGCTTCAGCAGCAGCCGGACAAGGAGTACTTGCCGGTGGGATACTTTAGTAAGGGGCTGAACTCGGCCGAGAAGAACTACGGAGTCACCGAGTTGGAAGGACTCGCAGTGGTGTGGGCGGTGACGTCACTTCGTCACTACCTGGAGGGTGAGAAGTTCCTCATCCGCTGTGACCACCGCGCGTTGCAGTTCATCTTTAAGACGGACTGTACGAACACTCGTCTCAACCGGTGGAGGGTGCGACTGGCACCCTTCAACTTTGACATTGAATACCGACCTGGCAGGCAACATGCCCTTGCCGACGGCCTCTCTCGGGTACCTACCGAGGGGCTGGACACTAACCCAGTCGATGAGGACATCCCCATCGGGGGGGTAGTCACGCGCTCGGGTCAGGCGTTGAACCCCGAGGCGCCAGGGAACAAGAAGTACTTGCCCCTGTCCCTGGACGAGGTGGTGAAGGCCCAGGCCGAGGATCCCTTCTGCAAGTCGCAGAGGGATATACTGGATACAGTGGTTGAGACGCGCTTCTTTCTGGGAGACGATGGCCTCCTCATGAGGAGGGGGGTATTCCAGGGGACCGAACAACTTGTCGTACCCGCATCCCTCAAGGACAGTATCCTTGAGAGGGAGCACAACGCTCCAACGGGTGGACACCTGGGGTCTAGCAAACTGTACCAGACCCTGAGGACCAGGTACTACTGGCCGTCCATGGTGGTGGACATCTACAGTTGGGTGGCTGCCTGCACAAGTTGTGCACAGAATCGTCTGATGGAACGGCGGCCTAGTACGGCTATGCTATTGTTCCCGGCCAAGGAGCCCTTCGCCGCGTTGGCGATGGACATCCTTGGGCCACTGCCCGTGACCGAGGAGGGCAACCAGTACCTCCTGGTCATCTGTGACCGCTTCACGAAACTTACGCGAGCGATCCCACTGGCAGAGATCACGGCCATGTCGGTCGTGTCAGCCTTCCTAGATCACCGGGTTGCCGCGTATGGCATCCCAGATAGTACACTATCGGACAATGGACCGCAATTTGCGTCTGTACTGTTTCAGGGAGTGCTGGATATGTTGGGGGTTAAGGCAAACTATGCCACCCCCTACCACCCACAAACTAATGGGCAGGTGGAGCGCTTCAACAAAACTATTGTTAGGCAGCTGCGCCACTATGTGAGTGAGCACGTGAAGACGTGGGACCAATACATTTCTATTCTTACCACTGCCTACAACTCGCAGGTTCACTCATCTACAGGGGAAGTACCCCTCGCTTTTGTGACCCCCCGTCGCGTGCGGTCTATTGCCGTGCGGCGGTCGCTCCCAACTAGGGAGGATGGTGGCAGTACGCCTACTCCTACTGAGAGTAAGGCGGAGTTCGCCGCTAGGCTTGAAAACCTCATCCCTAAAGTCAGGGCTGAGATGGACAAAGCACAAAAGCGCTACAAGCGTACCTTTGACAAAAAGGTGCGCAATGCTAAACATGTCCCCGAGCAGGGTGACTGGGTGCTGGTACACTCGCACACCCCAACTGGGGGTAAGCTGGTATTCCAGACGAAGGGACCGTACCAGGTTCTTCGTACTGATGGGCGGCGCTTCACCATCGAAAGTGACGATGGGGTCCGCACAGTGAACGGACAGGACGTGGTCAAAGTTGCACCACCGCCTGCAGGCGACCCAGCTTGGGCGCGTGCTTTGGAAGCGTGGCGCCTCCCCTCACTGCCTGCGGCCAAACAGGGCCCGCAGGAGTACGTGTTCGACAAGTTCATCGACCACGGCTGGGATGAGGATACTGACCGCCTCATGTTGAGGGTGCGTTGGTTTGGCTACAAAGCCAAGGATGATACGTGGGAGTATGTGGAGGACCTTCCTGCTGAGAAGGTCCGGGCGTACTGTGCCCGGAACGAGATAGACCCTAACAGCCCTCCCTCAACGTGAGGGAAGGCCGAGCAACAGTGCCAAGAGAGTGCTTCAAGTCGAAGTGGTACGCAGAGTGGCTTTAAACTACAGCCCTAACCCTCACACTCTCACAACAAAGGCAGCTGCCAACTAGGCACGCATGCTAGACTCTCCCACTCCACGGCCCTCGCCCTCACGTGGAGGCGAGCGGCGAGACCCACGCCGATAACGGTCTCCACTCGTTGGAAGGGGCGGCGGCTCCAAGTCGGAACCGTCGCGCCCCTCACGGTCGCGCAAGTGGCGCCGACCGTGGCTACTCTTCTGCCTGGTCTTGCGCGCAAGTTTGCGACGCAGACGCTGGACAGACTCCGTCTCCGATGGGGTAGAGGACTCCGAGACGGAGTAAGACAACTCGTCTTCCGACACGGAGGGAGAGCGCCGCGAGTGACGGCGACGACGGCGAGGAGGCGAGTATGCCCGGCTCGCACGACGCTTGCCACGCCCAAGTGGGGTTGGCTGGGGCATAATAGCCCCAATGCGAGCCAACTCGGCCGTCATAAACTCCGCCACCGACTCGCAACTCGCGGTCGCCACTGCAGTACGAACGCGCTCCTCAAGTTGAGGAGTCTCGGAACTTTGGAGGGTTGCGGTCGACGCGGCCAACCAGGAAATGGTGCGCACCAACGTGGTGATCATTATCTCTGAGGTTAGAGGCGTGGGCGGTAACACCAACTTGGGGTATACCGTCAGGAGGGTGGCCCCCAAGTTGGGGGACACCGGGGTGGACGACTCAATGGCCACGCTAATCGGGATGTCCCCGTGCGGCTGGTGGGGGACAGAAGGAAGCGGAGGGGCCCGCCGAGGTGGCGGTACCCGGGTGTAACTGCGACCCCGACTTGGGGCCCCCGCAGTGGGTTGAGTCATATGGTCATCATAGGACGGCACGGCCATAACTATGGGCTTGTCCGGGGGTGGCGCAGTGTGGCGATCCACCCCCGGGGCATACGGGTAGTCCCCGATGCCCAACCCCTCTCGTAGGACCACACGGCCGTCGTGAAGTTCACGAGCGACCCACACGAACTGGCGAAGTGCGCCATCGTCCTTGGGCCCACGAGTGGGGCGGCGCAACTTGTGCTCAATGCTCTCCCACTCGATAAACTTATGGAGGCGGAGCATCTCCTCAATTAGAGTGAGTTGTCCTGATGAGCACCCCTCAGCAACTTGCTGAGGGGTGAGCTGTTCCAAACCTTGGAGGAGCCGGAGGGGGAGATGCCAGAGCATCCCCCGCCGCTGAACACAGGACACCCAGGTCGACATGACCTCGAGGAGCCACTGGGTGGCCAACATGGCCCACACCAGGTGATCAGGGGCAGCCGTCAACATGACGGAGGCGAAGTGGTCAAGCAACCGTGGCAACAACGCCGAGAACCCGTAGGGGACCTCAACTTGAGGCCACCACTCGGGCTTCTTCGGATAGTACTGCTCCTTACTGGCAGCAGACTGTTGAGGAAACTCAAGTTGAGCCGAGGTCACCAAGTAGGGACCTCGCCGGAAGTCTTTCTCCATCCGCACATCAAAGTGATGAGTGTGCGGATCGGCCTCGTGGAGGTACGGTGGGCGAGTTGCCACAGCGTCCCACGTGAAAGTCGGCAAGTCGCCGGGACCCGGGATAGTTCCCCCGCGGTCCACCATGGCCTTGGCACGCTGAACGTCCTCAACCTCCTCATCGTCCAGGAAGGCAAACTGGTCCGTCCTGAAGCCGGCAGGGAACCCGACCCTACGGGGATACTTCTCCCGTAGGCGGTCCCATACCTGGCCCATCGCTGCGCCAAGTCGGCCACAGCGAAGAACAGTCAGCCCCTCCTCATAGAGAGGCCAAGCGGGGTAAAACCACCGCCCCAAGGCCTCACGCGGGACAACTTGTCCCGCCTCCGGGGGAGACCCCGCCGTCAACCCAAAGCCGGGTGACGCGGGAGTCCCATCCCCCGGAGCGATCGCGGAGCCCCCGCCGGAAGTCCCGGCGGGTGCTGCCCCGTAGGAGGTGTCCTCCATGCGCTCGTCAAGAGAGTCCGTCTCCACTCCCGGAGTCGCCATGGCTCTCCCCAAGTTGGGGAGAGACGCTCTGGTTATCGCGGCACGAGACCCGCCTCGAGTTGAGGGGGACTCGGATCGTGGGTATACGGGTGGCCTCCCCAGCGTGGGGCGGCCCAGTGGAAGGTGAAGGGGAGGTGGTGGTGATGGTGAAGTGTGAACTGAGGAGAGCAAGCTGCCGAGTGGTCAAGCTTGAGGAGAGGGGCGGTCAACGTGACCGCCTCCACATCCGTGTTACGTACTCGATGGGGGACAGCAAGTCGCGCCCCCAACGCCGAGATGTGCGTTTACGCACCCCCTCACAGGGCCGACCGGGTCGGTCGGAACTGAGGAGAGGGGAGTGTGGCAGTATTGACCCCCAGGTAGGGGGGCAACACGTGCCATGCAAGGGGCGGCAGGCCACTAGCCTGATCCGTTCCTCCCCCTGCATTTGGGTCCATATTCCCTAAGTTTGGGATAGTTAGCTTAGTAGTAAATCCAACTTGGATTTGAGGGTTTTCTGCATTTATCGTCTTGAATTTTCGTGTGGCCCGGTGGGCAGGTGCTGGGGTGGGAGATTCTGAGTGGCGAGATTCTGAGTGGACCCTGGGGGGATAAGGGGAGGGACAGCGGGGCTTGGCCCTGCGTCCCCGTCCCGACCAAGAAACTGTTGGACCACATACCATCCTCTTGTTTGTCCGTGGGGGGTTTGCCCCACAACAGGGACAGAGTGTGTGCGACTTGCACTTCTTCCGGTTCCCCCGACACGGGAGGCAGCCCTAGCACACCGCCCCAACTTGGGTGCCGTGTGTGCTAGTGGTTTTTGCCACAGGCTGCACTCACTTAGTGCGCACGCCCGCCCATGCTTTGTTGTGAGAGCCATGCTTTGTTTTTGGGCCGTTTTGTGCCTACCGGCGGCGCGACGAGGAAACACATGCTTTGGGGCACCTCGGGTGCCCCGACGCGAGTATATAGTGCGTGGGTGTCGGCGCCACCGGGGGAGACGGGAGGGGCAACCACAGACACAGACCAAAGACGACCTTAACCCTTTGAACCCCCCTCGATCACCACCGACGTCGCGCCGTCTTCTTCCCCAGACCCACCACCGTCACCATCTCCATCCTCTTCCCCGCACCCTGTGGCGCTATTGGCTGGCACCGGTCGCTGACACCATCACGAGTACGTTGAGGGCTGCCCAAGTGTGGGTGGTACCTCACATCTGGCAGCTTCAGATCGTTCGACGTTTTACCTGGCGGTGCCTTGCGATTCCCTTTTTCGATTTGGCTCTCCCCGCGATTGTGCACTCGTGTTGCCTCCTGCGTTCGGCTTGCCACGGGCATTGTAATACGAACGTAGCGGGTTCCACGAATCACATCAAATGAACCATTTCCTGACATAACCCTTGTGGTTTTTTTCACGGAAGTTTTCTTTTGGTCAACCGATTGTTGAAGCCCAATGAGATCCACATCAGATTCGGAATACTCTTCCTTAGCACTGGCGGCCGGCACGACATCCTCGGCGGCCTCGGCGCGCGATACGTGGTCCACGTCACGTGGCACCCCCCCGGTGCGCACACCCTCGACGATCCGCGCACCCCCGACGGCCCGCGCACCCTCGCCGGTCCGCGCACCCCCGACGGCCCGTGGCGCCTTCACGACCCACGGTCCGTCGGCACGCGGCCCCCCGTCACGCCTAGTTAAGGTGTGCAGCCTGGGTCTCTTTACACCAGCCTTCTCAAAGAAACGTGCGGCCCTGTGAGTGGCTGAGAAGTAAATTGGGGTTGTTTCTTGACCCCAATTTTCACCCCACGCCACAGAGGCCGTGAGGGACGGTCTTACGCGGCCCCGGTGACGCGGCCACCCGGATCTTGTGCTTCAGTGCGTCCCCCCATTGTGCGTCTACCTCACCCGTTGAGCGACATTTCCACCCCTTCCCCCCCTCCACCTCTCCGCCCGATTTCCTCCCTTCACCACTCCGTCCGATTTCCCCCCTCCTCCGCTCCACATCCCCCCTCCTGTTTTTAAGACACTGCATGATGGGGGAGCCGAGTAGTGTTTCGCTAGGGTGAGTTTGCATCTCGTTGTCTGCTCTGATGATTCTCACTTTGGCGGGTGGGTACCCGTCTCCTTACTGGCAGGCGGTCGTGAGCGGAGAGTTGCACCACTTTCTGGACGGGTGCTGACTGGCGCATTCGTTTCTTGCTCGTTCTTCTTGTTTTTCTGTGTATGTAGCTTGACTGCGTCAGAGATAGTAAAAACTTTCTCTGGCAAAGTGCTTGCGTTCACTTGCTCCCCTTGTGGTGTACTGGTTTTGAAGCAAGGCTCGGCCCTCCAAGCTTGGCGGAAAGGCAACCAAGAAAACCCGCCGACAGCCACAACCACCGCTGTGGCAGCACTGCGCGTCACACAGTGCAAGCAAAGCCTGGGGATTGACGGCAGTGGGCTGCCTAAAGGGGTGTGCGAAAGATGCTACCGCTAGGCCAGGCGGCCCCCTCTCCCCGTACCCCCCTCCTCGGCAAGTTCTCACACCTCCGCCTTGGGCTTGTCCTCCCCCACCCAAACCTCGCCTCTCCCCCGAGCCGCTCCCTGCCTACCGTGTCAACCTCGATTTAAACCGCTTGAGGAACGGGCGGCCACCGCTGAGCGCCTGCTCGCGCGGGCGCACGCGCGGGTCAGAGCCCTCAGCGAAAGGCTCGCAACCGCGCGTGCCGCCTCACCTCCCTCGTTGCCTCAGCAAAATGCCTTGGCGGTGGGCGAGAGCGGCAACAATGAGTCCCTTCCGGTCGCCGAATTTCTTCGGAAGTTAAGTGCTGGGAATTATTGGAGCGAGGAAGATCAAGTGAACCTGAACCTGAAGTTAATCGTGGGCGCGGTACTGCTCAAGACAACTCCAAGCAAAATTCGCGTGGGGCACATCAACGGTCGCGGAGTGCACTACATACAGGTGATAATCCCCCAAAAGAAGAAGGTGACCAAGCGACAGGAGTACCAGCGCTTGGTGCAGGTCAAGCGAGTGCTCGCACGTGCTGGAGTGGACGGGAACTCTGGCTTCGAGCGGTCGCTAAAGAAACGGCGGCTGGACCCACCTGCTCGACTCTGCGGGGACCATCAGGTCGGGATGATTGCCGATGTTGGATTGAGCTCGTCGCAGTACAACAAGATCCGCTCGGGCTTTGGCGGGTCCAAGAGCGGTACGGCGAGCGTGCCCGCGCTACGCGCGAAGCGGCGCCGGCTGGAAAACATAGCTTCAAAGGACGTGGAGGTCAACCAGACTGGTGCCCACCTCGCCAAGCTTCGTGACGTGGTGCAGGAACGAGCAGCCGCACTGTGGGACTCTGGGTCATTTGTTGAGCGGCTTGTTCTCGACAAGGAGTCCAAGCCGATTCCACAAACGGAAGACTTTGATATATTCAAGAGCAGGACGGGACGAGCCCATGGGCCAAGGTCCATCCTCCTCAAGTGAAGGATATCCAAGTCACACTTGGACTGGACAAAGGCGGAGATCCAAGCTCGGTCAAGATTGTCGCGTCGGACATCAACCACCGGCAGCCGAACAAGCTTGCCAACACCATTCTTGTCGCTGTCCGCCCAGCAAGCAAAGACAACCACGAACAAATCTCTGCTATGCTGAGAATCCACGTTCAGCAGCTGGAGCTGCTTTTGCGGGAGGGGGTCACCGTTGGTGGCAATCGGCGAGCCGTTTGTCTTTTAGTATCGGGCGATTACGACACTCTGTGCACTTTGCATGGCTACAAGGGGCCAAGCGCGACGATATCCTGCCTCTGGTGCCTCAGCACAAGAGCGCCGAGTGCCAAAAACGCACGCCTGGATGCCAAGTACGGCACTCTCCAAGACGTTGACGGCACGAGGCACCCTCGCTTAAACTCCCATCTTCTCGAAATGGAGACTGCCAACAATGGGCCGGGATCTCTGCCTCGCGACCTGCATGTTTCAAAGCACAAATCGACTGAACGGATGCCTCTAATGAAGGGGGACCTCCGCCAAGTGGTGCATATTCCCCTTCACATTACTCTGGGAGGAAACAGGCGCTTTCTGCGCTTGTGTGTGGAGCTTGTCATCATGTGCATGTCCAAATCGCAAGGCAAGACGTACGCGCTGGGGCTTGCAGAGACTTTGCGGCGGTCTGTCTGTGTTCGTCCGGCATCTTACCACGGAGGTGTCTTTGTCGGGAAGGATTGTCACATCATCTCGGCGAAGAGGGATGTTGTGACCAACACGTTGCTTGGAATCGTGCCATAAGCCGACTACGACGCAGTGAAGAAGGTATGGGAGCTGTGGGACAAGATTCGAGGCACTCTGAACCGAGCCGAGATGATCGGCATTGACGAGAGGAAGGCCTTCCGTTCGAACACGCGTGCTCTTGTGGCATGGTTGAAAAACAATTTTCCTTGTTCAGCGTCTCCCCCAAGTTGCACATTCTTCGCTTTCATGCACCTGACTTTCTGGACCGGTTTGGCAGCATTGGACTGTACGGGGAGCAAGCCATTGAGGCATGGTATGGCCACTACAACCCGAACGCGAACAAGTACACTGCTGAGACCGAACTTCAGTCTGCGGCCAAGCGGGTGCGAACAAAGGCACTCGCACTCGAAGCTGGCGACTGGCGAGCAACTAATTCTCCAAAGAGGAGGTCCGCGAAGGCTAGTGCAAGGATGGCGACCAAGGCAGGCGATAAGCGACTTCGAGGAAACAAGGAAGGTCTGTTGCAAAGCGATGCGACCTTGGAGAGAAAAGTTGAGGATGGAAAGCAGTGGGCAGAGTCTATTGATGAGGAGGGCTTGCAGACTACATCCGCATGTTTTAGGGGCCTCTCGTAGGTGTGTCATTTAATTTGCGAATGAGGTCATTGAATGCATCAAGGCAACGTCGTATGCAGAACGCCTCCTCCGACCTGGGCTCGCGCCTTCTACCTTAATGTGAAGCGGCCTTTCTGTCATGACGCACAGCTCTCGAAGCATCCGAACCCTCGTCATCGTTAATGTACTCAAATAAACGCGACTGTGACATGCGACCAATATTATTTTCTGTGAACTACTATTGAGATAGAAGTTGATCTAATTTCACTGCGAATTCTGCGCGCGCCGACTACAATCGCGTGCCCTCCTCCGCTGCTCCCCCTCCTCTTGCGCCCATCGACGTCCGAGCCACCTATTTTATGTCTCTCCAGCGTCCTACGAACCTTTCATTCCCCTCACTCTGCCTAGTCCTCTTGCTTTCCAGCAAGGCTCAAGGTCGACGGTCGAAAATGGTGGAGGCCACCAAGCCCGTCTCCTCCACCACTCGTCAGCAAAGGTGAGTAGTAAAGACAGCCCGCGCGCATTGTCTGATCTCTTTCGTCACGCCTAGTGGTCCCCGCAGAGGCATTGGGTCTGACACATGGTTTTCTTTGCGTGTTTTTGTTTTTTCTACGTAGCCCAAGGCTCTTGCTGCCCCGTCGGGCTCCCGTCGCCTTGGCCACTTCACCTTCAACTCCCCTGCCGCCGGGGTCTGAAAGCGACAGCTCTTCCCCTGAGATTGACCCCATTCCTGTCGCTGTTGCCCCAGGCATTCCCAGGCATCTCTGGGATGCCCCGGGGAAGCGTCCTCGTGCGTACTCAGAGAGTCTAAAACGCTCCAAGACGCAGAGGACCGTGTCTCCGCCACAGGTGGATGAGTCGCAGACATGGGGGACCGAACCCGCCCGAGACGCGAAAAAACGCCCCCTGCGCCGGGCCCACCCCTTTTTGACCTAGCCCTCCCCAAGTGCGACGGGAAGTGAGCGTTTGGGGGGTGCACCGGGCGAGGGAGGAGGCCTTTGGACGCTGTACGAGGGGATGAGGTGGGGTGGGTGGCACTTAACCAAGGTGTGGTGTTTCGTTCCGGCAGCCGTTTTTCGAGGAACGGTTGACTCTTCACTATGCACTCTTTTCTAATATTTTCTATTCTCACCTGCCCCACACGGCCGCGACAGCTGGTGCAGGTGAACACGTGTACATTCTTCAACTTCCTGTGGCCCAAAGGAAGAAAAAGTCCTGACACCTCGCGCTCTTGAGCCAATGCGGTGACAGAATTGCCTCTCAGAGCGATTGAATTGATCTTCATCGGCCAATGAGGAGACGAGGGAGCCCGTGGAACCCAGGCTGCACAAAAAGCGCCCTCATAACTAGGCGTGCCGTCGGCATGCGGCCCGCCGTCGGCATGCGGATCCCCGCAGGCACACGCTCGCCCGAGGGCACACAACCCCTCGGCGGGCGCCCGCTCCATCCCTACCCCGGCGGTCCCAGTCCGCCTCCCCTCGGCGGGCCGGGCCGTACCCAAGCCCCCCCTCTCGGGCAAGGGCAAGGGACCTGCCACCGAGGACACGGCAGCCCGGGTGAACGGTCGCCTGTGACTGCCCCCCCAAGAACCGAGGCGCCGTTACACCGCCCCGCCGCCACCGGTGATTGGTCACATTAAGCCAACCACCGCGCGCGCTGTTGAGCAACGTGAACAACGCCAACTTGCCAAGAGCCACCGTGGGGTGCAAGGGAGATTCCTTTGCAAACCGTGCGGTGTGCGGTGCAACAGCCTCACTGTCTTACGTAATCACCGCGGATCCCGTCGCCACCGTTACACAATTAACCGCCCGGAAACCGTTTCCCTTTGCGAACCCTGCGGTCGCGAATTTGAGTCGGTGGAACATTTCGAGCGGCACATGCGTGGCAAGGATCATCACCGCACCCTGGCACGCCGCACCGATTGACACCTTCTGACACACCCCTGGATCTGGCCTAGGAGCCCGATTTTCCCCCCATTGATCCCCCCGCTTGGATATCCGACACGGCCCGACTCGGGCCCGTGCACGGACGCTTCTGAATAATCCGTTTGCGTGATTTCAACCGAATTTCTTGTGCTTCTCGAAGTAGAGCTGTACATCATTTGGATCGTTGCAGCAACTGCCGCAGCCCTTATTCAAATCGTGTACACGACTACTGCTGCAGACAACTCCTATCCCACATTTCCGAGATCTTCCTTGGGGTCCTTCCGAGGCAAGTCTTGTGGAACCTGTGCTACAAGTTTCCTTGCCTTGGACTTGAACCCAAGACACCATGGATGCACCAATCTCAGGGGGCGTCAACCCGGCCAATCCGGGCTCTTGCTCGAACGCACCGACCATGGAAGCCTGGACCCGGATTACAGCGTTTGTCACGCAAATGAGCGAACAACTCGAGGCTCGCAAGATGGAATTAGCGGACGCGAAGCAGCAGCTGTCCGAAGCTAAGGCCAGGGCCACTACTAGTGGCATGAGATCCGCGAGGCCGAACAAACCCGTTCTCGGGTAAACCTGGGACGGTTGAAGCGTGGTCTCGCACAAGGACTTCTATGTGCGACTGAGCGAACCCGGCGATGCGTGCAGTATCGCTTGCACCTTCCTCGACGGTGAAGCGTTCGACTGGTGGAAGGTCTACAGCCAGACTACAGCTGTCCGAACTGGGAATCCTTCCGTTTTGCGCTTTTCCGACGCTTCAGTCCACATAACAAGACACAAGCTTCACGAGACAAGCTGCACTCGTGGCGCCAAATTAAAGACGTCGGAACGTTCAACAGGACGCTTCTGAGCGTCCTCTTGGACATCCCTGACATCACGAAAGCCGAGAAGATTGACCGCTACTCCCGAGGCTTGAAGCGGGACACCTGGCAGGCTCTTTGTCTCAAGATCGACTCAGATCTTGAGTCGCTCATGACTGACGCTTTGCGCGTGGGGGCTGCCAAGGCTGGTGCCTCGACGCACCTCGGCGGCACATCTACGAAGCCGTCCACGACGATTATCGTTCCTATGGATATCTCCAGCATTAAAGTCGAGAAACTCACGCCTGAAGAGCGTCAACGCTGCATGCGTGAAGGTCTCTGCCTCCATTGCCGTGCGAAAGGACATGTGGCCAAGGACTGCCCAAAAAGCCAGCGGAACTGAAGCAGCAACCGCCATCAAACCCTGTACCAGACGCTTCTTCGGTTCCTAAAGACATGTCGTCGCCATTTGAAGGCCCGCGTCTCGGGCTTCTGCTTTCTACTGCCTCTGTCAATGGACATCTTGTTCAGGTGCTGTTTGACGATGGATCTCCCATTAGCGTCGTATCAAGGCGCCTCGTGAATACCCTGAATGTGACCATAAAAGAAACGGACTTAGCGGCTAACATGCCCGATGGCCGCACGCACGTCCTCGCAGAGACCATTGAACCCTTAGAGATTCACATCGGTCCATACCATGAACGCCTTCGGTTTGCTGTATGCGAGCTAAGTGCATACGACATCATCCTCGGAAATAAATGGCGTGACGACAAGGACGTCAAAGTCAACGTTAAGAAGAGCAAGATCTCCTTCACGTTTAACCACAAGAACATCCTCATCACTGCCTCCCACAAGCAACCTCATGGCCTGAGTAGTAGGCAACGCCTCGCCAAGGACCTTATCCAAGACATTCTTGTCTTTTCCATCTACCTGCAATCCGAAGATCCTTCCAGCACCTTTGCATCAATGCAATCAAAATGGGAACAGCTGAAGACAAGAATGACGTCCAAGCGATTCTCAAGGAGTACGCCGACGTCTTCCCAGAAGAGCTTCCGGATGGGCTTCCTCCTGATCGCAGTCACAAGCTTAGCGTCAAGCTTACGGAGGACGCTCAACCACGTCGCAATGGCATTTATTGCCTATCTGAGTGGGAGCTCGATGAACTCTAGACACAACTTGCAACCCTCATACGAAAGGGGTTCATCCAACCAAGCGCCTCACCGTGGGGCTCCTCTGTACTCTTTGCACGGAAGAAGGGCGGGGGCTGGCGAATGTGCGTCGATTATCGAGCATTGAACAAGGCCACTATCAAGAACGCATATCCCATACCACGAATTGACGACATATTCGACCAACTGCGAAAGGCCGAGTACTTCACAAAGATCGACCTCCGATCAGGTTACCACCAGATCCGGGTTGACCCTGATACTATCCCCCTGACGGCGTTCCGAACAAAATACGGGTTCTACGACTTTACTGTGCTACCCTTTGGGCTAACAAATGCACCCGCGGTCTTCATGAACCTAATGAATGACGTCTTCCGACCCTATCTTCATGATTTCATATGTGTCTACCTCGACGACATCCTGGTCTACAGTGAAAATTACGAAGATCACCTTAAGCACCTAAGGCAAGCCCTGGACAAGTTGCGAGAGCATAAGCTCTACGCCAAGCTCAGCAAATGCCAATTTGCTCGAACAACTGTGGACTATTTCGGCCACGTCATTTCCAACGAAGGTTTCTCTATGGAGGAATACAAGGTCCAAGCCATTAGATCATGGGCGACTCCACGGAGCAAAAAGGATGTGCATTCCTTCCTTGGCTTGGTCAACTTCTATCGTCACTTTATTATGGGAATGGCATCCGTGGCTGCACCACTCACAAGGCTCACTGGAAGCGTCGACTTTGAATGGAACTCTGACGCCCAGAAAGCCTTTGAGCAACTACGAACCCTGACGACAAGTGCACCAGTACTGAGGCCATTCGACAAGAGGTACCCAATCTTTGTGTCCACAAATGCCAGTGGGTATGCTGTTGGCGCTGTCCTTGAACAAGATGACGGAAAAGGAGGACGTCCAGTGGCCTACTTCTCATTGATGCGGAACATCCACGATCAGCGCTACAGGATCCGGGAGCGCGAACTGCTCGCAGTAGTACAAGCCATTCGACATTGGCGCTGCTACCTCCATGGATGACCTTTCGAGGTGCACACCGACCATGAGTTCCTAAGGTACCTGAAAACCCAAGAAAAGCTCAACGACCGCCAAGTCAAGTGGTTGGAGCTGTTGGAGCAATTCGATTTCAAGATCATCCCCACCAAGGGCAGATCCAACCCTGTATCTGATGCCCTTTCGAGGCAACCACAAGACGCCCCCGACAAGCACGCTCCCAATCAAGATCTGCTTAGTCGCGTGCTTACCAAGACCACCGAATGCCTACCCGAGAGAACTGAAATCAACAACCTCATGACCATAAGCCAAAGTGATCAAGACCTTTCCACCCTAGACCGAGAGTACAACGCGGACCCCAAGTTTGCCGACCTAGTCAAAGACCCGGTACCTCCCTACCGGCTTCACATGAGGTTGTTGAAACGAGGTGACCGTACGTGCATCCCCGTTGGTACTCTACGCCAGAGACTACTCCATGACTACCAAGACATCCCAAGCCAAGGGCACATGGGAGTCAAGAAAACCATCAACGCTATTGCTTCCAAATACTACTGGAAGACGATGCGGAAGGACATCCAAAGATACGTACAATCATGTGATTTGCGCTAGCGAAACAAGGCCGGCACCCATTCACCTCTGGGTCACCTCAAACCATTAGACCCACCGAACCAACGATGGGCAGGTGTCTCCATGGACTTTATCACTCCTCTTCCACTGTCCCCAAGGGGCCACAATGGCATTTACGTCATTGAAGACCGACTGTCGAAGATGATTCGACTAGCACCAATGAAGCCCGACTGTACTGCACCAGTCGTAGCTGTGCTGGTTATCTGGGCGTAAGCCCACACCAACGGGGTACCCTATCGTCCTGAAGGAGATGGTGGGGAACCCGGGGTATAAACCCTGGAGTCAGAACCGCCGGAACGTAGAGCTCCACGCGAAGGTGGAAGCGTCCGGGACGGGGAACACGAGGGTAACGCAAGGTTGAATTTTTTTTGTGAGGGGGAAGCAACGGGCACAGCCCCACGCGCAGATATCCCTCTTTTGCCCGCCAGTCCAGGGCCCGCTGTGGGACCCCGGAGTGCGGACCAACAATCCCTACACTAAACACCCAATCAAAACACTCAGAACCCTCCAACACATTTCTCCACGCAAAACACGCTCAGTGGAGGGATCTCACTGAACCTCGGCCAGATTGGGGCGGAAGTAGCCCGCCCTAGGTAACTTCCCTTCACTGGCCAGAAGGCCAATTCCAATCGGGCGTGCGTAATCGCTCTACCCGATATTATCTTATCTCCCCCCCCCATTCATGGGGGGATCCAGCGAGGATGACGTGGCGTGCCCCTCCCGAGGGAGGAGCGACCCCCTCCTGCCCCCGATTGGTCAGGGGCAGAGGTCGCCACGATCCGCCTCTTCCTGAAGGGGGATGCCCCTAGTCCGAGGGGTGCGGTAAACCCCCAGAGTAGCGCAACTCTACCATGATCACGTCTACCGTCATCACGGTCTACCATCCGATGTCGTCTGCGACCGAGACCGTATCTTCTTCTCCAACTTCTGGCAGTCGCTCACTGAAATTCTCATGGCCAAGATGAAGGCATTTTCGGCCTATCATCCCCGGACGGACGGGCAAACCGAGATCATGAACAAGAAGATTGAAGAAATCCGAAACTTTGTGAACCATCACCAGGGTGATTGGGACCTCTGTCTTGTTGCTGCAGAAGTAGCTTACAACCGGTCACCCAATGCGGCCACGACGTACTCCCCATTCTTCCTAAACTATGGGTTTAAACGAAGGACGGTACCTGTGGACATCCTCGACGGCAAGGAATCGAAACTACCAGCAGTCTCAGATTGGCTAAGCAGTGTGCAAGAAGCTCAGGAGACTGCCATTACCGCCATCAAGAAGGAAAATGAGACACGCTCGGCGTAAGCTAACCGCCGACGCCGACCATGTACGATCGCTGTCGACGATCTCGTGTTCCAGAGCACCAAGAACCTTATACCGGACGCGCCTTCCAAGGCGCTCGCAAGTTGATGCCCACGTTTTCGGGACCATACTGAGTCACTGAAAGCATCAACGATGTTACGTTCCGTCTGGATCTTCCTCAAGCAGTCCTTGATCGAAAGGTGCACAACGCCTTTCACGCCAGTCTACTGAAGTCGTACAGCGCTGATCCGTATGGTCGACTTCCTCCCGCTCCACCTCCGGTAGCATTTCCGGACGGTTCGGTTGAGTATGAAGTGGACTCCATTATTCGGTCACGAAAAGGCCGTGGACGACTGCAGTACCTGATCAAGTGGAAAGGCTGCGATGTCAGTGAGAGCACCTGGCTAACCAAGCAAGACCTCGATAACGCACCTGAGGTTCTCAACGCTTTCCTTCGACGCACGTCCTAAGGGGGGGGGGTGTAAGGATTTCCCCCCTAATCCAATGCCTCATGCCTAAGGGATAATATCTGGGACGTCTCCTTGCAGATCCTGCCGAACCAACTCCTGGCAACATGGATCAATTCCTTGTATTGTGGGGCATGACACGGTGTACCTCCCAGACTCATGATGAGTCAGCTGCTGTCTCACGGTGTCCGCTGGCCGCACGACAGCGGCAATCGACAACGCATCATGGCCTGTCCAAAGGCGCCACCGTCAGCACCCATGACGAGCCACATCTGCCACAGCTGGCGAGTCCGTTATAATGTCCTCGCTGCAGTATTGCAGCGATGTGACTGGCTGGCCGGCTGGCACATTTGATCGACTCGATCGAACCGTGCTTGCACGCATTTCGGACCTTCGGACCGCCTGGCGTCTGGGGCCGGCTGGGACGGCGCACTGGGTGCTGCACGCCGGACCCCTTCGTTCGGGGCAAACTGGGGCTGCACTCATTTAGTGCGCACGCCCGCCCATGCTTTGTACTCTCGAGCGTAAAGTAGATGCCGCGTTCCGTTACCCCAAGACTGAGCGGGACAGAGAAAAAACCGTTGGGCCCTCTGCCGTCAGCGTCCTGCGACAACTTCTTGAGTGGGCTTGTGTGACCTTGGCGGGGTCTTTCACAAGTGCACAGTCAATAAACTGGCGCCATTGAGTGCTGTTTTCATTATACGCGTGTACCTGTGTGTACGAGTGGATTTGCCATGAAGATACAAGTTGATGTCTTCTCGCGCCCAGCCATTCCCGACTGGGCGACGCTGCGGAAGTCCCGAAGCGGCACCAGCGTTCCATGCCCTTCACGGGCCGACCCAGACCGTCTTGTAGTGCAACAGGAGCGGACTACGTGATCTCAGGCGCGTCCGAGATCCCGTCGGTCTGCCAGCACAGACCTCTGCTTCTCCTGGCCCGGCGTGTGTCACTGAAGCGCCTCGAGGAGCGAGGAACCAGCTCCCATGCGGGTGCACGACTGCGACAGGAGCCATTGCGCTCGAAGCCTACTTGCAGAGCAATTTTCGTGCCTGCTTGACTCGAGGGGGGCTCATAACCACAGAAAGCCACCTCCAGTTGGCTTCACCATCAGCTGATGTGCCTCTGCAGGGCATCTTCATGATTCGTTGCTCTCTGGAAGGTCATGATCGCAGCACGATGTCCCTGGCATGAAGTGAGACCCCGCCCTCGTGCCCCAAATCTGGATTCTCCTTTGCAATGTTCCGCCGTTCGTGTATGTGCGCCGGGCTTCCGCAGGTGAAGATCCCCGATGGATATTGGGCAGCCAATGAGAGTCATCTTGTGTGCACGACTGATCAAGAATTGCCTTCAGAATTGCATGTTTGCTTCATGATCCCGCATGTCATGGACACAGATTGCAGGTTCCGCACAGCTACTCGTCTATTGGTTGGGGGATGCACAATAGCATTGTGGGAATATGTTACGTACAAAACCTTAAGGTCTTGTGTTCAGGTCGATGGCATCGGTCGTCGACTTTCCCCACGGGGGTATCACCTCGGTGAGGAAGCGCATGGCCGACGACGATGGCGAACGCCGTCGTTGTCGCCAAAATCCTTTCGCGTCGACCCCATATGGGGTCGCCTTGCTAACGGCGTCGACGGCGTACGCCCCGACAACCGTTTACACTGGTACCGTGGTACCACTTCGCCAACTCACCCGCCAGACGGGGATGGTAGACGTGCACGCTTACATGTGTGCGTGGCTTGGCACGTGGCCGTCGTCACCCCCATGGGGGTGCGCAGGCACAGGACGTACAGGCGGAGTGACGGGAGAGGGTCATAAGACCCTCCCACAGTAGTCGCCCTTGACGACAGCGGCAACAACGACCGCTCGCCCTTGCTCTTGGTGCGATCTTCGTCGATAGGGAAGAGGGGTGCACCCCGATAGACGTCGCCCCCTCGAGGGGACGCGGAGGACGACCCCCCGACAAGGGGGGCCGCCACACGGTCACTTTCCGGCATATCATCCACCCCCATAGGGGGATGACCTCCCAGAGACGAAATAGTGTCCGGCCAGGAGGGCGGCCCTGCAACAAGGAGATAGGCGCCCGCCTACAGCGGCGACGCGCCCAAGAAGAAATTGGCCGCCCACAGCGGCGGCACAGCGACGACGACGGTGCCGTCCTTAGTGGTGGAGCACCAAGGAGGAAGAGGTCCGCCCGCAGTGGCGTCGCAACGGCAACGACGGCGCTGGCCCTCAGCGGCCGGACAACAGCAACGGCGACCGCGCACAGCGGCTGCGCGCCACGGAAGAGGTGCGCACCCACGGCGGCTGCGCGTAAGAGACGACGGCGGCCGCCCATAAGGGCGGCGCCCGCACAGAGGAAACCCGCCTTTAAAGTGGGGCGAGAGCCGCGACGGCCCAAGGTGCCCCACCTGGAACGGTGGGAAGAAAAAAGCAAGCCGGAGGCTCCACCGTATGGTGGCGCCGAGGAAAATATCGACAGGAAAAGGGGGGGGGCACTCTCTCTCCCTCAAGACCCCGCGGCTGCACCCTCGAATGACGGTGCAGTGAGGGGAAGCGCCCGGGAGAACTCGGGTCACACCCGGTCCGTGCAGGCCCGGCGCCCCCGTATGGGGGCACTTGGGTACGCCGCCCCGAGTGAAGAGCGAAAGGCAGGGGGTGCTTGTGTGCAATTCCCCTTGTACGCCGTCTCGAGGCACCCCGCAGAAGTGGGTTGCCCCAAGGCGGGGTGGGGGTGCGATGGCAGTCCCAAGGCGGCACCTCGCTCGAGGGGCGCGTCAGACGACCCCTTTTCGTCAGCGC
The DNA here is from genome assembly GCA_009829735.1 of Pyropia yezoensis. Taxonomy (NCBI): domain Eukaryota; phylum Rhodophyta; class Bangiophyceae; order Bangiales; family Bangiaceae; genus Pyropia; species Pyropia yezoensis. The sequence goes on from CM020620.1 coordinate 6,592,835, forward strand.
ATACGGGACGCGTGGCCTTAAGGCGTGGGGAGTTTGGGGGTGTACCGCACTCCTCGGACTAGGGGCATCCCCCTTCAGGGGGAGGCGGATTCGGGCGACCCCGGCCCCTGATCAATCGGGGGCAGGCGGGGATCGCTTCGCCCTCGGGAGGGGTACGCCACGTCAACCTCGGTGGATCCCCACCATGAACGGGGGGAGAGATAGAGCAATATCGGGCAGAGCGATTACGCCCGCCCGATTGGGATTTGGCCTTGTGGCCTGTGAAAGGAAGTTATCTAGTGTCTATTCTACTGAGGGGATCATTTGATCCTTTTAGGATCAAATGATCCCCTTTTTCAAGTCCTGTTTTCTCATACTTCCCGACGTCCCCTGTTCAATCTTACACCAGAAATGGACTCAGCGCCGGCTGTATACCCCTGGGGGAACTTGAGTGCATCCCATTCAGAGGAGAACGTCAGTCGTGCAAGATGAAGGCGGAGAGGGCAGTGGTCGTCGTCGTGGACTGGGGGGGGGGGCGTGGGGGACGGGCGGTGCAACGCGCACCGAAGGCCGAGGCGGACACTCCAGGCAGCGGCTGTGTTGGCGTGGGCGCTGGCGGTCAACTGTGGCGTGCCACCGTCAGTGGAGCACGGCGGGGAGCGTGTGGCAGCGCCGTCCCCTCCCCCCCCCCGGGTGGCTCCGTGACCTCTGGCAGTGCCGAGTGTGGCCCCACGAGGTCAGAATCGACGTTTTTCTTGAGGATCATTTGATCCGTGGCCGAGGATCACTTGATCCTTTTTTCCAGTGGAATAGACACTAGGGTGCGCTACTTCGGCCCCAATCTGGCTGGGATTCAGTGAGATCCCTCCACTGAGCGCTTTTTGCGAGGAGAGATGTGCTGGAGCGTTCTGTGTGTTGGGTGTTTAGTGTAGGGAGTGTTGCCCCGAACCCCGGGGTCCCACAGCGGGCCCTGGACCGGCGGGCCAAAGAGCGCGTGGGGCTGTGCGCGCTGCTTCCCACTCAGAAAAAATCAACGTTGCGTTACCCTCGTGTTCTCGGTCCCGGACGCTTCCACCTTCGCGTGGAGCTTCACGCTCCGGCGGTTCTGACTCCAGGGTTTATGCCCCGGGTTCCCCATCATCTTCTTCAGAAGGATTAGGTACCCCGTTGGTGTGGGCTTACGCCCAGATAACCACCACACCCACGATCGCTGGGACCGTCGCGCAATGCGGTTACGAAGCGGGCTGCCCGATTGGCCTTGCGCGCGAGCTGTTGGACGAGAGCGAATGTCGACGACATCGGTGGACATGTCCAGTTACACACTCCCTACATTCTAGAAGTCATGCACGGCACCACTGAGATCGATGCATAAATCTAAATGCAATCAATCATAGTTCAACAATAGACTACTCAGTTGGCGCAATCCCCGATTTTTAATGTGCTTTTCAGCTCAGTGCTGGGTAAGCCCCCCCGGCCCACCCCGCAACTTCTCCCCCTTGCCCGCTGTCCTGTTCGTCATCTCATTATTTGCGCCCGCTACGCCGCGGAGCAGGCACAGGAGGACTGGCGCTGCGCGACGGTCAGTCGCTCACGCGGACGCTGCTACTTGTGCCACCACTGCTGTCGCTGACACAGCAGACTTCCTCGCCGCCGCCATGGCCGCCAACCCTTTCACTCTGATGGTTGTACGCGCCAAGTACGATGGGAGGTCGGTGCGACGTTGAAGAGCCCTAGTTCCAAGACTGCTACGGCCACTGGCTCTGTCGGCTTTGCCACCACGCTGACGGTCACACCCGACCCATCGCCGCCTTCAACACCGTCCTGGGGGGCAAGACCAGTAACAAGAGTGCGAGGAGCGAGCAGGTTTGAAGCACTTTTTCTGAGCGACGACTTAAGGGGCGCGCCCCACGGCGACGCGGAAATGAGGCTCAGGCCAAGTCCAGCAAAACTTCGATTACTTGCGAACATTGATATTTAATAGATTAATATAATGATTAATCGATTAATCTATGGATTAATCTATCTGGAATGCAAAACATTCTTTTCTTTCAAGTCATGACTTGGACCGTGTTTAATAGGATGGCCACCTTAATACCGAGGCTCATGGTTGCGCTTGCGCCTTTTCACTGTACGTGCACGTATTTAGATAGCTCTTGAGTAGGTTTTAGTTTGGTTGCTGTGTTCGAGGACTACTCGCGTAAGATTGACGTCGCTTGTAAGTCTGTCGTAGGTAGAAAGCGCGTAGGGAAGCGTTTGCTCGCGAAGGTAACCGGCTTAGTAATCGGGTTTCGATCAGCTGGGAAGCATGGGAAGCGTACTCCCAGCGCGGAATTGATGGACGCGGGGATTGGCGAGCTCCTCTTCTCTTGAGCCGCGGCGCTCGGCTTAGCGAGAATTTGCGGCGGCCCCCGCCAAGACCTTTTGCAGTCTTGGGAAAGAGTCCACGTGGTCGAGCGAAGCTCGAGTGCTTGAGGAAGACAAGCATCGACCGAGCTCTTCGGTCGTCGCCCGATCGTATGACTGAACTGTAGTCGGCGTGGGCTCGTCTGACGATCGATTCACGAGCCCGATTAGCAGGCGGACTTTTCCTAGTGAGGATGTATTTACATTTTGTTCCCCTTCATTCAACTCCGTTTTCCCCACGAGATTTAGATTGTCTAATTAACGAACCATTGGCCGTCCATGCTTGCGAATAGTCTCGGCCCCTGTGTTGTGTGGCGCCCAGCAGGGACGGACGATCCAAGGAAGGCGACGCAACTGCATGGGCGCCTGCGTGGAAGCGGGGAGGGAGTGCGGGTGGGCGGGCGCCCCGGACCGGGACGCAGGCGCTGACGCTGACGCTTCCACTGGATAGCCGACCGACGGGCTGGCTGAATTGCGCTCCACGACCCGCCTCCCGCCGCTGTCCCGACGCTGCGCCGGGTGACAGCGTCAGGAGCGTGGAAAAACACTTCCAAAGGTCGACGCTATTTCCGAGGAATGGGGGGGGTCGACACATCAGGTGTAATCCCCGTGCAGTAGGCCTACGGGCGCCTGTCGACCTCGGCTGGACCGCGCCCTGGTCGACAGCAGCGCGTGGTCCTCGCGCGTGCCATCTCGTGTTTTGTTAATCACGAGGCGTGGTCTACTTGATGTTGCACGGAATGCTGTGGGCCTGGTACTTTGTACGCTGTACCGGCTCCTGTACATACATACGTTGTTCACAGCCTTGCAGCGCTGCTGGCGCGCTCCTCCCTCCCGCGGCGCCAGGATCGGTATTACCGGGCCTCGCGCGTTTCCTGCCCGGGTGCATTGCGCTTCATCCCGCCTTTTTCATGCTACGGGCGTGGACGTTATCGCCGCTCGCGCGGAGCGGCAGGGCGTACCGGTGGACTATGGGGCACCTTAGCAGCGGTGCGACGCACGCGGCCGCAATACCACTCCTAGGCCTGGGAGTACGCCCGCTGGGACTGGAGCGCGCTCGTGCCATCGTCCGCCGACTATTGTCGTGTGGCGTGCCGCTGGTGCCGGCTTGTCTCTTTGTGGGCAGCGGGGAGGGGCCTGGCAACGAGCATGGATCAGTCGCAGCCGGACTTGCGCGGGACGCGGCGAGGGCCGTGGGGACGACCGGCATCTGTGTTCGGCTCCCAGGACCCTGACGGCCTGGCGGACTGGTCGTTGCCGCCACTGTCGCACCCGGCCGACTCCACCCAAGGACGGCACGGGTTGTCGGCAGACACGGGGGATGCTCCAACAGAGCTGCGGTTGGGTGGGTATGACCGTGAGTCTACCGCGGGACATGCGTTGTTGTGGCAAAAACCACTTGCACACACGACACCCAAGTTGGGGCGGTGTACAAGGGCTGCCTCCCGTGTCGGGGGAACCGGAAGAAGTGCGAGTCGCACACACTCTGTCCCTGTTGTGGGGCAAACCCCCCACTGACAAACAAGAGGATGGTGTGTGGTCCAACAGTTTCTTGGTCGGGACGGGGACGCAGGGCCAAGCCCCGCTGTCCCTCCCCTCATCCCCCCAGGGTCCCCTCAGAATCTCGCCACTCAGAATCTCCCACCCCAGCACCTGCCCACCGGGCCACACGAAAATTCAAGACGATAAATGCAGAAAACCCTCAAATCCAAGTTGGATTTACTACTAAGCTAACTATCCCAAACTTAGGGAATATGGACCCAAATGCAGGGGGAGGAACGGATCAGGCTAGTGGCCTGCCGCCCCTTGCATGGCACGTTTTGCCCCCCTACCTGGAGGTCAATACTGCCACACTTCCCTCTCCTCAGTTCCGACCGACCCGGTCGGCCCTGTGAGGGGGTGCGTAAACGCACGTCTCGGCGTTGGGGGGGCGCGACTTGCTGTCCCCCCCTTGAGTACGCAACGCGGATGTGGAGGCGGTCGCGTTGACCGCCCCTCTCCTCAAGCTTGCCCACTCGGCAGCTTGCTCTTCTCGGTTCACACTTCACCATCACCACCACCTCCCCTTCACCTTCCACGGGGCCGCCCCACGCTGGGGAGGCCACCCGTCCACCCACGATCCGCGTCCCCCTCAACTCGAGGCGGGTCTCGTGCCGCTGTAGCCAGGGCGTCTCTCCCCAACTTGGGGAGAGCCATGGCGACCCCGGGAGTGGAGACGGATTCTCTCGACGAGCGTATGGAGGACACCTCCTACGGTGCAGCGCCCGCCGGGACTTCCGGCGGGGGCTACGCGATCACTCCGGGGGATGGGACTCCCGCGTCACCCGGCTTTGGGCTGACGGCGGGATCTCCCGCGGAGACGGGACAAGTTGTCCCGCGTGAGGCCTTGGGGCGGTGGTTTTACCCCGCTTGGCCTCCCTATGAGGAGGGGTTGACTGTTCTTCGCTGTGGCCGACTTGGCGCAGCGATGGGTCGGGTATGGGACCGTCTACGGGAGAAGTAACCCCGTAGGGTCGGGTTCCCTGCCGGCTTCAGGACGGACCAGTTTGCCTTCCTGGACGACGAGGAGGTCGAAGGCGTTCAGCTTGCCAAGGCCATGGTGGACCGCGGGGGAACTATCCCGGGTCCCGGCGACTTGCCGACTTTCACGTGGGACGCTGTCGCAACTCGCCCACCGTACCTCCACGAGGCCGATCCGCACACTCATCACTTTGATGTGCGGATGGAGAAAGACTTCCGGCGAGGTCCCTACTTGGTGACCTCGGCTCAACTTGAGTTTCCTCAGCAGTCTGCTGCCAGTAAGGAGCAGTACTATCCGAAGAAGCCCGAGTGGTGGCCTCAAGTAGAGGTCCCCTACGGGTTCCCGGCGTTGCTGCCACGGTTGCTTGACCACTTCGGCTCCTTCATGTTGACGGCTGGCCCTGATCACCTGGTGGGGGCCATGTTGGCCACCCAGTGGCTCCTCGAGGTCATGTCGACCTGGGTGTCTTGTGTTCAGCGGCGGGGGATGCTCTGGCATCTCCCCCTCCGGCTTATCCAAGGTTTGGAACAGCTCACCCCTCAGCTAGTTGCTGAGGGGTGCTCGTCAAGACAACTCACTCTACTTGAGGAGATGCTCCGCCTCCATAAGTTTATCGAGTGGGAGAGCATTGAGCACAAGTTGCGCCGCCCCACTCGTGGGCCCAATGACGATGGCGCACTTCGCCAGTTCGCGTGGGTCGCTCGTGAACTTCACGACGGCCGTGTGGTCCTTCGAGAGGGGTTGGGCATCGGGGACTACCCGTATGCCCCGGGAGTGGATCGCCACACTGCGCCACCCCCGGACAAGCCCATAGGTATGGCCGTGCCCTCACATGATGACCATATGACTCAACCCACTGCGAGGGCCCCAAGTCGGGGTCGCAGTTACACCCGGCCACCGCCACCTCGGCGTGCCCCTCCGCTTCCTTCTGTCCCCCACCAGCCGCACGGGGACATCCCGATTAGCGTGGCCATTGAGTCGTCCACCCCGGTGTCCCCCAACTTGGGGGCCACCCTCCTGACGGTATACCCCAAGTTGGTGTTACCGCCCACGCCTCTAACCTCAGAGATGATGATCACCACGTTGGTGCGCACCATTTCCTGGTTGGCCGCGTCGACCGCAACCCTTCAAAGTTCCGAGACTCCTCAACTTGAGGAGCGCGTTCGTACTGCAGTGGCGACCGCGAGTTGCGAGTCGGTGGCGGAGTTTATGACAGCCGAGTTGGCTCGCATTGGGGCTATTATGCCCCAGCCAGCCCCACTTGGGCGTGGTAAACGTCGCGCGAGCCGGGCATACTCGCCTCCTCGCCGTCGTCGCCGACACTCGCGGCGCTCTCCCTCCGTGTCGGAAGACGAGTTGTCTTACTCCGTCTCGGAGTTCTCCACTCCGTCAGAGTCGGAGTCGGTCCGGCGTCTGCGTCGCCAACTTGCGCGCAAGACTAAGCAGAAGAGCAGCCGCGGTCGTCGCCACTTGCGCGACCGTGAGGTGCGCGACGGATCCGACTTGGAGGCAGCGGCCCCGCCGACTGGTGGGGAGCGTTATCGCCGTGGGTTTCGCCGCTCGCCTCTACGTGAGGGCGAGGGCCGTGGGGTTGGAGAGTCTAGCATGCATTCCTAGTTGGCAGCTGCCTTTGTTGTGAGAGTGTGAGGGTTAGGGCTGTAGTTAAAAGCCACTCTGCGTACCACTTCGACTTGAAGCACTCTCTTGGCACTGTTACTCGGCCTCCCCTCACGTTGAGGGAGGGCTGTTAGGGTCTATCTCATTCCGGGCACAGTATGCCCGGACCGTCTCAGCGGGAAGGTCCTCCACATACTCCCACTTATCATCCTTGGCCTTGTAGCCAAACCAACGCACCCTCAACATGAGGCGGTCAGTGTCCTCATCTCAGCCGTGGTCGATGAACTTATCGAACACGTACTCCTGCGGGCCCTGTTTGGCCGCAGGCAGCGAGGGGAGGCGCCACGCTTCCAACGCACGCGCCCAAGCTGGGTCGCCTGCAGGCGGTGGTGCAACTTTGACCACGTCCTGTCCGTTCACTGTGCGGACCCCATCGTCACTTTCGATGGTGAAGCGCCGCCCATCAGTACGAAGGACCTGGTACGGTCCCTTCGTCTGGAATACCAACTTACCCCCAGTTGGGGTGTGTGAGTGTACCAGCACCCAGTCACCCTGCTCGGGGACATGCTTAGCATTGCGCACCTTTTTTTCAAAGGTACGCTTGTAGCGCTTTTGTGCTTTGTCCATCTCAGCCCTGACTTTAGGGATGAGGTTTTCAAGCCTAGCAGCGAATCCGCCTTACTCTCAGTAGGAGTAGGCGTACTGCCACCATCCTCCCTAGTTGGGAGCGGCCGCCGCACGGCAATAGACCGCACGCGACGGGGGGTCACAAAAGCGAGGGGTACTTCCCCGGTAGATGAGTGAACCTGTGAATTGTAGGCAGTGGTAAGAATAGAAATGTATTGGTCCCACGTTTTCACATGCTCACTCACATAGCGGCGCAGCTGCCGAAGAATAGTTTTGTTGAAGCGCTCCTTAACGAGGGCCCTTGAACGGGGCCCTCCCCTATACGGTTGTTGGCGTATAGGGGGTACACCGGGTTTCAACTCGATCCGATGTTGGGTGGCTCTCATGAGTCCCAACTGACCATCCCACGACTTGTGATATTGGTCCAAGAGGCGTTCAACTTGAACCCTCAACCTGGGTGGAACACCCTCCATGTTCACATGGGGACCAGGAGAGGCGGCCGACTTGGCTTGGTGCTTCTCCTTTCCGGACTTCGGGTCGCTACTCGCGCCCGCGTTGAGGGTGACCGCTACTACCGGTCCCTCATGTTGGTCGATATAGCCGAACTTGGCTCCCGATCAAAGATACTTTCCTTGAGGGTGGCGGGGGTAGCAACTTGCAACGACCCCTGTCACAGGCTCGAGCCCATCACCGACGAGTGAAGGTCCGCCGTCCTCCACCCGCCTAGTTGGCGACGGCTCTATGCCGAAGTTGAATCCAACCCGAGTGGATCTCGCGGGGACAGTCCTCTCACCTTGGGACGTTCCCTTTGAGTGTACCACCCGGTGGCCGAAGTGCGAACCACCGGTCCGAGGAAGACCCTCAGGGAGAACACCCGACTGGGTCGGGGTGGCATACCGCCCGCACCGATACCCACGGCCCTGCTGGCTGGAGTGCCTCTAGCACCTCCGCGACCCCAGGTACACCCTGTGTCTGGCCAGTAATCAAAGGCGCCGGAGTAAAGTCGTCACCGGAGAGTTTCCCGAACGTCGGGAGGTCCGATCCAGCCGTGTTGGCTAACGATCCACACGACACAGTCCAAGACCACCGTTCCTCTGAGACAGAGGGCCCCCTACACCCGGGTGCACCCGGAGGTAAAGTTTACCTCTGTCCCCTGCTGCTCCACCAAATGTGGCAAAAACCACTTGCACACACGACACCCAAGTTGGGGCGGTGTACAAGGGCTGCCTCCCGTATCGGGGGAACCGGAAGAAGTGCAAGTCGCACACACTCTGTCCCTGTTGTGGGGCAAACCCCCCACGGACAAACAAGAAGATGGTGTGTGGTCCAACAGTTTCTTGGTCGGGACGGGGACGCAGGGCCAAGCCCCGCTGTCCCTCCCCCTATCCCCCCAGGGTCCCCTCAGAATCTCGCCACTCAGAATCTCCCACCCCAGCACCTGCCCACCGGGCCACACGAAAATTCAAGACGATAAATGCAGAAAACCCTCAAATCCAAGTTGGATTTACTACTAAGCTAACTATCCCAAACTTAGGGAATATGGACCCAAATGCAGGGGGAGAAACGGATCAGGCTAGTGGCCTGCCGCCCCTTGCATGGCACGTTTTGCCCCCCTACCTGGGAGTCAATACTGCCACAGTTGTGGCCGCAGTCTCTTCGGCTCTCCCAACCGTCACACGACATTTCCCTGCCCCCAATCTCTGCCTTGATGAGCTCACCCACCCCGATGCACCCGCCGCAGCCGCCGCAGCAGGCACGGACGTACCAGCTGCCACCCTCACCACCACTGGCTCTGTCGCTGCCATCGCCCCCGCTGCCACCGCTGCCGCAGCTGTCAATGCCGCCGTCGCCACCACCGCCTTCGCCACCACCCTCCCCACCGTCCCCACCGCATCAATTGCCGCGGTCCCCGTCAACGGCCCTACCGCGACACGCCCCGCCCCAGAGCGCCTTGCAGCCGCTGTCGGCAGTGCAGGCAGCACCGCCTCCTCATCCGCGCCGACCGGCAGCTCTGCCGCGACAGCCATCGGCGCCGCCGCGTTCGATACTCCCGCTGTCGCAGGCCGCCACGCCGGCGCCGGCGACCTCCTCAGGAGATGTATTGCTAACGGCGTCGCTGGCGCAAGCAGCGCTTCCATGTTTGGTGTCACCAGTGTCACCAACTCTACCGCCACCCCCACCTGCACGCTCACGTCCATCGCCGCCCAGCACTCTCCGGGCGGCGCCGGCCCGAGCACTGACGGCGGCGCCTCCTGCCCCGCCACCGCCACTGCATCCACGTGTATCTCCGTCGCTCACTCTCGTTGCGGCACGGGGGTCAGCTTCGACAGCAATGGCCGCCTCGCCGCCGCCGCTGCAACGTCCTTCACCGTCTAGAACGCAAGAACAGGCTGCTGTGCCACATTGGCCGGCACCGCCACATGACTCTCGGTTGTCGCGGCTGTCGCAGATGGCGCCGGCGGTGCCGGCGGCGCCGGCACCGCTGTCGGCGGCACCGGCACCGCTGGCATTGCCGGCGGCGTCTCGACGCTCTCTGGCTCCGCCTCAACATCGGTGCTTACCGCAATTGTCGGCGCCTGCGCCGCCGCTGCCGCCACCGCTGCCACGGCCACGTCGCAAGCCCCCCCTGCCATCTCCCTCCCCGCGATCCTCCGGAGGAGGCAACCCTCCTCCCCCTTCCTGGCCGGTTGCTGAGTCGGTGCTGCTGCCTCAATCACGATCGCGAGCTGCAGCTGAAGTATCCATCGCAGACCTTCGTGATGCTTCTGCCGCTCTATCATCTGCCTCCCTTGAGCGCAAGGACTCTTCGGGATCCCCTGCTGGCCACACGGACGTGCCATTTAGGCCGGCCTCGGTCGCCGCATTCGTCCTGAAGCGTAACCGCGCCGGAAGCGTCGTTGAGTCAGGCGGTGCCCGTACGACCGCCGGTGCGAGCGCTTTTATCCGCCCGCGTAGCGCGACGCCACCTCGTGCGCCGTCACCATTGGCGCCGGCTTCTAGGCCTTCACCGGTTGGGCAGCCTCATACGACTGTCGAACGGCGGGGAGAGTTTGACGCGGCATTGCTGGCTATTGTACGTGTCATGTGCGTTGCAGCTCGGCAGCTGCTTAGTTTGGTCGGCGCTGTACCCAAGTGGACGATCGTCTGGATTGTCCTGGAAGCGGGTTACGGCTCCACAGCGTCGCCTTTTTATGGGAAGATCATCGACTGCGTGTCGTGCGGGCCGAGCGCTACTCCAGTCCGCGACTTTTGCAAGGACTGGTGGGACTTCCGCGGGGCAAGTAAGGCCGTCGCGCAGCAGCAAAGGACGCCGCGGCCGGAACCGACGACAGTGAGCAGGGATTAGACGCCAATGCGGCAGGCGGCGGCTAACCCGAGGAGCAATCGTGCTGGAGTAGTGCTACGTGGTCGGTGCGACTCTAGCCACGCTTTCTCCTGGGCGCGATTCTACCCGCTATCACTGCTCTCTGACAAGTGGACCGCGTCTGGCTTCGCTACTCCCGTCGATGGCGCCGAATTCGTCCCTCCTAACCACCGGTCCTCCAGGGGCCACACCGTGCGAAGCAAGCGGCTGGCGGTGTGCGTGGCTGCCCACTTGTCACCGTTCTATGCGAAGGTACTTGAGACGCACTTTGCAGCGGTGCGAGAGAGTGGGCAGAAGAAGCGCTTTCGTCCTAAGGATCCGTTTGCCGACACCAAACAGCGTCCGACGAAGATCCGCAAGAAGCGGCAAGGCGATGGCAGCAGCGGCAATCTGACGAAGGCAGAGCGGCAGGCGGCTGCCGCTTAGGCGCGGTCGCTCGCCGAGGAGGCCAAGCGAACCTCTGCTCTGGCTGCTACGGCCGCCGCAGCTGCGAGGGCCGCCGATGTAGCCGCTGCGGAGCGTGCGGCGGCGGCATCTAAGACCCCGGACGTGAGCGGCAGCCGTGGTGGTCCCATAGCTCCGGCTGCGTTGAGGCCGTTGTGTACGTTACAGCCTGAGTGAGCAGATGCGGATGTACGCAGTGTGGCTGCGAGAGCCGACTGCCGTCCTACCCGCCACAACGCTCCTCTCCGTTGTTTCTCTCTCTGTTGACGCTCTCTCAGAAGCCGCGCGCGCCAGTCTGTCTATCCGTGTGGTCCTGCCCCGCGAGCTCCTGAAGATATCGTTTGCTGCTTTGACCACCGCGGGCGACGCGGCTTCCACCCCTTCCAACGAGTCCGCCGAGAGCAAGGAGTTGGCCGTCCAACTCAACCTTGGCACCTACACGCCCGTCGTTGCCTTTGAGACAAACCTTGTGCAGATGGGCTCTGTCCTTTCTTTTAACGAGGCCATCGAATCATCACACCTGTTCAACTCGTGGCTGGCGGGCTTCTCAACCTCGAATGGCTCACTACCGGCGCAACTCAACTTCCTTTCGGGCCAGTCCGTCCACGTCGGCGCGATTGCGCGGGCGGTGCGCGCCGAGGTTGGCGTCCGTCTACTTGGCGACTGCGTGTGGGCGTATGCACGCGTCGGCCGTCTGTCGGCCGCGGTCCAGTCGGCGGACGGCTCGTTTGGCGGCTGCTCTGTCTGCGTTCAGGATGTTGATGACGCGGGGCAGCGGGTATTCATGACTAATGCCTTGCTGGACGCGGGCCTCGCCGAGCTGCAGGACCTTCGCACTGGCGCGTCTGTGCAAACGGGGGTTCTGACGTGCTCGCAGTCAGCATCGTTCACATCCATTGCTGGTGTCGAGGTGGACATGCCGCGCGCTCTACTCTCTATCTTGGAGGTTCTCAGTATGCGGGGCCCATCCGTGGAGAAGTTTGTGATGCTGGTCAACATTGGCAACAAGCATTGGGTGTCTGCAACGGTGTCGTTCTTGTCGCAGTCTGTGACTCTCTATGATTCTCTGGGGGGACCGTCTGCCGAGAAGACCCTGATCGTCTCCAGGCTGCTTCTTTTTGCAAGGCAAGCTGAGCTGCGGCGGCGAGCTCTCCTCCCTGCCTCAGCGGACACGGAGATTGACTGGACGGTGGAGGATGAGGTCAACTATCCGCGTCAACAAGACTCGCACAACTGCGCGCCGTTTGCTTTTGCCTACATTTGGTGCTTTGTATATGATCTTGACTTTGCCTCCTTGCCTATCATTGGTGATGAGTTGCGCTTGTCCTTACTACACTTCGTGATCATGCGTGGTAGGGCGCGAGCAGCGCAGCCGTAAGCAAATTATGGATCACATAGATGACGGTCGCGTCTCCCTGCTCTTGGCGCCCTGTTGCCCTCCTGAGGGAATGAATCTTATCACGAGTGTCTCTTAAAGCGTGACTTCCCTCTCTGCAAGAAAGTGCCACTGCCGTGTGGGCGCTCCGTAGCCATTGATCGTCAATTGCTTGTTCTGTGTCCCCAGTATGCTTCGCCTTCCCGGTGAGAATGGTGTGGCCGCGGCTAGCAAGCCGAACAGGAAACAATGATAACCGCGTCTGGAGAAGGAAGGGCACGCCTGGAGGGGCGACGAAGCTGGGTTGGGGGAGTTCCCCTCTGCAGGGCTTCCGGGGTTCGCATGATGCACACTTGAAGCTGTCAGGCTCTGTAGTCCCACTCCCTGGGATCGCAGCGCCTGCATGGCGAGACGCGCTGAAAAGTGGTCGCTGGACACTTAAGGGGAGACGCACAATGAGGTCAGCAAGGGCTGACACTGCGTCCTCATGCCACAGGATGTATCGATTGTTCGCAAAGGGGACCGGCGGCCATACCCGACAGGTGTCGTCTGTAGGGTCCCAGTCCATTTTCCAGAGCCACGTGTGTACCGCCTCACTGCAGGTTTCTTTAAAGTGGAGTTCCATGGCACGATCCCTAGCATGAGGAGCGCAGAGCATATGTCAGGTCCGCTGTCTGAACACTACACTGAAGGCTATACTGGCCATAGTGCATCTGCCGACCAAACTCCCAAGCATTCATGCTCGTGCAATGGCCATTGGATGGGCAGTGCTTGATCGGGCGGGACGGGCCGGCCGGAAATCCCACTTCCTGTACTGGCCGGGCGCTGGTCCGACTCAAGAGCCCTGTCGGGTACTGAGCACTCCTAGCAGTCCTGTGGTTGTGCTGAGGTGCACCGATTGGCGGCAACGTCGCCGCCCCGTTCACCTTAAAGCGGGCACTGGCGAATGAACGAGCCACAGAGGTCGCTGCCACGCCATCGTGTGTGAAATAAAGTCGTTTAACTGCCACAAACGAAGCGGTCCTGCACAGCCGCTGCCTGGCACCGTCTTCGTTTCTCTTTGGGGGAGGCTGCACAGCATAAAGCTCTCTCGGCCACACGTCAACCAGGTGAACAGGCAGTGCTGCTGTGACGTGGTGTAGCGAGCACAACCCTGTCTCGGTGGCAACAGAGCGCGGCTCCAGCTCGCCATGTCACTGATCCAAACCGTTATGGGACGCGGTGTGAACACTGCCGTGACAGTCCGTCAAAGTACGGAGAACAGACAAGGTGCAACAAGGAAAATGCATCTCGGTTTGTACATCGCTAATGGGTCATCCAAAAGCAGCGAACGCGCTGTCACTACAACATCAACGCAGCGGTAAAGATGCACACACACCCATCAATTGCTATCGTGATTTCACTCAAAACCATCCACGTACGTCCGCCTGTACCACTCTGGCCACTTTCACGACACACCCAGCGTCTTATTGTCGCGCTGCATCGCCAGGTCATTGGATAGTGCCTGCTGGTAGACGGTGAAGGTGATGAACTGATCCTGCTTCATCTGCCGGAGGTGATGCTGCTGCCGTCGAGAGAGGGCGTTGCGCTTCTCGCACGACGAAGTGTTCACGCGGTCCAGCGACACGTACGAGTCTGGGCACATGGCGCAAGAGCAGTCTGTGTGGTTCTCCCTCCAGTGGAAGCGGTCGCATTTGAGCGCCACCGTCCGCGCGATGAACGGCAGCCGGACGAGGGAAGACTTCAGCGTCGCACAGGCGAAGTCGTACACAATCGTGTCCGGCATCTTCACAAAACGCTGCGACACGAACTCAAGAGGCATGAGTTGGCTCTCAGACCCCGACAGGACGACGACACCGATGCACTTGGGGTGCGCGCAGGTGCAGAAGGCGCCCACCGTGCCGCCTGTGTGGGAGTTCTCCTTGCCCATCTCGTGCTTGCATGACGGCAAGTCCGTGTTGGCCGTCGCAGCGCCGGAAAACCCCGGAAAGGGCCGTATCACAGGCAAGCCAGGCGCCCATATTCCCGTCTTCAGGTAGTCATCCGATTGGTCCGTGGGATCACCGTAGACAGACCGGTACGACTCCAACGTAGCAGGCGGCAGCAGCTAAGCGTCCGTGTACTGCTGGTGCGTAAATGTGTGCAACGGGTGCGCAGCCGCCATCTCAGCCCTTAACGTCTCAGTAGCAGCTTCATCCGCCGATGAGGAGGCGTCCTCGTCCTCAGCCCACTTGTTGTAGTCGGCCACACGCTGCTTCATGCAGGCTAGAACGTCCGCCAGCAGTGCTCTCATGGAGGGGTCAGCCTCCAGACCAGGCGCAAGGCAGCCGACAGCTCCCCGCAGCAGACGCTGCTCATCAACCGCCGGAGATTTCAAAACGGCGGCAAGAGAAGCAACTGTGAAGTCAGTGGCCCGCAGCACCGAAATCAGCATGTCCACCGCCTCCCAAGAGCCCTGAGGGGCCCAGACCACCGTCGGGTCGACCACGACAGCACGAGCAAACTCCATGACCTTCAATGCCGACGCAGCCGTGCTGGGGATGTGCGGCAGAAGGGGAAGGCTCAGGTTCTGGGAGCGTTCAGCACCGAAGACACCACCAGTAGTAGCCAGCGCGGGCTCCCCCAACGCCTCCCCGTAGCTGAGGAGAGCGGCTTGTCTGTCCCAAACGTCGTCGGTGGGCTTCTTGGGTGCCCGCGGCAAGTCAAACCCGTCATCAGTATCACTGGCAAAATACGTCAGTGTCGCTTGAATAGTCATCTGCGGAAGAGCTGCTGGTGACAGAGGCCGTCCTTACTCGGGCGCGCTTGCTGCTACGCTCTGCGTCGGCGCCAAGTAGATCTGCGTCAGCCTCGCACACGTCGGCGGCGTCACGGTCAGGGGCCAGCACACGAGGTGGCGCGGTGCTAAGTGGGCCATTGTCGGCAACGAGTGCGAGCACGCGCTGCATCAAAGCAGCTGTCACCCGGCGACGTAGATCTGCCGGGGCGGACACGATCGTCAGCGCCAGAGACCTGGCCGCCGTCTTCAAGTCGAAGAAACCGCGCAAAAAAGCAACCAATTCGGGCGATGCGCCCCCGTCAATAACAGGATCCCATCCTCGGGATGCCGACCCACCCGCAAGGTGAGGAGCATCGCCCGCAAATGGCTTTTCCTCACCATCAATGGTGACGTTTCCCAAGAGCAACGTCACAGCCATGACGTGCCCACGCAGAGACGAAATGGTTGTGATCGCCTTGCTCGACGCCGTCCCCGCTACGTTTCGCTTCGCAGACAGGACGCGTCCAATGGCCTTGGAAACAGCTTCGTCCGTGATCATGCAGGGCACCAAGGACGCCCGCGGGACGGCTCGTATCTTGATGTCCGTCCGATTAAACGGCACCTTGAACTTCACACGGTAGCCAAGCTGCAAGCCGTCGAAGGAGACGATGGCGTTGCTGCCGTCCGGTCGCCTGCACGTGGCGCAGGACGTGGCGTCATACGGTAGTCCCTTAATAACTAGAGCAAGGTAAAGAAGCAGGGTCTTCCTCAAGGTCGTGACCGAACGCATGCGCTTCGACGTGTGCGGGTACTTGCTCCCGACGTGAAGCTCTTGAAAGGCTTCCCGCAGGTACGAAGCGGAGTGCAGTGAGCTGCCATTCCGAGCGAGGTTGACGGCCGTCTCAAACAAGAAGGCCTCCGAGTAAGCCGTGTAGCAAGAGTGAAAGATCACCCCGCGTTCCTTGCCGTCGGGCAGCACCCGGAAGAGGAACTTGGGGCAACGCCACGTCTCCACCTTGCCAGGTACCACGCCATCCTCAAACTCTACCTTTCCCCCCTTACTCTCGATCCGCGTCTTTTCCGTGCGGCCCACCTGACAGAAAGGGCACAGTAAGCGCGCACGATACACCAGGGTTCGCTTTGGGTCCCGAAGCGCCTCCATCATCTCAGCGCGGGCTTGTTGAGAAGCGAAAGGGGGGAGCGAGGGGGGGGACGAGATGACGGGGCTCGTCAGACCTCGAGAACCACTTGTAGCGATTGACCGGCATAACCGCCTCTGTGGCAGCTGGTAGGTGCGGCGGCACCTCGGTGGTGCCTGTCACATCCTCGTCCGCTGTGTCGGTGAGACCCGCTGACTCCAGCAAGCCTGTCTCGTCCGCACCGTCCTCCTCCTCAGCGTCAGAGTCAGAGCTGTCGTCGAGCCCGTCCGCATGTGCCTTGGCCGCTGCCATGGCAGTGCCAGCATGGTCGCACGTCCCGTCCCCCGTTCGGCACGATAAGCACACCCACGATCCGCCGCGCGTCCGCCGTACAGCTGAAAACGGCCAACTCGTGTTGCCGTTCCGTACGACACACGTCTTCTCCCCGTAAAGCACACCATGCCCATCGACAAGGCGACGGGTCTTGACGGCCGCACCAAGAACCATAAAGAGGTCGCACATGGTGACCCCCATCGCCGTCCGCACCTGATCTAGAGCCGCGTTCATGGAAGAGCGCCACGAGCAGCCCTTGTGGTCGAGGCAGCGCTCCTCCAAGCTGCAAGCGTACGCAACTTGATCCTCATTTAGGGAAACGGTGAGCACAAAACACAAAGAGCTCATGACGTCCGCTGCTGTCGCGCGCCCCATGTCCGCCAAATATGACAACCACACCGACAGCTCCACTGGGTGCCAAGTCCCACACGCGGTTGCGCATAGCCGCATAAGTGACCTTCTCATGCCGCCGCCGCAGCTTCCGCAAGGAGGCCAGAGAATCGAAAGTCTGCTCGCTTGAGTCAAAGCGCTCGGTGAGGCTGCGATACGCCATCGTGGCGAACATCACGACGAGCACTGTGTACAAGCTCTCGCGCAAATGTAGCCCCGAGCCCTCACCCCGGCCGGGCTCCTCTGACGGCCAACCACCGCCGCCGATCTTGACGTTCGCCGCATCAAAGCCGCCAACTGCTGTGCCCGCGTCTGCCGCATCGGAAAGAATGTCGTCGGCATTCAGGTAGTCAATCCCGCCGCCTTCAACGTTGTACATTGCGGTCGGACCAACGCTCTTCGACGCAAATGCCACTGTACGTCCAGAAAAGCCTCTGGGGTCCACAAGCAAGGCGTCGGTCGACGTATACTCCAAAACAGCGTCATGGTCGACACGAATAACCATTCCGAAGCCCGAGCCACCCATGGGGGACGAGGAAGCGAGCAGCCAAGGTGTAGCGCAGCGCCGGGGGCAGCAGAAACGCGCTGCAGTGCGGGCCAGTGGCGCCCATCAGCCACAAAACAGCAGTTGCAGCGCAGCGACACAACCGAGCAGGATGTTCACATCACCAGCGCGTGCTACGGCGCGGCAGTGCCAGAGCCGGCGAGGCCGAGAGGTGCGCGTCGCCTGGGCGCTGCGGCATGGGCGGCACGACTGCTCGGCCAGTGACGTAGTGGCGCCGCCGCCAAAGCCACAGCGGCGTCACGGGCGGCGTCAGCCCCCAGCGAGCGTTGGTAAGGCCACGGCGCCGACGGCAACCCAGGGCTGCGCTGCGTCACGGGCGTCACCGGCGGCACCGCCCCTGCGCCAGTGACCTAGCGGCGCTGCCGCCGCCGCGGCAAGGGCACCGCAGTCGGGGGAGTGACACTGCCAGAGCGGGCGCAGCCGCGGAGCAGACGACTCCCCGGGGCTGCAGCACGTTCGCTCAGCTGCAGGGCCGGTGGCGCTGCGTCGCCACGGCCGCCGCTGCCGATGTGGTGGCGGCGCAGGCGGCGGAACGACAGAACCAGCGAGGGCGATGCCGCGGCGCTGGGAAAACCAGGCGCCCCTCACAGAGGTAGTGGTAAAGAAGCGCGGTGGCGCGCCGCCGAAACCAGGGGAGGACAGCGACGGGGGCGGCGCCGGTGCACGAGCAGAGACACGGCGAGGTGACGGCCAGTGGCGCCCATCAGCGACGTCAGCATCGGCGGGAACGCAACCGAGAGAAAAGCCCTGGCACGGATGCACGGTGTAGCAGTGGTTTCCAAACCGGGCAGGACGAGAGGAACGGGGCGTGGCGAGGGTTGAGAGCGGGGCCGCGATGGAGACAGCGGCGCTGCTGGGCGGCGGCGTGGCCGGCGAGGCGGAAGCGACCAGCGAGGCGGCGTGGCAGGTGCGGGTGCCCGGCGACCACCTCGTGTACCGCGAGTTCCCGAATTGGGACTCTAAAGCAAACCCGCCGGAACATGGAAGAACATTCACTATTTCAATTCGGGAGAGCCTCACATGCAGCCTCATGAGGGACAGAAATGACTGGCCAGCAACAGACCACGTGCGCGACCACGAAATAGGCCCCCACGGACCAATACGGGGCGATGCAGTGTCGATGTCGACACCCTCTTGCCTGGCCAGTGAAGGGGGGGGGGGGGCGAACTGTCGACCCCCCCCATCCCTTGGAATCTGCGTCGACCTTTGGAGTGTTTTACCGTGTACGCGTCAGTTATGCATATGTAGCTAGGCCACCAACACGGATAACCACACCCCCCTTCCCGCGCGATTCAGCTCGCGTGCCACCAGCCAATGGCGCTGGATAAGGGGGGGGGGCGGGAGGGGCAGCGCCGTGGCCACGGCGGCTCGCCCCACCCCTCTCCCTCCTGCGCCTCAGACGTGGCCGTCGCTGTCCGTCGCTCACAGGACCCCGGCGTGCAGGGTGGGTCAACAGGAGCTGTGAGCTTTCCCGTCCCCCCCCGTTCCTCATCTCCTGTCCCCCCCCTCCTTATTAAGGCAAGCTTGCCGTAAGCATCGTCTGTTTCGGCTCAAATCCCATCGAGGTCCCGTCGAGCCCCGTCGAGGCCCATCAACCCATCGAGCGCCCGTCTCGACGGGCTTCGATGGGCGCTTCCAGTCCGTCGAGATCCCATCGAAAGCGCGGCAAGCGCTATTTCCACGGGCTCTGTCTTGGCACTGTCTTGGCAGCTCTCCGCTCTCTCGACGTCCTTTTGTCTCGCGAACGTCCAGACCCACTCGGGAGAAGGTCGAAATCGTGAGACCCTACCAGGAGAGGACACTATGATTGGACACTAATCCACTGTCAGCAGAGTTTCCGCCGTCGGCCGGAATTCTCCCTCACTTCGCCGCCGTCCACACGTCAGCCGGGTCTCTCAGCTATACCTTTGAAGCGGCGTGACCGATAGAGCACCACCCGTCTGCCCACGTTCACTTTTCATGTGCTGCTCTTCGCATGGTTATCGTCCTTTCACCCTGCCGCTGTCGCGGCGGTGTGTCTCCGCTCACTTGTTTGCGCAGAGTGTGCCCATCAGTGCGGCAGCGGCGGTCGCGGCGGTGGAGTCGCCTGGCGGGGACTCCACTCCAACGGGGGCGTTGCCATTGGCGGCGTCGGCGGCGCTGGCAGATCGTTGACGAATGGGCATCAGCCGTCACCGCCCATCGCCCGGGTTGTGGCTTGACACCCCCCCCCGCCGCCGAAACAGACGATCTCTTCTGGCCCCCCTTTCCTCCTTGCCACATGTATCGTTCGGGTGCTTGTCCTCTGTCCCTCGGCACCCCACCGGCGTCCCCCCCCCCAAGCGGTGGAAGGGGTGTGGTGCACCCCCTCCCTCCCCTCTGTTTGTCTGACAACCTCCCACCGTAGGACCCCTCCCTCCCGTCCAGGTACAGTAGTGACCGTCGCGATAGTACCCTAGAGGCCGACGCGTGACGACGGTGCCCTCCGCCTGTAACGTACCCGCGCGGCCCACCTGTCCGGGAACGCCTCCCCCTTGCCCATCCATTTTCCCTCTCTTTTTTTTCCCCTTTCTGTTTGCCAGCCACCACCGCTTCTCTCTACCCATCTATCAATCTACCCTGCCCCATCGCCGGGCTGGATCCCCGTACGACGCGGCCGTCTGGAGGAGCAGCGGATCCCGCCGGCGGTGGCTGCTGCGTCGGGCGCCCTCGGGTGGCAGCGCACGTGACACGTGCCCCTCTACGGTGCTCTCCCCACACCCCCCCCCGCCCCTTCCCCCCCCAACCCCCCCCCCCCCCTCCACCCCCCCCCCCACCCCCCGCCCGCCTACCCCTGCGCGATGACAGGCCGGCGTATCGATCTATCACCCCCCCCCCCCCCCCCAAACGCCCGCGCCCCCATCAGCGGCGCTGTGTGCCAGGCGAGACGTGGCCACCAGCGCCAGTGGCTGGCCGGCCGGGACCACCCACCGGCGGCGGTTGGGGTTCCTTTCGTCGGCCCCCCCTCGGCCGCGGCCGCCGCGGCCGCGCGGGGGGGGGGGGGAGGAACCTCCTGCACACGCCCACTCCCTACAGACGGCTGCTGGCACACCTCGCTAGGCAGCGCGGATCACGAGATGGGGAGGGGGGGGGGGGGGGGTATACGGGGGAGGAAAGGTGGGGGGGGGGGGGGGAGGTGGGGGTGGGGGGTGTGTGTTGTGCCCGGCCGGCGACCGACCGCTGCCGACTGGGCAGCGTGTGCGTGCGTGCGTGGCGGCTGGGCGGCGGCGTCCTCGCGCACCCGCACCCCCTCCCAGAGGGGAAGAAGGGGGTGGGGGGGGAGGGGTGAAGGGGCGAGGCCACCACCACCGTGTGCCGTGGCGGCCTGGCAGGCAGGCAGGCAGGCAGGCAGGCGCTGCGGGAGGCGCCGTGTCCACGCGGCCGTGGGCGGGGCCCGCCAGGCAAAGGAGGAGGGCTGGCTGTGTGGAATGGAAGGGGGGGGGGGGGGGGGGGGGGGGGGGGGTGCCCGGGGAGGGCGGGAGGCCAGCTGGCAGGCCGCCTGCCCCGCAGCTGCTTCCAGTGCCTCCATTGCTGGAGCCGTCTGGGCGTGGATTGTGTCTCTGGTCGAGAGCGGGGTTTGTTGACACACGACCGCCGCCTGGCGGCCGGCTTCGTGAGCCACCGACAGCGCCTGGCCGGCGGCGCTGTGCACCCCCCCCCCCCCAAAAAAAAAACCACCACCGCCACCGCGCTCACACCGCCCACGAGCTCCCACCCCCACCCCCCCACAGTGGCGCCCCCTCCCCCACTTTGCATCTTCCAGACCGTCGTCCCCCCCCCACCCCCCACCCCCCACCCCCACCCCCCACCCCCCACCCCCCCCCTCGTCATCCCCCCCCATTCCCACTCTGTTTTTTTCGCGTATCCCGCCCAGTCGCCGTGACGGAGGACAGACGCCCTGTTGGGGGCCGCAGCCCCCCCCCCCCCCCCCCCCCCCGCCGCTTACCAGGTTTGGTGTTTTGCTCGTGCCAGAGGGGGGGGCGAGCCGCGGCGAGGGGGGGGTGCGCCAGGCGCGTGGCCCGCGGGCGGCTCGCGGGCGGCGGCGGTCGAGACCGCCGTCGCGGCAAACGCGGGAGGGGGGCTCCACGTCTGCCAGGACGGCTCTGCCGCCCCTCCCCCCCCCCCCCCCCCCCCGCTGCCCCTTCCCCCCCCTCCCCCTCCCCACCCCCGCGACCGCCCGTCGGCGCTCGCCGCCCTCAACAGACTCTGGGTGTTCACTAGATGGATGCGAAGCCGTCGCCCCTTCCCCCCCCCCCCCCCCCCCCCACCCCCACCCGACGGCGGCGCCTCCCAAGACGGCCGCCACGTCGACCCGACCGCCAACGTCTGCCCGAGCGCCCGCCCACAGACACCCACGCGCGGTGGTCGGGGAGGTAACACTGGGCACACCCACACCCCCGCCCCGTGCGCTCCCGTCCCCCACACCGCCGTCCCTCTCCCCCTCCCCCCCCCCTCTCCCCTCCCCCATTTCCCCCATATTGTCCATCCTTGTCCCTCCCCCCCCCACCCACCGCCACACGTCCCCCACACCGCCGTCACTCTCCCCCTCCCCCCCCCCCTCTCCCCTCCCCCATTTCCCCCATATTGTCCATCCTTGTCCCTCCCCGCCCCACCCACCGCCACACCTCCGCATCACGTCAGGTTCCCCCCCTCTCTCCCCCCCGCCCCCCCCCCCTCCTCCTTCCTCCCCAACACCACTCCCCCACCTTCCCACCCCCCCCCCCCCACCCCCCCGCCCCCGCTCTCCCCACCCCCGCTCTCCCCACCCCCACCCCCCACCCCCCACCTACCACCCCCACCCCCCACCTACCACCCCCACCGCCACTCTCACCCCTCCCCGCCCCGCCATTGACAACTGACGATGATCCGCGCGCCCGCCTCCTCCTCCCCCCCGCGCGGGCCCATGCCGGGCGGCGGCTGCCCCGCCCGCCCCGCGGCGGCCCGGCGGGGGCGCCCGTGCGACGGGTGCGGGGCGACAAGACGGTGGGCCGCCGCCGCCGCCGCGGCGCTGCTACTGGCGGCGGCCGCCGCCGCGCTCGCCGCCGACGCGGGCGCCGTGGCCGCCCCGAGTGCGCCGGCGGGTGGCCGCCACCGCGCCCGCCGTGGCGGCGCCGGCGCCGGCGCCGTGCGGGCTCGGCCGCTGGGGTGGGGGCGGTCGGGCGTCGTGGCGGGCCGGGTCGCCGCCCCCGCCCCAGCCGCCGCCGCCGACACCACCACCACCGCCCCCGCCACCGCCACCGCCACGGCCACCGCCACCGCCACCGCCGCCGTTGTTGCTGCTGCCGCCGGTGCGGCGGACGCCCCATCGTCTGTTGACGCTGCCGACCGCCTGCGGTCGGGGCGCCGCCCCCGCTTCCCCCCCGCGCCTGCGGCCGCGCCCGTGGACGGGGACGCGGGCGACCTGGACGGGTCGCTGCCGACGGAGCGCGTCATTGGCGGCACCCTCACCCAGTGGCAGACGCCCACCGGCTTTCACGCCAAGTTTTTCCTGTCTGGCCGCTTTGTCTGTGCGGGCACCCTCATCACCCGCCGCCACATCCTCACCGCCGCCCACTGCAACATCAATGCCAACTCGTCGGTGCGGCTGGGCGGGCTCAAGCTCCTCGAGGGCCTGGAGCTGCCCATTGGGCGGGTGACGGCCCACCCCGACTACCAGCCCGCCACCAGCCGGTCGGATCTGGCGGTGGTGGAGCTGGGCCGGGACGTGAGTGACGCGCAGATGAAGGCGCACAACCTGCAGCTGGTGCGGCTCAACCCGTGGCCCAAGCTGCCAGAGAATGGGTCCTCGCCGACGCTGACCGGCTGGGGCTACCGCATCCAGTCGCCTGGCGGGACCGCGTCGGACCAGCTGATCAAGGCCCAGCTGACCATCATTGACGTCAAGGCTTGCAACGCGCGTTACGAGCGGCTGTCCCTGCTGGCCATCTCCACGTCCCAGGAGCTGTGCGCGGGACAGAATGGGAGGAGAAGCTGCAATGGGGTATGTTGGGGGGGGGGGAGGGGGGGTGCGCCGCCGCCTCGAGCGTCGAGGGGGGAGACGAGCGCGCCCGCGCGCATGGCGGCGCTGTATGGCGCTGTGGAGGGAGACGCGCGCAGGAGGCTTGGTCGGGCCCCTTTCGCAGTGGCTGGCTTGTGCTTTTGCACGCCCTGGGTGGCGTTGCATGCAGGTGGCGGGCACGCCCATGCGTGGGGCGGCGCCGTGCTGGGACCGCCGTACCCCACTTGTGTGTGGGTGAGGGATCCATGGGACTGACGATGCTCTTGCCGCTGTCGAAATCTTGGCCGTTTGCCTGGTCTCTCTTGTGCTCACCCGTGGAAACGTTGGCTGCTTTGTCTTTTGCTCCGCCGCCTCCGCCGTCCACTGTGCTCGGCCTCTCTCTTTTTTCCGCCTTGACAGGACAGCGGCGGTCCCCTGTGGTCGGTGGATGCGAGCCGTAATGGCAAAGGCTTTGTGCAGTATGGCGTCGTCTCCTCTGCCATTGGGTCCAAGCGGTACCCGTGCGACAGTTCGTGGCCGACCGTCTTTATGCGCACCTCCTTCTACATGGACTGGATTAACGACACGACTGGCAAGAAGTACCCCATGCTCTGACGCACGGCGGTGCGCCCCGCGTCTGTCTGACGGGTTGCGGGGAGGAGGTAGGGGGTGTGTGGCGCACGTATTGTGCGCACGTCCACCCACACGCGCGCGTGCGCCGCCCCCTTCCCCTCCGCGCCCGCATGCCATCCCACTTTTTGGTGGCAGGGGACGGGTGCCGTCCACCCTAACTAACGAGGACGGCACCGTTCTTTGGGGGATCTGCGCCACGCTCCCACCTGGCAATGTCGGACCACACTCGCCGTGAAAGAGAACTCCCACCCTAACAAGGTCAAGGCCCGCCCCTCTCCCCTTGTATGTTTTGACCTGTGCACCAAACTCGCCGCGTTGGGCAAGCTGCCGGTCTGCCGTGCGGGGCGCCGCCGGCGGCCGTCTCTCGTTGAAGTTCGAGATGATGATGACAAACTTATTTATTGACATTTGACTCTCCTCCACCAACCGCGTCAGGGTGTCACCCCACGCCCGTCCTAGCGGAAAAAGTACAACATGGTCCGCCCGCTCGGGATGCGGGAGCTCGAGGCGGTCGGCTCGTCGGGGCGGCCCTTTGGGCCCTTGCCCCCCCCCTTGGCGGCGGCCGACTCCCGCTTGGCCATCCCCGCCCACAGGCGGCGGCTGCCAAAGCCAAACCGCTTGAGGCCCGTCGACGCGGCGCTGCCGGCGCCGCCCAGCGTGGGCGTGCCCCCCGCCCGCGTGTCGGCCGCCGTGGCCGACGTAAAGGCCGTAGAGAGGGACCGCCGCACCGCCGCCGGGGTGGCCGCCCCCGCCGGGGCGGCGCCAAGGGGGGGGGGGGGGGGGGGGGGGACAGGCCCGTCAGCGACCGGCCGGGCGCCGCCGCCGCACCGCCGGCGGCCGCGGCCGACCCGCCCACAGGCCCGGCGGCGCCGGCGGCGCCGGCCTCTGCGTCGGCCTCAGCCGCCGCCGCCGCCCCGGCCGCCCAGCGGCCCGGCGGCGTGGCCGACGCGGCCGCCGAGCTGCTCCGCACCGTAAAGCGCTTGACAAGGCCCCCGCCCCCCCCGCCGGCGCCGGCCACCCCACCCCGTCGGTGGTCCGTCGCGGCCGTCGCTGCCGACGACGACCCCTCCTCGTACGTGGGCGACCGGCGGGGTGGCGGCGGCCGGCGGCCGCGCCAGTCGCTCGTGCGGCTGTTCTTGCGGCCGCCCTCCCCGGCCGCCCCCCGCTGAGGCGGCGGCCCGTCCACGCTGCTGCCGCCGCCGCCGCCGTCGCCGCCGCCGCCGCCGCCGCCGCCACCCCCGCCCCGGGCCACCCCATCGGGCGTCGGCCGGAAGCGCGCCGCGTCGGCGAGCGGCGGCACCTCGGCGGCCAGGACCGCCGCCGCCACCGTGGCGGGCGGCGCAGCCGCAGTGGGCGCCGCCGCCGACACCACAACGTCTGCCGCCGGGCGGCTGCCGCCGCCGCCGCTGCCGCCACTGCCGCCGCCGCTGCCGCTGCTGCCGGTGGTGGTGCCGCCAGCGGGCACGCCGCCGCTGGTGCCACCGCCGCGGCTGCCGCGGGCCCGCCGGCCCATCCGCGCAAAGCGGGCGAGCACGGACGGGGGCAGCTCGGGGCGGCTGCGGAGGCCGCCGCCGCCCCCCACCCGGCGCGTGGCGGCACCGCCAGTGGCGGCGGCGGCGTTGGCGGGGTGGTGGCCATTGGCGGTGTCCTTGGCCCCCGCAGACGCCGCCGTGGCGCCGCCGCCGCCGCCACCTCCGACGTCGGCGCGGCCGCCCCCCGCGCCGCCCCCCACGCCGCTGACGGCGGGATCCCCCAGCCGCCCAGCCGCCGGCCGCTGGAAGCCGTGAAAGGTGAGCATCTTGCGAGCGACCGACGCGCGGGCGTCGCCAACGGTGCTACCCGAGCGACCAGGGGGGGTGCGGCTGGGCAGCTCCATGTCGTCGGCCGCGTGGCGGCCGCCGGCCAGACGGCGCGGGGTGGGGGGCAAGGACGTGCCCGGCGCGCCTCCAGCGGCGGCGGCGGCACGCCCTCGCGGAGAGGAGCTCCCCGCCCCACCATCCCCCTTGGGGGGGGGCGCCACCGCGTCGCCGTCGCCGCCGCCGCCGCCGCCGACCGACTCGTCATCATCGTCGCCATCGTCGGCGCTGTCCGTGCCGCCGCCGGCAAGGGTAGACACCGCCGCAGCGGCCCAGGCAGACACCGCGTCGGCGGGCGTGGCGGCCTGTTTCGGCTCGGCCGCATCGGCGGGGGAAGTAGGGGAGGGGGCGGCGGCAGCGGCGCCCCCGCCCCCCCCCCCCCCGCGCCCTCGGCCTCACTGTCAATGACCACCTCGAGGACCACCGGCGGGGGCTGGATGTAGACGGGCGGCGCGTCGGCAAAGGTGGTGGTCTTGGACTTGGACCGCGGCCGCCGGCGGCCGCCGCCGCTGCCCCCGCGGCTGCCCGCCGTGCCCGCCGCGGCGAGGAGCCCCCCATCCGCCGCCGCCACCGCTGCGTCGGCCGCCGCCGCCGCGGCTGCCGCCGCCGACCGCGACCGTGACGCGTTGAGCGACGCGACGCTGCTCCGCAGTGCCTCGTACGACCGCCGCACGGGCGGGCGGTGGCTTGGCGCGTCCACGTCACCGCCGCCGTCGCCGCCGCCGCCGCCACCGCCGCGCGTCATCGCGTCGGCCGCCCCCGAGGCCGACGGCGCCGGCGCTGGCGCCGGCGCCAGCGGCGACGACGATGCCTTGGCCGCCCCCCCCCCGTCGGGCACCACCCCGCCGGGGTGACCAGCAGGGGGCGGCTGCGGGCGGTCGCCCCCCCCTCCCCCCCCCCCCGTCGCAGCAGCCTCCCAAGCGCGGATATCCGCGACGGGGCCCGCCGCGGGCCGGGCCTTGGACGACCGCCCCCCCCCACGGCGTGACCGGTGGTGGTGGTGGGTGGACGACGAGCCTCCGGGCGCGGGCCGCGACGACTGCCCGGCGGGCGCCCACTCGCCGCGGCGGCTGCCGACGGTGCCGGCCGCCG
The DNA here is from genome assembly GCA_009829735.1 of Pyropia yezoensis. Classification (NCBI taxonomy): domain Eukaryota; phylum Rhodophyta; class Bangiophyceae; order Bangiales; family Bangiaceae; genus Pyropia; species Pyropia yezoensis. The sequence goes on from CM020620.1 coordinate 6,619,926, forward strand.
CCGACGGCGGGGACCCAACGACCACCGTGCTGCTCGGGCGGTCAGCGGCTGCCGCCGCCGCCGCCGTGGGCGGCGTCGGCCCGGATGGCTGCGCCATCGGCCCCGCCGGCGGCGACGGCGTGGCGGGAGGAGGGGGCGCCGCCGCCGACCCCCCCACGGCCGCCGCCCCGTCGTGCTTTCCCCCACCCGTCCCGGTCCCCCCCACTGCCGCCGGCCGGTCGCCACCCGCCGCCGCCGGCGGGTGAAACGCGCACAGTGGCGGCGACGTTGGGGGCGGTGGGGGCGGCGCCCCCACTGCCAGCGCCGCCGTCGCAGGCGCCGCCAGTGGCCGGCGGGTCTCCCACGCGGCCGCCGGCGGCGGGGGCGTTGGGGGCGGCGGCGGCTCGGCCGCCGCCGCCGCCGCGGCGATGCGGTGTTGGAGCGCCGCCAGCTGGGCCTGCAGGTCTGCCTGCGCCGCCTGCTGCGCGCGGAGGTAGCTGAGGGAGCGGAGGTGCCGCTCCTCCGCGCCCCCGTCGCCGGCAGAGGCGGCGGCGGCCGCCGCGGCCGCCGCCGCCGTCGCGGCGGCCGAGATGGCCGACCCGCCGGCGGGTGCCCCGCCGGCACCGCCGCCGCCGCCGCCCGTGCCACCGCCGCCAATGGGGGCCAGCGCGTCGGCGGCCGCGGCGGCGGCGGCGAGGATCGCCGCCTTCGTCACCGCGTCATTGATGTCGGCCGCCGCGGCGGCGGCGGTGGCGGGCCCCCCGCCGACGCCGCCCCCACCCGCCGCCGTGGCACCCCACTCATCGCCCGTTGTGGCAGACGCCGCGCCAGGCCCGCCCGCCGCCGCCGCCGCCGCGGCCGCCGCCCCCGCTTGCGCCTTGGCCGTCTCCATGTAGGCCGCCGTCGCCGCCGCCACCGCCGCCGCCGTTGCCGCGTTGTTGGCGGGCGGCCGAAACGGCGCCGCTGCGTCGCCGCCGCCCCGCTCCACCGGCATGCCCCGCGGGGTGGCGGCGGCGGCCGAGCCGCCGCCGCCGCCGCCACCGCCGCCCGTGTGGGGACCGACGGCGTGGAAGCCGCCGCCACTGCCGCCACCGCCCCCCCCGTCCGGGGGTTCGGCTGCGGTCGGTGGCGCAGACGCGGCGGCGGCCGCCGCGGCGGCCGCGGCCGCCGCAGCTGCCGCTGCTGTGGCCGCCCCCCCCGCCCCCCCCCCCCCCCCCCATCCACATCCGCCCGTGGGCGGGGGGTGGCGGCCACCGCCGCCGCCCGGCCCGCCCGCTCCGCCGCCGCCCGCACCCGGTCCAGCCGCCGCTCCACATAGTCCCACACGCCGTGCGGGTCGGGCCGCTCCAGCCGGCCGTGCGCGTTGCGCAGCGTCGGCACGAGCGCCCACGCGTACGCGACGCTGCCGTCGGCGGCAATGGCCAGCACCGCCGGCTCGGCCATGCCGTGCTCGTACCGCCACGGCAGCGCCGACGGGCGGGACGGGACGGTGATGTGGACGGCAAAGTTGGGGGTGGTGGCGGACAGCTCAGACGCCAGCTCGTGGCCATCGTCGCCGAAAAAGGCCACCTGCGGGGGCAGGGCGGGGGCGGCCGCCTCGGCACACACCTCCGCCTTGCCCTGCGACTGGGCCGACACAAAGAGCAGCGCCGCGTCGGCAACGGCCAGGCGCTTGGCGAGGGCGCGGACGGAGAACCACCGCTTGAGCCACCGCCGACAAAAGTGGGACCACTCCCCGCGGTACCACACGACAATGACGGGGCGGCCGGCGTCGCGGCAGGCGCGGAACGCGTCGAGGGCGCCCGCCATGGGTGGGCGTGGGGTGGGGGGGCTTGGCGGGTGGCCGGCGGCGGCGGGCGTCCCCGCCTCGTTGGGGGTCCTCACGCGCGGCCGCGCGGCGGGCGGGCGGCCAGCGGCGCCACCGCAGCTCGCCAGGGGGGGCAGAGGGGTTGGGAGGAGGGGGGGAGAAGGGCGGCCGCCACACACACGCCTCGCGTCTAAGGCGGCCAGGGGCGGGTGGGGATGGCGAGAGAACGTCAAGATTATCCCGGATAACGACAGTCCCCGGCGGCCGCCACAGAAGCGTCGTCCCCCCGTCGGCTGGGGAAGACGGCGAGCGTTAAGGGCCGGGCGCGCCCACCCCCGCCGGTGCCGGGTGACAGCGGCACCGCGCCGTCAGTGCGCCTGCGCGTCGAGAATCAAAAAGAATGGGTGTGCCGCGCCCGCACTGTACCACGGTGCCGTGTGATGGCGCGCAGTCCCCCCTCTCTCACGGCGCACGGTGGGGAGGGGCCACGCGGACGTGAGGTGGCCGGCCGGCCGCCTGGCTTGCCGCCAGTCTACGCGGGGGGGGGGGGCGGGGGGTGGGGGGGGGTGGGGGGGGGGTGAGCGGAGGAGGGGGAAGGAGGCAGGCCGCGCGCACCTCCTTGACCAGCACCGTCCCTCGGCGGGGGCGGCGGCGGTGGCGGCGGCCGCGTGGCAACGCCAGCCGGGCGCCTCCCCCGAAAAGCGTCGGTGAGCCCCCCCCCCTCCCCAGCAACGAGGACGGTGGGGCCAAACGGGCGGAGCAATGGATGATCGGCGGTGGGCACACGCAGCGGCAGGAGGCGGGCGGTTGCCAGCGGCGGTGATGGTCGGTCCGCCGCACCACCCGTCCCCCCACGGAGAGCGCCACGCCTCTCGGTCTCGGTCGGTCGCGCTGCCGTGCACCCCCTTTCGCTGTCCCCTTGCGCGAGGGTCCCCCCCAGCATACACTGTTGGCGTGGGGCCGTTCGTCCGCTGGACGGCCAGACAACGTGGCCCGCGAAGGAGGAATGCCGGGACGGCCGGGGGGGGGACAGAACAGGAATGGGACCGCGTCCCCCTCCGCTCCCCCCCGTGCCAACCGGGTCTTATACATACATAGATCCACGCGGCGCGGCCTCCGCGTACACCCTGGACGATCGCGCCTGTCAGGTGGCTGATGGGAAACACCCATTGGGGTGGTGGGGGAGGGGGGGCGCAGCGGGGACGCCATGCCCAAGTCGAGGGGCGAGGTCCCCTCGGAGGGGGACGCGGCCCGTCGGCACCACTCGAACGGCGGGGGGGGGCTGGCCGCCCGTCCAAACCAGGTCAGGAGGCGTGGTGGGTGAGTGTGCGTGGGTGGGTGGGGGGGGGGGGTGGGGGGGATCTGGCGGCCTGCGCGGCTGCGTGGCGCACGACCCCCCCACGGGCTGGCGTCCCGTCGGGACACACGTCCCACTGACACTGGCCAATACCGCCACCCGCAGAGAGGGACCACCCTGATGATCACGCGGCAAGTGGGGGGCGCTCGGGGTGGGCACTGTACTGTACTGTAGAGGAGGGAGGGGGCGGGGCTCGCACGGAAGCTTCCGTTGAGGGGTGTGTGCGCGTGGCCCCTTGGGCCGCTGCGTTGACCGACGGGCGCTGCTGTCTTCCCGCTGGCACGGCGCGCGTCGGCCGCATACGTGCTGCCTTGCTGCCTATCGGAGCACCGCGCGGCCCCGACGACGCGACACGGCCGCGCGAATATCCTGTGGATGATCCGCAGGGGTAGCCGACGGCAGGGGGCGGCCAACGTTGCGCAGGTCGCGGCGCGCTCCGTCACGCCGGGGGGGGGGACGGGGGGGGGGAGAAGGGGTGAGGGGTGCACAGGGGGGGTGTCAACACGAATCACTGGGGGGAAACCCCGCTCATCCAGCCAAAGGTATTGTATACCGTGCACATCATTCCATGGCGGAACACTGGGAGGGGACGGTCGGGCCGGGGGGGCCGCTGTAGCGGGCCACACTGGCGGGGGACGCGCTATTCTTGGAATCTCGTCACACCTTCCCATCTGTGCCGCTCCAGGATGAGTGGCGTGGGAGACCGGCGGAGGGGTGGTCAGAGGAAACAGACTGCCGCCACAGCCGACCGCGCACGGGGGGGGGTCTGGTGGCCTCCCTTCGGTATCACGCGGCGGCCAGATCAACATATAGTACTCAAGGATCTCAACCAAAACGCAAAAGTTTGCGTTTTGGTATCGCTGAGAGGCTTTGAGAGCGCAGCGCGCTGACCTCGGCGGTCGCTGGCCGCCCTCCGGCTGCCAACGCCGACGGGACTACGTGTGCCTCGGAAGCATTTATTCCGCCATGTACTGACCCACCCATTACCCCTGCCGGGAATGGGGTGGCGACGCCAGTTCGCGCCAGCGTGGTCCCGCCAGTGCAGCACCCCGCTCCCCCCTCCCGCCGCCCCCCCCGCCCCCCCCACTCGCCCCGCCGCACACCGCCCCCTCCAGTGCCACGCGCTCCCCCCCTCCCCCCACCGCCGCCCACTTCCCCCGCAAGCCGCCCACCCCCGCCACACGTTGCCGCTTCGCAATCGTCGCCGCTGCAAGCTTCACGCGGGCGGCGGTCGCTGCCATCGCAGCCTGGAGCAGCCCCACTCGCGGCCGGCGGCTGCCGCCATCGCGGCCGGTGGCTGTCCCCGCTGCCGGCCGCCGCCGCCGCCAGCGGCGGTCCCCGCGGCTGGTATCTGCGTCCGCTGCAGCTGGGGGGGAGCGCCGCGGCCGCAGCTGCTGTTGCCGCCCGCTGCCGCCGCCGGCGGTGGCGGCAGACACCTACCCCCCCGACGCCGTTGCCGCACTCCGGGTGTTGCGGGGGCAGGTGGAGGCGCGGCGGCGGGCGGCGGAAGGGGCGGCGGCCGCAGACCGGCAGCGGCTCGCCGCGTACGAGGCGGGGGGGGAGGAGCTGGCGGCGGTGGCGGGCGAGGCGGACCGCCTGCGGCGGGCGGTGGCGCAAAAGCGGTGGGCGCTGGACGAGCTGGAGCGGGAAGCCGTTGAGTGAGGGCGTGGGGGGGGGGGGGGGGGGGGGGGGGGGAGGCAAGGGACAGGGATGCCGTCGCCTGTCGCCGACCTGGCCACCCGCGGCGGGTCATGCTAGCCTGTGATGGCGGGACGGTCTCGGGGCGGTGGGAGGGAGCCCCCGGGAGCGCTGGGAGGCGGACCCACTGTCCGTTGGGCGGGCCTGCGAGCGCTCCGCTGCTGCCGCCGCTACCGCCACCGCGGCGCTGTGGTCCTTACCGAGGTGCATGTATGTACGGTCGTGGGGTCTTGCTGCAGGCCGCGCCCGTGTGGACACCTGCGGTCAACCAAAACGGGCGGCGGGGTGCGCGGCGGTGACGGGCGTGCCCGCGGTACGCAGCCAGCTGGGATAGATAACTATATGCCGGCGCTGCTGGCGGGCCTGGAGCGGTCCTCCGGTCGGCCGTCGCAGTCCGCGGCGCGGGCGGGGGCGCCCTTCGTGGCAAGCTGGTGGTCTACTGCTGAGGAACCCAACGAGGTCCGCCAGCCGGGCGGCGTGGTGTGCGGCTGCGGTGGTGGGGTGTCCCCACTGTTGCGCGGGGGTGAAGCTTGGCCTCCCTGTTGCGGGGCCAGGGGCGGTCGACTGGGCGGGTGGTGCAGGGTGGGGTACGTACCGGGCGTCCCCGTGGTGGCCAGTTGAAGAAGACACCGGCGGGGCGGGCGCGGCACTGTGGGTGGTGTGGTGGCCCTGGAGGACGACCCCGATCTGACTGTTGCTGCACCGGGTGCCGGTTGACGGAGGGGGCGGCGCGGAAGCAGGCGGTGGCAGTCGTGCCGTGTGTTGGCCACGTGGAGGACCAGTATTCACAAAGCCAGGGGGGTCAACCACGCCAGCGCGGCGTGGGCCGTGGTGACCCCCTCGCAGTGCGTGTCGCCATGGGGGATGAAGGCAACCGCACTTGTTACCACCTCTTTGACGTTGCGGGCTTCATAGCACGGTGGGCCATAGCGGGGACAGAGGGCGGCCGCTGGCTCTTGTCAAGTGTACGGGGCACGCCGTGCCGGCGGCGCACCCCGCGGTGGGCGCGCGCAGACTGTGAGCGCGGGAGGGTGACCACGCGGCGGCGGGGCGAGGTGACCGGCCACCTCTGCTCCACTGGTGTGACAGACCCCAACGACGTCTGCCGGGAGAGCCTCCCCGGGATATGTACCGACCCCCTTCCACCCCGCCCTATATGGCGGTGGGCCCGCGCCCGCGCCGACATTGGGCGCGGCCGCCTTTCTTTTACGACAACCGCCGCTCCCTCTGGCTGCCCTCGCCTCGACAACCGTTGCCCCCTTGTATATGTGCAGCACCTCTTTGGCGGCGGCGGCGGCGGCGGCGGTGGCGGGTCGCGCCTATTCCCTCCCCCGCCCCGCCCCCGCCTTTTGCCGCCGCCAGTGCTCCTCTGAGGGGTGGGGGGGTGGAGGTAGGGGGGGCGACGGCGGCGGCGGCGGCGCCGTCGGCGGGCAGGGCGCTACGGTCAGCGTGCAGACGTCCCACGCACTCACCCCCACCCCCCGAAGCCCCGCCCCGCCAGCAGCACTGGCGCTCGGGCGGGCGGCGAATTCGGGTTCGGGGGGGGACCGCAGCGGGGGAGGGTAAGGGGGGGAGCGGCGGGGAGGTGAGGGGGCGGGGAGGGGGAGCCGAGGGGAGCTGGCGTCGTGGGCAGGGTGGCGGTGAGGGCGGGTGGTAAATTCGAAGGTGCGCATTGCCGGTCACCCCCCCCTCCATCCATCCACCCTTCGTCACCCCTGCCGTCGCATGCGCCGCGCCGTGGCGCACCGCTGCCGCAGCCGCCACCCGCTGTCCGCTACCCGCTACCCGCTGCCGCTGCCGCTGCTTCCGCCAACGTCGCCGCCGCCGCCGCTGCCGGCGCCGCCGCCGCGGCCACCGCAGCCGCCGACGCTGCCACTGTCCCTGCCGCTGCTTCCTCCACGGCGAGGCCACATCGCCACGGCGGCCGTCGGGGGTGCGCGCGCCGCCCCCTCCCCCCCCCACCCACGCTCATTCCCCAAACCCCGTCGGGCTGCCGCCGCGCCCGCCCCGTCGTGCCACGTGGGGAGGCGGTACCGGCGGGGAGCAGGGCGTTGGTCGCCCCCCTTCCCCCCCCCGCGGGTGGCGGCGGCGGTGTTGCAGGGCCATGGCGCGTGGCAGCGGCCGAGGTTACCTGCCCGGTCGCCCCCCTCCCCTTCCGCCGGGGGCGCCGCCCCCCCCCCACGCCTCGTCTCCTCTGGCTTTCGCATCCCCGACGGCCTGCCCGCCACTCGCGGCAGGGTGCCAGCGACGGCGGCTGCGTGCGGCCCGCCGCAAAACGCGACGCCTTGGCATGGGCAGGTGGTGGAGTGGCCGGGGGGGTGGGGAGGGGGGGGGGGGCTGGGCGCGTGGCGGCGGGCGGGGGGGCACGCGCCGGGGAGTATTGGCATAGGGGAGGGCTGGGGGAAGGCTGGGGAAGGGCTGGGGAAGGGCTGCGGGGTAGGAAGCTGGGGAGGGGGGGCACCCGTCCCTCCGGCACCACACCCCGCTGCCGAGCCACCCCTCGCCCCCCGCCCTCCCCCCAACCGTCCTCCACATGGGCGACAGGTGCGGCCGCCCGCACCTGACCGCCGCCGCCGCGGGGTGCCACCGCCGCCGCCCGCAAGTTGGACAGGCTGGTGGACACGCCCCCCGCGGTCCGCCGCGCCGCGGTGGGCGCACGGCGGCGCCTCCCCGCCATCCCTGCTACTCCCCGGTCCGCCGCGACGCGGTTGGGCGCACGGCTGCCTCCCCGCTCCCGCCCCTCCCTCTCGTCTCGACGAGCGGCCGCCGCCCCTCCGCCCCTGGCCGCCAGGGGAGGACGGACACGCACCCCCCCTCTCCTCTTCCCCGACCCTTCCCCCCACACTCGCTGTGCTCCAATCCCCCAACCCGGCCGCTCCTTCCCCTTCCCCTCCCCCTTCCCCTCCCCCTTGGCGCCGCCCTGTGCCCGTCCCCGTCGCCATGGGCGCCCGCCCCCCCCCCACCACCCGCCGCGGGACGGCGGCAGCGGTGCTCGCCGTCGCTGCAGCCGCCGCCGCCGCCGCCATTGTCGCTGCAGCGGGGACCGTCGCGCCCGCCACAGCGCTGCCACTACCCCCACCGGCACGGGAGCTGACGGCCGCGGGCGCCGGGCACCCGCCCCCCCGCCTCGAGTGGACCCGCACGGTCCAGCAGGTGGCAGCGCACAGAACCACCCCGGCGGGTGGCGGCGACCACGCCGGGGGCGCCACCGACGGCGGCACCGTCGCCGTCGGCGGCGGTGGTGGCCGTGGCGATGGCGGCAGTGGCGACGGCGACGGCGGCGGCACGCGCACCCTCCCGTCGACGCCCCCACGGCCGCGGGGGGTGCTGGTGCCCCCAACCGCCCGCACGGTGGGCGCCCCTGCCAGGCCCCCCGCCGTCGGGGGGCGGGGGGGGCGCCCGCACTCTCCCGGCGGCCGCCTCGTCCACGCCCTGCGCCGGCTGGGCCGCCCGTGGGCACCGCCGCCGCCCCCCGCGCCCGCGTATGGCGACGGCATCGAGGCGTTTCGGTCCCGCGCGGGGAGACAGCCCGCCGCCACTGACGGGGGGGGGGGCGGCCGCTGGGGTGACGGCAACCGCCGTGGCTCTCAACTGGGGAGGGAGGGGGTGGGCCAACACCCACCGCCCACCCCTTGGACCGTCACTGCCGCTGCTGGCGGGGTCGACAGCGGCGGCGGCGGCGGCGGCGGTGGCGGCGGCGGCAGCCGCCCCTGGGACCCGATGGGGCACCTCCCTCCCGACGGTGACAGCGGCGGTGGGAAAAAATCGACGGCGGCGACGGCGGCGACAGCGGGGGCCCCCGCGGGCGCCCGCCCGGCGGCGGGCGCCCAACCGGCGCCGCAATCGGCGCCGCACCGGTCTGCCTCCTGGGCCCTCCCCGCGTCGCTGCTCATCACCTCCCCGACGGCGAGCGTCGGGTCGCTGCCGCCGTCGCCACTGTCGACGGGGGAGGAGAGGGGCCGCTGGGCGTCCGCGCCCACCTCCGCAGATCCCGCGACCGCCGCGTCGGCCACCGACGTAGCGTCGGCCACCGACGCAGCGTCGGCCGCGGGCGTGACGGCGCGAGCAGAGGTGGGTACGGGGGCGGCGGTGGCGCGCGGCCTGCGACCGCCGCAGCTGGCTGCGCTGCCGCTGGTGCCGCGGGTGGTGGTGTTGCCCCCCGCCGACGGCGGGGTGCTCGCGCTGACCCCCGACGCGGACCCCGCCGCGGCGGTGTCCGCGGCAGAGGTGCGGGCGGCGGCGACGGCGGCGCCAGCAACGCCGTCCCCGGCGTCGCCCGCACCGCCGCTGCCATCGCCACGTCCGCCGACGCCCATCCCGCTGCCGCCGCCACTGCTGGTGCGCATGGCCGGCGGCGGTGGTGACCGCGGCTGCGGCGACGGCGGCGGCGGCGGCGCGCCGCTTACGCCCCCCGCCGCGGCCACCACCGCTGCGGCTGCTTCCCCAGCCGCCACCGCCGATGGGGCATCGTCGGCGCCCTTGGACGGCCCGACGATTGGACCGACGCCGTTGCCACTGATGTCGACGCTGCCGCTGCCCGCGGCGGCCGCAGAGGTGACCGCCCCTGGGAGCAACGTGGCCGTGCCAACCCCGTCGCCGCTGCCGCTGCCGACGCCGGCGCCGACGCCGACGTCGCCACCACCATCCCCAGCCGCCGCCGACGCGCCGGCGGCCGTGCCACCAGCGCCGCCGTTGGAATTGGCAGCGGCAGTGGCGGCGACGGCCCGGACCACGCGGGCAGCGAGCGCGGCCGTGGCGGCGGGCGGTGGCGGCAGCCACCGACGCCGCCGCCCTTCCCCGCGGGGGCTCCTCCACCGGGTCGGACGGCGGCTGGCGGCGGCGGTCACCGCGCTGCGCGCCGACGAGGGGGCGGCTACCGCGGGCGGCGCGGCGGCGGCCGTGCCCGGGGGGGACCGCGACCGCCGGCCAGACGGAGAGGCGGGCGGGACGGTGCGGCAGGCGCTGGTGCTCCTGGACATTGATGCGGTGTGAAACAGGGATATCCTATGACATGACGCCGGGACAGAGCGGGAGTGGGGGGTGGTAAAGAGGAAGTGACAGCAGGGGGGTGGCCAAGAGAATGTGACAGTGGGGGGAGGTGACAGATGAGCGGCGGATGACTCGGAATGGGTGCGCGGCGGCGGACGCCTCTCCGTTTTGTCTTTTTCTAAATACCGCGACACTGAGCGTATACAGTACTTAATCAGGGAAGAGACCGAGGCGAAGTGCCAAATAACGTGACTTAATGTCCAAAACGCGGGCTAGACTAAACCCCTGATGGCAGTTAGTTGACCGACTGCTATGGTACGTTGCACAAAAAAGATACATAGATGTTTTTCTCGGCTCGGGCCCGGGCTCCGCACCGGCCGCGGCGGGGTCCACGCTGGCCATGCTGACAGAAGGATCACATAGCCCCATGCGAACTCATGAGGTCCTTGGGCCCCCTGGACGGTGTACCGCTTTCAGGGACACCCTGGGTGGACCGGCTGCTGTCGAACATGAAATGGGGCCATCCTTTTCGCATTGATTTGCCCGGCTCGGGGGTGGGTCCCGGCCCATGTGCTAACTGGGGCTTGGAAGAGGGGTAGTCGATTTTAGAGAGGAGCCAAGGGACGGCTGGAGGCCATTGTTTGGAGGACCTTTTTCCGTGTGCGGGTCACCGTTTCTTATGGTACGTTGCACAAAAAAGATACATGGATGTTTTTCTCGGCTCGGGCCCGGGCTCCGCACCGGCCGCGGCGGGGTCCACGGTGGCCATGCTGACAGAAGGATCACATAGCCCCATGCGAACTCATGAGGTCCTTGGGCCCCCTGGACGGTGTACCGCTTTCAGGGACACCCTGGGTGGACCGGCTGCTGTCGAACATGAAATGGGGCCATCCTTTTCGCATTGATTTGCCCGGCTCGGGGGTGGGTCCGGGCCCATGTGCTAACTGAGGCTTGGAAGAGGGGTAGTCGATTTTAGAGAGGAGCCAAGGGACGGCTGGAGGCCATTGTTTGGAGGACCTTTTTCCGTGTGCGGGTCACCGTTTCTTAGATGGCCGTTCTTAAGGTAAATGTTCCATGTCATGGGGTCGCCTGGTTGGTCCACGAAGAAGCCTGGTCCTCATGTGTCCAGTGCTCATTGAGGCATCTCGGGCAGGTGCCCCTCATGCTCCTGACGGAGCGGCGTCTCCTCCCCCTTCCCCTCGTGGACCCCTCTTCTTGACCAGGCACATCAGGGAGGCAACCCCCCCCAAGCCAGCTTCCCTCTGGCGGTTCTACCTTTGGCAGGTGGAGTGCAGTGCGGGGGGGCGTGCCCAGGTGGAGTGGGTTCTCCACAGGCGCCGACAGTGCGCGAACCCAGGAAGCAAGGGGGAAGGCGTCTCCTGTGTGCGTGGCGTGGGGGGAGGTCATGCCTCAAGAAGGGGCGGAAGTGCACGACATCGCATCAAGGCACTTCGTGCTTAGTGCGCGAAGTGCCTCGTTGCTGTTTGGCCTATCGGGCAGACCTTCCCAAGGCCCCCCCAAAATTCGGCCCTCTCGACGCCCTGCACCATCCCGACACCACCTTCCTCCCTCTTCCGCTGCACCAGAATTTACCCACCCAGTCCCCCTTATCCCTTCTGCCCAGCGGAGCCACCGCACCAGCCCCCCTGCGCCCGCAACGGAAAGAAGAACGCCGGCGCTGACGCGGGCGCCGGCGCCGGCGGCTAACACAATCGCCACTGTGTCGCCGTCACCCACTCCACTCCAATTCAAACAGTGACTTTACCCTGCCCGTTTCACCTTGCGCCGACGGACCCTCCCCCCGCCCCCCCATGCAGCTATCAAACCCCCCGCCATCGCCAAAGCTGCCCTTGCTCAAACAAGAACCCCGCCGCCATGCGTCACCTCAATGCCCCCAACGCAGAAGCCATCAACATCCCCTCCCCTCCCCCTCCAAAAAAGGGAATCTACCAGCCCTTGGAACCCTCCCCCGCCACCCCGTAGTGCTGCCACCGGCACCACACCCCCCCGCCAAAACACCGACCCCGCCATCCCCAGCGACCTGCCGGACCCCCTCACAGAGCGCCTTCACCGTCCCGCCACCCTCCCCCTGCGCACCGTCCCCGCGGTCGCCTGCCGCCCGCCTCCCCCTTCCCCACAACCGCGGCGGCACCACCGCCCCCCCAAAAGACGTAGCCACGGCTCTCTGTGGCGTTCCACACGCTCACCAAAAAAAACCAGTCCACACGGCCGTCTGCCCGCCGCCCCCTCCCCCCCCCCCCTCAAATACAGTCCCCCTCTCCTCCCTCCCCCAAACACATTACCACAGCCGCCTGTGGCCTTCCCGTCTTTGCGACCGCCTCGATGGCTGCCGCGGCGGCCGCCGTTGCCGCCGCCTCGTCGATAGCCACCGCCGCCTCCGCGTCGACGGCCGCCGCCGTGACCGACGTCGCCACCGCCGCCGCCGCGGTCACCACTGCCGCCACATCGGATGCAGCAGCCGTCACCACGGACAACGCGGCAGGCGAGGTGGCCGCCACCGTGGGCACCGGCACAGGCGGGGTGTCCACCCCCACACTCTTGACTGCCGCGCCGGCCGCAGCCACAGGAGCCGACGCCACTTGCGCCGTCGCCGTCGCCGTCACCGGCGCCGCCCCCCCCCCCCCCCCCCCGCCCTCCCCCCCCCAAACGCAAAGTTGTCGCCGCCATCGCCGTCCACGTCGCCGTCGCTGTCGTTTCCGCCGTCGTTGCAGTTGACGCCGCCGGTGTCGCCGCCGTCGCCGCCGCCATTGACGCCGCCGGGGTCGCCGCCGTCGCCGCCGCCGTTGCTACCGCCGTTGCCGCTGCCGTTGCCGCTGCCGTTGCCGCCGCCGCTGCTGTTTCCGCTGCCGTTGCCGCTGCCGTTGCCGCCGCCGTTGCCGCCGCCGTCGCGCCGCTGTCGCTGTCGCCGCCGCCGTCGATGCTGCCGTCGATGCTGCCGTCGATGCTGCCGTCGATGCTGCCGTCGATGCTGCCGACGATGCTGCCGACGATGCTGCCGTCGTCGACGCCGGCGGCGGCACCGCCCCCTCCCCCCCGCCGTGTCGTGGACCTCCCCACGTGCTGTACTCGCTCTCCAGTTGATGAGCGTCCTGGCATGGTTTCCGGAAACGGACCCACCACCGCTCATGTGAGGCGCATTACACCGGGGCATACCATCAAGGCACGTGATTGGCTCTGGTCTGTGGCCCGAAGGTTCTCGGTGGAAAGAGAAAAGAACGCTCCGTGTATCTTTTTTCTGCAACGTACCATAAGGTCGGCCCCGCGGACTAAACAAAGCGAATGCATACGGTTGCGCACACGGTCAAGAGGGTACAAAGGTCACAGCGGGTTCCTGCCGCTACGTCCCCGTGAGCGCAATCGGAGAAATGAAAGAACACTGGGCGCTTGACGTCCTCGGTCTCATCCGCAAGGGCCGGCGCACCTAGCCGGCACTTGCGTAGAATCGACGTGGGATACAAACGTCGGGGAGGATGGTGGGCGCGCGCAGGATGCCGCCCGCGCGGGGAGAACAAGGACGCTGCCAGCCGTCGTCGGCGAGGCAGAGGGCGGTGCTCCTCGCGTAGATGTAGTCGGCCGGGAGGGGCCTTCCCCCCCCCCCGGCCGGCGGTCAGTGCCCGCCGCAGCTCGAGCGCCCCCGCCACCGGTGCCAGCCGTGGGGCGCGACAGTCCCCCAACGAAGGCCCGTGGGGGGGGTGGTGGCGGCGGTTGTGCCGGGCGGGGACAGCCGCCCATTGCCGTCGCTCCGCTGGGCACGCCCAGCGCCCCACGTCGGTACACGGCCGGTGGGTGCCGCGGTCCGGGCGCGGTGCCGCTCGCCGCAATCGCCATTCAGCGCCTCGCCGCTCGTCCGTCGACACCCTCCGCCGCAGGGGCAAGGCGGGGGGGGGGGGCAGCACCAGCAACCGCACCCCCCACCCCACTTGGCGGCGGCGCCCCCCACGCCAGGGCAGGGGCAAGGCGGGGAGGGGGGGCAGCACCAGCAACCGCACCCCCCACCCCACTTGGCGGCGGCGCCCCCCATTCCAGGGCAGGGGCAAGGCGGGGGGGGGGCACAGCACCAGCAACCGCACCCCCCACCCCACTTGGCGGCGGCGCCCCCCACGCCAGGGCAGGGGCAAGGCGGGGGGGGGGGGCAGCACCAGCAACCGCACCCCCCACCCCACTTGGCGGCGGCGCCCCCCACGCCAGGGCAGGGGCAAGGCGGGGGGGGGGCGGCCAAAGGGCGGCGGGGGGCAGCGGCCAGAGGCCGGGACGGGCTGGCTGCCAGCCAGGGACCGGAACGTAGTGCCTGGTCGCAGTCCTTGGAGGCGTCGTCACGGCCACGGCCGCCGTTGGTCGTCTTGCCAGAGCGGCGGCAGCCTTTCGCTCCAGGCGCCGCACTCTGGCCCGCTCATTGCCTCTTTCACGTTCCTCGGGGTCTCGCTCCCGAGTCACAGGCATGGTGGACAAGGCGGTGAGGGGAGTACCGTCGGAGGGGGCGACGGGTGGAGCAGAAGGCGTGAACATTCGTAGTGGGTGACGACGGCGGACGGTGGCGCATGCGCGCGGCATCCTTTCTGCTGAGGCAGGACGCGTGGGGAGCCTAGCGGCCACTCGGAGGCTGCATAGGAGGGGGCCGCGACAAACCATCCGTGCACGAGGAGGCGAGGAGAGGGAGGAGGCGGGGATGGGGAGGGGCTAGTCGCCATGCATCCGGCCGTCGGCTGCCGGGGGACACTGTCCCCTGCAGGTGGCTGCACGAGGAGGCGAGGAGAGGGAGGAGGCGGGGATGGGGAGGGGCTAGTCGCCATGCATCCGGCCGTCGGCTGCCGGGGGACACTGTCCCCTGCAGGTGGCTGCACGAGGAGGCGAGGAGAGGGAGGAGGCGGGGATGGGGAGGGGCAAGTCGCCATGCATCCGGCCGTCGGCTGCTGGGGGACACTGTCCCCTGCAGGTGGAGGTGGCTGCACGAGGAGGCGAGGAGAGGGAGGGGGCAGGATGGGGAGGGGCAAGTCGCCATGCATCCGCGTGCGGCGTTGTGAGGCATGCGGACGAACAGGACGCGTGAGGGAGGAGGCTACTAGTACCTACGGGGGGGCGAGGCGTCGGCCGAGAACAAGCTCCGGTCCTCGTGCAATACATGGCGTTCGGAAGAGAAAAAAAGAGTCGCTCGGGGTGGCCAGATCGCAGCTCACGGCCCTGTAGAGTGGTCGACTGTGTAGAGATTGGTCGACCAAGGTACATACAGACGGGCTACTACCGCCTGCCTGCCGCGCGCCCGCGGGCCGCAGTATTGGGCAGGGCAGCGCGCGGCCCTGCCCAATGGGAGCGCCCGCGGGCCGCGGTATTGGGCAGGGCAGCGCGCTGCCCTGCCCAATGGGAGCGCCCGCGGGCCGCGGTATTGGGCAGGGCAGCGCGCTGCCCTGCCCAATGGGAGTGCCCGCGGGGCGCGGTATTGGGCAGGGCAGCGCGCTGCCCTGCCCAATGGGAGCGCCCACGGGGCGCGGTATCCCACCCCCTGCGCTCCACTCCTTCCTCCCACGCCTCTCCGCCTGCCCCTCCCACCCCCCCCCGCTCACCTCCCCCCCATTCGCCCACTCCCACGCCCCACTGGTATCATTTGGGGGGGCGACGGAGGTGGATGTATGTACTGTACACGTCAATGACGATGTTGAGGTGGGCGCCCAGCTCCTCCGTGCGGCCCACGTAATCGACCCTGCACTCACCCGGCCCGTGACCAACGTGCGGCCAGGCACCGCCTACCCACCCGTCCTCCTCACCGCTGGCCTGAATGACCCGCGGGTGGGGTATTGGGAGGCGGCCAAGATGGCCGCCCACCTGGCCACCTCACCCACCCCCTTCCCCGCCTCCGCCGCCGCCACCGCCGCCACCGCCGCCTCCACCGCGTGGGCGGCGCCAACCACCCGCAAGGCGGCCGCCGTTGGCGGCGGTGGGGGTGTGTACGCCGGGGGGGTGGTGGCACTTCGACGGCTCTTTAGGCGGGCAACGGGACGTAAGCTAGCAGAACAAAAGAGGAAGAAAGAAGAAAAAGTCCAGGGCCAAGGGAAACGAAAACGGGAAACAGCTCCTTCCTCCCCCCCTGACACCCGACGGCACCACGGCCGCGCGTGCGGGCGCCTCGCAGCCGGCCCACCCCCCACACGGCCACTGATCCCACCAGGGAAGGAGGCACCCAGCCACGACGGGTCTGTCACGACGCCGCGTCAGAGGGACAGCAGAGGCGCCTCCACCGAGAGCACTGGCCGCTCGCGGGGCGAGCAGAGTACAGTACTGTATGTACATATAGTACAGTGACGTGGCCGACACGGTCGCGTCATCCACAGCGCAAACAACCCCCCCTCAACTTTCCAGCCCGACCCCCATTCCCCGCCGGCCATCCGCTCGACGCGCGCGACGAGCGCCGACGCCAGGCCCAGCCGCCGGTACTCGGCGCGGACGGCCATGGAGTACACCCGCCGCTCCCGGTCCAGCCGGGCCGGCCGCCGCCGCCGCAGGCCGCGGCCGTCGCCGTCCCCGTCCCCGTCCCCGTCACCGCCACCGTCACCGTCGCCCCCCCCCCCCCCCCCCCCCCCCCCCCCCCCGCCGCCAGCCGCACAATATTGGGCAGCAGCCCGTCGAGCGACAGCCGCCCACCCGTCTCGGCGTCGTGCACCGCCGCGTCGACCGACGCGACGACCACCCCGTCGGGGGTGTCCAGCGGCGGCCGCGACGAGGCGGCGGAGGAGAGGAAGAAGTGCAGCGCCGCCGCCCACCCAGCGTCGGGCGCGGCGGCGACCGCATCGCGGACGGGGGAGGGAGAGAGCGCCGGGGCGGGCGGCTGGCCGACGCCGAAAGAGAACGCGAAGGGCGCGCCGAGACGAGCCGCACCTTGAGGGTGGCGGCAACACCGATGCATCCGGAGCAACAAGGGATCTAAATAGGAGGTACCCCGACCTGGTTGTTTAAACTCTCTAAGTAGTCGGGGGAAACCGACGTGGTGCGGAACTTCCCTGAAAGTCGAGGCAGCCACGCACCACGGTGCCGACGGCCGGCCAGTCGAAGCTCGACGAAGAGCTTCTGCCGTCGGAGCGTCCCCCCCCCTCCCCCCTCCCCCCCATCTACGGCCGCCGGCGTCGGCGTCGGTGTCGGCGTCGGCAACGCCGCCGCCGCGCCGGCTGCGGCGACGGCGTCCCCCCTGGCAAGATTCCCCCCCTGGCGAGTTTCCCCCACCCCCCCCCCCCCTCCCGCCCGGCGGCGACCCACGTCCGCGCAGAACTACAGCGCGTCCCCCCCCCACCCCGTCCCAACCGCCCCCACAGCCCCCACCACCCGTCTTCTCCGCCGTCCGCCGTGGGCGGTGGTGGCTACCCCGGCCGCCGCGGCGACGGCCGCACCCCCCCTGTCCCCCGCGCGCCGCCTCGCCCGCCTCTGCTGACGCCCCCGCGGCCGTGGTCTGCCGCCGCCTGCTGACGCCGCTGATCCGCCGCCCCGCCGTGGCCTGCGGCTGCTGCCACTGCCGGCTGCCGCCGCCGAGCCGTGTGCTGCGGCCGCGGGCCACCGCTGGTGCCGGCTGCCGCCGCGGCGCGTGGGAGCTGCCGCCGCGGCGCGTGGGAGCTGCCGCCGCGGGATGCCGCTGCTGCCGGCTGCCGCTCGCGCGGCGGGGGGCTGGCGCGGCCGCGGCCGGGGGCTGGCGCGGCCGCGGCCAGGGGGGGGCGCCGTGTTCGGCTGCCGCCACAGCGCCCTGGGTTTGCCGTCGCTGGCTTCCGCTGCCGTTTGCTGCGCTGCTTGTCGGGGGCTGCCGGTTGCTGCGCTGCTTGTCGGGGGCTGCCGGCTACCCGCTGCTGCGCCGCGGCTTCTACGCATTTGACGGCCGGCTGCCGCCCTGACGGCTGCCGCAGCCGCCTGCAGATGGGGGGCACCCCGGTGGGGTGGGCGACTGGTTACTGGGGCTGGGAGGTGCGCCGCTGCGGCCGGGGCGCTGCCGGAGCGGCCGCCGCGGCCGGCTGCTACCAGCGGCTGGCGGCCGCCGCCGCGGGCGGGGACTGCCGCCGCCGGGGGTTGGGGGGGCGGCGGGGGGGGGCGGGCGCCTGGTTGCTGCCGCTGCCGGCCGCGCCGCTGCGGCCACCGCGGCCGCCGCGGCCGGCTGCCGCCTCCGTTTGCTGCCGCCGCGCGCTGCGGGCGTGCAGCCTGGGGGGGCGATCGACTGGTTTCTGGGGCTGCCGGGCGCGCCGCTGCGGCCGGGGCGCTGCTGGGGCTGCCACCGTGGCTGAGTTCTGTCGGTGGCTGGCCGCCGCCGCCGTGGGCGGGGGCTAGGGCTTGCCCCCTGCCGCTGCTGGAGCCGCCGCCGGGGACTGGGGAGGGCGGCGGCAGGGGGCGGGCGCCCGGTTGCTGGCGGTTTGGGCTGCGCCGCTGCGGCGCCGCGGCCGCCGCAGCCGGCTGCTTGTATCGGCTTGCGCCGCCGCGGGCTGCGGGGGGGGCAGCGGGGGGGTAGCTGGGGGGCGCGGGCACCTGGTTGCTGGGGCTGCCTTGGCGCTCGCCCCAACGACACACAGTGCCCCCATCCTCCAAAGTGTGCAGCTACCAGATCCTAACAGTGCCGCCGACCACCCCCGCTGGCATGCTCGCACTCACCGGGGCTGTGGGGGTGTATAGCTGCGCCGCAGTGTCCACCTCTCGTCCAAAGGGGGTCGGCCGACAATGTGCGGACGCCAGCGAGCTGTCCAACAAGTTTGAGCACATGGTATCCACCAGGTAGCTTTGCTCTCAACTTGCAACTGAAAAAACGAGAGCTACAATACCCACGAAAACTCGGGGGAGGCAATTGTGGGTCTATGCGCCTCATCCTCCCAGTCTCTCGCAGTTCCTGTCTGCTCTGCGGGTGTTCAACACTGCAGGGATGTGCCAACACGTTCAGCGTCATCGATATACTCACAAACAGCTACAACATCCCGCTGTGGGGGTCCCAGGCACGAAAAATTCACACTCCTGATGGGCGGCTGGGAACAACACAACAGGCTGACGCCGCTTTCCCGCCGTGGCCGCGAGAAGAATCGCTTGTGGTTGGAGTGCGGACCAGTCAGGGAGACACACAGACCGCAAAGAACAGTCATTCCCTGTCACTGGTGCCCCTCAGTGTGATGGAACCCAGCGGGTAGCGCGGGTATGATGTGCACCTTGAACGGAGAGTGGGGATGTTCCGGTGCGCGAGACTCCTGCTGGGGCGCTCTGGAAGAATACGTTCTCAGAGCTCTTGTGGGTAACAGACCTGTTGGGCCACCAGATAATGGCGAAGCGGGCGCCGAGGCGGGGGGTGGAGGGGGGTCAGCCGCCGGCGCTTCAGCCGTTTGGGTCCGCGACAGCGAGACGCTGACCAGGATGTTCTACCAGTCATGTATTGTATTCTATGTGGTCCAATACTGAATTTCTGCATGCAAATACTACTCTATCATGGCTGAGAGCTCGTGACAGCCTATCACCGGGAACAAGGTGGACGTGATCTCTCAGATAAACCATGAGATAGGGTTCACGTCGGGCTTAAGCTGTCACTTACAGTATGGGCTTGTACTTCGAAGTTTCGTTCCAATACAACGGCGCATTCTCTCATGTGCCTGACTCTCCCGCGCAGTGGGTCTTGACCCATGTACCTAGAATTCCGCGCATCGGGCCCGCATCTACGAAACACGTTTTTGCATGGTGGCCCCTGTGGCCTCTGGAGGGCGAAAACCGCGCATAAAAGGTGCGCGAGCACCACCACGAGCTGGGAGGTTCTTTTTTCCTCTTCGTTTCTTGCCTACGACGACCAGGACGTGAAGGGCTACGTCCTCATGTAAAAAGTGAAGCTTGTTGTTCAGTACCGGCTGAGATAGCCCAAAACCAACACGTATTTGCAGTGGATTCTCGCATGGAACAATCCGAAATGCACATGTCCCGTGAGAGTCCAAACGTCAGTGCGGAGCAATGTTCTGCAAACGCGCATCAACAATGCAGAATCAAACGAACACTCGATGCAAATTGATGACCGTCAGCGCATCCTTTCACAAAGGGCGTGTCGTTTCAGACACGTTTCGCTGCGCACTGTCCGCAAACTGTGCCACAACGGCGCTGACTAAGTGCACCAGGTCGACTACGCGGTGACCGCGCACACCCCGCGGCGACGCGGGCGAGGTCAAGCAGCGCTTCCCGCACGAACTGTGCAGACACGTGTATGTCTTGCGCCGACGGCCGGTGCAAGAGGTTGTGGAACGATGTAATCAGGTGGCCCACGGGTCATCAATGTGCATGCTTCCGGCAAGGGGCCGAAAAAAAAAACATGCATATGCACTCAGGGTGTTTTTTTCTGCTGGATGTATGGCAGAATGCGCGCAGAATGTGGGGGAGTGTGCAATGCAAGTGTTTTTTATCGTCTCATGCGTGATCGTTCTCGAACTTGAAACAGGGGTTCGCAGAGGGAACCGAGGTCGACGGAGACCCAAAACACGCTCTGGCACGTGCTCGCATTCGCATGCGCGAAATTCTAGGTACATGGATTAAGATCCACTGCGCCGGGCGGCTGGCAGGCGTCATCTGTGGGGCTGACCCCCTCAACCCCTCCCCCATCCCCCCGCCATATCTCACGTCTGCTGCCATGACGGGGTGGCACCCTTTAGTGGTGCCAAAGGCGGCTGGGTAACTTGGGCGGCCCCACAACAACCATGCCAACAGACCACACGAGCACAAAATCCGCACCGCACCGCAGCCTGGGGGGGCCGCAGCCTCTTCCGTTAGTGACCGCCAACAGCAGCTGGAATTCAGCGGCAGCGGGCGGCCACCAGAATCCGGCGGCGACAGCAACCGGCGGCAGCGACAGCTGGGCGCGGCAGCACCCAGCCGCAGCGGTGGCTGTCGTCGGGCGCGGCAGAATCCAGCCGGGGCGGTACCAGACGGCGGCGGCGCGAGCATCCCGCCGCGGCGGATCAGTCGGCGGCAGCGGCACGACGGCTGCAGCCGGCGGCGGGGAAACCGACGACAGCGGGCGCCCAGCGGCAGTGGGCGGCGGTGACAGCCGGCAGTAGAGGAGGCAGCGGGAAGCGGAGGCCGGCGGCGGGGTCGACAGCCGGTGTCGTGGCCGATATTATCGCATGGCCGCGGGGTCGGAAGCAGTCCTCAGTTGTTGGGCTTTAGCGCCCGATTGGCGGACGCCGGAAGCATGGGGGGGAGGCCGGCAACTGGTGGGAGCAGCGGCGCCAGCGGCGGCGGCAGGTCAGGCGGTGGTGGTGGCGGGACCAGATGCGGAGAAGGTGGCTGCGGTAGCGGCGGCGGCGGTGGTGGCTGTGGCGGCGGTGGCGGCGATGGCGGCCGACACAGACCGGGGGGTGGGCGGGACACACACCGGCTGGGCGTACAGCCCGACGGCGTGCACGACGAGGACACCGACGGGATGGGGCTCGAAAGCCCGGCGGGGGGTCCAGGCGGCGGTTGACTGTGCCACGATGACACCACCGATGGCCATGACGGCGGCCGGGGGTGGCAGCGGCGTTGGCGGGGGCGGCTGAGGCATGATAGGGGCAGCCGGCAGAAGCTCATGGCACAGCTGGCGGCAGCGCGAGCCGGCCAGTGGCGGCGGCAGCCCCAGGTCGCAGCGCTGGCGGCCTCTGGCGACCCGCGGAACTCTACTTGGAGACCGTTGAGGCAGGCCGGCCGCTTCTTTTGAGTGACCCAGTCTGGACAGTAGCAACAACAAAGGGGAACCAGCTTGGCTGCATCGACCCTATCGGTCATTTGCCACGACGGACAATTAATACAAGTACACAAGTCCCAGTATCGTATTTCATCCTCCCCCAATCAACCACCCCCCAACCACCCCCCCAGCCCCCCCCCCCACGTCCACGTGGCGCGCTCACACGCCACCCTGCCACCCCCCGTTCCAAAACGCGCTTTTTTTGCGTTTTTGTTGAGATCTGCAAATACTACCTCCAGATCAACGGCTCGACGGCGGGGAAGGGGCGTGCGTGGCCGCTCAGAAGCGGATGGCGCGAAGAAACGGGCGGTACGTAGGCAAAGGCATTGGGCGGGAGGCGGCAGCGGGGGTCACAGGCCAGCGTGCGGACTCGCCCGCTGACAGGCCGTGGGCCGCGGTGCGTACGGGGCAGCCACACGAAAATGTCGGCGGAACTTGATGTGAATGAGAACGAAGCTTCTTCCATTGTAGCCTGGAGCCGGAGGGCGTGCCGCCGCCGTGGCGGCCGCCATCCGTGCATCCCCGCGTTGCACTGGTCACCAGCGGCTGGTGATGCTCTGTCAGACACAGAGGAGAAGCGGTGGACCGGGAGGGGAAGCTGCCTGCTTGGATGCGGAGCTGCCAAGTCATGTCGGTAGGGCGCTTTTGCTGGAAGGGGGGGCCCGTGGCGGCCGCACCGTTGACGGCCCTCGCCACAGCCAACCATGTGCCCCCCCCCGTATGTACTCGGGATGGAACGTGTTGCCAGCCAGAGCAAGGCGGGGCGTGCCCTCCCGTGTACGTTGTCGCGGCAGCGGAGAGGGTGTGCATGGTGTTGGCTGTGGATACAGTGGCGGGGGGGGCGGGCGCTACGGACGCTGCCCGCGTGCTCCTGCTCCGAGTAGGGAGGGGATCCCCGGAAGCTGCCCGTCTCTCCCAGACGGCGGCGGCGCCGCGGCAGGGACCCGCGTCACTCCACCACTGCCGTCGGCAGAGGGGCCAACGTCCGAGTGGGGAACGCACCCCGCACCAGGACAACCGTTGGGGCCACCTCCCCTTGCTCTTCTTCCCCCTCCCGCGCGCACGAGATCACTTGTGCTTGGCGTCACCCCACCTCCCCCTCACCCCCCTCCCGGAGTTCGTACGTGCGCTGGACGACCCCGTCAGGCCAGGAGCGACACGCGATGAGCATCCAGCGCTGACCGTCGACAGGCAACGGCGCCGCCGTCCCCTGCCCCCCGCCGCCACCAAACAGGCGCACACCCCCGCCAAGCACCACCGGCACGGTCGTCAGGGTCATGGACGACACGAGGCCCGCGGCGAGGAAGCGTGACACCGTCGCCCCCCCGTCCACCCACACCCGCTGCACACCCTCGGCGGCCAGGCGCGCCAGCAACGCCGCGGGGTTGCCCCCCGCCACGTCCACCGTGCCCGCCGCGGAGGGAGGCGGCTGCAGGGGGCGGGACGTCAGGACGACCACGCGGAGCTTCCCGTACGGCCAGTCAACGTCCATGGCGGCCACCGCGTCATAGGTGTTCCGGCCCATCACCAGGGCGTCGACCGACGCCAGGAAGGCGGCGTAGCCGAGGTCGTCCCCCGCCTCTCCCGTCACGGGGTCCACCCGGTCGTGTGCGTTGAATGGGTCGAGGAAGGCGAGGGACCCGCCGCCGCCGGCAATGTAACCGTCGATGCTGGTCGCAATGTAGACGGAAGCGGCGGCTCGGTCCGGGGGGGGAGGGGGGGGGCTCATACGGGGGGCGTCCCCTACCCCACCGCTGGCCATGGTCGGTGGTGCCGCGACGCGGGAGCCAGCTCGGCCAGGCGCCGCCGCGGACAAGGGAGAAGGGCGCAGCGGCGGATCGGAGGGGCGGCTGACCAGGGCGGCACCAAAGAGACGACCGCCGATGGCCGTGGTGGTCACGGCAAAGGCGATGCCGGCCATGTTTGGAGGGGGAGATGCGAGGAGCGTTTCGAGGCCAGTCATCGTTGACTCGTCGCAGATGCAACGACGTGTGCCTGAGTGTGTTTCCAACGACGCCGAGCCACGTTCCCCAGAGCGTAATTCGGCAGTCACATAATTTCAGGCCATCCCTCAATATTCGGCGTAGCTGCCAGGGCGAAAAGCTGAACGATAGCGTCATTGTCCTGATTAAGGCCAATCTACACCGTTAAAGGGGGATTTTCACTGCAAAGCGTGCGACGAATGTAATTACGTACGCGACCTGCGAACGGGACTCATTCCCGGTGGGCGTGTGACTTATGGTGGGATTTGCGTCGCGGCAGGCCAGTGTAGGAAGAAGAGAGGGGCACCAAAGAGTTAAAAAAACGAGAACGGGAAACGCGGGGAGGCCCATGCCAGCCGTCGCGCCCGCGGCGAACCCACCCCTTCCCGCCCCTCCTCACCATGACTGGGCAGTGCCGCACCCGGCGGGCTAGCCCGCTCCCCTCCCCCCCCCCGAGCACCGCAGCCGACGCACCGTGATCGTCCTCCGCTGCCACCGTGCCGTGCCGCGCCATCTGCCGCTGCAGGAAAAAGCCCCGCAGATAGCGGCGCGCGAGCACGTGGGGGTCGAGGTCCGCGCTGGACGTCAATCCCGGTGCGGCCGCCACCACCGCCGCGCTCTCCGCCCGCCGGTCCGGGTCCGTCACCACCACGTACCGCGCCATCACCGCTGCCGCTCTGGACGACTGCCATCGGCGGGTTGTGTGGGCGCGGGGGGGGGGGGGGGTGGGTCGCTGGAGGAGGAGGTCCTGTGCATCAACCAACCCGTCCCGAGGAGGAGGTCTAATTCAAAAATGCCTGGGAGCGGCGCGGGCTTTCTCGAGCGTGGCAGCAGCCCGATCGCCAATGGGACGCTGAGACGACAGGCTGACCATGATCAACGCTTCACTGGTCCGTTCTCGCACATCTGTATATAAACACGAAAACTGCCCGACAACAGGCGAAACAAAGGAAGTCGGCGGAAAGGGGCGAACTCTTTCTGCTCGATGAATAGACGAGAGAGGAGCAAAGAGAGAGACAGGGCCCTGTCTGTACGTCCAGTTACCGCCGAGCCAGTTGACTGGCCTTAAGAGTGGCAAAGCCCTTCCTCCCCTTGGCAGCGGGGGCGCGGAAATGTTTACTGTACGTTTTTAGTCCGCGCTCTGCCGGGCTGATTCATTTTTTTGCGAGGAGAGCTCCCTCCTTGTTGGACCGATGTGCGGGATGAAAGGCAGACCTCGCAGGGCTGTGCGCTCAGAGGAGACACCACTGATGGGGATGGGGATCTCGGCAAGTAGCCCCACTTTGCACCACGCCACCTCTCACTCATCGGCAGTCTCCGATGACGGACGTAGCCGCTGTCGCTCACGCCTGGACGACAGCAGTACACCAGCTGCCCAGCGGCTCAATTATACGACTTAAGCGGGTTCCTCGACTCTTGGCAAGCCTTACCGGCCAGCCCACCCTACGCGTACGATTCACTGCTGACGCGAGTCTGACGGGTGTACAGTGCCCTACGAAAAGATTTTACCCACCCCCATATCTGAGTCGAATACACTCGAACTCTACGCACAAAGTCCAAAAAATCGGCTATTTCGGGGCATCGTGCCGCCCTTCTTCTCGGCCTTCGGCTTCTCCGTCTACCGTTCTCCCCCCTTTTTGCAACAGGATCGCCATGGGGAACTACAACCGGTGCGTATCTTCGACGGAGCGGACAACTATCGAGGAGCTGACGCTTCGTGGGCTGTCCAATGGGGTTATTGCGCGCCAGGTCGGCGTAAAAAAGTCAACCGTGGCCCATATTGCGAAGCGCGTGTGCCGTAATGGCCACACTGCCCGCCCCACTCGGTCCGGGAGGCCGCCGCTGATCGATGATTGAGGCTCGCGGCGACTCCTGAGGATTGTACGCGCTGGGCGCTATGCTACCCTAGCTGAATTGAGAGCTGCCTACAACACTGGGTGTCAGAAGCCAGTGTCATTGTCAACACTTCAACGGCGCCTGCATGAGGCCGATATTGCGTCCTGTAGACCGGCCGCCAAGCCGTTTGTCGGGCCAAAAAACCGTCGCAAGCGGCTGACGTGGGCGCGCCGCCGCCTCCATTGGACCGACGAGTGGACTAGCGTCATCGTCACCGACGAGAGCCGCTTCGAAGTCCGTGGACCTCGGACGCACGCTCGTATGTGGCGCGGCGCGGGGGAAAGGTGGCTCCCTGAGTGCCTCTCGCCCACCTTCAAGTCTGGGAGGGGGAGTGTGATGGTATGGGCCTGCATCTGCAGCCATGGGCGCACGCCGTTGGTGCTCATTGAGGGTTCGACGAACGCCACTGCCCACCAGGAGATGCTGATGTTCGACGCCTACCCCCTTCTTCTTCGCCTTTTCGGGTCTACCGACGCTTTCTTGTTCCAGGAGGACATGGCACCCCCGCATACGGCGCGTACCAGCTGCCAGGTGCGTCAGGACCTGGGGCTGCGCTGCCTGCCGTGGGTCAAAGCCCCGACTTGAACTGCCTGGAGAACGCTTGGGACTACCTCGAGCGCCACGTCCGGGCGATTGAGCCCCCCCCTAAGGACACGCAGGAGCTGTTCCTGGCGTTGCAGCGGGTGTGGGATGCTGTCCCGCAGTCTTACTGTGCCTTGTTTTTTTTTCTTCCATGCCGCGACGCCTGACCGCTGTTGTCAAAGGCAAAGGTCTCCCCACAAAATACTAGTAAAAGCAGCGATTTGATTGCGACAGATCTCAGTCCTCTCGCTCGGTGGCCCGAGTGGGTGCAAACTTTTGGTAGGGCACTGTACTCGGAACGAAAACCTCCCCAGATGGGAGGATATGTTTACTTGCTCGGCCTTTAATGTAAATCGGACAGCGGCTGCGCATCCACGTCCGCAGGCAGACCCTGCTCGCCCGACACGCCGTGCATGCACGCCCCTCATGCCGCCATGCGAGCATGCATGCGGCGGCCGCCGGGCACTCAGGCGCGGGAAATGGACCAGCACTGGCTGGCCGAGCCGACGCGGCGCAGCTGCAGCGACACGCTGGTGGCCAGCGTCGTTGACGGCCCGCTCCCTCCGGCACCGGGCACCCTATCACGCGTCAGCACCGCCGTCGCTGCCTCCCAGCGGCTGATCAGAACAGTGCAGTTTTTGCCTTCATCGCGGGTCAGCCCCCAGTGCTGCGAGAAGCCAGCGGGGTCGAGGCACCCGCCCAGGTGGCCGGGCCCGCCGGTCCCGTTCCGTCCGGGGATGCGTTGGCTCGGCCGAGGTAGGCACCGTTGTCTGAGGAGCAGACGCTACGGAGTCTCGCAAACTGCTCCGCGCCGGGGGTGGTGACGGCCTCCACTTCCCACCGCGACTCATCTCCGCCCGTGTCAGCTACCACGCCCGCACCGGGGAAGGCAACGTTCCGGCTACAACCTGGCTTACCACTATCGCGGAGGCGGCAGAGCGTGCCCGTCGACGAATGCGCCAGACGAGCTGCAATCTACTAGCGAGGGGGACCGGGAGCGCGAGCCAGTCGGGCGGCGGCGTACCAGTCGCGCCACCCGTCGGCGGGTTGTCGTCGGTCCCCGGCGCGACGCCGACGGTGAGGCTGGCCGCGTCTTCCAAGCCTCCCCTACCGCCGGGGCCGGATAGGTCAAAGCGGTCGGCGTTGGTCGACAGCGGCGATGCTTGCGCCGGCACTCGCTGCGCTACTGACTCCATCGGGACCAGGGCGGCAGCAGCGGCAGCGGCAACGGCAGCCGCCACGAATACCCGCCCCCAGCGCATGGCGGCTGAAAAGGCACGTGCGGATGGCAGGCCGTGGGAACGAAGGGGGCATGGTGGTTGAAGGGGCCACGCAGGGGTGGCCAGCCATGTGTCTGGAGCGAGGAGCGGAGGAAGAGGCAGGGGTTGGGAGGAAGATGGAAGGAGGGCGTCGGAGGAGGGCGCTCCTGAGCAGCAGATGGACATGTACGATATCCCAACACCGGCCCGCGATGGCCCACGGGTTAGCCGTGACGCAGCGTTGCCCGTCGGAAGGGGGGGCACAGGCTCGAATGGACAACGGAGCACGACAAACAGACTATTTGACTTTCTTTCTGGTCTCTTTCTGTTCTCGTTCTTATCTTCGCGACCTGCTGGCCGTTCCTTTTTTAATGGAATGTTCACGTTGACTATCATCGGTGACCCTCATAGATCGACGAATGCTGCATTTCGATACTCAAGTCCAGCTTACGACTCTGCTCGGCTTCAGAGTCGCTTCGACCTCAAGACTATAGTAAAAAGCGTCCCTTTCACCAGTTCATCGGGCAGACATGCCGAACGTGCCTGGCTATGCCTGGCCTGTCCCAAAGCGACTCAAATAAAAAATGACCCCGTACGAGCACCTGCCCGTGAGTCACATGGCTGGATGCAGCAGCTCAGAGGCTCATCAACGGTGTGAAGAACAAAAAGAGAGGGGCACTCATGACCGAGTTGTAGCCGTTTGCGACAAATCTGCTCGAACTCCCAGAGGTCAATTCCGTTCTAATTACAGCCCTGTATCGCTCATCTGGCTGATTGTTTGCCAGGTTCTTCCCGCATCGCCGGGACATCCATGCGTCTCGCTCGCCTAAACTCGCCTCCCATCCCCCCACCCCCCCCGTACTCGGCTTTGTGGCGCTGTAGCACATTGGAAAGAACCAAACAAGAAGCCCATCGCGCCTGCAAGCTGGTGCTAGCAGTTGAGGAACCATCAAGGTGCTTGCGCAGGCTGGCAGCGGCTCCAGGATCTTCTTTCCCTTGCCCTCCCGACTCCTCCCCCCCCCCCCGCCACCGCCCTCGAACCTCTCCTCAAGGAGGTTTCTGGGGCGCCCAATGGGCAGCCCTCCTCCTGCTGTACAGGGGCTTGTTCTCTTATCCTCCCAAGCGCGCATATGTAAGGATTTTCCCCCTAATCCCATGCCTAATACCTAAGGGATAATAATTGGGACCTCTCCTTACAGATCCTGCCGAACCAACTCCTGGCAACATGGATCAATTCTTTGTATTGTGGGGCATGACGCGGTGTACCTTCCAGACTCAAGATGAGTCAGCCGCTGTCTCACAGTGTCTGCCGGCCGCACGACAGCAGCCATCGACGGCCCATCGTGGCCTGTCGAAAGGCGCCACCGGCAGCACCCATGACGAGCCACATCTGCCACAGCTGGCGAGTCCGTTAGAATGTTCTCGCTGCAGCATTGCAGCGATGTGACTGGCTAGCCGGCTGGCCGATTCGGTCGACTCGATCGAGCCGTGCTTACACGCCTCTCGGACCTTCGGGCCGACTGGCGTCTGGGGCCGGCTGGGGCGGCGCCCTAGGCGCCACACGCCGGAGCCGTTCGTTTGGGGCAACCTGGGGCTGCACTCCTCTAGTGCGCACGCCCGCCCATGCTTTGTTCCGAGAGCCATGCTTTGTTTTTGGGCCGTTTTGTGCCTACCGGTGGCGCGACGGGGAAACGCACGCTTTGGGGCACCTCGGGTGCCCCGACGCGAGTATATAGTGCGTGGGGGTCGGCGCCACCGGGGGAGACCGGATGGGCAACCACAGACACAGACCAAAGACGACATGAACCCTTGGAACCCCCCTCGATCACCACGGACGTCGCGCCGTCCTCTTCTTCAGACCCAACACCGTCACCACCTCCATCCTCTTCCCCCGCACCCCGTCGCCTGATTGGCTGGCACGGGTCGCTGAAACCACCGCGAGTATGTTGAGGGCTCCCCAAGTGCGGGTGGTTCTTCACAAGTGGTAGCTTCAGATAGTTTGACTTTCTACCATGTGGTGACTTGCGATTCAGTTTTTGATTTTGCTCTCCTTGCGGTTGTGCAGTCGTTTTGCCCCCTGCGTTCGGCTTGCCATGGGCATTGTCATACGAACGAAGCGGGTTCCACGAATCCCACTGATTGAACAATTTTCTGACACAACCCTTGTGGTTTTTGCACGGACTTTTTCTTTTGGTCAACCGATTGTTGAATCCCAGTGAGATCCACATCAGACTCGGAATACTCTTCCTCAGCACTGGCGGCGGCCCCGACATCCTCGGCGGCCTCAACGCGCGATACGGGGTCCTCGTCACGTGGCACCCCACTAGAGCGCGCCCCCTCGACGATCTGCGCACCCCCGACGGCCCGCGCACCCCCGACGGTCCGCGCACCCCCGACGACTCGTGGCGCCTTCACGGCTAACGGTCCGTCGGCACGCGGCCCCCCGTCGGCACGCGGCCCCCCGTCGGCACGCGGCCCCCCGTCGGCACGCGGCCCCCCGTCTGCACGAGGCCCGCCATCGGCACGCGGCCTCCCGCAGGCACACGATCGCCCGAGGGTATGCAACTTATCGGCGGCCGCATCCTCGATCCCTACCCCGGCGGTCCCAGTCC
Organism: Pyropia yezoensis; assembly: GCA_009829735.1. Taxonomy (NCBI): domain Eukaryota; phylum Rhodophyta; class Bangiophyceae; order Bangiales; family Bangiaceae; genus Pyropia; species Pyropia yezoensis. The sequence goes on from CM020620.1 coordinate 6,649,803, forward strand.
GCCTCCCCTCGGTGGGCCGGGCCGCACCCGAGCCCGCCCTCTCGGGCAAGGGCAATGTCCTTGCCACCAACGACAAAGGCAGCCCGCGTCAACGGCCGCCTGTCACTGCCCCCCCAAGAACCGGGGCGCCGTTACACCGCCCCGCCGCCGCCGGTGATTGGTCACATTAAGCCAACCACCGCGCGCGCGGTTGAGCAACGTGAGCAACGCCAAATTGCCAAGAGCCACCATGGGGCGCACGGGAAATTCCTCTGCTAACCGTGCGGTTTGCGTTGCAACAGCCTCACTGTGCTGCGTGATCACCGCGGATCCCGTCGCCACCGTTTCGTAATGAACCGCCCAAAAACCCTTCACCGTTGCGAACCCTGTGGTCGCGAATTTAAGTCGGTGGAACACTTCGCGCGGCACACACGTGGCAAGGATCGTCACCGCATGCTGGCGCGCCGCACCGACTGACACCTGTTGACGCACCCCTGGATCGGGCCTAGGAGCCCGATTTACCCCCATTGATCTCCCAGCCTGGAAATCCGACACGGCCCCCATGCACGGACGCTTCTGAACAATCCGTTTGTGTGATTTCAACCGAACTTCTTGTGCTTCTCGAAGTAGTGCTGTACATCAATTGGAACGCAGCAGCAACTACCGCAGCACTTATTCAAATCGTGTACACCACTACTGCTGCAGACAAACTCCTTTCCCACATCTCCGAGATCTTTCGTGGGGTTCTCCCGAAGCAAGTCTTGTGAAATCTGGGTAGTCAGTTTGCTTGCCTTAGATTTGAACCCAAGACACCATAGATGCACCATTTCCAGGGGGTGTCAATCAGGCCAATCCGGGCTCGGTCTCGAACGCACGGACCATGGAAGCCTGGATTCAGCTTCCAGCGTTTGTCACGCAAATGAGCGAACAGCTCGAGGCTAACAAGATGGAATTAGCGGACGCTAATCAGGAACTGGCCGAAGCGAAGCCCAGGGCCACTACTAGTGGCATGAAGTCCGCGAGGCTGAGCAAATCCGTGGCTTTCTCCGGGTAAGCATGGGACGGTTGAAGCGTGGTGCTCGCACATGGATTTCTATGTGCGACTGAGTGACCCCGAAGATGCGTACAGTATCGCTTGCACCTTCCTCGACTGCGAAGTGTTCGACTGGTGGAAGGTCAACAGTCAGACTACAGTTGTCGCGAACTGGGAGTCCTTCCGTTCTGCGGTAATCCGACGCTTCAGTCTACTGAACAAGATACAAGCGCACGAGACAAGCTGCACTCGTGGCGCCAAGTGAAAGATGTCGGAACCTCCGACAGGACGCTTCTAAGCGTCCTCTTGGACATCTCTGACATCACGGAAGCCGGGAAGGTTGGCCGCTACACCCAAGGCTTCAAGCGGGACATCTGGCAGGCTCTTTGTCTAAAGACCTACTCAGATCTGGAATCTCTCATGACTGAAGCTCTACGCGTGGAGGCTGCCAAGGCTGGTGTCTCGACGCACCTCGGCGGCCCGTCCGCGAAGCCGTCTACGACGGGTGTCATTCCCATGGATATCTCCAGCATCAAAGTCGAGAAACTCACGCCTGAAGAGCGTCAGCGCTGCATGCATGAGGGTCTCTGCCTCTGCTACCGTGAGAAAGGACACATTGCCAGGAACTGCCCCAAAGGCCAGCGGAACTGAAGCAGCAACCGTCATCAAAACCGGTGCCAGACGCTTTTTCGGTTCCTGAAATCATGTCGTCACCATTTAAAGGCCCGCGTCTCGGGCTTCTGCTTTCTACTGCCTCTGTAGATGGACATCTTGTTGAGGTGCTGTTTGACGAAGGATCTCCCATTAACGTCGTATCAAGGCGCCTCGTGAATACCCTGAATGTGACCACGAAAGAAACGGACTTGGCAGCTAACATGCCCGATGGTCGCTCGCGCGTCCTCGCGGAAACCAATGAACCCATAGAGATCCACATCGGCCCATACCAAGAGCGTCTTCGATTTGCTGTATGCGACCTAAGTGCGTACGACATCATCCTCGGAAAGAAATGGCGTGACGACAAGGACGCCAAAATCAACAACAAGAAGAACAAGATCTCCTTCAAGTTCAACCACATGAACATCTCCATCACTGCCTCCCTCAAGAAGCCCCATGGCCTGATTAGTAGGCGCCGCCTCGCCAAGGACCTTATCCAAAAAGTTCCTGTCGTCGCCATCTACCTGCAATCCGAAGATCCTTCCAGCACCTTTGACATCAATGCAATCAAAATGGTAACAGCTGAAGACGAAAATGACGTCCAAGAGATTCTCAAGGAGTACGCAGACGTCTCCCTGGAAGAGCTTCCGGATGGACTTCCTCCTGGACGCAGTCACAATTTTAGCCTCAAGCTTTCGGAGGACGCTCAACCATGTCGCAGTGGCATTTCTCGCCTATCTGAGTGGGAACTCGATGAAGTGAGGACAACAAACGTGCAACCCTCATACGAAAGGGGTTTGTTCAACCAAGTGCCTCACTGTGGGGCGCCTCTGTACCCTTTGCAGCAAAGAAGGACGGTGGCTGGCAAATGTGCATTGATTATCGAGCATTGAACAACGCCACTATTAAGAACGCATATCCTTTAGCACGGATTGACGACATCTTGGACCAACTGCGAAAGGCCAAGTACTTTACGAAGATCGAACTCCGATCAGGTTACCACCAGATCCGGCTAGACCCTGATACTACCCCGCTGACGGCGTTCCGAGCAAAATAGGGGTTCTACGAGTTCACCGTGCTACCCTTTGGGCAAACAAAAGCCACCGCGGTCTTTATGAACCTAATGAATGACGTCTTCGGACCCTATCTCTACAATTTCATCTGTGTCTACCTCGACGACATCCTGGTCTACAGTGAAACTTTCGAAGATCAGATTAAGCACCTCAGGCAAGCCCTCCACAAGTTGGGAGAGCATAAACTCTACACGAAGCTCAGAAAATGCCAGTTTGCTCGAACAACTGTGGACTACCTCGGCCACGTCATTTCCAACAAAGGCTTCTCTATGGAGCACTAAAAGGTCCAAGCCATTCGATCATGGGTAACGACACAGAGCAAAAAGGATGTGCAATCCTTCTTCGGCATGGTCCACATCTATCGTCGATTTATCAAGGGAATGGCATCCGTGGCTGCAACTCTCACAAGGCTCACTGGGAACGTCGACTTTGAATGGACCTCTGACGCCCAGAAGGCCTTTGAGCAACTTCAAACCCTGACGACAAGTGCACCAGTACTGCGGCCATTTGACAAGAGGTCCCCAATCTTCGTGCCCACAGATTTCAGCCCGAATTAACCCCATTTTAGCGTTTCAACCCACAAGCGGCACTCCACATGTGGGTTCGGAGGCTCTGTTCCCCACGACCCATATGTTCCAAATGATTGCAAATGAGGGCAGATGTTGGTGGGCTACAACCAATCGAAGGCGGTTCTTGCCTCCACGCCTGTCGATTTGAGCGACGACAATCAGTGAGGAGGCGGAACGGCCCAGTCGAGAAAGACACGGCGTGCTGCGACGCCGCGCTCTCTCGGGGCTGCACAATAACTTAAATCGAGCCCATACGTTACAAAGTTGCCGAAGACGTTGTGGGTTCGTTGTGGCTTGTCACATGTGTCATGAATATGTCGAATTTGCAACAAATGACAATCCCACGACCCGAGTTGCCGAAGCTCTCTAATGTCAATGCCACAGCTGAATAGCAACACTAAAAAACCACAGTCAGGGAGACTGTACTCCCTTGGACCGGCAAGACGTTTTGTGGACAGCAGTACAGCGCAGTGCCCCTTATGCCGACGTCGCGCGCAACGACCGATTCGGTGCGTTTTCTTGTTGAACAGCTTGCGGAGGTCTCTTCGCAACACAGAAATTCAGCAAGCGTTGGAGTCGTCAACAATGCGCGCCGCATCTCTTGTTGGGCGGCCTGTTTGGTACGATGGTAATTGTTGCGTGGCGTATCGGAAACCCCGAAGGCATCCAATGAGCTGGCAGAGAACTGCTCAAAACCCAACAAGTGAGCCCAGTAGCCCCCGCGGGGCGGCAAGATGCGCCTGAAGCACACCGTCCTCTGCAATGCATGCTGATCTGAGCAGGCATTCCAGCAAACTCTTGCGCGCCGCTGGCCTCTCGCCATGTGGAAGCGCTTGTGCATAATCTTCGGGGTCACCGCTGCTTGTGGCAATGGCACCATCGCGGAGCACAGGCCGGTGCGCTTCACCCCCACCGACGGAGGCTCGCAACGGTGACCCCGCCGCTGCGACACACGCTTGTGTAGAAAAAAAGGGGGAAAAACGGGGAGGAATGATGCTGTGGGAGAGGTCACAACGATCCGCGCAGCGCCAAAACATCGATTTCGAACGATTTCCGAGACGCCGGTTCAAGGGGCACTGCACAGTGCCGCTGCAGCTGCAGACTGGGCCCGCACGATGTGCTCACCAGCGTGCAGCAGACGGGTAGGGGGGAGAGCACTCACTGCGACGTCCCATTTTCTACTTCCCTTGCCGGAGGCCTGACGCGGCCGGTAAGGCGCAGCCGCGCCGCCTGCCGCGGCCCGTACCCATGCGCGCTGGCGACTAGCCGCACGCACAGCCGCAGGTGGCTGCGGCCGAGGCCCACCACCTGGGCCCCGTGGGAAATCAGCGTCAGCACCACCGCCCGCCATTTGTCCATCTGCGCCACCAGCCGTTCCGGCAGCGCCGCGCGCTCAGCGTCGCCCCGCTGCCGCCGCACTACGTGGCCAGCCGCGACCAGCTGCAAGGCCACATCGGGGCGGTAGCCGCTCGCGCGTCGGAGGCGGCCCGTTGGAGTCGCGCGCGCTTCGGACTTGCGGTGGTCCAGCCGGTTCATTGCGACGCGCAAGGGAGTGTGGCCGTCTTCGTTCAAGGGGCCCACGTCCGCGCCGTGGTCGATCAGGGCAAACACCATGCGAGGGTCCGCACCGCGAACCGCCACGTGCAGTGCCGTCTCGCCGCACCCGTCAATGGTGTCAAGGAACCGGCGCACCTGCGGCTTGCCTATCATCTCCACCCTTCCGTACCTGGCCGCCTGGTGCAGGGGTGTGCTAACGGCGTCCCTAGGGTGATCTCCACCGAGCAAGTCCACAATCTCGCCATGCCCGAGCGCCGCCGCCAAGCAGAGAGGCGAATCGCTAAGTTTGCTCACCGCCGAGGGGTCGGCGCCCCACTGGAGGAGTTTGGCCACCACACTCGTATGTCCAGAGAGAACAGCGCAGTGTAGCGGCGTCAGGAAGTCATTGTCCTTTGCGTTGACGTCGTCGCGCGGAGGTAGCTTCCTACCACCTCGTGGCAGTGTCACTAGAGCGCGGCCAAGCTGTTCTGGTCACGACCCTCGGCGGGATTCAATGAAAGCTCGCCAGAGAACCTCCGAAGCCGCAGGAAAAGGACACTTCCTAGCGGCAACGTGCAATGCCAGTTGGCCAAGCTCGTCCCGGGCACCAGGGTCGACGCCCGCCTCGAGCAGCGCGCTAAGAACAGACGGGGACTCGCAAAACATCTCCAGACATGCTTGCTGCGCGGTGTAAAGGAGTCTCACCCGTCTTGGTTGAGGCCCCGACGTCTGCTCCTGCACGAAGCAGAACTCGCACGGCCGCAACAGATTGGGCAGCCTCGTGCAACGCGGATACACCGTGCTTGTCCACTGCCAAGACGTTGGCGCCCGCCTGCACCAGGGCCCGCACAACTGCCGCAGCGGGTTGCCGAAGCTTGCCTGCCCCACACAAACCAGTGGCGCTGTCCTTTGTCTGGGCGTCTACGTCGACTCCGGCTATCGAGAGTGACCGCACGACCGTAGCATTCGCCGTGTTGCTTGCGATGCGCAGCGCGGTATTGCCATCATTCGATGTGGCGCCCACATCGGCGCCCGCCCCCAGAAGTGCCTCTACAGGTGCGCAACTCTCGCATCTCGCTACATCACGAAGAGCGGTAGCGCCATTTCTCGCCGTAGCACGCACATCAGCTCCAGATCCAAGAAGAGCACGTATGACCGTCGCGTCTGCAGAGCTTCATGAACACACCAACAAGGCTGTCCTTCCGCGCTTCTCCGTGGCCTCGATGTCGGAACCGGCCTGGACCAGCGCTTCTACGACTCGGCCTGCGCACTGCGAGGTCGCGGCCGCATGGTGCAGGGCAGTCCAGCCGCGTCGGTCAGTGGCATCAACAGCGGCGCCCGCTCTCAGAAGCATCCGAACAATGGAGGCGTTCCCGCAATAACTCGCTACGTGAAGCGCCGTGACGCCATCGAAATCGGCAGTCGCCACCTTCGCGCCCGCTGCCAAGAGCATTCGCACACTCGCGAGGCAGACCGCTTTTTCATAAACAGATACAAAAGTGGCTCCGTGCAAGGCAGTGGACCCGTCGTCTTTGTCCGTCAGTCGCGCCCCTGCAGACAGGAGCACATGAACAACGGCTGGATACCTGCAGGCGATGTGAAGGGGGGTGGTGCCGTCAACTGTTTTGGCATTCACGTCGGCGCCAGCCGCCAGCAGCGCCCGCGCAGAGGCTGCATTCGCGCCTACCAAGTGTAGAGCCGCGACGCCGTCGTCCGCCGGGGTCTTCGCATGGGCGCCAGCCTCCAACAGGGCCCTCACCGCTGCAGTGCTGATGGCTTTGCTTGCACAGTGCAGCGCGGTGCGGCCATCACGAGTTCTTCAATCTACTTCAGCGCCAACGAGCAAGAGCGCTCTGATTGTAGCAGCACTCCCACTCATGCTCGCACAGTGCAAAACAGTTCTGCCATCCTTAGCAACAGCAGGCACATTGGCACCCATCATGAGCAGCACCCGGACAGACGCCTCACTTCCAGACCTACTGGCCAGGTGCAAAGCCGTCATGCCCTTATCCGTGGTAGAGGCTAGATTGGAGCCGGCCAGCAGCAGCACCCGCACAGCAGCAGCACTTCCACTGCGGCTGGCCTCGTGGAGCGCACTTGCCCCGTTGTCAGCCTCAGCATGCACATCCGCCCCAGCTCTCAGAAGAGCCCGTACAGCTGCCGCACTTCCGCTGGAACCTGCCATATGCAGTGCCGTCAAGCCAGCATACGTCGTAACGTGCACGTCCGCCTTGGCAATCAGCAATGCCTGCACAGCCGCTGCACATCCGCTTAAGCTCGCCCAGTGCAGCGCCGTTGCGCCATCACTCGCTCGAGTTGAACTGTCCGCTCCTGCAGCCAACAGCACCCGCAAAGAGGCGACACTTTTGCAGCATGCAGCCCACTGCAGAGCGGACATACCATTGTCGGCTTGGGCGCTTACATCAGCTCCCGCGGCCAACAACAAGTGCACTGATGCGGCGCACCCACGAGAGCTCGCTCAGTGCAGTGCAACAGTGCCTTGGTCCGCAATGGCGGCCACATCTGCTCCCGCACGCAGTAGCTCACGCACAATAGCGCTGGGACGACTCCAGCGGACATTATGTAGAGCAGTTTTTCTTTGATGATCCTTGGTGCCCACTGTCGCACCTCCCACCAACAGAGCGTGAACGGCAGATGCGGACCCACTCGTGGCTGCAATGTGAAGCGCAGTGCGTCCAAAATCGTCTTGGGCATGCACATTCGCATCCATGGCAAGCAGAGCTCTCACAATGGCAGCGCTTCCACCGCGACCAGCTTCCATCAACGCCGTAGATCTGTCCTCCTTCTCGTCGTGAATGTTGGCACCAGCACACAGCAGAACGCTCACAGCCTCACAGCGGCCGCGACGGCCCGACTCGTGCAACGCCGTGGAGCCATCGTTGCTTTTGGCTTTCAAGTCCGCGCCTGCGTCCACAAGAAATCGCACAGCAGCCGCGTTCCCGCTGCATGCTGCGGCGTGTAGCGCCGTAGTGCCTTCGTCAGAAGCAGCCGCAAGGTCAGCACCGGCACGGAGCAGGTGCCTCAGAGCCTTCCAGTTCCCACCTCTTCCAGCCATGTGCAGCGCAGTGCGACCATTGTAGTCCGTCGCGGCTACGCTCGTGCCTTCCCTCAGCAGCACCCTCACCACAGCAGAGCGTCCACTTGCTCCCGCCCAGTGCAAAGCAGTGCGTCCCTGAGTGTCGATGACGCCCACGTCAGCTCCGACATACAGCAAGAGTCCCAAAGCTGCGACTCTTCCATGCCGAGCTGCGAGGTGCAGCGCATTTAAGCCGTCATCGTTGGAGGCAGAAACGTCGTGGCCCGCTTCGATGAGCATACGTAGAGGCGCAACCAAGCCCCTTCGCACAGCGTAAAGCAGTGCCGTGTCCCCACTAACCATTAAACGAGGGCCATGAGGATACTTCTAAGCAAAGCATCCTTCAGGAATAGGATACAGTCTTTTCGCCGCCCTGGCGAATGAGCTGTCCCCCCAGCTTGTGTCAAACTTGCATGCTTTGATGTCAAGCAGCACTCGTACAGCCACTGCACTGCCGCTTTCTCACGCAAGGTGGAGGGAAGTCAGCCTCACAGCTGATCGCGCGTCCGCTCGGGCGCCAGCTTGCACCAACGCCTGCACCGCTGCACCGCTTCCGCTCCGCGCCGCACGGTGGAGCGACGTTTTCCCGCGGTCATCTGTGGCGTTAACATCCGCGCCCGCTCCAAGTAGCACCTGTACAGCCTCTGAGCTGCCGCTGTCCCCAGCGCAATGCATAGGGGTCGCCATGGCGTCTGTCACGGCCGACACGTCCGCGCCCGAATTCAGAAGGACACGCAGGACGGGGGTGTGGCCACCACTCGAAGCCCAGTGCAGGGACGAAAAGCCTTCCACGTCCGTGCGCGGGCAACAAGTTGTGGCGGACACGTCGGCACCAGCAGCCAAGAGCTTCTCCACCACAGCCACGCTGCCCTCACCCGCCGCCCAGTGCAAGGCCGTGTCGCCAAAGTCGGTACGCGCGTCCACTGCCGCACCCGCCTCCAGACAGTTTCGAACGGCTGACACACTTGCACGCCTGGCGGCACGGTGCAGACGAGGCAGCGGGCAGGCCCGCCGCATATACACAGGCACCTTTTTTCCCTTCACTGTAGACATCTCGAGACAACAGATCACGCCGCGACGACTCCGTCACAGCGGCCGGCTTCGCTGCGACGACGCTGATGGGTGGGGAGGGTGGACTCGGGTTACGCTCAGCCGAGTCACGTTGGTGCCCGTGTCCGACGGCAAGAGGGAGAGACAGCCGCCACCGCCCGTGCGGATATGTGTACTTGAAAAGCGGCAGCAATGCGGGATGGCGCGTCGCAGGCAGCGAAAGGTGCCCAGCGCGCCTTCACGGATGGTCTCTCGCGCCAGCCTCACACGACCGGGGAGAACAAGATCGAACAGGGCCACGGACAGGAGGGAGAGGAGGGCCGCAATGGAGCTAGGAGCAGGGGGGGTTGAGCGCGAGGGACGGAGTCTGTCCGCGCTGCTCAGAGCCCATATGAGGAACCCCAGAGACGGAGATTCAGACGGTGCGAGCGACCGGAGGGTGTGAACAGATGACGGTTCAGTGGGTCTCGCAATAACCAGACACCACGCCGGCAATCAGAGAGGGACTCCACGGTCCAGACTTGGGATTTGTGTGACACACACAAAGGGCCCCAATCTCAGCGCTGGAGCGCCCTGTGACAGATACAGTTGCGCACCCGCGGGTGCTGCCGGGCAATGCATTGTTGTGGACAACGCATGGACAGAGCACAAGGCTCGGCGGATGGGAGGCCGCCCAGTTCAAGGGCATTGTCAACTTGGGTGGCTGGCGACTGTGTGTGTATTGTGCGTCCCGTAAATAGTGGACGTGCTCAGGTCGTGCAGTGTGGGTTTGATTGCTCCAGTGGCCGATCTTTGACATGATCACGACACGTGCACGTCCACTTCTTACGGGACGCACTACATACAGTCATTATTCGACTATATGAAGGGGGGCTAGGGGTTAAATCGGAATATTATTTACAGCGGATTCGCAACGAGTTCCTGGACTGACAAACACCGCCGGGCGTCGCAGCGGTGTCGACCGATCAAATTACACGCTCGCAAAAAATCCGCGTCATCGGGTGAGGCGAGCAGGGCGCACCAGTCAGGCGCACAAGGTGCTTCCTACGCACGACCAGTCACAACCAAATAGCACGACGGCATCTTCTCCTCGCACTCGTCCTCCCCCTCCCCTAGCGCCATGTCGACCGTCTCATCCAACGCCTCCACATCATCCTCCGCACCAAACCACTGCTCAACAGCAACGGAGCGCTCACTGTCAGACACACCCTCAAAATCGTCCCACAAGCGGCTGTTAGCCATCAAAGCTACCACCTCAGAAACGTCAGTGTGGACGTTATCCACCACAGGTACGACCCCGTGCAGCTGCCGGCGCACTTCAGCAGCTGCCTCGTCCGGCAGGACCTCTGCAGTGAGCCAGCAGTTAGCCAGCTGCACCGCAGTGACCTTCTCCCACTCCTCAGCGATAATATTGGCGGCGTTCCTCAAGTGCGCCTGCCCTCCTTGGTCGAGGCCCCCGCCGCGCGGCACTCGTGGGGCTGGAGCACCAGAAGTAATGACCGTGTCTAAATTATGGACAACACGTTGAAGCATCCGCGTCTTGTAACGACGCTTCACCTGGGCGATTGCCCCCTTGTCCAGCGGTTGGTACACAGCCGTCGTGTTTGGTAGTAGCTCAATCACAGTTACTTGGGAGTGTTGAATCTCGGCATGACAGCCGAGGTTGTCTAGGATAAGGAACACGTGGCTGGCCGTACGAGACCGCAAGGACGGCACGAATACCTCAGGCCCGTTCGCAGTTGCAATCGGCGTGACGGTATATACGCGTAACGCCGATCTGATTGGCTGTGCCCATCCCGACGGTATACCGCGGTATAGACATACGCGGGGCGCCCGCGTATGTCTATACCGCGGTATACCGCGGCGTACACTGCAGAGATCAAGACTTGACGATCGAATTGAGACCAAGTTTGGAGTTGCCAGAGACAACTCACAGGTTCGAGGGGTGTCGTTGGACAAAGTCCATTGGCGGGCAGAGGCGCCGGGAAGAAGACCCACAACATTGGACACGCACTGGCGGCAATGCAAAAGCGACCCCGCCCCCGGAACCACTCGAGACGCCAACCCGCACATCCACACACACGCTTCCGGACCAGAGCCTCACGCCTTCTTCCTACCTGTTGTTGCGTCGGATCGGACCAGTATGGCTTCCCGTGTAACTGTTAAGCAGATGCGAGCCGAACTGAAGCGTCGGGGGCTCCCCATTCACGGGACGAAGCACATGCTCGCGGACCGGTGCCGACAGAATGGGGTCTCGTGTGCTGGGCCGGCTATCACCGGGACGGATGGATCTACCTCGGGTGCTCGGTCGGGCGCTCTCCCTCCCCCGTCGAATCCTGGTTCCCCTGCGCCCGACGAGCCTCGCCCCTCCCCTCCTCGGCGCACACCCGCAGGACAGAGCGGAGCGCCAAGCGATCCTGACGCGACCGTCCCTGCTGCGGCAACCCCTGGACAAGTGTCTGCCGAGAGCGGTGGCACGGCAGCCATCCAACCGAGCCCAGACCGACAGCCTCCGTTTACCAAGCACGAGAGAGCGCGTCTCGCGCATGTGATGTGCCATGGCGAGGTCGCTGCTGGTGTCATCGTGTCTCGCGGCCCGATGTCCCGCCAACAGGTGGACTCGAGGTCGAGTCGTACGGAGGTCTGGCCAGTGGTCGTGGCGGAGGTGTTCAACGGCCCAGAGGTCTTCACTGTTCCCGCCGCGTGCGCAGACGCAGCAATAGACCCCAACCTTCACACAGTTCGGCGCACGGGTCAGTTCTTGCGTGCAAAGTGGACAGAGGTATGTTCTCAGCGCGATCTATTTATCGGGCCCGCTTAAGTGCTGCGGTGAGGGTTGTATTGGAGGGATCTTTCTACGCTTCTCCGCCGCCGTAGCGGTTGTCTGACGCCCCGGCATCATTTCATTCGTGTGTATCACTCTCTGTGTGCAGATTGCTTCTGGTTTTTGGCGCGTGCATAAGCGCTACTCCAGCTCAGGCCAGAACGATCCGAACTTGTGGTCAAACTTCTCGCAAGGGGACACGCTGTTGGACTATTTGTTCGTGTTGCTGAAAGACAAGGAGATTGTTCTGGAGCTCATGAACCCTGAAGTGGGGCCCGCGGGCGTAGAGGGCGACGTGCCTGGGCTGACCACGGTGGGAGCCGCGACCTCTCGAGCCAAGCGTAGGCGTCCGGTGGAGGCCGGAATTCAGTCGCTGATCGACAGCTCTGCCAGCATCGCAGCGTCGGCCGCAAAGCAAGCGCGCCTGGCAGAGCTCGTTGCTCTGTCCACTACCCTCAAGAATGCGCAGGACGCTGGCCTACCGTCTGGGATTGTGCTGGCCCTCACGACGCGATTGGAAAGTGCTCTGCAGTCCTCCGTCGGCCAAGAGCCTCTCGAGACTGCAGCGGAACCAGAGCCGGTCGCAGCGGTCGGCGGCGGCGGGCGTGGTCAAGATGATACTGCCGGCCCCGTGGCTGGCTCCTCTCAGCCCCGTCCGGTTGACCCATCCGTGGACGAGGAGGAGGCGTGAGGGTTTTTCAAGGGATTGCCTGTGTCGTTTAGAGAGCTGTTCATTCTGCGTCCGATTGTAATGCGAGGGCACCACGGTACACATGGGCTTCTTGAACGCGGTGGGCGGTGCACATGGCGCACGTAGGAAAAACAATGTCTTGTGCACACACTTGATTCAGTACATGGGAGGTACCCCCGGGCGCAGCAATCCAAGCTCTTCCACCCGACGAGTCATTTTCACCCTCAACAAGGAGCGCTCGCGGTCGCGACGTCGACCACGCTGGTCGGCACTCACGGTGTCATTCGGCGCCAAGTAAACATTCCCTCCAGCGCGGTCGTTGGCGAACGGTGCCAAGCGGTCCGTACCGCTCTCGGACTCGTCACAGCAATAGTTATGCAGACGAAAGCACGCTCGAATCAAAGCTGGCCGCTTCGAAAAGGGCACACGAAGAGGTCGCCAGAAGACCCCCCACCGCCACACAAGCATCCCAAAAGCCTGCTCAATGTGAATACGGAGGGATGAGAGATGGAAGTTGTAAGAGTCCCGCCAGCGATCACCCCTGCCACCACCTGGCCACGGGACGGCCAATGCCTCGCTTGCAGCGTACGCATCGTCTGCCGCAATACAGTGGCCATCCCTAATCAGCGCCGCTGTTATGGGGTCCTCCGGCCTCAGGAGCGCCTGCCCGAGCAATGTACAAGAAAACGCCGTCGAGTCGTGAGAAGACCCAGGACTCATGCAGGACATCCATCGAAACTTGTACGAAGCGTCACAAATGGCCTGCACATTGAAAGCGTAGAAGCCCTTCCGAGAGTAGTAGTCGGCCACGCACGTAACATCCGATGGTAGGGGCTGCTCCTGCTCAATCGCCACGCCATCGAGCGCTCCGATGACGTTGGAGAACGGGGAATTCCGCCCCGCTTGGAAGCCAGCAGCGTACGCGAGTCGACGAGTACTGTTCCCTACCTGGAAGTCCAGAGCCAGTGCAGAGGTAGAGTTAACAGCGTCCACGACCTCCCACACTGCGCGGTACAATGAGGCCGGGTGTACCCCAAACGCCGCGCAAATGTCCACGTAGCTACCGCCTCCCAAATAGCGCAGCGCCAAAGCAGTACGCGTCTCCGCAGAGAGGCCACGACGGGGCAAGAGAGGGCGCAAGAGTGCCACCAGGCCATCAAAGGCGCCATCGGACATGCGCATAGCGCGAGGGAATAGGGCGCCGTAGCGTGCCCGGACGTCGGAAAAGGGTACAGAAACAGATGTGTATTGAAAGGGGTCAGAGAACAAACCACGGTGGGCATGCAAGGCTCCAGCCACAGACGTCATGAACGCACCCGCCCGCCAGATAGGAGTGGGGTCCATGATGCTGTAGGCGGCGATATGAACGGGCTTTGGTGGCGCTCGAGCAGGGCGGACCATCTGCACACCCCACTCTTCAAGTCACACTCCAGTGTTTGTGATACTTCAAAAAGAGTCATGATGAGTTGTTCAAAACTTATGTATTTGGTATACCGACCGGACTCCCCTCTCCCGTTCCTTTCGCAGGTATATACCGTCGTCACATGAGACGGTACGCGAACTGCGAACGGGCCTCAAAGAACCACCGTTTGAAGATCTTCCCGTCCGTCCATGCTGACTTTTGGGAGAAGTACGGCAGTGGGCACCGGTTGCCCGCCCCATTGAAGCACAGCGGCTGCTCAGCTTTGCCAATCATAGTTATTGGCAGCTTGTGAGAGCCGTTCGCGTTGCAGCACAGAGTGAGCGTCACGCGGTCATTTGAGTGCATGACTTTGCTCCCCCTCGCCTGGCGCCGGTCAGCAGACGGCACGTAGGACCGGGACGGTAGACAGCGGTAAAGAAGTCCCGCTTCATCGACGTTGTAAATCAAATCCGGGTCCACGCCCGCCAGTTGACGTCGGATGTCGGCCATCCAGGCGGCTGCCTCCTGGACGTTCGCGGACGCACCAGACCCGTGAAGCGCCACGTTGACCAGATTGTGACGACGGGCCCAATTCTGGAGAAACCCGTTGGACGCACAAAAAGCGGAGATGCCCAGAGATGTCGCAATCTGCTCAGCCTTCGCCCGGAGCACCCCCAGCGACAGCGGCACGCGCTTGCGTCCGTGGGTGCGAACGGAGAGGAACCACTCGTACAGTCTCGAGTCCACATCGGGAAAAGAGCTACGCTTTGTGGACGGCACGGTATCGGGAGTGCCGGCCGCCAGCCGCGCTCGAACGGCGGCCCGGTTGCGGTAGGCGCTGCGTAGGGTCGACCTGCCGTACGCGTCGTTCAGCTGCTGCCCCATCCACTCCAACGATCTCCCCTGCTCTTTCCACGTGATGACTTGAAGTTTGGTAGCTAGACTCATGCTGGTCCTCTGCCGGCGCTCCCTCGTCCCCTGGCGGGTCCGCCCCGGCGACGCCAAAACGACGTTGGCTGCGACGCCAGCGGCTCGGGCTGCCGCTCGGATATCTCCAGTTAGATCCGCCGCCGCCGCAGGATTTCGTTGGGCCAGAGTGGCCTCGGCCGCGGCCGTCGTGGCATCAACCGCAGTCGAGAGACCCATGCTTCCGCCAGAGTCTGGTGACAGTGCACAGTTGCTGCCACGGAGCCACCAACAGGGGGGAGGGGATGGCAGCGATAGCCACGGAGGAAAGGAGTGGAGGCGGCGTGTGTAGCTGGCCGTAGAGCAAGTATCTTTGGCGGCGGATGCGGCCACTGGCCGGGCGATCGCGACCGGGCGTCGGCAGTGGCGCGAGCAGCCAATGGCGGAGGTCGATCGTCTAGACCGAGAAAGCTGGCAGCGCGGTCGGCCAACGTGAAGCGCCGTCGTTCTACTGTATTCGCCAGGAAGCGCGCGGTAGCGAGACCGGATGGTGTTGGTCGGCGGCGGCGTCAGCGAGAGGGATGAGCCGAATCGGAGAGGCGCACCCACGGTCAGTCCTGCGCAACGCATAAAATTATGGAGCAACTCTCTGGAAAACAGGAATCGCGCTCGGGCGAGAAAGCTTGATTATGTGACCCTGTCATATAATCGAGCCGCATATAACCGAATAATGACTGTATGTGCATATCGTGCTTTTCTATAAAATACCCGGACAAGAACGTGCGGCGTTTGCGGTGTCTGTTCAGACACTGTTCCATTGGCCTGGGCGGGGGTGGTCCGGACACTACGTCGGACTGAGG
Source organism: Pyropia yezoensis (assembly GCA_009829735.1). Lineage (NCBI taxonomy): Eukaryota > Rhodophyta > Bangiophyceae > Bangiales > Bangiaceae > Pyropia > Pyropia yezoensis. The sequence continues at coordinate 6,665,477 of CM020620.1, forward strand.
CAAAACGTTCCAGCCACCAGGCCCGGGAATTCCAATCATCTCGTTTGCCTTACGTGAAAAGCTCGCGATTTGTATCTCCCCGCCGGACGTGTCACCCGATGGCCCGAAAAGAAGGCCTCTCCGTTGCTCCTGGTGGGCCACTCTGCGACCCACTTATTCGCTGAAAAAACCTCCGCACCGCGCCGGGTGGCCCTCTAGAATGGGGTGCAAACGCCGCACGATACGATTCCCCAGGTCGGCTTCCGGCCGATCCATCTGCTAACTGAGGCACTGGGGGCGCCCCTGCCCCCGATTGGCAGGAACGCCGCAGCCGCAGACACCAGCCAGGCCTGACATGGGCTCGGAACGCCGCAGCCTCCAGACCGCGTCAGGGAGCTTTCGACGCTGCTCTCCAGAAGTTGGTTTTTCATGGCGGCCTGCCATTGGACGAGCACACAATTAAGACCGGACTGCTGATCTCAGCGTGTGCACCTGTCTGGCACGCGGGCACTCTCTTCGGGAGCACGAGTTGTGGTCAACCGACACGAGTCGGGAACTCCGGGGAAGGGCAGCGACTCGTACGTCATGTGTGCAAAAGCGCGCAAAGACGCTGTCGGTGGGTCGCAGCGGAAGCCCCTGGCCCCCCCCCCCCCCCTCTCTTCCTGCCTTCTTGCGGTCCCGCCCCCCTCCGCCCAACCTCCCCGGCGGCGGCGGTGGCGCACCGGGCGCACGCGGTGGGAAGATCCCATAGGCGCGCGCAGCGGAGGCAATCGCATTGGCCCGAGGAGATTGAAATGAGGTCAAACAGGGGCTACTCATCAAAAATCGTCCATGCATTTAGATACCACTTGCAATCATGGTTGGCACCACTAAGATGAATGCATGAAATCAAAGTATAAATAAGATTAATATAGCTTGATCAGTTGGTCCTTTCCCGTTTTTTAATATGATTTTTGAACGAAATGATTGGTGAGCCCCCCTCCGCCCCCCCCCTTTCTCCCCACTGCTTGTCCTGCACGTTATCTACTTATGTTCCACCGCCACGCCATGGAGCAGCCACTGGGGCGACGGTCCGCCGCTCACGCGGACGCTGCCATCTGTGCATCGACTGCTCTTGCTGACACTGCAGACTTCCCCGCCGACGCCCTGGCCGCCGACCCTCGCACTCTAATGATAGCACGCGTCGAGTACGTTGGCAGATCGGTGTTGCGATGAAGAATGATAGTTCCGGGACTGCTACGGCCACTGGCTCTGTCGAATTTGCCACCAAGCCGAGAGTTGCAGCCGACCCAACGCCACCTTCAACAGCGTCCTGGGCGACAGGAAGGTCAGGAACGAGAGTGCGAGCAACGATCAGGTGTAGAGCGCAGTGCGTGGGCGACAACGCGACCGGCGCGCTCCATGGTGTCGCGGCAGCGAGGTTAGGCCAAGTCCAGCAAAAGAAAATTGATTGGACAAAAAGTCGATAATAATGGATAAAAACTTGGATTAATCCATCTGGGATAGAAGAAATCCTTTTTTTTCCATCCATGCTTGCAGTATTCATCATTCTTTTGACATATCAGTCTCTTCACCTATTTAAAAGAGCGCCGCTGTATGAAAACGCGAACGTACCTCTAATTGTGTGCCCGACTGTCTCGGATCATGCGATGCCGTATCAGAAGGCGTCGGGGTACCGCCGCTAAACTGCATCGCACTCAAACAATCGACAAGGCACACACGCGACGAACTACACACATGTGCGGACACCGCCAAGCAGACGAACACATACGTTCTCATGTTGCGAATTAGCGCTTATATTACATGAACCGGCAAACGCTAGCGCAAGCTGAGGGGACTTTCAAACAAGACGGAACCCGGAACTGGACTGGCACGGGAAGAAGAAGGGGGGCTGGCGAAACATTCTAAGAGGCCGGCCGCTTGCGGCGGCGAGTCGCCAAGACCACATAGGGTGTCGTGACGTCGAATCAGTGCTGAAATTGAATAAGACATTCACAATAGGGGTGGGCCGGTGGCACACTCTGAGGGGCGGGATGCTGGCTTCCGCCAATTTGTCTCAACCTCAATCGGTGCCGTATGGCCAGGTGTCAGGCCAATTTCCTCGACCAAATTGGGTGCTGCACCGTCGAATCAGTGCTGAAATTGGATTGGACATTTACATTTGGGGTGGGCCGGTGGAGCACTCTGAGAGGGGGGACGATAGCTTCGGCCAATTTGTCTAACCTCAATGGGTGCCGTACGGCGAGGTGTTATTATTGTGCCCCAAGCCGTCCGGACTCGGCGCAATGTCCTCGCTTAATTGTGTACTCCCACCATTCCACACGGGTCGGCGGCACTCCGACAACCCACCAGACCTACACGTGATATACAAGACGCGTATACGAACGCTGTCGAACTGACGGACCGATACACTCCGATCCGTCGAATCAGCGCTGAAACTGGATTGGACAGTTACATTTTGGCAGGGCCGGTGGCGCACACTGAAGTGCGGGAAGCGAGCTTCCGCCAATTTGTCTCAACCTCAATCGGTGCCGTATGGCCAGGTGTCAGGCCAATTTTCTCGACCACATAGGGTGCCGCACCGTCAAATCAGTGCTGAAATTGGATTGGACATTTACATTTGGGGTGGGCCGGTGGAGCACTCTGAGAGGGGGGACGATAGCTTCGGCCAATTTGTCTCAACCTCAATGGGTGCCGTACGGCGAGGTGTTATTATTGTGCCCCAAGCCGTCCGGACTCGGCGCAATGTCCTCGCACAATTGTGTACTCCCACCATTCCACACGGGTCGGCGGCACTCCGACAACCCACCAGACCTACACGTGATATACAAGACGCGTATACGAACGCTGTCGAACTGACGGACCGATACACTCCGATCCGTCGAATCAGCGCTGAAACTGGATTGGACAGTTACATTTTGGCAGGGCCTGTGGCGCACACTGAAGTGCGGGAAGCGAGCTTCCGCCAATTTGTCTCAACCTCAATCGGTGCCGTATGGCCAGGTGTCAGGCCAATTTCCTCGACCACATAGGGTGCCGCACCGTCAAATCAGTGCTGAAATTGGATTGGACATTTACATTTGGGGTGGGCCGGTGGAGCACTCTGAGAGGGGGGACGATAGCTTCGGCCAATTTGTCTCAACCTCAATGGGTGCCGTACGGCGAGGTGTTATTATTGTGCCCCAAGCCCTCCGGACTCGGCGCAATGTCCTCGCACACTTGTGTACTCCCACCATTCCACACGGGTCGGCGGCACTCCGACAACCCACCAGACCTACATGTGATATACAAGACTCGTATACGAACGCTGCCGAACTGACGGACCGATACACTCCGATCCGTCGAATCAGCGCTGAAACTGGATTGGGCAGTTACATTTTGGCAGGGCCGGTGGCGCACTGAGGGGCGGGACGCTAGCTTCCGCCAATTTGTCTCAACCTCGATGGGTGCCGTACGGCGAGGTGTTCTTATTGTGCCCCAAGCCGTCCGGACTTGGCGCACTGTCCTCGCACCATTGTGTGCTCCCACCCTTCCACACGGTTCGTCGGCACTCCGACAACCCACCAGACGTACACGTGATATACTAGACGCGTATACGAACGCTGTCGAACTGACGGACCGATACACTCCCATCCGTCGAATCAGCGCTGAAACTGGATTCGAAAGTTATATTATGGCAGGGCCGGTGGCGCACTGAGGGGCGGGACGCTAGCTTCCGCCAATTTGTCTCAACCTCAATCGGTGCCGTATGGCCAGGTGTCAGGCCAATTTCCTCGACCACATAGGGTGCCGCACCGTCAAATCAGTGCTGAAATTGGATCGGACATTTACATTTGGGGTGGGCCGGTGGAGCACTCTGAGAAGGGGGACGATAGCTTCGGCCAATTTGTCTCAACCTCAACGGGTTCCGTACGGCCAGGTGTCAGGCCAATTTCGTCGACCACATAGAGTGCCGCACCGTCAAATCAGTGCTGAGATTGGATTGGACGATTACATCTGGGGTGGGCCGTTGGCACACACTGAGGTGCGGGAGGCCGGCTTCCGCCAATTTGTCTCAACCTCAATGGGTGCCGTACGGCGAGGTGTTATTATTGTGCCCCAAGCGCTCCGGACAAGGCACTGTCCTCGCACCATTGTGTGCTCCCACCCTTCCACACGGTTCGTCGGCACTCCGACAACCCACAAGACGTACACGTGATATACTAGACGCGTATACGAACGCTGTCGAACTGACGGACCGATACACTCCAATCCGTCGAATCAGCGCTGAAACTGGATTCGAAAGTTATATTATGGCAGGGCCGGTGGCGCACTGAGGGGCGGGACGCAAGCTTCCGCCAATTTGTCTCAACCTCAATCGGTGCCCTAAGGCCAGGTGTCAGGCCAATTTTCTCGACCACATAGGGTGCCGCACCGTCAAGTCAGTGCTGAAATTGGATTGGACATTTACATTTGGGGTGGGCCGGTGGAGCACTCTGAGAAGGGGGACGATAGCTTCGGCCAATTTGTCTCAACCTCAACGGGTTCCGTACGGCCAGTAGTCAGGCCAATTTCGTCGACCACATAGAGTGCCGCACCGTCAAATCAGTGCTGAGATTGGATTGGACGATTACATCTGGGGTGGGCCGTTGGCACACACTGAGGTGCGGGAGGCTAGCTTCCGCCAATTTGTCTCAACCTCAATGGGTGCCGTACGGCGAGGTGTTTTTATTGTGCCCCAAGCGCTCCGGACTCGGCGCAATGTCTTAGCACAATTGTGTACTCCCACCATTCCACACGGGTCGGCGGCACTCCGACAACCCACCAGACCTACATGTGACAAGCAAGACTCGTATACGAACGCTGTCGAACTGACGGACCGATACACTCCGATCCGTCGAATCAGCGCTGAAACCGGATTGGACAGTGAAAATAGGGGTGGTCTGGCGGCGCATTGTGACGGGCCGGCCGCTTGCAGCGGCCATTTGCGGCGACCAAATAAAGTGCTGCACCGTCGAATCAGCGCTGAAATTGGATTGGACATTTACATTTGGGGTGGGCCGGTGGCACACACTGAGGTGCGGGAGGCTAGCTTCCGCCAATTTGTCTCAAACCTCAATGGGTGCCGTACGGCGAGGTGTTATTGTTGTGTCCCAAGCGCTCCGGACTTGGCGCACTGTCCTCGCACCATTGTGTGCTCCCACCCTTCCACACGGTTTTGCGGCTCTATGAAAACCCACCAAACCCACACGTGATATACTAGACGCGTATACGGCGCGGAATTTCGATAGCAGTGAGGGGGGAACAACCGCCCCCCACGCGCCCGCCCAACAGTGCGCGGGCCCACGGTGCCGGCCGCCGGGCCGCACACGTATCCCTACACCCCCCGCACCGCTGCGTGCTCCCCCGGCGGCGACACGGTGGCAGCGTCATGGTTGACATCGTCCGCCACCGCCGCCGCCTGAGCCGCAGCAGCAGCAGCGGGAGCAGCAGCAGCCGCAGCAGCGGGAGCAGCAGCGGCGGCAGCGTCCATAGGATCGGCGACAGGCTCGGGTAGCGTCCACAGCGTCGGCGTTGGCGGGGAGCACCCGCCGAGGAAGAACAAGTTGGGGGAAGGGCGGGGAGGGCGTGGGCGCCACCGTCGCCCAGCGCGCACTCCCCGTTCTTTCGGCCGCAATCCCACCACGTGTCAGACGCGTTGCTGGGATAATATGGGCTTTGTGTGTTACGGCCTGACAGTGTCACGGCCGGACGGTGTAAGCAGGTGAATTGTATTGCGTTGTCTTTTGCTTTGGCCACGTGCGGGGCGGTGGCCGTGTGGACTGCTGCCCTTGGACGGGTGGCGAGTAGGCTCGACCGGTACGGCGGGGCGGGACTTGTGGGGGCACCACGGGAGTATAAGAAGGCGGGAAGCGAGTGCCGGGCGGACACCGAGGGATAAAGTGCGCGTGTTTGCTTAACAGGCTATGGGCCCAGCTCGTCCGAGAAGTACACGCTGTACCGCCCGCACACACAGCGCCCCTCTCCAGACGCTACCACCCGTGCCGGACGCGTCCTTCCGCTGCTTGCCCTCGCCAAGATGGAGGGGCTAATGGCCGAAGCGGAAGACCGGTCGTACCGCCGCGTGCCGAAGCTGAACGAGGAGTACAATACGTGGGCCCTACTCTTCAACGCTCATTTAGTAGCAAAGGAGCTGTCGCAGCCGCTAGAGGAGCCACTGCCGCCTGTTCGCGAGGCGGAAGCGCTGGGGCGATACAAGAAAAAGGACAGGAAGGCGCTGGCAGAAATCACTCTCAGCGTGACTACACAGCATCTCCCGACTCTAGCCGAGGCTACAACTGCCCGTGAGGCGTGGGACGCGCTGGAGCAGACGTTCTAGAGTAAGACTAGCGCGCGCAAGGTCCATTTGACGCGAGATCTCGCCACCCTTCGGATGGGTGACGGCGAGTCGCTGATGACCTACATCGGTCGTGCTAAGACGCTGAGGGCTGAGATCGCGGGAGCCGGTCACCCGGTGGGCGAGGACACCGCCGTGATGCACGCGCTCGCTGGCCTGCCATCCGCGTACAAGACGGTCACCACTGCGCTGCTGGCCGCTGGGGTGTCCTTACAGTGGGACCAGCTACTCCGCGCGCTGCTGCCCGTTGAGATGGAGCAGAAAAAGGCGGCTCAAAGCGATGCCGGGGAGCCGTCAGTGGCTTGTAGCGGTTACAACCCTGCCGGCAGTCGTGGCCGGCGTGGCTCCCTGGCATTAGGCGCCCTCGCCGATAAACAGCTCTTCTGCTGGTGCTGCAACAAGCCAGGCCACCGCCGTCACGAATGCCGCAAGCTGGCGGCGGGCAAGAAGCGCTGTGGCGGAGGGGGTGGCGACCGCGGCCAGTGAGCGATCGACGACACATTTGGGGCCGTGGCGTTCACAACTACTGTAACGAACAAGCGCGCTCCTAAGGCAGGCCAAGCTGCAGCAGGTAGCCAATCGGAGTGGCGTAGCCGTGGTCAACATACGTGGATAATTGATTTAGGCGCTAGCCATCACATGACCAACAATTCTTCCAATTTGGCGAACTACATTTCGATTGGCAGGTTCTCCGTGACCCTGGCGGACGGGAGGATGGCTGAGGCTGTGGGCAAGGGGTTGCTGTACTTGACACCCCAGACGGGTGTTCCGGTCGACTTGGGGGAGGTGCTGTACGTCCCTGGCCTGGCGGACAACTTACTGTCAGTGCGGGCTGTGACCCGGCAAGGGGACAAAGTCAACTTTGTGGGCGACACCTGCACGGTGCACTCACCTACACGGCTGGTGATGACCGGGATGCCAAGCCCCTACAACCAGTATGAGGTGGTGGTGCAGGAGGCGCCAACTGCCGCGATGGCCTATGGCCAGGCATCCAGCGAGGAGGCACGCCTCTGGCACAGGCGCTACTGTCACCTCTGTGCCGCCAACATACGTACCTTCAGCAGCCTGGTGAAGGGCATGGCGACATTACAGACAACGGACGTCGCGTGTATCTAGGGGCCACTGTGCCACTCGTGCATCGTGGGGCGGATGCACGCTGAGCCGTTCCGCACTAAGGACGTCGCCACGGACAAGCTCGAGCTGATCTACATGGACCTCCCCGACTCGCGTGGAAAGGCCAGCCACTTTATCTCCGTTCTCTGATGACGCGACGGAGCTGGCTGTGGTATCCGCCCTCAAGGCCAAAAGTGAAGCCGGGAAGGCGGTCCAGACCTGAATCAACCAGCTGGGGCTCCAGGCTCGCGCAAGGGTGAAACGTGTTCGGTGCGACCGCACGGGGGAGCTGGCCTTCGCTGAGAGGTGTGCGCTCAACGCCCGGCGGGGAATCCGCCTCAAGCCTACGGCGGCACACACCCCGCAGCAGAATGGGAAAGCCGAGCGCCTTTACAGGACACGGATTGAGCGCGTCCGCTCCATGTTGGCGGAGGCCGGACTCGGCGAGGAGCTGTGGGCGGAAGCGCTGATGGCGGTTTTATACACGCGCAGCCGCGCACCCACAAGGGACGAGAAGGCAACCCCGTACCAGTACTTTTACGGGGAAAAGCCGGACGTTGCCTGTCTCCGCGTCTGGGGGAGCCTGGCGTACGCGCCGAATTCGAAGGGCCAGCAGATGAAGCTGAAGCCGAAGGCCATGCTTGGGCGCGTCGTCGGCTATGCGGCCGGGGGACACGCGTACCGTGCCTACAACCCCGCGTCGCGCAAGGTGATGGTGCGCCGGGATGTCGATACGGACGAGACGGTGCGCGAACGGGGGAATACGAGTTCCCCACCGACATTCCTGGCTCCTAACAGCGGCGCGGAACTGACAACCAAGACTGACGACCAATCGAAAACCACCACAGAGACGCCTGATTGTGTGTTGAGCCAACCCGAGAGCCCTTGATCAACTACAAGCGATTCTGCGCCTGTTGACCAAGTTCTGGAAAATTTCACCGACCCGACACCCGACACGTGACTGTAGCAGAAGTCACCTTGAAATCGCCGGAAACATCGATGTTGGATGCCCGGAATTGAACCCACGCCATGGAACATATGTTCACCAGGCGTTGTGGACCACTGCGCCACGTGTTGAATCCTTGACATCTTGGGCCAGATATGGGGTTTTCACCCCGAATCCTCAAAGCGCCGACCGCTGAGTCTGTTATACGTGGCAGTCGCGATACTGCCACAGTGACGAGCCTAATTCCTCAATATTTGGTGGTGGGCGCTATCCTGTGCGGCCGCGGCGCCCCAAGCGCTTCTTTGACGACGAGCACGCGTCAGCCAGCCAGGCAATCATGACGGCATCCAAGTGCGAGGCTCCGCGCAACATATCGGACAAGGTGAACGAAGCCATGGCACGGCCAGACGCTCACTTGTGGCGGGAGGCCATGTAGGAAGAGCTGCGGTCGCTGGCGGCGAACAACGCGTGGGAGCTTGTAAACCTCCCTCCTAGCGCCAAGCTGACCCGTAGTCGCTGGGTTTATGATTTGAAGCGCGACGCGGCCGGCAGCGTGCTGGGTTATAAGGAGCAGTTTATGGTACAGGGCTTTACGCAAAAGCCCGGCGTCGACTATGACGAGGCGCGGGCGCTTACGCCGGCAAAGTCGACAGTGCACGCCATCCGCGCCCTCGCAGCCGTAGGGGACATGTTGATACATTGCGTTGACATCAAAACCGCCTACCTGAACGCCATGATAGACAAGGCTTTGTACGTCGAGCAGCCGGAGCGGTTTTTGGTCGGCGGCAAGGAGCTCGTGTGCCACATCCTCTGCGTCATATACGGTTGCAAGCATAGGCTGGAAGGTTGAGGGGCAGCCACTTCGCTGCTACAGTGGTGAACGCAGGGGCAGTGCGGCAGCTGCGGACCCCTGCCTGTTTATCTGGCATCACATGGTACACGGCGTAATTTTCATCCTAGTACACGTGGACGATGTACTTCTGTCTGCCAGGGATCGGGCAAGAATCAAGGCAGTCAAGGACATCATTACATCAGCGTAGACCATCCGCGACTTGGCGGAGGTGCGGAGCTTCCTCGGCTTGCGCATCACCCGCGACCGGGCGGCCCGCAGCCTCACTCTCACGAGCCCAGGCTACGCCTGCGCCCTGGTCGGGGCGCACGGACTGGGCAGTGCCAACCCGACCAAGGCGCCCATGGCCCCTGGCTTGGTGCTGACTCGCACAGGGGGCGACCTCCTGGACGAGGGAAGGCCCGTGCACGCGGAGCTTGTGGGCGGCTTGTTACATTAGGCCACGACCACACGTCCAGACATCGCCTTTGCTGCTGGCATGCTGTCGCGATTTAAGCACGCGCCAGAGAACGGCCACTGGCACGCAGCCAAGCATGTGCTGCGGTACCTGGCCGGCACGCTCGGCATGGGCCTCTGCGTTGGCGGGGGGGGCGATCTGGAGGCATGTTGCGACGACGCGCCGGTCCATGACTGGCTGGCTGTTTTGCTGGAACAGCGCGGCGATGTCGTGGTCCAGCCAGCGGCAACCAACGGTTTCGACATCCACGAAAGAGGCAGAATATGTCGCCGCCTATCCGGTCACAAACGAGGCCCTGTGGTTCCGCAAGCTGCTGGTGGACCTGGGGGAGCCACTCACAACGATGAACATAGGAGAGGACAACAGCGCCTGCCTGATCATGGTGTCTAACCCAGAAATGGACCAGGCGGGCCAAGCTCATCGATATCGCACATCGTCTGGTGCGGGACCGTGTTGTACGGGGAGAGGTGGCCTTCTACCACGTGCCGACGACGTAGATGGCAGCCCACGGCTTCACCAAGCCGCTGCCTGTGGCCGCCTTTGCCGCGTTCCGGTCCGGTGCGGGCGTACGAGCCCGAGAGAACGAGGCGCGAACGTGACGGACTGCGCAGTACCTGCGAAACCGTCTCAAAAAAAAACTAGCTTTCTCGTTGCTTGGCAGACCCCGCAAGCCTTTGTCGGCCGTTGTTTGGGCAGTGTGGGCCCAGGCAAATCTCAATTTTTTGCATTTCATTTACATAGCAGGGTCTAGGTCATTTTCCCCCGCTCATTGGAAACGCCCTGCTTTTGACGCTTCTGTCCGTACAAAATGAAGACCGTCGGTGGACCTAAGAGCACAGCTAACCACGTCCATCCCAACGCCCCAAAGACTTATTCTAGGATGCCACGTATGGCACGTGGCGGCCTGTGAGTGGAGTGCCCATTTACAAACCTCGTGCCCCAACCGATTCGGATGGACTTGTGTAGAACGGCGTCAACGGGCGGTATACGATTGGGCACCGACACACGCAGCGACGTTCCACTGTTTTCCATTTTTTTAAAAATGTAAAACTTGGCAGCCTGACGTGTTGCGTGTATCGAGTGCACGCTGTCAATCGACCGGCTTTCGAAGCGCAATCGTCGCTCGGTGCATGGCTATATGGCGTGGCACGTCGGTGATCTTGCGCGATCCTAGCCGGTCATAAGCGATCATGGGCGACCGAGAAGCGGTCGTCGCTGGTCAATGTTTTTAAAACGGAGCCCACGGCGTGCCACGACGCAGCCGTGGCGGGCCACGTCCCCATGTTGGCGTGCGTGTGAATCCCAACCTCGGCGATGGCTGCCCGCAGAGGCCTGCCATTGGTGGCGCGTGGCCGAGCATGGTCCTCCACGCCCCCCCAGTCCCCGGGAGATTTTCGTGATCGTTTCCAGCAGGCGTTGAAGCGTGCGTGTGTGGCGCACAGGCTCGTTTCCTGAGCGGCTGCCGGCCAGTGGCGACCACAGCGCCGCGCTGTCAACGCCCCCGCACTCCTATCGTGTGTGCTCCGCGCACCCACAGGGGTGCATGGAGCTCGCCCACTGGCCAACTGTGTGGCGCGACGCGGGAGTGGCGGCGTACGCCCTCGCTTTGGCGCCTCCCGTTGGCGCCTGGACGCTTTCCCGGGAGCGTCTGGCGCCGCCGGGTCGTCGACCTGAGGCGGTGGGGGGGGGGGCGAAGGGGAGGGGGGGCTGGCTCCCGCGACATCGGCCCCACGTAGGCCTACAACGCTTGGGCGGGGTGTGTCGCGCCTCCCGCGCCACAAAAAACCGCCGTCCGCGGCAAGCGGGAGGGTGGCCGGCTTCGAGGGAGTCGTTGCTAAGCGCGGGCGCGCAGAAGACTCGTTTGGCGGCCGCCCTCTTTCGTGCGGGGTGGTGGGGGGGGTTTGGGCGATCCGCCCGCCTGATTGGCAGGACCAGGGGGCGCCGGATTGGCGGGTGGGCAGGGGGGGGGCTGGGGAGGGAGCTCCTGGGGGGGGGGGGGTGTGCTGGAAGGTGGACCGCGCTGTGCCCCCCCCCCCCTGAAGTGTGCAGCAGGCGTGGGGAGCGCCCTCCCCCGCCCAGCGCTTGGTTCCTGCTGGCCAGTCCAGTTTCAAGACGCCGTGGGCCCCCGGACAATCGGCAGAGCCCCAATTATTCCGCTTCAACAGGTCCTTTTATTGGAAAAGGGGGGCTACATATAAATTTAGTGAAGGCGTGATCAGCGTGTTTTCAAAGTTTTGCGTGTCTCAGCGCGTGTTTTACGAGGTCGCGCCTCACGCGTACCAAAACTGGGCGTGTTTGCCAACCCTTGCGACACGTATCCACAGGCTGCGTCAGGTCTGAATCGCACTGTGCTCTGGAGTACTACTCACAGGAAATATGAACGAGCTAGTGTCTATTCTACCTTGCCGATCCCCTCCTTCGAGTCGGTCGAGAGGATCCATAGAGGGGATCCGGAATCGGCGATTCTGACCCATCTCGCTATGAAAATTCAAGAATATGCAAGATTGCAGTGCTTCGACTGCGCTTCACGGCTCCAGACGCAAACAAGATAGTACGCGGCATGCAGAGTACTGAGTATACCTAGTATGGATGGATATCTGCTGAAGAATTCTGTCCAAACGGACGATCCAGTCACCTGTGGAACCCGCGAAGAGAATCCATTTCTCAGGCAGCGATGGCTGCTGAGATGCGCCTCTCATGTTACTTTTTTTCAATGAAAGCGTCCCACTTCAGCGGACCTCGGTCACGCGACAGCTATCTTTGTAGAGCGGGGTCGCGAGCCCGTCACCCCGGGTTTATCGAGCACTGATGCCCCTGGGACCAGGCGGGGGTCCGGCGCCATCTCAGCCAGTGATACATATAAGCCCCGTGGGAAGCGCCAGAGAATGACAGAGAAAGAAGGAAGGCACCGCACCGGGGGTGAGGGAAGCAAAAGGGCTGGAACAGCGCGAAGAGTGAGGGGGGGGGGTGGGCGCGGGTGCAAGTAGCCGTATAGAAGAAGGGGGGGGGAGGACAATGGCACACGCGCGGTGGGGTGCAGGAGTGCGGTCAAGCCTTCGGGATCGGCAGACCACACAGCGGGGGGGGGATCTGGCGCCTATCTGTACTTTTCGCGCGCCCCTCCGCAGTTGTAACAAAATTATCGGGGGCGGCCTGGTGTCCCCAAGCGCGACGTGCGCACGGGAAAAAGACGGGCAGTCCGGGAGCACGGCGCGGGAGAAAAGTGCGCCGCCGCCCGACAGCTTCCCTCGGAAAGGCTGTGCTGTCAGGCGCCGGGACTTGCTGGGGCACCTTCACAAGGCACTGTGGCGCGTCGACCAGGCAGGACGCACAGGGTCCAGTGAGATGGCGCTGGGTGTCGTGAGGTAAATGGTCACTGAGGGAGCAGTTTTTAGAATTGAAGCCTCCCAAGTAGTCCCGAGCGTGGCCATACTGCGCTGAGCCCGAATCTTGCGTCAGAAAGAGCTTTTGACGACGCATTTCTGAAATATGGTCCTCTCAAAAAGCGGATCAAGTGAGGGGAATCTTCTCAATTGAGGGGGAAGGTAGAATAGCCACTAGGCGTACACTGAAGATAGCGAGCAATAGCCGAGATAGTCTTCTGAGCGCACCTGACTACGGTGGGGAACACTGACGAAGGATCCCTCAACACCAAGTCTGCAAAAGTGCCTCTTGCGCCCATTAGATATATGTTCTGTAGTACAGCTCTTGACCTTTTCTATGGCCAGCCCGAGAAGCAAAAACGTTAGACGTTCTTGAACGACCCTCCGAAACGTTTTGAGGAATGTCCCGACAATTTCTTTATGAACTGCCCAAGCATTGTACGAAAAGAAAACGTGGAAGCATTCTCAGAAGAACACTGTACGGTTACATCATGGACACCGCTTTTCCCCCCGTTTCTTGCTTTCTGCCTATAACAGCTCGGGCGATTTGTGGTCGCCACCTCCCTTGGTATGACCGGAAGCGCACGGGGCAGGAGAGCACTCTCGTGAAGCGCAAAGAAGCGACCGACCATCGCTACGCTTGGGAGCAATGTTTATACAAACGCGTTTAAAAACAGCGCAACCTCTCGCACTGGTTAAGAAAATACCTGCGCGACGACAGCCTTCGAGGGTCTGCACGTAAAAATTTCTCCGCCTTGCTCGACAGCTTCGGCGTGAATTCTGACCAATGGACCGCTCCGCCCAGCAAACAGCAGCGCCACCGCTGTTGTCATTGGTTGACAGAACACCGACAGCGGCCGTCGTGTCGGTCATCCTGGGGGAGATTCTTTGGCCTCAGCCCAGTCCCTCGATCAGAAAAGGAAAGTTCTGCTCGAGCCGTTCATTTTCGTGCTCGAGCAGGGCAAGAATTTGCACAATGAAGCAAGAGATCTGGCCAAAATCGGGCTTGTATCTTGACAGGCGATCACACCCAGTTAAGACCCTTTCTGAGCGGACATAGAGGTTTTCGAAGGAGTGCCGGCGCTCCATTGGCAGCCGGTGAACATCTGAGGGGTCTGAGCCCACTGATTGGTGGCAGCACAGAATGTCAGCACGCACACTGAAGAAGCTCCGAAGTCAGAAGCGTGGCTTGATGCACCCCGCCAGGTTGCTCGAGTGGGGGCGCCGTGCTTCAATTCATGGACACATGACGTTGCTGGTGCCCCGCTTTAAAGAGTTTCCATGATGAATGATTCAAACGTCTCCAGACCTTTCACTGCCGCGACTGATTGACTTCGCCGTTTGGCAGGAGTCGACTCGCTATGGTTCCACACCTCCGGAGGGATTCACGCGCGGCGCACACGCCAGGTGACTCCCTTGCCCTTCTCGGTGATTGCGCAGGGAGCATACATGCACCATGAGTGCGGCTGGATATTCTTTTTTTTCACCAACTGCGAGACCTCGTAGCGAACCCGGTCGAGGTGCATGGGCAGCAGAGAGGAATAGGGCCTCGTAGCGAAAAAGTGAGCAACGGTTCCAGGGGTTCCAATGGGACAGGAAGAATCAGCAAGTCATCGCGCATCCGCTCATACATGCATCTGTCCAAGAAACGCGACGCATACGACCGTTCTTGCGCTCCAAAGACAGTATAGGTCCGGTTGAAATCGCTTTTCATCCGTATTGACGCCAGCTGGCTACCTTTTACGTTCGTTGTGGCACAGAGGCCTCTTCTGTCTCGGGTGGAAGACGTTCCTGGGCGCTTGTTCGACTGCATCGGCAAAGGATGCGCACAGGGTGCCCGCATGCCCGGACTTGGTGGTGCAGCCCCCGCGGTCACCCTCACGCCGACGGCGCGCACAGGCCACAGACCACGCATGTTTTACAAGACATTCAAATTATGTCACACGTGGCTTTGTAATGAGCCAATACGCTATGTCCGCCCTTAACTGGGTCTGCGATAAGCAGTGCAGCGCTGGGGCGCGTGGTAGTCCGCTACGCCCGTCTGCTCTCCGTGTCTCTGTCGCGCCCGACGTGCCCTTTTGTTCATCCCCCCCCCCTCTCCCCACCGCGCCTTTGGTGGGGGAGGGCGGGCATGACCACACCCCGCGCCCCCCGCCAGGTTCCTGTCCCCACCGCTGAGGGGGGGGCGGAGGGTGAGGGTGGGCGCTCGCCGCGTGCTCGCCGCCGCGCCCCGCGCGCCGCACCGTGCCACACGCTGCCGCGGGGAGTTCAACGGCCCCTCAACGACCCCGCAACGCTGACGAGGGGAGGGCGAGGTCCTTTTTTAAGGTCCATTCTTTTTCGGGACTGAACTGCACGCCTGCCGCCTTCGCCGGGTACGATGAAGGGGAAGGGGGGGGGGAAGGGGTAGGGGGTGGGTCGGCCCCCTCCCCTTTATTTTCTTTCCTTTGTCGTCTTCCTGGACGACGACCAGCATGTCTTCCCGCCTGAGCAAGCAAGAGGTGCGGCGGGCGGGCTTCAGAAAGGCCATTGATGGGGAGGTGGCACGGCGCAAGCGGGAGGACCACCAGGTAGAGATCCGCAAGGCCAAGCGCGAGGAGAACCTGATGAAGAAGCGCCGCGAGACCGCCGCCGCCGCCGGTGCGGCGGGTGGCGATGGGGCTGCGTCGGCTGCTGCCACTGCTGCGGCCGCTGCCGCTGCGTCGGCAGTGGGGGCAGGGTCCACCGCCGCTGCCGCCGACGTGGATGGGGCGCAAGCCGCAGAGGTGGGGTATGGGCTGTAGCGCCTCCCCGAGATGGTGCGGGGGGTTATGGGCGGCAACGGGGCGGAGCAGACGCAGTGCACGCTCGAGTTTCGCAAGTTGTTGTCCATGGGTATGCATGATGGCGACGAGGGTGGCGGGTCGCCGGGTTCGGAGCGTTGTTGCCGCGGGTGCGCGCGAGAGAGAGAACGAGGGGGCTGTCCCACCGGGCTGGTTGCCAAGTGGACCACGCGCGTCTGGTGCCGCCTGGCGTTGGCGTGTGTTGCCGCGCGCTGGGCTGCTTGTGTGCGCGCCTCCATCGGTGCTTGCCTGGTGCGATGTTTCTGGCCTGGCTCATTGCTGACTGTTTTTTTTTTGTGCCTTGCTTTCTCTCTTGTCCTACGCCTGCTCGATTGTGTCGGCCACGCCGCGCTGCACGACCTCACCTCACTTGGCTGATCTTTTTCTTTCCTCTGCCCCACCAGAACGGAACCCGCCCATTGACGCGGTGATTGCGCAGGGGGTGGTCCCGCGTTTTGTCGAGTTCCTTCAGTGTGAGTCCCTGCCGCAGCTCCAGTTAGAAGCGGCTTGGGCGCTCACCAACATCGCCTCGGGCACCTCTGCCCACACTGCGGTGGTGATAGATGCCGGGGCGGTGCCCGTTTTTGTGCGCCTCCTTGAGTCCCTCACTGACGATGTGCGGCAGCAGGCGGTGTGGGCGCTATGCAACATGGCGGGCGACTCCCCGCGCTGGCGGGACGCGGTGCTTGCGGCAGGGCCTCTGCCGCCGCTGCACGCGCAGCTAACGGGCAACAGCAAGATCACTATGCTCCGCAACGCTACGTGGACGCTCTCCAATCTGTGCCGCGGCAAGCCGCAGCCAGACTTTGACGCCGTCCGCCCGGCGCTGGCCACGCTCGCCCACCTGGTCTACTTTGACGATGACGAGGTGTTGACCGACGCGGCGTGGGCACTAAGCTACCTGTCGGACGGGAACGACGTTAAGATCCGGGCGGTGGTCGAGTCGCGGGTGATTAAGCGCCTGGTGGAGCTCCTCCTGCACCCGTCGGCAGCTGTGCAGACCCCCGCCCTGCGTACAGTGGGCAATGTGGTGACAGGGGACGACGTCCAGACGCAGGTGGTGATCAGCATCAACGCGAGTCCGGCATTGATGGCGCCGCTGACGTCGCCCAAGAAGGGCATCCGCAAGGGGGCGTGTTGGACTGTGTCGATCATCACGGAGGGCAACCAAGAACAGATTGGCGCGATCATTGACGCGGGCCTGCTGCCGCCGCTGGTCGAGCTCCTCCTCACCGCCGGATTTGACATCAAGAAGAAGGCCGCATGGGCGATCAACAACGCCACGTCGGGCGGTAATGACGCGCAGATTGCGGCGCTGGTGGCAGCTGGCGCCATCGAGCCGTCGTGTAACCTTCTTGACGCCCAGGACGCGCGGATCATTTCGGTGGCGCTTGAGGGCCTGGAGAACATCCTCAGGGCAGAGGAGCGCCTCGGTGGCGCTACCGACGACACGGTTTTTGGGAGCCAGTACGCCGAGGAGGTGGAAGCCACCGGTGGGTTGGACAAGCTGGAGCTCCTCCAAACGCACGCCAACTACGATGTCGGCAGCCGCCCCCTCGGCGGCAACGTGGGGCGTGGCGGCGGCGTCTCGGGCGGTCGTGGGAGAGCTGGCAAGGGGGGGATCGCCCCTCGCCGCCGAATCACCCCGCCCCGCCGCCCGCACCCCCACCGCCAACACGTGCGCCTCCCGTCGCCACCCCTGGGACGCCGCCGCCGTCCCGTGTCGCCACAGTGTGGGCCCTGGAGGCAGCGGCGGCGACGCCAGATACCGTTTGGGGGGCGGCAGTGGGGTGACATCCGCGCCGCCGAGCACCAAACCCCCCCCAGTGCCGCTCCCGGCCACAAGCCGGCCCGCGGCGGCCGGCGTGCCGCCGGACACCGAGCCTGTGTCGCACGCGTTCCTTTGCTGCCGGCGTTGCCGCTTGACTTGGAATCACCATCCACCCCTCCCCCCCCGACACCATCACCCTTCCCCCCGGCTCTCCGCCTCTGTAGTATGGCGGAGACGACCGCCGCCCCCCCTGCCCTGGTGGCCATCTCTTCTCCACCCTCGGAGGCGTGGGCGACGTTGGCAATGCCGCGATTGCAGCTGCCGCCGCCGCAATCCCCCCCACCCCCTTCAGCGCCGTGGCGATATCATGGGATAAGGAAGACGACAGTGCTACCCCCCCGGCTCCCACCCCTGCCTCGGCCGGCAGCGACCCGACGACAGCGACCGACTCGGCCATGTCAGTGGACATGGAGCCCGTCGCAGGCGAGGCGTCGATGACGGCGCTGGCCGCGGCGCCGCTGGTGCGGGTCGACCTCGCGGCGGCCGGCGGTCCCGCCGCGCTCGGCAGCCGTCCTACGCGCGCCAGGCCGCCTCGGGCGCAACCGCAACAGTCGCTGCCGCAGCGGCGACTGGCGTGCGGCGCGTGGTGGTACTGTTTTCCGCGGGGATAGGGCAGCCAGATGGGCTTCCATGGGGTAGCGTAAGGTGTTGTGGACGATGCTGCTTTCCACTATTTTTTCGCTCCGTTTACACCAACCTGACAGCCGCCGAGGAGGTGTGGGCGGCGACGCCACCGGAGGGAAAAGACAGGGGCACCGTCCAGAGGCCTCACCGGAACGAGCTCGGTTATCGCCTGGCCAGCGTGATTTTGCCGCCACCGCCACCGCCACCGCCACCGCCACCGCCACCGCTACCGCCACCGTTACAGCTGCCGCCAACGCCACCGCACCGCCAACCAACCCGTCTCCAGTGCCGCCGCCGTCCGGCCCCAACCCCAAACAGCTCGCTGTGCTTGACGCAGAAGCTCCAATTCAGGCTTGCAGGCCGCGGGCGCTGCTGGAGAGACCAAACCACTTCCGCCGCCGCTGCCCCATCTCGCCCCCTCACGCTGGGCCTACCGCTCCTATCAGATGCACCCGCGGTCGGCGTTTCGCCTCTCCTTGGCAGCCGCGGCCGCCTCTCGCTACCGCTGCGTCCGGTCGGCCGCCATCCCCTCTTCCTCATCCCCCAACTCCTCTTGCCAGGCGGGAAGAGGAGTGCGGTATGCCCGCCGACGGGCGGAGGGGCATCGGCGGCGGTCCTCACTGAGGACATCGGCGACATCGTTTGGCGGAGGCGGCAATGGCAGCTAAGAAAACATGTGTACACGCATTTCTTTTCGCGGATGGGCCCTCTTCCCTTCGCCGCCTCCACTCTGCCGCCACCGCGACTGCAGCCGTCGATGCAGCCACTACAGGCGGGACCCATGTTGGGGCAGCCGCCTCGGCCGCGCACGCACCATGTTCCGCCACCCAAAACTCCTCGATCTGCTCCACGATATGTTGCGCACCGCGCTCGTCTGGGATCTTCGATGGGCTCCCGCAGTCACCGCCGATTCGGCCATACTCCCTTCCCCACCGCGTCTGGGCCACGCCGTCGCCGCGGCGCTTCGCACTTGCCCTCCCGCCCCTCCCCCGCGGTCTCCCGCACCGTCACAAGCACTAATACGGCTGCAGTGACCCGCAGTGGATCCAGTCCATCGCATTAATGTAGTTGAAGAATGTCGGTCCTAGGGCAGCCGCCATGTTGGTCCGCGAGACCACCACCGAGTGCTGGGAGCAGAGGCCAGACACATCCTTGTCCTTGGACAACAGCTCACTGGGGAAGCCCTCGTGCTCACGGTTCGACGCGTTGAAGTATACAATGCGGCCCTTCCACGCCTTGAAGAGCTTCCGGCCCATCATATCCTCCTTAGGAAGCTTCTCCCAGTCTGCGATGATGTTGGCAGGGCTCAATCGAGTGGACGCATCAGCCTTCGAGTGCTTGAACTGCTGGATGACCATGATCCATTCACCCTTCGGGCCAACTGTGCGGTAAAAGACAACCGCGTCCGCCCCCATCGTACCGAACGGCAGCTGGTAGATCGTCTTGGCCCGCTCCTGTCCGACACCGCGACCCCTCGCGCTCAGGATGGCCACCAAGTCGCGCTGTAGCACTTGAGTACGCGCGGTAGAGCCGTCCACCAGGACAGTGTGCAGCAGCGGGCCGTCCCCCATGTGAATCGATCCACCAGGGGCCAAGAGCGTGGAGAGCGGAACGGCCTTGAAGAGCTCCTTGCGTAGTGAACGCGCCACGGACTGCGCCGCTTGATACCGCATGAAGAAGTCCTCCCACCGCATCCACGGGACTTGGCGCGTTATAGAAAACGTGTCGGGCTCCTCAGCGCCTAGACCCAGCTCGGCGCGCAGGATGGGATAGAAGCGGGAGCTTTGAGCGTGTTCCATCAGCAGAAACAGAGCCACCGACGGGACAACCGGCTGGAAGCGCTCCCCACCACCCACCACGAGACCCTTGAGCCGTGCTTCATCGTACAGAACCTTATTCGACAGGATCATGCCCGTGCTGGGGTCTCGTCGCTCGGGGAAGCACACTTGCCAACGCGATACCCTTTCTCCAAAAGTCAGGGCGGCCAGGAAATTGTCCCGGTCATCGTCTGCGGCGGCCATCCAGCAAATCTCGGCTTCCGACAGCAACAGCTTGGAAGATGCGGAGTTGATTACCGCAAGCAGTGGCGCCGGGCGGCGCGCCGCACCAGCTCCCATAAGCTCATTGTGGAGCACCACTGCAGTCCTCGTGTGGCCCCCAGCACAGTAACACATCCCGTTAGCAGTGGGTGTCAAGGCAGTTCTCATGGCCTCGAAGGCCGCCATCTTCTCCTGCTCCGAGCCGGACCCCTCCAGCTCCGCCCGAGCGCCTAAGAACGCCTGCAGAGCATCACGAGATCCAGACTGAGCCCCATCCATAGCTACGTAGTACTTGTTGGACCACGCGACTCGAAGGAGGACGTCGATGAAGAGATCTTGAAAGGAGAGAGCGTCTCTACTAAAAAGTCCGCCGACTGGGGTGATGCGACGCCCGGAAAGAGTTGCACACTTCGCCGACAGAGATGAAGACAAGAAGGTTGTAATGACATGCCCGCCAGCACCTTGACTGATGTTGCATGCCCCAGACAGCAGGAGCGTGGCTGGCGAGTGAAGCTGGTCATTGACAGTGTAGAGCTCGGGCTTCTTCATGATGAAGTCCAGTAGGATCCTGGAGGCCTCCTCCTTCATGTCGTCCGCCCGGCCCACCTCGTCCACAAGCACGACGGGGACAACCTCTCCACCCTCAGCACCGATGCCCGTCTGAAGCAGCGCTACCGCTTCATAATGGAGATCTTTCGCAGAGAGCTGCTTCGAGCGCACCACCTCATCAACGGCTGAGACAAAACGGGTGAAGTGGGAATCGAGGTGGCTTGCCGTCAAGTCCGCGTAGTGCATGAAGAGCAAGCGCAGGTTAACAAGGCCGTCAAAGGAGAATGTAACCTCGTCACTGGTGACCAGCGCCGCTTCTTCGATCCTCAGCTTCCAATGGAGGTTAAAGTTGACGACGTACGGGCGCAAAGACTGGCAAAAAGTCACCATAGTTGCCTCGTGCGCCTCGTAGGCACAGGCGCCGCGCGCCTGCGAGGCGACTTGCTCCAAGAGATACGTCTTGCCGCTGCCAGACCCGGCCACTATCCCAACGGCGCCGTACCGCGTGTCTGCGTAACGTTTCTTTTGGTCCGGGGTCGAGCCAGTCTTCACAATCAGCTCCTTCATGGGCAGGACGGCCGGCGTGCGCGTCACCTCGTAAAGGGCGCCGTACACGGCCCGAACCTCTGACGCGCACTCGACGACGACCGGCGGCTTTCCAGGGCTCGTCGCCAGGGAACTTTCGAACACTGGATTGCTGTCCGCACTCCGGACGGGGCCGACAGCACCAATAAGCCCGACAAAAGATGAGCATGATGCTATTGCCGCCTTCTCGGCGAGGTTGAGTGTATGCCCGACGCGCGCAATGCCCACCGACTTGGTGCCCTCGCCGTTCATTCCAGGGGGCGTCTTGGCAGTGGCAACCACAAGTCGACCCTGCTCCAAACCGCTATCAGAGGGTGCCGCAGGATGACAACGGGTGGACGGGTACGGCCATGGACAAGTGCCGAACCGTCCTGGCGCCGGACGACATCCGAAGCGGCGTGATGTGTGCAAGCCGCAGCTCGGCTTGCCGCACACTCCGGGAACCGTAGAGACGACAAAGGCCACCATGGAATGGAACATATGCCACACGCGTTGACTGCATGGCCATTCGGAAGACAAGGATAGAGAAATACATACAGTTACAAGAAGGCGCTACGAGCAGGTGCAGGTGCTTGGACACCATGTCAGATTCTGATCTCCTCCCCCCGCCCCGCATCTCCTCTGGTGTCCACGCGAGCGAACGCAGCCTCCTCCCCACCAGGGCGCATCGGCGTAGACACTTCTCCCCCTCCCCACCTTCCTATACACGTCGGTCCGACTTCACCCCACAGGATCCAGACGGAAACGCACGTTCTCCCGATCACATTGCCCGACCACCAGTGTGTCGACGGGCGCGGCTGCCGCAGGAGCAGGCACCACTTGCAAACGAAAAAGGGCAGCACAGGAGATCAAAAACAGAGACAAGAGACGGAAGCTGTCGTGTCAGAGCCTGACTTCCTCACTCCCCCACCCCCTCGCCCCCGCCTTAAATTGTCCACCGAAACAGGCACACACCTCTCCACGCCAAAAACCATCAGCGTCGCCACTCCACTTGTTCATCCTACTCCCCCCGCCTCCCCCCCCCCGCCCGCCTCGGTCTTCATCCCCCGTTTAGACACAAGAAACAACAACGTACATCTCCCTGATCAAGGAGCCTCGCCCCTGGAGGTGGCTGCAGTAGCTGGGATAGAGCTGTCGGTTGGCGGCGGCAGCGTCGGTAGGGGGGAGATGGCGGCCAGCCTGCGACGGAGATGGCGGAATCGGATATGCTCGAACATGCAGTGTCGTGAGTTAGGCTTGGGTATGTACAGTACATATCCTGTTCCCAAAACCCGCACGTGACATGCGATCACGCCGGATCACGCATGATTACGTCGTAGTCGAGCCCTTTTCAGCACGTGTCACGCGCAAACTAGCCCACATGCCCTTGTATATAGTTTGTGTTGAACTTTCGTGCACTGCATCAACGCGAAAACGTACCACCGTTCGTTCTCTACCAGTAGAATCTATGTGGCGGGCGACGATAGATATCTCATTATTCTTGAGGTCGGTCGAACGGAGATACAGGGCTTGAATATTGTGCAAGTTCGAAAGTCACCCCAGTAGGGATGCGCAACCGGATGGTTTGTGAAAACCAATTCGGGCACGTCCAACGACAGGCTTTCCGACCGTCAAAGGGGTCATTTCAAGTGTCGACGTGGCGAGTGCTCATTGGCGCGTGGAGCTTTCCGACCTCTCTTTCCAATCTTCCTCGCTGAGGCCCACTGGACTTCCGTGAAACGGGCCCCAGAGCGTGTTTTAGACGACGTGAGATCGAGATTGGGCTCGGGATGAACGAACACCCCCGACTTTTTTCTGGGCACCAGTCGGCGCATGAATCTGGTCGTGGCTGTCATGAAGGGCTGTCAGCAACTCGTGCTCGCCTCGTTTCAGGCCGAATCTGCGGCCGAAACGGGGTCAATCTGGTACGGCCGAGACACGTTCCCTGATTAGAGAGATCTGGCGGCCACTTCCGCCGGGACAGGAGGGCACGGTCAGCGGCACGGGGTCACCCGGCGCGGGGCGGGGTGGCCGTCGCGCACGCGGCGCCGACGCAGCGGTACCACTAAGGCCGATGGCGGCGCAGGGACGGGTGCTGCGGCTAGTCGTGGCCTGGCGCCTCAGCGCCGCCGCCCGTGCCCTGATCGGCGATCCGCCTGCCCTGCGCTCGCTGGCGGCTTGGCTGAAGGCGCTGCGGCTGTTTCCCCGCGCCGGGCCCGGCCAGGCTACGCCCGCCTCAGTTGAGGCGGACTTTGCTTCGTCCCTTGCCCGGGCAGCCGAGTTCGGCGGCAGGGCCACGACACCCCGCCACGTCAGCCGGGAGGCGGGCACGCTGGCCATCCGGTCGGCGCCGCGACGCTCGGCGCCCGGCCCCTCAGGGCTCCGAAAGCAGCACCAGTGGGCGCTGGGCGACGCGGGCCGCGACGCCCTGGTCGACGTTGTCTCCCTCCTGGTGAGTGAGACCTCGGTGACGTGGGTGCCCGACGCCGCCAAGCGTACTCTCTCCGGCGCCGACATCTTGCTGCTGCGCAAGCCCGGCGGCGACGACACCGACGGGCTGCCCAAGCTCCGGTCCATCGGTATGCCCGAGGTGTTGCGCGAGCTGGCAATGTCGGCGCTGGCGAGACGCTGCGGTCGGCGGCGGCGGAGCTGCTAGGGCCACTCTAGCTCGGGGTGGGGGTGCCCAACGCGTGTGAGCGGGTCATCCACGCGTTGGAGGCTCACCTCGGCAGCAACCCCGACCACGCGGTCGCGCAGCTCGACTCCAGAAGCGCCTTTAACAACGTGGCCCGTGCCGCGGCGAAGGCGTTCCTGAGCCGAGGCCTCCCCGTCGTCAACCACTACATGGAGTGGGTGTACGGCGGGGAGGGGCCACGCGTCTACGGCTGGGAGGACCCCGAGGGGGACGGCCGCCAGCGGCTGTGGTTGGCGGCCGAGCGGGGCGCCCAGAAGGGCGACCCGCTCGGCCCCCTCGTGCACTCGGCGGCGCTGGCGCTGGTGCTGGACAAGGTCCGCGCGGCGTACCCCCACCTGTTTTTCGCGGCCTTCCACGACGACATGGTTGAGGCGGGCCCCCCCGACACGCTGGCTCGCTTGGTGGCCGACTCCGGCGAGTCGCGCGCGGGCATTCACGCCGAGGTATCGCGACACAAGTGTGCGGGGTGGTCCCCGGCTGGCGCGCCTGCGCCGCTCGGGTGGGTGGGCGCCTGGAGCACCGAGGGGCCGCTACAGTTCTCCGTACCCCGCCGGCTGGCACGCGTACGTCACCGACGCGGTTGCCCGGCTCGCGCACGAGATGCGGGAGCTGACCGATGCCATTGTGGCGCTCCCTTCCGCCGCGCTCCAGGCCCAGCTGCTGCTGCTGCGTCCGATGGCTGGCCCCCATTCCAAAAATTTGATGCAGAAGCTGCCCCTTATGACTGGCGCGCGGCTTGCGGCGTCGGTGGATCGCGAAGCGCGCCGTGCCCTGGTCGCGCGGCTGTGCGACGCCCGTGACGTGGAGGCCACGCGGGAGGCGCTGTGTGCGCGGGCGGCCCTGCTGGTCTCCATAGGGTGCCTTGGGGTGGGGGGGCTCGCCTGGGTGCTGCCCGCTGTCGCACTGGCCTCGTGTGTCTGCGCGCTGCGAGAGGGCCGCCTGGACTTCCAGGCGCTGGCTGCCATCTTTGTGGCCTTGGAAGGCATGCTGCCCCCGGGCGCCGCTCACACTCACGCTCCCCGCCTGGGGCGGGCTGCCGGCATGCCGGCCGCGCCCCCTCCCGCGCCCAGCGCAGCGCCGCCTGCCGCGGCCACGCTGCCGGTGGCGCATGGTCCGCAAGCGAGGGCCAGCCTGGCAGTGGCAGCGGGCGGAGCCCACAACGTGAAGGCCCGTCTGGTGACGCGGATCGCAGCCGCCCGCTCCCCGCCTCCCACGGGCGTCGCGTTTTGGCCTGTGCTGATGGGACGCGATGGCCGACGCCGCCGCGGGGCTGCACGCGCCCACAGCGTCCCCGATGGCGCTGCAGCCCGCAGTGCGACCGACGCGGGGCCTGCCGCGGGCGGGCCGGCACCGCTGCCGCAGCCGCTACCGCCGCTGTTGCGGTCGCCGCCGCCGCCGCCGCTGACCGAGGTTGGCGCCCCTGGGGGGCGGCCCATCGCTGCGAGACGGGGTCGGCGGAGGCAGCCGCGGCGCTTCCTCTGGCGGAGGCGCGATGGAGAGTGGGTGATGGAGGAGCACCCTCCCCTCGCCGACGACCTCGACGACTGCGAGCCGCTGGCGGATGCGGATGCGGCCGGGCGCCACTTTCTGGAGCCCTGCTCTGAGCAGGAGGGGCGCGCCGGCCGCATCCACAACCGCATCACCTACCTGGTGGTAGCGGCGCTGCGGAGAACGCCAGCGTGGGCAGAGGCGCGGGCAGTGGAGGGGCTGGACGGGGCCCGCGCCTCTCTCCGCCCTGACCTCCGCGCCGTCGAGGCGGCGACGGTGGTGGTGACGTGGGGGGAAGTCTCGGTAGCGTCCCCCTTTGCGGTGCGGGTGCACCCACGGGCGGTGGCGACACCCATGGTGCCGGTGGCTGCGGTGGCGGGGGAGGCAGACAAGGTTCACCAGTATGGTGCCTCTCTGCCCTCCGGCCCGCCGCGGCACGAGTTTACTCCCTTCGTGTGGGAGCAGTTTGGCCGCGTTGGGCCCGCCACGGCGCGGTGGCTCAAGAAGGCGCAAGCAGGCCCAGGCCTGGCGGCGCTGCTTACGAAGCTGCGGACGGACGTGTCCGTCGCCTTGTGGCGCTCGCACGCGCGGGCGGTGGCCGACGGCTGCTTTGCGGTGGACGACCCGGCTGCTGAGCTGGGGAGGGACTTGGGCAGGGAGGGGGAGGTGGGGACCGGGTCGATAGTTTGTTTTGGGGATTAGGGGTCTTTGGGGCCCCTACTTGCATCGGTCAGGAGGTGTTTAGACTTATCAATAAACCTTAAAAAACATAGATGACGCACGTACAATCACGATCAGAGGGGGGGGGGGGTGTAGCAATATGGTCGGCCGTATTGTGACCCTAATATTAGGGGTGCTACTTCTAATCCTTGGCTTTCAATTTGAGAGTCCGTACTGGTCACGGTATCTATAAGTTACGTATGACCAGAGGGACTTGCATCTTGGGGTGGAGGGTAGTTAGTAGTGTCTCCGAGGGCTTATAACGAGGGGGCCGGCGGCGAATCCACCGCCGGCCAAGGCAGATCAACAAACCCCTCCCATTTGGGCTCTCATCTTGGTCCCGTGGCTTGCGCTCCAAGGACAGCAACCTTGGCCTCCCGGTGACGTTGGTGCCGATCCCCCATGGCGAGTGTTCCCTGAGAGTGGACGTGCAGCGGATACCTATTGTGCTACATTGTTGGAGCAGCAGGGGACGGGTTTCCTTCACCCTTGTGGTGACGCCGTCTTCGGCCCTGGCACACGGATAGGGATCCAATCCTTTTCTTGCACTCGTGGTGCTGCGATCTGTTCGATTGTTTTGAGTGGTTGCGTTTGACTGCGATCTACGGTTTCTCTCCCCCAACTACCCCCTCGCTCTCCTATTCGTGGTGACTGTTACGTCGGTTGACTGATTGTGACTATGTCTACCCAAGAGACGGGGAACGTTCAAGATGACGGATCGGCGTCGACGCCGACCCCGGAGCTGAACCCGGGAATCGGGATCGGTAACCCGATCGACAACATTGAGACGCCGATGCTCTCCGGTGCCGGATCGACGTTTGGTACGGCACGGACGGCCGGGGGCGGCGGACCGCCGCAACTGTCCTCTACCGACCTCACGCCGCCGCCACCTTCACCAGGGGACTCCCTGATGGCATCATTGGCTCGCATCGAGGCCCGGTTCACCGGGCTCGACACCCGTCAAGAGCGTACGGAGTACGCAATGGCCGTGCTGATGTCAGCACGCCATACGACGGTACCCCGTCGGATCCCTCCCACACCGGTACGGTTCGAACCGGCCGGACTACTTTCGGAGTCCGCCAGGGTCAACCCCGGTGTTGCTACTCCTGGACAACCCCCGGACACGGCGGGTTATGGATCCGACTCGTCGGCTGAGTTGGAACGTAGCCATACGGAGCGCTACGCTCGGAGCACCCAGAGCGGGCCCCGCGGACATGACCCGGCGGATATTTACGCCGGAACAGAGTCGGCAATGGGAGGAGGCGGTACCGTCTCGCATTACCCCATCGACGAAGGGAGCCATGCAACTCGGGTACCCGACGCGCCGACGCCGGAAGCTCCAGCGTCACTGGTTCAAGCGATGACAGCGCAGGTTACTGCGAGCTTACTGAAGCGGATGGAGTCCGATGAGTTTACTCATCAACTGGCCAAGCGACTGGATATCCAGGACGCGGACACGGAGATTGTCAACGAAGTCTTCAGGTCGGTACTGACTCCGGAACGTTATCGTTTGGAGGACCGATCCACAACCGTATCGGAATCGATGCGTACGACCTCGCACCGAGCGATCCGCTCTATGCAGACCCTTATGAAGGGAGTGCCTATGTTCGGGAGCCCTAACGGACGCCCGTTGGCAGTCATTGGCTTCTTGACTAGCTTCAAGGCAGCCGCGGACAAGGCGCTCGTCAACGAGGGGCTGGCGCTGGAGATCCTCCCGTTCTTTGTTGACGAACGGGTCCGAGGCATCCTCCGCCAGGCATCCCCGATGCCGGGAATGAGGGTCGCAGCCACCCCCATGGATTACCGTGGGATATTGAAGGAGCTGCTTAGCAGCTACCTCAGTGAGGACAAGTGCGAAGACCACTATCGGGCCCTTCGCACTGCCACCGCCCAGTCCTGGGAGGATGAAGAGATGTTTGGACGCCGGATCCAAGAGCTCGACTACGAGCTGGGGAAGCTCCTCGGTGAAGGGGAACTACGGGCCATCCTGTTCGCAGGAGTACCCAACTATGTGCGGATATCCGCACGGGGAGCCAATACGGCTCGGACGAACTTCAGTCGACTGATGCATATGTGCAAATCTCTAGGGGACGCCTACCAGGTGCTACACCCGGAATGTGCCTTGGCCCCGAAGCCCAAGAGTGAGGGAGGCAATCCCAGTCTTACCCCGGTACCGAGGCAAGAGAAGGTGGAACGTAAGGCCGCACCAGTACTGGTGGCGACCGAGCAGACCCCTACCGGTGAAGATGAACCTCTAGTCGACCAACAGGGCCACCTGTTGCTACCGGCGACGCCGGTGATTGATGAGCATGGTACGGTGGCGTACATCGCCCCGGCTGGGACTCAGTTCCAGGTCAACGAGGGAGCGGGTCGGCGCGTCCCGTATGTACGCACTACGGGTTATGCCCCGGTTACGGGTAACCCCCACCAACCCCTGCCGACCTGGGCAGTATGTACGGAGGCACCTCTGCACATCGCGGGTAGACCGAACCGGTTGGGGGAGTCCATGTTCCGGTTGGCACCGGGACCCAAGGCCTACCAAGGGGCGGGCACTCGGGCGCCTGAGGCAGGCAACCGGACCTATGGAGCCAACCCGACGCGGACGCCCGGGACGGCCGGCACGTCCGGATGTATGTTGTGCGGAGACCCCCAACACTGGGTTTCCGCATGCCCACTCATCCCGGAGGAGTCTCGACGGGCAGCGGCGCAACGCAAGGCATCCATGGGTGGGTATCCCGCCCGAGGCCCGGCACCGGGTAGGCAGCAAGCTCCAGGAGGAGTACTGGCAGTCGAGGAGGCACCCCCTCCCTCGGATGTCCCGGAGGACAGTACCCGGCCGAGCACGGGAAACGAGTAAGAGGAAGGACGACACGGGGTCGCTGGGGTAACCCTAGCAAGCCACCCCGGACTGCCGCGGTAAAAGCCCCACGGAGAGCGCGGTTGAGCCGACGCCGCATCAACCCCCGGGTACACCTTCCGGCCCCGACGACACGGCGTCAGGGGATTGATGAACAACCTACAAGGTTGGGAGGAGAGGACGGGAAGCCCCGTCACATGGAACCAGACAAGGGCCCTGTTCAGGATGCCCGAGCGACACCGGATATCGGTGTAGGCCACGTACTGTTCACCTTGGAGAACTTCAAGGTATCAGCCACACTGGGGGTTGACCCCCAGTCGACCCGGTCGTATTACCCCGTACTGGATACAGGGGCTGGACCTAACTTGATCCGGAAGGATACCCTCCCGGACAAGTGGCTCCCGCGAGTCAGAGTTGCTCGGGGACCCACGATCAAGGATGCGAATGGTCGTCTCATTCGTACGACCGCAGCAATGTCGCTGCAGGTCACCATCGGGGAGCTCACTACGGAAGTTGACTTCCTGGTGTGTGAGACTCTATCTGTGCCCTGCATACTGGGGTGCACCTTCATCAACGTTCACGTGGAAGCAATCCGGCCGGGCCGGAGGACCGTCGAGCTGCAAGAGGCCGACGGGACGAAGAGAGGACAGACAGCTATCGTCAGGGACCTGACGTTACAAGGGAGCCACGCTAGCGTGGCTGAGGTATACGCGAACGTAGAACCGAAGACACTCCGGCTGGCCAAGCGGACTCGCTTTGAGCCGCTATCGGAGACCGTCCTCCCGATTAACTGTGACCCCGCAGGCATCTGCAGAGTCCAGTCCAACCTACGAACCTACAAGCGCCATGGGTTGACCATGGCCAATGGTATCGTAGACCTCCCAGCGGGGGGGTCATCACTGCTGGTGATGGCGAACTATCGCCGTAAGGCAGTCACCCTCCCGAAGGGAACTAACCTCGGGATTGCCGAGCTCTACGAAGGAGATATCCTTACCCCTGACAAGGAAGGTCAAGTGGAACCACTTGAGGTGCTGGCGGACGCCGAGACCACCGAGCAACAGCAACCCGATGACGGGAAGCCTAACCCATCGGCGGCTCCGGCGGACATGCCGCCAAAGGACCAAGAAGCCTTAAAGGCACTGGCCGAGGCTGACCTCGACCATCTTCCCCTTCGGTAGCTGAAGGGGTACGACGGATGCTAAGAAGGCATGACGTCATGTGGACCTGCGGGGCGCTGGGTAACATTGGGGCAACCCAACACCGTGTAGACCTGGTACCAGGTGCTCGACCAGCGCGGTCGCAACCGCATCGTGCGGGACCTATCCAACGAGAGATCGTTGATGGAGAAGTGAAGAGGATGAGCGAAGCTAAGGTGATCCGACCTTCGATGTCGGAGTGGGGCGCTCCAGTCGTTATCGTACCGAAGAAGGATCAGACCCCTCGGTTTTGCATCGATTATCGACGCCTCAATTTGGTTACCAAGAAAGACTCATACCCTTTACCAAGGATGGACGAGTGCATCGACTCGCTGGGGGAGGCCACAGTGTTTACCACTATTGACTGCAATGCCGGGTACTGGCAGATCCCAGTTGCGGAAGAGGATATCCCCAAGACAGCGTTCGTCTGTCACAGTGGCGTGTACGAGTTCCTAAGGATGCCCTTCGGATTGTCCAACGCCCCCGCCACATTCCAATGGGCCATCGACATTAGACTGTCGGGAGTCAAGTGGCGTAACTGCCTGGTGTACTTGGACGACATCATCGTCTTCTCGCGCAACATGGATGACCATGTGCAACATGTCGACGAGGTACTCACCCTCTTGCGGAACGCCGGGGTAACCCTGCGCCTCAAGAAGTGCGCCTTCTTCCAGCAGACAGTCGAGTATCTGGGTCACCAGATCACACCAGGTAAGCTGGGAGTGCTCGAAGCTAACACCCGAGCACTCCGGGATGCGCGATACCCAACCACCCAGACACAGCTGAAAAGCTTCCTGGGGATGTGCATCGTATACCGACGGTTCGTCAAGGACTTCGCTCGTATAGCCAAACCGTTAACGGTTCTGGCGAGCAGTGCCTTGCCAAAGGTACTTTAACCTCCCTCACCCAGCGAGGGAGAGGCATTCGAGCTGCTCAAGCAAGCTCTGCTAGCCCCACCCGTGCTTGCGTTGCCGCATAGACGCGGGACCTTCGTCATCGACGTCGATGCCTGCGACACCCTAGTGGGATGCACCCTGCTACAGGAAGAGACCATCATCGGTACCGATAATGCTATCCCGGACCTAAATCCGGTAGGGTACTTCAGCCGGACACTCAACCCGGCTGAGCGTCACTATAGTGCCACCGAGCGCGAGTGCCTCGGAGTCATATGGGCAGTGCAACTGCTCCGGCCATACCTGGAAGGTTCCAGGTTCATCGTAAGGTCCGACCACGAACCTTTAAGATGGCTTCTCAACCTTGGTGACAAGGATTCCGACAGCCACGGTCGGCTAGCCCGGTGGAGGCTGAAGATGGCCGAGCACGACTGCCGGACCATATATTAGGCCGGCTCCACCCATCATCTGGGGGACGCTCTGTCGCGACTCGATACCCCAAGCGGGGATACCCGACAGGTGGACGAAGACATCCCGGTGGTACCGGTGTGCATGGTGGGTAATGCTACCCAAGGAATGGTTGACCATACCATGGCACACCTTGCGTGCCCGTTGACCCTCGCGGACTTCCGCGAGGCACAGGCCAATGACGATGACTGTAAACGCCATCGTGCTAACCTCCTGGCCGGCACGGCCGGCATCTTCTCCGAGAACGAGGACGGACTCATATATCGGCGGTCACCCGCCGATGGACGGCGTCAGGTCGTGGTTCCCGTGTCCTTACGGCAGGCCGTCATGGAACGAGAACACAACAACCCCACAGCCGGACATTCGGGGGGTTCGCGCATGTTCGCAGCAATGCGAAGGTTCTTCTACTGGCCAGCTATGGCCGTCGACGTAATCGACCACGTGCGCGGATGCCACCCGTGCGCACGGAATCGCATGAGTCTTCATAGGCGGGCATCCGCTATGAAACTGTTCCCCCCGGATGGATCCAACGAGAAAGTCGCCATCGACATACTCGGACCGCTTCCGGTAACGGAAGAAGGGAACAGGTACATCCTGGTCATGTCGGACCGCTTTACTAAGCTGTCACGGGCAGTAGCAATCCCGAACGATACGGCCTACACGATCATGAACGCGGTGGTTGACCACTGGATCAGTGCTTACGGAGTAATGAAGCAACTCCTCTCCGATAACGGAGCAAACCTTACGTCAGCATTCTGCACTAAGGTCCTGGGCATGTTCGGCATCGAACTCCGTCGGGCATCCGACTACCACCCGCAATCCAACGGGCAGGTGGAGCGGTTCAACCGCACCATCGTGAAGATGCTCCAATGCTATGTGGCGGAGCACACGAAGACGTGGGACAGGCTTCTGTCCGTCTTGAACCTGGCGTACAATGCCAGGCCCCACCGAAGTACCAGTATTGCACCACTGGAATGGGTCATGCCAATGGGCGTCGGGAACCTGACGCTGCCACCGGGCAGGTGCACTCGGTATGACATACCGAAGGGCCGACCGGCCGAACGAATCCACTTAGCTTGGTTGGCCAAGCTATCGTGGATGATACCCAAGCTCAAGGGTGCCCTTGACCGTACACAACTTCGATACAAGAAGAACTTTGACGCCCGGTTACGGATACGCAACGCAACCCTGGTAACAGGTGACTGGGTCTACATCAGACACCAGAAGTTCTGAGGGAACAAGCTTATGCAACCGGTCAAGGGACCGTACCAGATCTTACACAGAGATGATCACTCTGTCATCCTGCACTCCGATACGGAGATACAACGCATCAACCTCAATGATGTGACACCTGCTCCGAAGCCGGAACAGCCTCAGCCGGTACCGGCTGGGTTGCTACACGAAGCTCTTACAACCCACCGGTCAGATGACCCAGTGGGACCGGATGGGATTCCATACCAAGTAGAGAGCGTGGTTGGACACACCGACCCGGACCTACCAGGACCCTGGTACGTCAAAGTGATGTGGGTCGGATACGACTGACCCACCTGGGAACAGGCGGCGAATATACCCCGCCAACTCCTCATGCCTTACATGAGGCGACGACGCCTACTGTAACAACCCAACCGACACCGGCTTCGGCTGTTGGGTGGTGAGGCTTATACCTACTAAGTAGGGTGTCACATGGACTCGTCAAGACTTAGGTTCACTAAGTTGGAGCGGACTTAGGCAAACTAAGTAAGCTACTGACTGTTACAAGTTTACTTGAAGGAGATGACTAACTCCGATAATTTCAAAGTGACCTAAGGCTTACACCAAGGTAAACCTTCATGCATGGGGCAAGTGACGGACCAAGAGGGTTGACCTTCATGAGTATTAACCAACCAGGATGGGTTGGGGGATGCGGGAAAGAACCGAGGCAAGCCACGACTAAGTCAGACGGGGTACTCCCCAATGGCAGGCATTGGTATCATGCAAACGCCCCAGCGGGGGATGAGTTTATACTCACTACTACCCGGCCACCATAAGGGTCACCGGGGCCCTCTCCCTCACAAACAATAGCACTCCTCAGTGGGTAGACCCACTGCCCGAGGGAGGCCACTCACGCGTAATCGCGTACACCTCCATGCTCCACCGGTCGGCAATCTCACGACGGTCAATCACCCGAGTTACCTCGTTGCATAGCTGAACGAGGGTGGTGCGGCCAGCCTCCACGTCCTCCAGAGCTGTCTGGAGGCGGTCAAGCACGCCACCGAAGCAACGCGCTGACCCAACCAGCGCAGCACCTGGGGGGATATCCCCCCAGCTAACAGAGAGACCCTCCCGCATTGCGCGGGCAACAAGGGCGTCAACGCCCTCATACCAGAGACGGGGACCCCCGTCATGCATGACAGGGGCGGGAGGTGACACTGGCGCAGCCAGAGGAGCCACAGGAGCCGACACGGCTACTACCGGAGCCGGTGGCACCTGATACGAGGCCCGATAGGACCCTACTGAAGGGGCCCCACCGTAAACCCGGCGGGGCTCGGCCCGACGACGGGACACCTCACGCTCCCCACCCGCAGAGCCCCACTCTCGGGGACGACGGCCAACCGCCGCCGGTATCGGGTTACCGAACCACGGGGCAAGGACCTGAAGAGGGTCATGGATAACCATGGGAATACCCAGGTCAGCAACAGCCTCGGTGGACGCCCACCCATGGCAATTGGGCTCACCCGGCTGAGTACGCCGGATACGCACCGAGTGACGAGGCAAGGGGGAAGCCCCAGCCTGCGGGTCCCGGTACGGGGGAAGGGCCAACACCCCAGCCCAGTTCACGGCATCGTGAACAGCCAGCAGAGCCTCGAACTCCCGGGCCAACCCGGTCTTGGCGGCTATCATGTCCACGCCCAACTGCGCGATGTGCCGACGGACACCCGTCGAAAGATGAAACAGGCGCCCCTGCCGGCGGACGGACAGCAAGAAGGAGGAAGCCTGCCCGAGGGTAACCTCAAGGGTGAAGGTACCCTGCAACGGGTGGACCGGCCGGGAGGCCAACACACTCCCGAAGTATCGGAGGCAGGAGCCGGTGTCAAACCGGAAAGCAGGAGCGGGTTCCCACCTCTCCTGCCACAGAGGCGGGCGCACGGCAGTGTACACCGGCGCGCGACCGTTACCGGTCTGCAACGCACACGTTATATCGGTGCGGAACGCATCCGCCATGACACCATGGTTGCGTCGCCAGCTCGACGCTGACTTCAACCCCGCCATAGTCGGGTACGGAGCCGTCAACGTCAGGTACGGGGATACCCCCGGGAAGTACTCGAACCCGGGATACCGGCCGGTATCACCCACCGTCTCCCCAAACGCAACCGGCTCCGCCGCCGCCGCAATCCCCCGAGCACTAGCCGGGTAGTCAACCTCCCGCGGCAACGCGGGGGCAATCAAGTCGCATATCCCGAAGGCGGAGTCGAGGTAGACCTCACCCGGCCCAATCCGGGTGCGCCAGAGCTGCGCTTGCCGGTCGTCCGGCTGGCTCGCCAACCTGCCCCCGCGCTCATTTGCTTCCCGCGTGCGGCCCCTGCCTGGCTTCGCCGGGTGCGGGGCTCGCTGCCCTCTCCCCCGCGCCGTCACTCACGCACACCACCACCACCTACCCTTCCCGCCCGCCATCGTCGGCGACCGGAACCACTGCAATTCGCTGCATGTTTTTCACGCATTTCAACCCCTTTTGAAAGGCACCATATGCAGTACGATGTCTGCATTTCAGCTGCACCAAACAGCCGTCGAAGTTACGCAGGACAGCGATTATGCAGCCGCGCATGCAACGCGATGCAGTGCAAACTGCAAAGAAAACATACAGTGAGTTGAATAGGCATCGCAAGGAGTACCCGGCAGCAACCGGATGCCGGCCTGTTCGCTTCCGGTCCATGTGCAATTGTCGTTCGATTTTTATGCACTTTCTTTGATGTTTATTGAAATGGTAGTTGCCAGCACGTCGCACGCCGGCGAGTGCACCGCGGCGGGGCACCTCGATCACCGAGATCCTGGGCACAGACACCGACACAGACACGGCCAAATGCGGTGTTCGTGTCAGAGCATGTCTATCGGTGGAGCTAAAACCCATACCCATTCAGCTACTTTTTATAGCGATAGCTCCGAGCATGTCTATCGGTCCTGAGCCATCCTGGCGTCTTCAGCAGACTTGCATGTCGAAATGAGAGCCACTTGATGTGGAATTCTATTTAATTTGCTAAGTCTGAAGGGTTTGAAGAGTGGCGAGACAACGCATACGCTCGTGAATCGCTGCCGACATCCCTGCCTGCCTGTCATTGCGTGACCCGTCTCACCCTCCGACCTTCCCTACCCCCGCCCCCCCCCCGTTTTTTTTCCAATGGACGACCTATTTACGCACCTGTTGAGCGACGAAGACGAGGAGGAGGCTGTTATCGAAGTATGCTTAGCTGCTGCAACGGCCGGCGGGGCTGCGCTCGAGCCAGTACCAGCAGTGTGGGGCGGGCGGCAGGTAGGGTCGGCTTCGAACATAAGCCGAGGTGCGTGTTCCTGGTTTGCCGACTACCTGTCATCCTCTCCGAGGTATACCTCCTCCCACTTTCGCGGAGTGTTCCGAGTTCCTCTCCGGTTGTACCATATCCTGGAGCGCGAGCTGCCCCTCGTGGACCCGACGCTGCTGCAGCGGACCGACTGCACGGGCAGGCGTGGCCATCCCTTCCACGTCAAGATTCTGAACTCGCTACGGCGTCTGGGCACTGGTCGATCTTTTCGAGATCTCGACGACCACTCCCGCATGTCGGTGGAGGCTCAACGACAAGCTTTTGTAGCCGTCCTCCGTGCCGTGCGGTCCCGATTTGGACCTCAATTTTTGAACCGGCATCCGACTGCAGCTGAGCTCGCGGCCCTGACGGACAGATTTGCGGCGCGTGGTCTCCCAGGCTGTATGGGGTCAGTGGACTGCATGAAAATCAAGTGAAAGAACTGCCCCAGAGCCTTCAAAGGACAGTACCACAACCCTAAGGACGGAAAACTGGCGGTGCTGTCGTGCCAGGCGCTCGTGGACGGGGACCTGTATTGCTGGGACTGGTTTGCTGGTCGGCCAGGTACGAACAACGATATCACTGTTGCCAGCCACAGCCCCCTCTTCTCCGAGATATTGTGCGGCCGCCGGTGCATCCATCTTCCTGGTGGCTACGTTCTGAACGGAATCCGACGTTCCTGGCCACTCTACTTTCTCGGCGACAGCATATACCCGCGATGGGCGATTTTCTTTCTTCCCGGCTCTGGTGCAACAAGCGAGAAAGAGATTCACGCCAAGAAGTGCCAAGAAGCGATACGTAAGGATGTTGAGAGGTTTTTCGGGTGTCTTCAGGGGCGCTTTCGGATACTGCGTCAAGACAGGGAAGAGTGGAGTGACGAGTTGATATTGCAGGTTGCGGACGTGTGCATTATCTTGCACAATTTGATTGCATCCATGGATAAGCATGGGGAGCCCGCCGGCGAGGCGGATGATGGGGGGGAGTCTGTTTGCGTGCTGGATGAGTTTTACGAGTGCCTCCCTGGTATGCATGGGGCCGGGGATATTGCTTCACCTGTGGGACCTTGTGTTGGGCTGGCGTCCTTGGTGGAGCGCTCGGACGAGGTCATGAGCGAGAGTGCGCATGTTGCTCTGCGTGCTTCATTGATTGATCACTTGTGGTCGGTTCGTGGGGAGACACAACAGCCATGATGGTGGTCCGCTCGTGGTGTCTGTTTGTGGCGAGACGCAACTGTACTGATGGCTATGTGTTTTTTTTGCATAGTATCTCTCGTGTTTGCAAGAGCAAGAGCGCTTTGACTGAATGCCACGAGCGCGCACACCATGCACGGTCTAAGCCTCTCATGAATTCCGGGTCCGGAAGTACCCCACAAAATGCACATTAGGCCCAAATCCAAAACAATCCAAAATTCTGTGAATATCAGCAATTCTCGTGCGCACAACGGCCCCCGTCGACGGGACCAGGGATCGTGTCGGCCGCGGCAGCCGAGGCGGTGACGGCGGCGGCGTCGCCGTTTGTCGCCAGGGCACAGAAAACAGCTCACTTCCCGGGGGTGCGCGTATCTAGGGGGGGATGCCTGGCAGGGGGGGGGTGGGGGGAGCGACGGGATGCGGTGGCGTCGGATGCGTCGGCACCATTGCTGATGAGGGCGGGTCAGGATGAGCGGAACGGGACCAGTCAATGGAGGCGACGGCGTAGGTAGGCTCTGTGCCGCTGTTGTCGTTGCGGCGGTGGCCGCCAAAAAGCCACCATTCGGGTACGGAGGGGGGGGGGAAGGTTCTTCGAGAGGGGCGGCCGAATCTCGGAAGGGGGACGCTTGCTGGTAGAGCGAGGGGGTGCGGTGGCGTCTGCGGCGCCGGCGCCGTTGCTGAGGAGGCTGAGACTGGACGAGCGAGTAGTTGCGGCCGCGTAGGTAGGGTCTGTGCCGTGTTGCCGCTGTGGCGGTGGTCACGAAAAAGCCACCATTCGCATGGGGGGGGCGGGCAGGGGGGACCACGCGCGGGGGGGGGGGGGTTCGAGCGGGGCGGCCGGATCTCATTGAGGATTTTGGAAGGGCAGGTGGGGGGCGCGGAACGTCTGACAGCGGGGTGCGCTTCACGGTTCTCCGCACAATGCCATGTTTGAAGCCCCAGAAACACAAGAAAAGTTCGAAGGACTGTGGTACACGTGGCCCAAAAAGACAAAAAATGGAGATTATTGAAAACGACTGGAAAGCAAGTCATTGCAACAGATAACTGTCGCTGACATGAGACAAACAAAGGCAAGCACAAGTTCCCGCTAACCCTCCTCTTCCTCATCATTGTCGTCCACTTCACAAGGGACCTCGGTCGGTGTGCGCTGCTGCGCGGACGCGGTTGCGCTGTCAGTTGCCGTGCTGGCCTGCCTGGTCCTACGCAGTAAATCCCTCACCATCGTCTGCTTCTCGGCTCACTCGTCCAGCATGTCCACCAGCTTCGCCTCTAGCGCCAACCCCGCCAAGTCCGCCTTCCGCCGGTTGGAAGAGACCATTGCCTCTTTCATGCTCGTCACGGAAGTAGCCAAGCGCTCGACGGCGGCACCAGCGGGGTTGGGGTCCACCAAAAAGGCCTTCGTGCGTTTGACGCCCCGAGGGCGAGCCGCGCTCGGCTTGACAGCCGGGATGGCTGGTTCCACAGCTGGTGGCTCAGCTGTTCCTGGTGCGACCCGAGGCGGACTGGTGGTGTCAGGTGTCGTCCCAGCCTCTGACGGTCCAGCCACTGACTCGCGCCGCTCCGCTGACGGCGCTCCAGGTTCCGCCCTGCCGCCGGTAGAAGACGCCAGAACCTTGGAAGAAAACTTGGGACACGTGGCGAGAAGGTGCGCCGCAGCGTCACTCTTGAACATGGGGGCGGGTACACGTTCTTTCTTCTTGTTCAAAACTTTGTTGGAGACTCGGTAGTACGTCATAATGTTCTTGACCGTTTCCGCCTCTGACTCACCGGACGGGATGGCGCTACGATACTTGGCTTCCGCAGCATTGTACTTCTGGGATTGCTTCTGCAAAGTCGAAAACCGCGACCGCAGGCTCCCGGGTGTCCGCTGCTCCGAGACCTCCGGCTGCTTGACAAACACGTCCGCCACTTTTTCCCAAAAGCAGTCCCTGTCCATGTCGACAATATACTCCGACACGTTGATCCACGACCGCGCCAAAGCCAGGTCCTCCTCGGGGGAAATGTTGGGGCCTCGCGCAGTGGTGGCGCTCGCTGCAGGCGACACCGTTGAATCCGGCGGACCAGATGAACGAGAACGGGGAGAGGCAGGCACAGGAATGGGATCAGTCACGGCGGAGGAACTCGGGCTGTCCGCCGACGATGCCATGGTCCTCGCTGACATGCGAAGGGGGGGCGGCCACTCGAGAGTCGCAGCTCCAACGAAGACGGCGGGTAGTGCCATGGGTTGGACGGAGGGACAGGCGGGCTTTGCAGTTGCGAGTGTCACTCTGACCATATTTGTGCCACTTCTTCTTTACTTCTGAACAGAAATTGTGCCACCGCCGCTCATTCCTGGGATGGAACCATCTGATTGGCTTGGCTATAGTAGCTCAGAGGATAGCTCTGAGCTATCCTCTGCGCTATCCGAGCCCGGATTTGGCCCCGCAGATAGCTCAGAGCTATTTTTTATGGGTTTTAGGTGCACCGATAGACATGATCTGGGCTATAACCCATAATAGTATGGGTTTTGGGTTCCACCGATAGACATGCTCTCATGGCACAGTGCTGGTGTCTGGCGTGCGCCAGACAGAGGGCGCAGACGCAGCTATGCCCCAGACAACTGCGACCACGGCCGTCCCCAGCCCCCGCAGCCCCACACCCTTTTTCGCCGCTGGCCGCCGCCTCCGCCACCGTGGTCACCACCGCCACCGCCGCCGCCGCCCACAGCCTCCACAACCGTCGCCGTCAGCCACAGCCGCTGTGACCGCCACCGCCACCGCCTCCCCCACCATGACCGCCACCGCTTCCACCTCTGTAGCCGCCGCCGCCTGCGCCACCGTGGCCGCCACGGCCGCCGCCTCCCCGACCGTGGCCGCGACCGCCTCCGCCGACGTGGCCGCCACCGTCTCGCGCACCACAGCCGCGACCGCAACCGCGTCGCCCACCGTGACCGCCACCGCCTCCGCCACTGTGGCCGCCGCCGCCCCCGCCACCGTGGCCGCCACACCCTCGCCCACCGTAGCCGCGACCGCGATGGCCTCCCCCAATGTGGTCGCCACCGCCATCGCCTCCCTCACTGCGGCCGGGACCGCCTTGGCCACCGTGGTCGCCACTGCCTTGTCCACCGAAGCCGCGATGGCCAACGCCTCGGCGACCGTGACCGCCACCACCTCCGCCACATGGCCGCCGCCGCCTTCGCGACCATGGCCGCCACCGTCACCGCCTCCCCCACCGTGACCGCCAGCACCACGGCCCCCCTTACCGTAGCCGCGACCGCCTCCGCCGCCTTGGCCGCCACCGCCTCACCCACCGTGGCCACGACCGCCTCCGCTACCACGGCCGCCACCGCCTCGCCCACCGTGGTCGCGACCGCCCCCGCCTCGCCCACCGTGGCCGCCACCGCGTCGGCCACAATGTCCGCCACCACCTCCACCACAGGCATAATGCCGGCAGGGTGGGGGGAGGTCGTGGTGGTGCGAGGGGGGCGGGGGGGGGGGGGGGTTGTGCGCGGGTGCACCACATGCCCATACCCGCCGCCGAGGCCGCCGCCCATGCCGACGGCGCCCCCCATGGCTTGGCTGCCCAGACCGCCGCACTCGCCGCCGCCCGAGCTGCCGCCAATGCCGCCGCGCACGCCGCTGCCGCCGCCGCCGGCGCTCATATCGGCGCCCCACCCCCCCATCTCGCCCGCCCCCCCACCGCCGCCCCTGGCAAGGCCGCCAACGCCGCCACCGCCGCCACCTCCGCCGCCGCCGCCGCCACCGCCGCCGGCGCACCCATCCCGCCGGGTGCCTACACCCCCTCCCGTTATTCCCCCAGCGGCTAAAGCGGCAGCGGCAGCGGCAGCAGCAGCGGCAGAGGCGGCGGCGCCGTCGTCGCGCCCATCACAACCCCACGGCTCTCCCGCCGCGCTGCAACCCCCCCCGCTATGAACGGGGCAAGACAGAGACCCAGCCTCCGCCACCGGCGCCACCGCCACCGCCACCGGCGCCACCGCCACCGCCGCCGCCACTAGCCGCTTGCCACGCATCCGGATGCAGGTCCCAGCGGCCCCCCTGTTCCGGGGGCTGCAGCCAGACGCCCCCCCCCCCTCCCCCCCGCAACCCCCACGCCTGACCGCTCATGTCCTCCCCCCGCACCCCCCCCTCACCCTGACACCCCTCCCCTGTGAAGTCGCTGCTGGACGCGCTCGCCGCCACGGTGCCTGGCGACTGTAGCGGCCGCCGGCCCCCCCCCACCCCCCCACCCCCCCCCACCCCCCCCAACCCCCCCCAACCCCCCCCCCGGCGTTGCTAGCTACGGCGGTGGCGCAGGCATTTGCCGCCACCACTCCCATGCCAAACGTCCCTGCCGCTGCACGCGGCCGCCGCTCTGGTGACTGGCGACGGTGGCGGCCGCGGTGGCTGGCGACGGGGGCGGCCGCGGACCCCCCCCACAGATCTGGGTGGCGGGGGGGAGGCGGGAGGCAGAGGGCAGCCACTGTCCATCGCCCTCGCAGCGACCATAGCCACAGAAGCTGGAACAGGGGGCGCGCACGTGGTGGCGGATAGACGCGATTGGCCTCGAAAATTATGTAAGAAGATTTTGTAAGTTTCTTCGAAGAACTCTTCTCCACTTATGTAGTCTATAAGACCCGGAGAGGTGTCATCTGTGAGTGCACACGAGTCCTGATGTACGAGCAAGACAGAGAGGTGCTTCCAAAGTTCTTTATCGCATCCACCAACCAGAGCGCGCACGTGTCTCCCCTCTTCGGACG
This sequence comes from Pyropia yezoensis, assembly GCA_009829735.1. Taxonomy (NCBI): domain Eukaryota; phylum Rhodophyta; class Bangiophyceae; order Bangiales; family Bangiaceae; genus Pyropia; species Pyropia yezoensis. The sequence goes on from CM020620.1 coordinate 6,707,784, forward strand.
TGTACATACTTCACAGACAGACAGCGTTATCGCCTGAGACTTGGCATGCGGGGACAATACGTGAGAGTATCTGACAGGACACAGGACACTCCTGAGGCCTACGTCACCGTTCTTAATTTCTCGCGTGCGCACCACGGAATGTTCAGGGAATACAACAGTACCGTCTCAGAAAGCGGGAGATCGCCCTTTCAGATGGAGCGACCAGACCGCGAGCGCGATCAGACAACAGTGTGAGATGCGCCGTCTCTGCGCCCCCAAATGTGTCTTTGTAGCTCACGAGGCAGCCGCACAAGCAGTGAGGAGTGACGGAGGGCGGCAGGGGGCGGTCAGGGGAGAGCGTGCGGCGGGAGCGCACGTACGTAAGAAACGTGGGGGTTGGGACGAGTTGGGGAGGGAGTGGGGGAGGTAGGCCAGCGCGCGGGTGGAGGGGAGGGCGAATGAGGTGAGCAACTGCATTTCGGCCTTCATCAGCGCGCGCCGTAAGCATCTTCTTCCCGTCGCTTTTTTCGGCATTTTCTTCGCTCCGGGTGTTGCGTAGATGTGACTTGGTCAAGCACGTGCAGCACGGCGGTCGAATGCGGCACATCGAGGAAGAAGGAAGGAGTGGCGCTTGTGGGGACCGTGATTGAGCAGGTTTGAGCGAGCGATTTCATGCCTGTGTGGGTGGGAAGGGCTGACGGCACAGAGAGACGAGACGATGGATAGAAATCACAAATCTTTGTCAGGTCGGCGCCTGGGCCGTTGGTGTGCGTTTGCGGCACCAAGTCGATTATGCTCTTGACTTGGTCGCAGAATCGTCCGGACTGGGTAGTATGGGAGCTCTGAGGGGGGTTCGATGGATCTCAGCGCGCGTCGAGTGAGATCTTCAGGCAGGATCCGCTGTTCTGATGGCAACAGGACAGAATCAGAGCCGAGGGGGAGGCCCTTTGTCGTGAATCAGCTCGGTGGTGAGCGTGGGCGTGGGGAACTGCGTGGCCGTGACGGGATGCCTCCAGATGGCCCTTGCCTATTGAGCTTTGGAAGAGGTGTGGGGACGTCGCTCAAGCGCAAACCTCCCCGACGACGAGATCTGGCATCGCCAGAACAATTTATCGGACGGGTTGGGAGTGTCATTTCTACGATTGCGCCGCTCAATGCTCGTTGTGGGGGAGTCCGTTTTTACAGAGCCTGAGGCCGCAGGCTGTCCACCTCTAGTCATCCGCAGCTCGTTCAGAGGCGTGGCTACGAGGCAGTTTATTAAGTTTGTATTGCACTGACATGCAGGCAAAGACAATGCAGTTCAACGGAAGACGTGCATTGCAGCACAGGAGTCTGTTGAGTAGTAGTTGGCGCACGATTGCGAGCTACAGGGGATTGCAACGATTGCAACCAGTTGCAGCGGCAAAAATCGGAGATGCAACGCATCGCGCGTGGTTGCGGTCGCCGACGATGAGCCACCGTTACGACGACGGCGGCCGGTACGCCGCGAGCGGCAAGCAGCCGCTGCGAGACCCCCGCGGCCCCTACGCGGATGAGTGGGGCCGTTGGGGTGGCCCCTCGCCCCCGCGCCCCCCCGGTTGCTCCTGCCTTTGCCACATGGGCTATGTGTGCCCCTGCCAGACGCCGGCGCGCCCGCTGTGGCCTTCTTCAGGGGCGGGACCCGCCGATCCCCGCCGCTTACCACCGCCTCATCGTCGAAGCCCTCCTCCCTACCCCGCATTTTCGTGGGCGCCGGCGCGCCGCCCTCTCTGGGAGCTGGACCGCGGTCGGGGAGGCTTCGATCTCCCCCCCTCGCCCCCCCCGCAGCGCTACTACGAGGACGCTGACGACGAGACGGTTGGCCGCTCCCGCCCCCCCCTCCCAACGACGATTACCTGCCGCCGCCGCAGCGGCAGCGCACACGCGACGGCTGGTCGCCGACCTAGCGACCTGCAGGGGGGCCAAGAAGCTTGGGCCCGCCCGCCGGCCGTCGCCCTTCCCGTCCGCCGCCGCCGCAGCGGTTTGGTGGCGGCCACGACGACGGACGCGGCTACTACCCGCGCTAAAACCCGCATCAGGGGGCGGCCCCACCGCCGCCGCCCCCGCTGCCGCCCGCGCCGCCGCTCCCTCCGCGTGGCCCGCCGCCGCCGCCCAACTCCCGCAGGGGCGACGCTGACGACAGCCCTCGCCGCCCTGAAGGGCGACACCCGCGGCCCCCGCCGCGCTACTAGCCCCCGCAACATGGGCACGCAACGGGGGTGGACGAGTGAGGAGCTGGAGGTTCTCTGCAAGGGGTTTTTGGCTGTGAGCAACGACCCCATCGAGGGGACCGACCAGAGGAGCGCTGAGTTTTGGGCGGCAGTATCAGAGGCGTACGACGAGGCGGTGCTAGGAAATGCGGACTGTGTGGCGCGGACGGTGAGCGCGGTGAAGAAGGTGATGGACAAGGCCAAGAAGGGGGTAAGCGCATTTGCATCCTCCTGGCTGGCCTTGCAGCGGATGGACCTGACTGGCAACCCGGACGAGGCGGCGATGATTTTGGGGGCCCTTTCCCACAGCAAGGGCCAGCCCGTCTATGCAGCGATCCAGGCCCACCAGCGTCGTATTGGCGGGACAGCCACTGCGGCGGACAAGCGCAAACACTACCACCTGGAGAAGTGGGTGCCATGCTGGAGGGTGATGCGGGGGTACGACCAGTGGAGTGGGGCGGCTGGGGCTTTTGCTTGTGGCCTTTCCGTTGGTGAGAGCAGCGACAGTGACAGCGACGACGACGACGACTCTGCAGATGTCGGGGACAGCGGCAGTGGATCTGGACGCGGTGCAGGCGCTGCAAGCGCAAGTGCCGGCGGTGTTACTGTAGGTGCTGGTGGTGCTGCGGGAACTGGAGCTGCGGGTGGTGCGGTGGGTGCTGGACGGGCATCTGGGACTGGAAAGTCCCCGCGCGCCGGCCGCCCATTTGAGCGCCGCCCCATGCGTATCAAGGCGGCCAAGCGGCAAAAAGCTGAGGAGCTGATCATGTCTAGGGAGATGAAGGCCAGCACGGCCGCTCTTGAGGCGTGCCAACGCTTCCAAGAAGCGGTCCTCTAGTCTACTATTCAACCTACCTGAGATGCGGTTTACTGAGGAGGCGAAGATGTTCCGCCAGGCCAAGGCCCGCGCTGCACTGGCCGCCGCTGGCATCACTATGGACCAGAGCGCTCCTCCTGCTGTTGCTGCTGCTACCCTTGCAGGACCGGCAGTGTATGAGATCGACGACGACGAGTGGGAGCAGCCACCCCCGCCACCTCCCCAGACCCCGCCCGCTTGGGAGTCACGCCCACGGTCAGGAGCCCCTGCCGATGAAGCTGCTGTACCTGATGGACCTGATCCGGCCGCATCTGCGGCCACAGAAGCTGTTGAACCCGTCGCCACAGAGGCCTTCCCACTCTGCAACTGATGGACCTGCTGCGGCCGTGCCACAGCCCCCTGCACCCCCTACACCTGCGGTTGTGCCGATGAAGCGGACGCGTGGCACCGAGTCTCAGCGGCGCAAAGCCGCCACGGCCGAGAAGCGCCTCAATCGCGCGCTTATCACCACCGTGCCCCTCTCTGAGGACGAAACCGACTGCCCTCCTTTCTCTCGCCCCCCATCACAGTTGCAGGACATGTCCTCCGGGTCATCCGCCAGCAGCGACTCCCACTGCACCTAGCGTGCACTTTCTTGTGTTCTTTTGCTTTGTTTTGGATCTTTGTGACGACTATGTACCTGCTGTTCCTGGTGGACCTGTGATATGAGTGGCAGCCATGGGACCTGTTGTAGCTTGAGTAGTGGCAGCGCATGAGAAAAGGTTTTTTCTTTGTCCCATTCGGCAGGGGCTTTTCTTTTTTCCTATCTACCTTGTCCCTTTGTCTTGTCAGCCCTATAAGCCGTCCTCACCTCAAAGGAGTCGCTTGTGCCCACATGCGGGTCCGACTGAGGGGGGGACGGTGTCCACCACAACGTACGTGGAAGGGAGTAGGGGGGAGTCACTTGGTGTGGGTGGGGGGGGCGAAGTGGCGGCACGTGCCGTGGCCGGCTTGAGCGACCACGTGAGTGTCTGATAGCGTGCCGAGGTGTGAGGCGCGTGACCGGGAGAGTGGCGGAGTCCTATGAAGGGGCGGAGGGATTATCCTGATGACCATCACGCGCGAAGGGGGCGGCAGTGCCTGCTGTACGACCGGCCGCTCAGCGATCGCGCTACAAGAAGACTTGGGGACAACCACCGACTGTTCGTCCATCTCTTTCCGCTTTTTTTTGGCACTGGCCGCCCTACACTTACGTATATACTGAAGTCGGGCCGCTGTTTCTATCATGGCGCACTGTTTTAAGGACGCTGGCGCTCTCTTGTACTTTTGCACTATACTGCCCAAGCTCTGCGGTACGGCGAAGTGTTCCAAGGAAAAAAAAAACCCTGCCCAACGGGAAAAAAAAAACCTTTGCTCTTGTACCATGTTCAGCTCAGCCATAAAACTCAAAGGTAGTGCTCCAGAAGCGCTGCGCTCTCCTTGAAGATGTCGGCCGCCAGGTCATTGCGCAAAGCCACGTGCGCGGTCTGGTTCCGCACCTCCCTCCACGCCTGCGCAGCCCGCAAAAAAGAGTCCACAGCGTCGGCGACCGGAACCACTGTATTTCACTGCATGTTTTCTTGTATTTCAATGCCTGTTTGAAATGCAGTAGATACAGGCAGATGCTTGCAACTCAGGCACCGAAAAAGGGCAGCAAGAATGGTGTGATGCACCATACACCACGTGTATTGCATCCCGTAACACACCTCAATGCAAGCTAAATTGCAGTGTGAAACACATAGAGTTGAATAGGCCACTACAGTGCGTATCCGGCACAGTCCGGATGACGCCGGATGACGGCCCCTTTTATTCCGGTCCTTGTGGAATCGCTCATTCATTTTTGTTCACTTTAGTAGTTACTCAGCACCTTCTCAAAGCATTTGGACACGTATTACAGAGGCGGGCCACCTGGAGCTGCCTGATCAGGTGAATAGACACAGGCACAGACACACACGAGAAACAGACACAGTCACAGCCACTTGCCGCATCGACGTCAATGCCTCGCCGCAGTGTCTGCGCCACCCCAGACACCCGCCGTCCCTGACACAGTGGGCAGACACACCGTTCAACGGATCCCGCCAGACACTCCGCACGCCTGCTGGTGCTCCCACGCGCGGCCGCCTGTACTCGCCGTCATCCGACGCACACAACTACGCCCGCGGCCTCCCGCCTACATGTCCTCCCGTACCACAGCAGACGCATCCACCCGCCGACGCACCCACCTAAATCACCATAGCAGCTGCGTCCGGCTCATCCGACCACATGCACCACTCACGGCATACTCTGCGCAAACCTGAAGGGTACACAGAAAGACCAAGGAGAGGAGGGAGAGGGCGCCGGGGGGTGTGAAATCGCGTGGAGGGGAGCCGGAAAGCCGGGGGCGGAGGGGAAGGGAAGAGAGGACGCCAGCGCGGTAAGGATCACATAAAGAAGGAACTGCGAAAGGTACGTAGCGGGCAAAAAACTCGTGAATATCAAAAACATGCAGGTAATTGCAAGCCAACGCAACGTACATGCAGGCAAATGCAAGCCAATGTAGCGCATGACATGGAACTGTGCATGTATGGCCCCCCCATGTGTATCGTCTTCCTACCGCCACCAGCACGGCAACTGCCACCCTCCCACACGCCCTCTCGTACCACCGCGCGAGCAGCCCCCCGCGCACACACCCACGTACATCACCAGAGCAGCTCCGTCCAGCCGATCCACCCAAATGCACCACCCATGGCATCCCCCGCACATACCTGAGTGGTAGACAAGAAGAGTAAGCGGAAAAGGAAGAGCGTGGGTGTGGGGACGCGGGAGAGGCGATGGAGGGAAGCGGGGGGGGTGCGGGGGGTGGAAAGGGAAGGGAGGACGCCAGCTCGACAAGAAAAATATCCAGAAGAACCTGCGAAAGGTGCGTAGCGAGTAGAACACTGTTCAATATGCAAGATAGTGCAGATAACTGCAAGCCAATGCAACGCAGTTGCAGGGAAATGCAAGCCAATGTAGCGCATGACATGGAACTGTGCATGTATGGCCCCCCCATGAGTATCGTCTTCCTACCGCCACCAGCACGGCAACTGCCACCCTCCCACACGCCCTCTCGTACCACCGCGCGAGCAGCCCCCCGCGCACACACCCACGTACATCACCAGAGCAGCTCCGTCCAGCCGATCCACCCAAATGCACCACCCATGGCATCCCCCGCACATACCTGAGTGGTGGACAAGAAGAGTAAGCGGAAAAGGAAGAGCGTTGGTGCGGGGAAGCGGGAGAGGAGATGGAGGGACGCGGGGGGGGCGCGAGGGGTGGAGAGGGGGGGGGGTGGGGGGGGGGCAGGGGTGCGGGGGAGAGGGGGAGGAGATGGAGAGAAGGGGGGGGCGGGGGGTGGAGACGGACGGGGGTGGGGGGGGAGCAGGAAAGGAATGGGACACGACACGGTGGGAGAAGGGGCAGTCCGGGAGAGCGCCTGCAGGGGATGGAGGAGAGTGCGAGCGGGGCGTGGAGGGGGGGGTGAGGTGGAGGCAAGGCGGTGGGTGGAGGGGGCAATGTGTGGCAAGCCCGGTTCGTGCTCCACACGCATCCAATGGCGTGCGGTCTCCACCGCAGCGACGGTAGCCACCAGTTCATTCATTGGGCGCCAAGTGGTGGTGGCGGATTGCGCTGATTGGTCAAGCAAATAATCTTCATAAGGAGCAAGCCCGTGCAAGGATCTGCCCACTCTGTTCAGATTCTGTAAGAGTTCAACAAAAGATCATGTACTTGCGCACACGGTAAGTTAAAATACTGACGAAAACGTACTTGAAGCATCCCCAATTTCGGAATGCTCGAGCATTCTAACGTAGGTCATCAAGAGAACATGCGGAAATGCAACGTTTTCAAAACATATCATCAAATCGACCAATCAAAAACGCGATGGTGCCCCTATGCAAATTCACATTAGTGGTGTCGAATGAGACTTGTCATGAACAATTAAGGTCTACTAACTTTCTCGAGAAGAAATCTGAAGTGAGACCGATTGGGTAGCTTTTCAGCCCTCCATGCCCCCGCAGGATATTTTTTTTGCGTCGTAGTAGCTTGCCCGGGAGCGGGGGATCACGCTGTCGAATGAGCCCAGCGTCTTGCTCCCGGCGTCATTCGTCCTCCCGAACAAGTTCCAAGAGCTGAATTGATGTATTGAGAGCCCTTCTTGGAGGGGGGGTCAACATGAGCAACTGGGAGGGCTGGGGGGGCGCGGGGGGGCGGGGAGGCAGAGAGCTTCGGGAGCTGCGATTGACTAGGATTTGAGCAGTCAGATGAGAATTCTGGGAAAGAGGGGTGGGGATTGCTCAGGACGTTGAAACGAGAGGCGATTCGGTGAAATCTTCAATCATGGACACGCAGACGTACAGGCTCTTGCTCTTCGCTGACTGCACCAAGTCGACAGTCCTCTGACATGGGCCCAGAAGGCACCGTGCCCCTCCCCAAAGACGATTCTCGGCAGGTGCTTCGCGTGGTGATGTGGGAGGGGTGCGAGCCGGGAACTGGATCATCACTTGTGGAGGATCTTGGTGCGATTTAAGACAAGCTGAGTCCAGAATCAGCTCACTGGCGTCTGTAGATGCGCAAATGAGCATGTTCAGGAGGGGATGCCAAAAAGTAGCCTGCGTGAATGGAGGCTCGGGCGAGGCTGTGTGGTCAATCAGATGTCCTGAAACGTCCGGACCGCGCGATCTGGTCGGGTCGGAAGAATTGGTGGACTCTTCAGCGATGTATTTTGAACGAAGACGACACTGGCGGCCGGGCGTGTAGGCGTGGAGAACGACAGGTCGATGTTTCGTCGTCCGTGACTCGAACAGCTTGTCCGATGCGACTGTCGGAGTCGCGATGGCCAGTGTGTGAGGAGCGGTGATGTGCATGAGGGATCTGTGTTGCAGGGAAATACAAGAAGATGCGGCGATACACAAGTCATGACAACTAATGCAGTGGTGCTCTCTTTTCATCAGTGGACGGTCTTCGCGTGATGTTGCAGTACGTTGCAGTGGAAAAATGTGAAATACAACGCCATGCAGTGTGTGTGATTGAGTTGCGTGTGGTTCCGGTCGCCGACGAGGCAGCTGCCAAAGTGGCTGAACAGCGGGGGGAGGATGTGCCAGAGGGGGGAGCCCCCCGTCAGCCCCACCGCCGGGTGCCCCAACCCCAGCAGCAGCACTACCGGCGCCCCCCATCCCCGCCCCCCCCCCAGCAGCTCTCATGTGCGCTCGCCGGCGAGACAAATACCCGCCCCGACGTACCTCCGTAACCATGTTGTGTAAAATGGCCACGGCCTTGGCGACGACCGTGATCCGCGCGACTGTCGCATAGCGCGCAGGATGAAGGGCAATATGCCAGCGTGCGGTCAAAACAGCATACAGCCTCTCCACGTCCTTCCTCAGCGCCTCCTACAAACGGTTAAAGATCCGCTTCTTCTCCGTGTCTGGGTTGGCATACGCATGCACAAAAAAGCATAGTTGGGATAGATCCTGTCAGTGAGGTAGTACAGGAGCAAGCGAGTGACTCCATTGGCGGTAGAGGGCCGGTCCCGTGGCGGCCACAAACCCGCCGTGATGTTGTGGTACAGCGGCGACTGCTGCATAACGTTGATGTCGTTCATACTGCCGGAGCAACGAACAAAATGATGTCAGATGTACAGGTCCTCGTCGCAAACAGTCTCCATAACGATGTATCTGCGCCCCTTGCCGTTCTGAAAGGACCCCTGCATGCCCTTCGGGCACGCCCGCCACTCCCAATGCGAGCAGTCAGGCGACCCAATACAGCCCGGTACGCCCCGCTCCGCGCTCCGCTTCAGCAAGATCGTCAGCTCCTCCGCGTTCGGCTGCCGCAAATAGTTTGGCCCAAAGTTATCCACAATGTAATACACCAGGTCACGCACAGCATTATCCACCGTCGAGCGAGAAATGCGGCAATATTCGTCCGGACGATCAGTTGACTCCCCATACGCGAGCACCCGAAAAGCGCCGACCAGCTTCTGCAGCGGGTGCGCGCGCGGTCGGCCAGTAGCATCAATAGTTTGTATAAACCCAGGCTGGTCCTTCACAGCCTGGTATACACCCACAAACACACTCCTCGGCACCCGAAAGCGACGCTCAAAGTCATCCTCGTCGTACACCGGCGGGCTTCCAGACACCCCAAAGTAATCGATTAGAGTCCCACGCAACCCCCTCCCAAAGTTGCGCAGCTTATTAGGCCGACGCGCCACGACACGCCCACGAAAGAGACGGATGACGCCAACGAGGGCACCACGCTTGCGCACCCGCCAATGGTGCAGAACAGTCATTTGTGCAGCAACAGCTTCTGCCTCGTCCATGTCCTCCGAGTCAGCCAGCACAGCCTCAACGTCCAGGGCCAGCGGGTCCTGCTCGGCCATGATGCGTGGGTGGGAAAAAAATGGTGCGGGAGAGAGACGGTCGCGACAACGGTGGCGGTTGAGGGGATGGTGGTCACGTCGACAGACTCCACAATGAGTGTCTGCTGCACCCCGCCCGCGACTCGGTCCGCTCGACCAATAGAAAAATTGTCTCCCGCGCTCCCCATGGTGGCTTCTCGCAGTCCCCCCCCCCCCTCCCGCCAACTGTATGCCTCACAGCCAATCAGAACACGTTGTGTCCCCCACCCGACGGGGAGGGGGCCAGCACGCCACACACCGCCCCACAATATCGGCGCCCCACGTGGGCGCCCTGCCCTCCACGCGAGCGGCCCTGCAGCAGCCGGCAGCGGAGTGGCCTCCTGGAGACGGGTTACGGGGGCTGCCCGCCTAACGCGGTCGACCCAGCGGCCTCGCAACACCTGGCACACCGCATCCCCCCCCTTCCACGTACTCTGCAGGAGCCAGATCCGCCAGCGATCGAGTAGCGGTCGTCATCGATCGTGCCGCGCTAGAATGATATTGCAAAAATTGGCTGTGCGATCGCGATCGGACACGTTGTCGAGCCCCAACCAGCGTGCGAGAATGGGGAATGGGGATGGGGTCACCCCATTTCCAACAAGAATGGGGTATCCCCATTCCCATTCCCCATCCGTGCCCCAACCAGGCACGAAAACCGGGAGGAGTTACCTAAAATGGGTTGTGTCGAATCCGATCCGGGAACATCGAGATGGGGTCGTTCACACCACTATGTGACCCTTTGCAATACTTGCAAGCTCCAGAACAGAGATTTGATGCTGTTTCAAGCCGTTTTAACGTCCAATTACGTGCCACGTTGCCACATTGCGAATGGGGTTCACGACGGTAGCTGTGCTCTAAGCCCTCCTAGGTATGTAAACTGAAAAACAAAAAAATTCGACACGAGAGGCACCAACCCCCCCCCGCCTGACCCCGCCGTACCCCCATCCCCCCCTCTTTACTCCGCCCTGCGGCCGGGGGCTCGCCGGTGTTTAGGCTTCGATGGGGGGTGGCCGCCCGCGGCCGAGCCGCCCCGCCGCGACGCCCCCGCCGCGACCGGCAGACGGCGGGAGGGGGAGGAAAGGGGGAAGAGCCCTGGAGCAGAGTTGGAGCAAGCCCCCCCAGACCATCTTTCTGTTTTTTGCTCCCTTTGTTTCTCGTCGGCCCGCCCCACCCGGCACCTTGGTCGCCAGCCAAAGGCTCTCGCCCGCCCTCGCCCGCGGGGAGACAAGCGCCTCCCGTATGTGTATGGGGTTGCGCGTTCGCGCGTGCGGCGGGTCCTGACAACCCAAGGTCCGCTGGCATCGCGCCACGGGAGACCGCGATTGCATAATCCTCGCGACTCTGTTCCGTTCCACTCGCCCCTGCTCCCTGCCCTACTCTGCTGAGGTTTTGACGGCACCTGGGTCTTGACGCGACCGGGGTTTTGACGCGACCGGGGTTTTGACGGCAACGGGGTTTTGACGAGACTGCGGTTTTGACGACACTGGGGTTTTGACGGCACCGTCGTTTTGACGGCACCGTCGTTTTGACGGCACCGGGGTTTTGATGGCACCGTGGTCTTGACGACACTGGGGTTTTGACGCCAGCGGTTTGACGGCGTCAAACTCTGCCTCACATAGAAACAAACAGCCCGACAACACACAAAACAAAGACAAAGGAAGTCGGCGGAACGGGGCACCCCCTTTCTGCTCGACGAAAAAGAAGAGAGAAGAGCAACAAGAGAGGCCTGGGCAGCACCCAAGCCCTCCAAACAGCAAACTCAGCCCACGGGCGCGGCAGGCCGATCCCGCCCCTGCCTGTACGACCCGTTCGCCCCTCCCCTGTTGTGACCAGACGGCGAAGCGGGTCGTTGCCGCTCTGCTTCCTCCCGGAACTCCTTTCGCGGCGGCGGTGATGACGACGCCCCATTTGCCCTCCCCCCGCCCCCGCTCTCACCGGCACCGTCCACACCGCCCTTGGACGAGGCAGCGGCGCCCCGCCGACGCCGCTGCTGGCCAGCATTGACCGACACCGACGCCTCGCTGCCTGCCATGAGAATCTTACCAAACGCCTTGAGCCCGCGGGCGCGCTCCGCCAGCAGCGCGTCCCGTGCGGGCGCCGGCATGGGTGGCAAGTCGTCCCCAGCGAGCACGGTGTCGGCCACCGCGTCGAGGGTGTCTTGGATGTCAATGACAGACATCTTCCAAAACAGCTCAACCGCCTTTTCCGTCATGGAACACGCAATCCGATGCGCCTCTGCCGATGTGATGGCTCGCCCAGACCGGTTGAGCTCCGCCACCCGGTCATGCAGCCGTCGCTGCGAATGAAGCACCCGCGACGCGGCCGACGTGGCCCGCACCTGGGAGTTGAGCTTGTGCGTCGAGTAGCTCACCGCCTTCCACAGGCCAGGCAGGCCCAAGAGGCTCGACTTGCCGAGCGCAATGTTGGCCTTCCGGGCGTACACGTAGCCAATGACGTGGAGGAGGGCAGAGCCAAAGTTAGCGGCCGACAGCCGATGTGCCTCCTCCACAGCCCACGCACGAAAGGCATCACCGTCCCCGTTGGTCCAAGGCTGCAGCGCGTCGACGAGGACGGCGGCCAAGCGGCCGACGCGCTGCCGCTGCAGGCGAGTCATGGTCAATTCCGACGGTGCGTTGCCCGCGTCATCCACATGGGTCGCCAGGGACGCCAGCTGCAGCTCCCCAATCAGGTGGGTGAACTGGTCCGACCCAAAGACCATGGCAAAGAGGGTGGACGGGTCGACCGCCTCAAAGGCAGACGCCGTCAGACCCGAACGGCCCGCCCGGTCATAGGTGGCCCGCGTCTGCTCGTTGGAGAGCACCTGGTATGCGTCGCCAAGGGCCTGGAACTTGGCCGTTGCCTCAGGGTCGTCAGGGTGACGGTCAGGATGGCACTCCTTGGCCCTCAGGTAGTACGCCTTTTTGATGACCGCCCCATTGGCCGACGGGTCCACGCCGAGCACGTCGTACAACTCAGTCTCCAACACCACCCGTGACGGTGCATCGTCGCCGCGGGCGCCCGCTGCCGCGCCAGCCGCCGACGCGTCCGACCGCGAGGCGTATGTAAAGCCGTCGGTGCTATCAGGCCGCCTGTGGTGCCCGTCAGCCTCCCGCCCGTCGACAAAGCTCTCATCGTCAGAAGCAGCGTCCGCCTCAGCCGCACGCCGCGCCGACGTGCCTGGCGGCCCGTCTCCCCAGCCACGACTGCTGTTGCTGCCTCCCAGACTGTCGCTCCCTGCCGAACTGCCCGGCGCGCTACTGCCCGCAGCCCCCCGCCGCAGCCGCCAGCTACGTGGCGGGCGACCACCACTGGCGGTGCGCGGCAAGTCAGGCCGCGTCTCCCCGTGCGCGCGCGCATCGTCTGCCGTAGCGTCGGCGGTCGGGGGCCGCTGCTTGGTGGACTCTGACAGCGACGCATCCAACTCAGTGTCACTGTCCCAGCCAGTCGCGTCCATATCCCGACCAACGCCCATCGCACCAGCGGCGGGCGACAGCGGCGACTCGGACCCCCTGGGGGACGGCACCACCGGCACGCCGCGTCTTGCCGCTCCCGCGTCCTTACCCTTGACAGCCACCCCGGCATTCACCGCGGCAGGAGCAGCCAGCCCGCTCGCAGCTGGAATCCTGCCGGGGCCGCCACCACCGCGGCCCGCATCTTCGCCATCGTCCCCGTCGGGCTCATAGTCAGTCTCTTCACCCTCATCCTGGATGACCCGCTCCGCCTCACGGATACCCTCAATCAGGTCGCCGTCACCCGGGGCCCAGCGCAGGCCACGGGCAAAGACGTCCCGTGCCTTGGCCGGGCGGCCATCCTCAAAGTAGGCAGCGCCCAGGCGGAACCACGCCTTTGGCCAGTGCGGCTCGGCCGCAACGCACGCCTCCGCATCGTCAACGGCGTACTGGAACATCAGTGCGTCATCCGTGGCAATCGCCTTGCGCAGGTGCGCGGCAGAGCGGTTGGAGAGCGCCCGCCGGTCGGGTGCCGCACGCACCCGCCGTGCCGCCATAATGGCTGCCGTGTACGACGCGATGGCGCCGTCCCAGTCGCCGCGCGCAAACGCGGCGTTGGCCGTCAGCCGGGCGGCATCCCCAGGAAAGTGCTGCTCCGAGTAGGCGAGTGACGAGCGGGGGCCGTCGGAGGTGGGGGTTCCGCCGCTCAAGCCGCCGTCGCTGGTGCCGCTGCCGCCCCCGCCGACGCCACCCGCCGCGTCGCTGCCGTCTGGCCCACCAGGTGATGCCCCACGGCCGCCGCCCACGTCGACGCCCGCTTCCGCAGCGGCCCGAAAGAGGTCTGGGTCGCCCGGGCAGGCGGCGCAGCCCTTGATGAGCGCCTCCACCGCATCGTCGTCCCGGCCCGCCGCAACCAGGGCAGTGTAGAGGCGGTGCCAGCTCTTTGGCCACCGCCCGTCGGTCTTGACACAGCGAGTGGCGTCACGGACGGCCCGGTTGGACGCCTCGGCCGCCTCACGGCGAACCTCCCCGTCAGGCCGCCCGTCCGCGGCAAGCACGTCCGCAGCGGCGGCCAGCGACTTGGCCTGCGCCATCCACGCGGCGCAGCGGTTGGAGAAGAGCCGCCGATCGGGGGCGGCGCCCGCCGCCTCTCGCGCGCGTACGCCCGCCGTGTAGGCGGTGAGGGCGGTTGGCCAGTCCGCCTGCTGGTAGGCCGCGTTGCCCGCCAACCGATGGGACTCCGCCTCGTCCATAGCGTAGGCTACCTCCCGCACGGGTAGAGGATAGGAGAGAGGGCAGGAGGGGGGGGGGGGGACGTCAACGACAGGAGCACAACAGGGACGGGGCTCGCGACCGCGGGGTCCCTCCCCTCGCAAGGGCAAGAGAGGGGAGACGACGCCAACCGCGGTGAGGACGTCCAAGGGAAAGAACGGAGCCGCACCACCTCCGCCACCGTCGCGAATCCAACCGCACACACCGTAGAGCAGCAGCGCACCCGCGGCGGGCGGCGCCGGCGGAAGAGATTACAAAAAAAAAAAAAAAGAGAAGAAAAGAGCGGCGCCGCAGGGACTGGGTAGCCGCCAACCCCCGTGCGGGCGTTTGGGCACCCACCTCAAGAATAGTGTGGCCGCCGCCCCGCCGCGAAACACAACCACCCACCGTGGCCAGTGGTCAGCGGCACAGCCACCGCACCGGCGGCCGGCGCCACGCAAGTGGCGCGTCTCGGCGCCCGAAAAAGCGCGCGCCACACAGCCACCCCGCCCCTGCAGCCGCCGCCCCTGCAGCCGCCGCCGCCCCTGCAGCCGCCGCCGCCCCTGCAGCCGCCGCCGCCGTTGCCGCCGCCGCCGCCGCCTGCAGATCTCCGAGCGGGGGTCGTGTGGGGAGTGGTGCTCAGACGGGCCGAGCGGGAGGGGGGGGCGGGGGTCCCCGGCGCTCGCCCTCCCCACCCGCCCAGACGGCACAGGCGCGCGGTCGGGCGCGCCGCTCCTCCCACCCTCCACCTCCCCCAGCCAAAACCACACGGCAGCGCACGCACGCGCGAGGTGAGGGGGAGGGGAAAGGAGGGCACAGGGGCGGGCGGGCTTAGGTATCACCCCGGCCGACACAAACAAATGGTGCCCGCCCGCGACGAGCCGCCAACTCCCCCACCCCCCCCCCCCCCCCCCCCCCCCTCACCTCTACCCGACCGACCGCCTCAACAGGCCGCGCGGCCTACAAGATGAACAAGAAAAAAAAACAAAAAAAAAAACGGGGGAGTGGCAACACCCACGGCAGGGTGTAGGGCCACGAGATTCCCCGCCACCAGACCGGTGGGGAGGGGGGGGGGGGGGGGGGGGGAGAGGACTGGCAGGCTGGCAGGGGGCGGAGCAAAGACGGAGGGGCAGCCCAGAGAGGCGCAGCGCTGACGCGGTCGCCTCCCCCCCCCCCCTCCCCCCCCCCCCCCTCTCCTCCGCCTTCCCGCTGCGGCGGTGGCGGCGGTGGCGCCCACGGGGGCAAACGGGTATCCTCTCCCAGGGGCGCCACCCACACAGCAGGGCGTGGCGCCGGCCGGCGGTCGGTGCGGGCGCGCGCCGGTGCACAAGCCAACCCACGCAGGGACAGGGCGGGGGGGGGGGGGGGGGGGGCGGGGGAGGGGGGCGGGAAGGCAGAAGACCGCGACCGCCCAGAGAACTGGGGGGGGGGGGGGGGGGTGTGTGCGGGTCGCCACCGCCGTGGGAGCGTGGTCGGGCCGCGGGGCGTCACGTCGCGGGCAGAGGAAGGGGAAGGGGGAGGGGGGGGGGGGGGGGGGGAGTGCTCCCCACCGACGACGCCCCCACCGCCAAGGGCCGCCAATGCCCCCGCCGCCGCTACCACCGCCGCCGCCGCCGCCGCCGCCGCCGCCGTCGGCGGGGGGGGGGGGGGGGCGCGCGCGCGCGTCGGCCGGCCGGTCCGTGCGGGGAGCGGGTGCGCGTCGGCCGTCGCGGCGGCAGTCGCCGTTGACAATGGCAGCGGCGGGTGGCAGCCGTCGGGGGGCGGGGCACCGTGACGAGGGGGTGGGCCCACCCACGGGGGCGCGCCGCCCGTCGACGGCAGCGCGAGGGGGGGGCGGGGGGGGGGGGGGGGGGAGGAAAGGGGGATATGGAAAGGGGCGAGGACAGCGGGGGGGGGGGTGGGGGGGGGGGGGAGGAGGAAAAGGGGGGGGGGAGGAGGAAAAGGGGGGGGGGGGGGTGCTCGGGACACGGACGACCACCACCCGTGGCAATGGAGGGGCGCCGCCGCGGTCACGCCAGAGGGACCTCCCTCTCTCCCTCCCCCCCCTCCCCCTGCCCCCCCCCCCCCCCTCTCCCCTCCTCGCCTCCCCCGCCACCCCCGCCCCTGCTGCCCTCCGCACCCGTCCTCACGCTCACCTCCCCCCCCCCCCCCCCCCCCCCGCCGGTCACGCTCCGCCGCCGGCCTCTGGTCCCTCCCCCCCCCCCCCCCCCCCCCCCTCACCCCCCCCCCAACCCACCTCGCCGCCCCGCCCGCTCTGACCGTGCGTGGCAGGGCGGGGCAAGCGCCACAGCCACCACCACCAACCCGCAGCGGCTCGGGCGTGTGCGCACGTCTTGCTCACCGCAGCCGGCGGCCGCGGCGGGGGGGGGGGGGGGGAGGGAAGGGAAGGGGGGGGAGGGAAGGGAAGGGGGGGGGGGGGGGGGGGGTCGCGTCCCAGACCCCGCGGTGGAGCAGAGGAGCGGCGGGGGGGGGGGGGGGGGGGAGGGGGGCGCAGCGGCGCCACCTCACCCGCGGGTGCGCACCCGAGAGCGGGCGTCCAAGGAAGGGAGGGTGGCAGGCAGGCAGGTGGGTGGGGGAAAGGCGGGGTGGGTGGGGGGGGGGGGGGGGGGAAGGGGAGTGGGGGGTGCGCGCGACGGCTGTGGCCGGGTCGTGTGGCCCGCGCGTGCCAAAGGGGCGGCGTGTGCCAACAGGCGGCGCCGCCGCCGACGGCTGGGGGGGGGGGGGGGGGGGGGCGCACGGGCTGAGAGTAGAGGCACGGCACCGTCAGCGGGGGGGGGGGGTCGAGGACGCGTGGCGGAGGGGTGGGGTGGGGTGGGGGGGGGGTGGGGTTGGGGTGGGGGGGGTGGGTGGGGGGGGTGGGGGGGGTGGGTGGGGGGGGTGGGTGGGGGGGGTGGGGGGGGGGGGGTTGGGCGGCGCGTCGGGCGCCCAGACACTGCGCTGTGGACGGGAGGGGGGGGGGGGGGGGTGGGCACGACCCTCTGGACCACGACGGCAGCAAAGTGGTTGTGTGTTTGGGTGGGTTGGGGTGGGGGGGAAGGGGTTGGGTGGGGGGGGGGGTTGGGTGGGGGGGGGTGCTGGGATGCGCCCGCGGCAAGGCGGCCGGCCACCTCTTTGCCCTCTTACGCGCGCCGTGGCACCAGCCTAGCGTGTGCCACCGCACGCAGGCCTGGCAAGGAGGGCGGCAGACCACGTGGCGGTTGGATCCACTGGGACTTGCTGACGCTACGGCTAGGAGCAACGGGCAATCCATTGCTCCGTACAGTACGGTACATTGTACTGCTCAACACACGCGGCATATCAACTATACGTGTTCAATTCCGACTGGGACTATATTTGGCCGACTTGGCCGATTTCACGTCGGCTGCGCGTCGGCACCGCTGTCGCCGGCGGGGGGGGGGGGGGGGAGGCGGGCGCAGCCGCGCGCGTCCCCACCGCTGCCAGTGTCTGCCCACGTTGGGGCGGACGGCCGTCTCGCTGGGCGCCCCATCCCTGGCACGCCGTTGGGGACGTACTCCCTGGTCCATCTTACTCCTGGGCTGCGGCGCTGATAGGCGCCCCGTTTGTCATCATGGTGCGTTTGCTTTTGACCGTGCGGTGCAGCGGGGCTGCCGGCGGGTGGGTAGGGTGCGGAGGACGCGGCGGTGCGCGCCGGCGGGAGCGTTTTGAGTGTGCTGTGGATACTCGCCTGCTGTTTTGTTGTTCCCGCCCCTTCTCAGCTGTGTGGCAAGCCGACTGACGCCCCCCCCCCCACTGTGCGTCTCGTGCTGTCCGTCCTCGCTCCCCCCCCCCGGCGTCTGTCGGGCGCGCGCGACTCCCCACCGCCTGTCGCCACCACCAACAGACGGTCTATGACGAGGTGGAGATTGAGGACATGGAGTGGAACTCTGAGCTGGACGCGTTCACGTGGTCCTGCCCCTGCGGCGACATCTTCCGGCTGACCGTCGCGGAGATGCGGGCGGGGGAGGAGATTGCCACCTGCCCCAGCTGCACCCTCCTCCTGCGCGTCATTTACGATGACGCAGACATCCCAGAGGCCGCCCCACCCGTGGAGGGGGGGGGGGTGCCGCCGCCGCCGCCGGCCGTGGGCGTCAGCGCCTAGGCGCGCCGCCGCCGCCGCGGAGACGGTTTTTTCTTGGGGGGCTGCTGAGCGGGGGCGGGTGCCTGCCGCCGTGTGCGGTGTTGTTCCCCCGTGCTGCAGTCTGGGGAGTGGGGGGGTGAGGGGGGGAATGGGGTAGGATTTGTTGGTGCGGCAGGCCGCCTTTGGCCGGTGGGGCGCGCGCGGCTGCGTGTCCGCGCCGCCGGCGTTGGGTGGTGTCTTGTGGCCCGGCGCGCCGCGGCGGGCTTGCCCGGCGGCGGTGGCCGGGGCGCCCAGCGCTGTGTAGGCTGGGACGGTGCCTGCGTGGTTGGCAGGGGGGGGTGGGTCCCCTGCGGGAGGATGACCGAGATTTGCCGGAGGGGGTGGAGCGGGGAGGGGGGGGGGGGGGGGACCTCAAAATAGCTGTGCACGAGCGCGCCACCCCCCGCCATCTCGTGCGGCGGGCGCTGCCGGGGTGGTCCGTGCGTGGCGTGTGGGGGTGGGAAGTTGCAGAGTTCATGAAGTGTTGCGGAGGGGGGTTGCGGGGGGGGCGTAGGGGCGGTTTGTACATTGGTTGGTGTGGGCGGTGTCATGCGTCTGCGTCTGTGACTGAGTTTCTGCCATGGGTTCGCGGCATGCGGTGTGGGCACACACGGTGGGACGACTTTTCAGCGGATTGCTGCGCGGTGCGCGTTTTTTTTCTTTTCCTCCATCACCAACCGCCTGGGGAAAGGCGACACAGGGGGGACAATGGCGGCGTTCGTGCGCCACCTTACTGCCCTGCATGTAGTGCATCCACCACCCTCACCGCATCCGCGCCCTCTGTCCTCAGGTCCTCATGCCCACCGCAGCTTCCACCCCGTCGCTGGCACCCCCTTCCCCAGCTTGACCACCACCCCCCCCGCGGTGTCCAGGTCCACCCACGGTACAGGCCGCTCCCCAGCCTCCCCCTCCACGTCCAGCCACACCCCCTCGGCCACCCGCCTGGCGCCGTACAGCATGACCCGCTCCACGCCAACAGGGTCGACGCCACCGCCCAGACCCTGCCCCCCCGCGGTCGCCGCGCGCAACACCCCGGCGGCAGCGGTGTAGCGCACAAGGGTGTAGGCCCCAGCGGTGGCCGCGGCGGTCGTCTTGCCGTCCTCGGCCACCCACTCCCCCGTCGCGGCGCCAGCGGCGTCAAGGTAGACGGCCAGAGTCAACGGGTCGGCCGCCGCGGCAGCCGTCGACCGGCGCGCACGCTCCGAGCGGGGCACCACGCAGCCACCCGCCGCGTAGGCGAGCAGCCGCCCAATCGGCACGTCGACGGTGTGACGGGTGCCGCCAGAGAGGGGCGTACTGGGGCTGGTCGGTGAGTGCGTGTCGTACCAGCGCGCGCCAGACGGGCCAGGCAGGGTGGTGGTCGCAGTGGTGACCCCAGCTTCCAACACGGGTGGGATGTATAGACAACGGCCGACGTACCAGGCCACCTCCTCTTCCGGGGTGCTGAGAGCGTCGGACGTGGTGGGGTCAGGGGACGCTGCGACAGAGGTAGCCGCCCACCACACTGGCCGCATGGGCGGCCCTGCATCCTCGAACGGGCTGCCCGGCCCGCCCAGCGAGTTGGCTGCGAACAACGTTCGCCAGTAAGGCAGCAGCGCGTAGCGCTCACGCAGCGCTACCCGCACAGCGTCAGTGGTGGCGTCTGAATAGACCCACGGCTCCCGGCGGGCCGTGTCCATGTGAGCGTGGTTCCGCAGGAAAGGCTGGTAGATGGCCACTGCGTACCAGCGGGCCATCAGCTCCGCGTCGGGGTTGCCAAAGAAGCCGCCCACGTCCGCACCCGACAGAGAAATCCCGCCGAGCTGCAACGCAAGCAGCATCCGCACCGTCGACGCCAGGTGAGGAAAGGAGGCGGTATTGTCGCCCGTCCATACCGCCGAGTGGCGGTGGGAACCAGCAAAGTAGGAGCGCGACAGAGAGAACGTCCGCTCCGTCGGGCCGTGGCCCCGCCGCAAGCCATCAGCGGTGGCAGCCATGGACAGGATGCCGTACACATTGTGCACATCCCGATGCTCCCAGCCGCCCGCGTGAAGAGCGTGCTTGGGGAGGGTACCCTCAGGGCCATTGAACACACTCGGCTCATTCATGTCAACCCATGTGTGGAGCGAAGGCCCAAAGTGGGGGTACTTGGCCGGGCAAAAGCGGCTCGCCCAAAACTCCCGCGCCGTCGGCGCCAAGTAGTCAATGTACGAGGAGGAGCCCGCCCAGCACCAGCCATCAAAGTCAGCGCCTTCGGCGTTCTTGACATAATGCCCCCCCGCCGTAGCGTCTGAGTGCACAGAGAATCCGTCGTCGCGCTTGATGTGGGGGTCCACAATGGTTACCAGCTGCCGCCCACCGTGGGCGCCCAGGTGCTCCATAAGCGCTGTGGGGTCGGGAAACTTGTCCGTGTCCCACGTGAAGTACCGCTTCCCGTCTGTGTGCTCAATGTCAAGCCACAGCACATCGTACGGGAGGCCGTGGCGCTCGTAGCCCGCGTTCACGGACCGGGCATCGGCGTCGTCACGGTAATTCCATCGGCACTGGTGCTTGCCGAGCGCAAACGCCGGCGGTAGGGCGGGGCGGCCAGTCAAGCCCAGGTACTGCTCGTACACATCGGTGGCGCCGGCGGCACCACCTGGCAACAGGAAGAGTTCCACCACCCCTGATTCGCTCATCCAGTGGGTGTCCTTTCCCGGTACCTCACTGTCGGCAATGTCCACAAACGTCTCGGCAGCGTTGAGCCACAAAGCCCCCACCGTCCGACCAGTGGCCGCGGAGCGGGCGTACACCAGCGGAATGGCACCGTACAGGCCGAGCGGTTTTTCCAGTTCGTACTCGAAAACGTCCAGGTTGTACAGCCTCACCGGTTCGGTCACGGGGGACACGTTGGGGGCGACCAGCGACGGGGACACGCTGACCGGCAACGACAGCGGGAGTGTGCGCCCGGGAAGGCCATGCAGGGAGGTGGCGCCAGGAAAAAAAATGTCCGCAGCGACCGCCTGTGCGCCCCGCGGCTGGGGGTCGGCGTGGGATTTGAACATGACGCTGCCACACCCGTCGCAGCCCGTGTCATCAATGGGGGGAGGGCTCGCCGCGACTGCCCCGGCCGACGCCTGAAAAGTGTCCTCTGCAGCGCGCTCCTCGGTGGACAGGTCGTCGTCGTCATCGTCGCCCAACACATTTTCGAGCGGGTCGTCCGCCGCGGCAGCGGCGGACGCCTCTGCCGTCACCGCTACCCCCTCACCGGCGACTTCCTCTGATGCCGGCGTCGGCGTCTCTGCCGGCGTCGGCGTCTCTGCGGGCGCCTTGACAAACGGCTCCATCCGCAGCAAGCCGTGGCCATTGACGACCACATCCTCCGCCCCGTCGGGCGACATGAGCGCCACGCGCAGCGGGTTGGCCGACAGGCGCACCCAGGCGGCCACCCCCGGCGCCCGCACGTCTGCCCCCCCCCCGTCGGCATCCACGCGCAGCGATTCCACACCCAGCGGCAGCGGCGCGGCCGCGTCGACCAGCGAGATGTCCCCGACGCGGAAGCGGGGGTGTGGCGCCCCCGCATCGGGGGCGTCGTCCAGCACCAGCCGCCACACGCCGCCCGTGTGCAGGCTCACCGCTAGGGCTACGGCGGGGCCGGCCGGACGCACGAGGGTGCCCCGCACCGACAGGCCATCGGGAGCTACCGCAAAGGTGCCCGCCGCTAACGAAAGGGGGCCCCCGGAAGAGTGCAGGCCGGCGCGGCCGTGGCGGTGGCGGCGGCAAAACGGGGTGTCGGCGCAGGTCTTGAGCTTGGCCCACTCGGCGGCAGAGGCTACTCCTGACAGGGTCGCCGCCACAAATAAGAGCAACAGGCAGACCAGCCCAGGGAGGAGGCGATACGGGGAGGGGGCGGCGGCGACGGCATCACAGGACGGAGGCGGCCGCCGCCGTCGCGGATGCCGCCGCTCGCGGACGGGCCAGCGCGGGGCGCTGGCGTTGCCGCCGCCGCCGCCGCCGCCGCCGGCCGCGTCCATCCTTGGGCGACGACCGGGCCGGGGAACCACAGGTGGCCAGCGATCGGGGGGTTCCACGTCGTTGAATGCCGCAGCCGGACAAGGACGGGAGAGGTCGGAGGGGAGACGACGCCGCGTCGGCGGGGATGACAGCTGCGTCCGCGCCACCGCGCCGCGCCGCGAAGAGGGACTGTCAGTGGCGTCTTTGGGCAGCTCCACGATTGCCTGCTTGACGCGGATCACAACACCGGCGAGCAGTCCCTCCAAATGATGCGCAGAAGTACGGTACATACGCATACAAAGTACGAAAGAACCGTGGATCGAACAGTTTGACTCCGAACTCGGTCATGGCGCTGCCGCGTTGGGTGCTACCTCTTGGAGCTCGCTCCTCAGATTGTGTGGCCCGCGCCGGCCCTGCCGCGCAGATGTTCCACGTCCCTATCACCGCACGTGTCGTCGTGGTGGGGGACACCGACGACACCGACGACGTCGTCTCTGCTTGCTCGTCCTCCCCTGCCCACCGCGCATCGCCCTGGGCTTCCCCCCCCCCCCCCCGCCACCGTCTTTGGTCTCCCCCCTCGCACCCCCTCCTTCCCATCATTCTCCTCTCTGTTGCTGCCGCCACGCTCCTCCCCCCTGCCCCATCCTTGACCGGCCCCTGCTGTTCCCCCTCTCCCGTTCCCCCCTGCGGCGTTCACCATGGACACCGCCTTTGTCAGTGCCCTCCCCGCCACCGCCGCCGGCGCGGCGGTGGCATCCCGCGCCACCTCCCTCCGCGGCAGTGCCGTGTCGGCGTCGCGCCCGTCGTTTGCCGGCGCGGCGGTGGTGGTTGTTGCGCCCGCCCCCCTCTCCCCCCCCTCCCGGCGGGCCCTCCCCCCCCCGCCCGCGCCGGCGGTCATTGAGGCCAAGAAGGGGCGCCTGCAGCAGCCTCTGCGCCCTGCTGGGGCCCCCCGGGGGCCCCCTCCCGTGCCCGAAGACGGGACCCCCATCTTTAGCGTCTTTGTGCGCTCCCGCCGGACCAAGCTGTGGTACCCCGTCGGCGCCGTCCGCGGCGACGGCCGCGCCAAGGCGCTCGTCGCGTCGATGCGGACGAGCTGGGGCAAAAAGCTGTACCAGGGGGCGCTCAACAAGGGCATGGCGCAGACCATTTTCAGCGGCGACGGCAACAAGTTTACCGACCAGGCGCTGCGGCAGTACCCGCAGCTGAAAAAGTCCAAGGCAGACCTCCAGTTTGGGTACAAGGTCACCGCCAAGGGGGTGGATGGCTGGGGCACCCAGTTGCTGACGCGCGACATGAAGCTCCCCTTCTTTGAGTACTGGAAGAAGAAGCTGGCGGGGGAGCTCGAGGAGCAGCAAGAGACGGAGAAGGCATGAGCGCCCCGCCCCCTCTCGCCGCCAGCCGCTGCCGCCGCCGTTGTCGGGGGGGTAGGGGCAGTGGGGGGGGGGGGGGGTGCTGGGCGGTAGGGTCTCTCGACTTCGCCTCGTTGTGTTTTTACTTTTTTTCCCGCATGCCTGTCTCTTGTTCCACCCCACCAACCCCAGAGCCCAGCAGCGACCCCCCGCGCACCCTCCTTGGGGACGGGAGCGCACACCCGGTTGTAAAGATTCCGTGTTCGTGTACATCTCTTCTGGCTTGGTACCCCGCAGCGCTCACCCTGCGAAGCACACCAGGCGGAGAGAGACAAGGGCACAGACTGCTCTGGTCCCTTCCCGCTTTTGGACAGCACAGCGAGCGCGACTCCCCCGCCTCGGCCAGCCTGGTCCCAGAGTAGGTCCATCCTGTTTGTTCCCCCCCCCCCCTGTGGGCGTCTCGCGCCGTGCCCTCTGGGCTGGGTGTGCTTGCCGCGTGGGGTAGACTTCTTTTTCCATGGAATGGTGCGCGCGCCCGCGCACAGTGCCCCACCCGCCGCAGCGGCGGCGGTAGCGGCAGCCACAGCCACAGCAGGAGGGACAGAGACGGAGGAAAGAAAGAAATGCGCACTCAGCCAGCCCATACATAGACTAGCACGCAGGCAGGATACAATACATACTTCAAGGCAATGCAAACAGGGCACGCCGTCAACAAACATGCAAACGGGCAGAGGGGGAGCGGGGGGGGGGAGGGGGGGGGGTGAGGGCGGGAGAGGAGCAGCAGCCACCACAGCCGGTGCGCGGCGCGTCCTGCCCCTCCCCCCCTCCCCACTCCCAACCTCCCCCAACACACCCCCTCTACCCCCCTCCCCAATCAAACCCCCATCAACAACCCGCTCCCCCAACTTCTCAGAGCACCCACCCCCCCCCCCCCCCCCCCCCACCTTGACGCGTCACGGCGCCCCCCCCCAGAGGCGGCTCATGGCCAGCGCGTGGAGCTCCCCCCCCCCAAACAGCCGCCCGTACAACGGCAGCAGGTGCACCACCACCTTGTCCAGGTGCGCCGTCACCACCGTATCCAGGGTGTGGGCGGCGAGGAAGACCGCCGCCGGCCCGTCGGCCACCGCCGCCGCCGTGTCCGCCACCGCCGCGTCATGGCGGGCCACGTCCAGCACGTACGCTTCCGTCACGCCCGGCGCGCGGGGGGCGAGCGCGTCCAACAGGCCGCCCACGACGCGCGCGTACGTGGCGAGCTCCGTCCGGACGCCCGCCAGCGCCGCCCGGATGGACGCGCCGTCGGCGGGGGGGATACCCCCCCCCGCGCACCCGGTCGCCGCACTCCCCGCCGCCGCCGCCGCGCTGGCAGCCGCCGCCGCCGCCACCGCCGCCGCCGCCGACGCGGCCGACGACGCCGACGCCGACACTGACCCATCGGCGGCCGCCGCCGTGCCACCGCCGCCGCCCCCACCCCCCCCGCCGACGGCGTCGGTGACCCCGTCGGCGGCGGCGCCGCCGCCGCCGGCCGACGCAGACGCGGTGACGCACGTGGCGGCGCGGAGGGTGGCGAGGCTCGTCCGCACCCGGCTGTGCAGCCGCGAAAGGCGGGCGACAAACACCTCCGTCCCCGGGGGGGGCGCCACCGCCGCCGCAGCGGGCGGCGGCGGGGGGGGCGGCGGCCGCGGCGGCGGCGCCCCGCCGCCGCCCCCTCCCCCGCCGCCGCCGCCGCCGCGGCCCCCGCCAAGCCCCGCGGCGGCGCCAAGACGGCCGCCGCCGCCGCCGCTGCCGCCGCCGCCGCCGCCGCGGTCCCCGCCGCCGCCACCAACGCCGGCGGTGGACGCCCAGGCGGGGCCACCCGCCCACGGCGCTGCCGCCGCCGCCGCCGCCGCCGTGCGGGCCGGGGGGCCCGACAGGGCGGGGGAGCAGCTGCTGCCGACCGACCCGCCGGCGGCGGCCGCCCGCCGCGCCGCCGCGGCGGCGGCCGATGCCGCCGCCGACGTAGCGGGCGGGGGGGAGCCCCGCGCACGGGGGGGAGGGAGGGAGGAGCCGCCGCCCCCCGCCGCCGTCCCACCCGCGCTGCCAATGCCGCTGCCGCCGCTGCCGCCGCCGCCGCTGAGGCTGCTGCGGGGCGGTGCCGCCGCCGCCGCCGCGGGGGGGGAGGGCGAGGGCGACGCCGGTGGCGCCGGTGGTGATGGCAGTGGTAATGGTGGGGGGGGGTGACGGCAGCGGCGGTACCGCCGCCGCCGCCGCCGCCGATGCCGCCACGGCCGCCGCCAGGGGGGGACACGGCGGGCGCGCCGCGGCCACCGCCGCCGCCGCCGCCGCCGCCGCCGCCGCTGCCGCCGTCGGTGGCGGCCACCACCACCACCCCGCCCGTGGTGGGCCGGGGCGGCAGGGGTGGCAGCGGCGAGCGCTTGACCGCCCGCGCCGCCGCCGCCGCGCCGCCGCCCCTGCCCTGAGCCGCCGCCGCCGCCGCCGCCGCCGCCGCCGCTGCCGCTGCGGCCGCCGCGTCAACGGTGCCGCCACCGCCCGGCCCGGGGGTGACGACCATCGCCACGGGGGGCGTCGGGCGGGAGAAGCTATAGTTGCCCGTCCGCCGGGGCGGGCGCCCCCCCCCCGCC
Organism: Pyropia yezoensis; assembly: GCA_009829735.1. NCBI lineage: Eukaryota > Rhodophyta > Bangiophyceae > Bangiales > Bangiaceae > Pyropia > Pyropia yezoensis. The sequence goes on from CM020620.1 coordinate 6,733,991, forward strand.
CCCCCCCCGCCGCCCATGTCACTCCGCCCGCCGCCCCCACCACTGCCGCCACCACCACTACCCCCACCACCCCCACCGCCGTCACCCCCACCGCCGCCGCCACCCCCCCCATCACCGCCGGCAGCGCTGCCGCCCGCCCCCCCCGTGGCGGTCGCCCCCCCCCCCTGGGGGGCGCCCCCCGCCCCAGCGGCAGCCGCCCGCGCCGCCGCGTGGCGCGCCGCGTAGACGCGGCGGAGGCGGGCCGTGTCGGTGACGCGCACCCACCCGGCCGGCGCGGCGGCGGCGGCGCCCGCGGCACCCCCCCCCCCCCGGGGGGGGACGCCACAAACGCCACCCGCGGGCCGCGGAGGGTGGTGAGGAGGGCGGCCAGCCGGGGCGTCGCCGCCGCGTCTGCCGCCACGTCGGGGGCGGCCGGCCGGCCGCCGGCAGGCCCATCGGGGGACCCCGTGCCGGCGACGGCCGCAGCTTCTGCGGCCGCTGCTGCTGCGGCGGCGGCCGCCGCCTTGGCCTCGGCCGCCGGCACCAGCGTCAGCACCCACTCGGCGGGCGCCGCCGGCACGGCGGCGGTGGTGTCGCCGTCCCCCCCCCCCCCCCCCCCCCCCCCCCCCGCCCCCCCCCCAGCCGGTGCCACAGGCCGCCACCAGGGCGTCCACGTCCCCGTCGGCGAGCGCCCAGCCCGGCCCGACGCCCACCCGGTACAGCGCCAGCGCGGCGGAGAAGCGGGTGGCGAGGAAGAGCGGGTGGCGGGTCTTGTGGCGGATGTTGGGCGCCCGGAGGTAGCGCAGAAGGCCGGTGGCCGAGTTGGTCACCGCCTCCACCAGGGGGGTGCCCCCGACCGACACCCGCCGCGCGTAGGGGCGGCTGAAAGCCGACGGGTCAAACGCCCCAAAGTTGACCACATCCCCGCCGCACCCGCCGCCGCCGCCACCGCCGACGACGACGCCACCCCCACCGCCGCCCCCACCGCCGCCGCCACCGCCACCACCAACAGTGGCGGCGCTGCCGCCACTACCGCCACTGACAAGGCTGCCCCCGCAGGCGCCACCACCGCCCACAAGCACACTGCCACTGCCGCCGCTGCCGCCGCGGCCGTTGCTGGTCTTGCTCCCCGCCGACATGGTCGACGGCGCCACCGACAGCGCGCCGCCGCCGCCACCACCGCCCCCCCGACCGCCGCCGCCGACGCCACTGTCACGGCCGTCGACGGCGGCACCACCACCACCAACGGCCGCCGCGGCGGCGGCCGCTGCGGCGGCGGCCGCCGCCACCGAGTGGTGGCTCCAACGCCGCTTCCCCGGCGTGTGCCGCCGGCTGTACGTCCGAAACGGGGAGGAGGCGATGGAGACGAGCAGCACCCCCGGCGCCGGGGGTGCGCCGCCGCCGCCGCCGCCGCCGCGTGCGCCCACCGCCGACGCGATGCGGAGGACGAGGCGGAAGCGGCGGCCGTGGTAGGCGGCCGACGTGGCGGCCAGGCGGAGGCGCGAAAAGGTCAGCACCCCCGTCGCGTCCACCACCCGGTGCTGCACGTCCACCCCCGACCCGTCCGACGACACCAGCCGCACATCATCCATGACGGGTGCGTCGTCGTCGACGTTGCCGGGGCGCCCACCGCCAGCCGTGCCGGCCGACCCATCCGCCGCCGCCGCCGCCGCCGCCGCAGCCGCAGCCGCAGCCGCCGCGGCGGCGGCGGCGGCCGTCCCGTCGGGCCGGTCCACCGCAATGGTCAGGTACGCGCGGGCGCCCGGCCCAATGATGCCGCCCGCCGCGCCAGCGGCGCCCAGCCGGACGGTCACGTCGGGGAAGCGCCAGCTCTTGCACCACTGCCACTCGGCGCGCCGCTTGTTCCACGTCAGCGGCCGGCTGAGCGTCACCGCCAGCGCCGCGGCGGTGCCCGCACACCCCCGCGGGGGGGGCGCGCGGAGCACCTCCACCTCCGCCGCCGTGGGGGGCGGGCACGCCGCCGCCGCCGCCCCTGCCGCTGGTGCGTCACCACCGGCGGCGGCGGTGGCGGCGGCGGCGGCGGCGGCGGCGGCGGCCGCCTTGACCGCCGTCGCCGACGCGGATGGCCCCGCCGGGACGGGGGGCAGCAGCCGGGCGGCGCAGGGGGACCAGCCAAAGGGCTCGGCGCCGCCCATGTCGGCGGCGGAAAAGGCGGCGCCCGCCGCGACCGCCGCCTCCCCCGCCGCCTCCGCCGCCGCCATCGCAGACGGGTCGACGGGCACCGCTGCCGTCGCCGCCGCCGCCTCCGCCGCCGCGGGTGGGGTGGCCGGCGGGTGGGGTGGGGCCCCCCCTGGCGGCCGCCCCCTGCCGACAGCGGGGGTGGCACCCCCCGCCACCCCCGACAGCACCGCCTCGGCAGCGGCGGTGGCGGCCGCCGCGGTCGCCGCGTCGGCCGCCCACGCGGCGGCGTAGGCCGCCGCCACCCCCCCGTCGCCGCCACCGCCACCGCCGCCGCTGCCGCCGCCGCCGCCGCCGCTGCCCCCCCCCGCACCGGGGGCACCCCGCCTGCCGCCGCCGCCGCCGCTGCCGCCGCCGCCGCCGCCCACCGTCAGGGCGGGGAGTGGCGGCGGCAGCAGCACCTCCATTCGCCCCGCGTCCGTCGGCGGCAGCCGCCCCTCCCCACCCGCGGCGGCCCGCCGGGAGCCGCGGCCACCGCCCCCGCCGCCACCGCCACAGGTGGCCCCACCCCCCCCACTCCCTCCCCCACCCCCCCCCCCCCCCCCCCCGCCCCCCCCTCCACCGCCGGCAGCGACCGCCGCGGCCACCCCCGCGGCGGCGCCCGCCGCCGACCCAGCGGCGGCGGCGGCACCCGCCGCGGCGGAAGCCGCACCCGCCGCGGCGGTCGGTACGCCGCCCGGCGGGCGCGCCCGCTTGGCCACGGGCGGCGCCCACAGCGACGGGCCGCCGCTGCCGCTGCCGCTGCCACTGCCGCTGCCGCTGCCGCTGTCGCCACTGCCACTGCCGCTGCCACCGCCGCTGCCGCTGTCACTGCCGCCGCCGCCGCCGCCGCCGCCACGCTCCCGGCCACGGCCGCCGCGGCCGCCGCTGGCCACATCAGCGGCCGCGTCAGGCGTGGGGAATGCGGCCGACGCCGGCGCGCCACGCCCCCCACCGCCGCGACCCGGCGGCTCGGCATCCGCGGCCGCCGGCACCAGCCACTCGCTGATGTCGGCCGACGCAAACGGGGAGAGGTAAGAAAAGATGGACCCCGACGGCGGCGGCGCCGCCGCCGCCACCGCCGCTGCCGCCACACCACCGTCGTCGTCGCCTGCCCCACTGCCGCCGGCGGGGACCTTGTACGGCGGCGCCTGCTGCTGGCAGGGGTGGCCCGCGATGAGCGCCGCCGCCGCGCCAAGCGCGGAGGACATGCCAGACCCCGGTGGTGGGGGGGCCGGCGGGGGGGCGGGTGGCCGCCCGGGTGCCACCCCAGCCACCCCCACCCTCATTCCGCAGCCGTCACCACAGCCGTCCCACCCGCCGCCGCTACCCGCCGCCAGCTGCCCCGCGGCCGCCGCGACGAGCGAGTCGCCACCACCACCACCGCCACCGCCACCACCCTCTCCTCCTCTACCACCACAGCCGCCACCGGAAGGCAGCGGGGGTGCCGGCACACCCGCTGCCGCCGCCCCCGCGTCCTCCCAATCCTCCTCCTCCGCATCCTCCTCGGGAAAGCCAAACAGGAAAGGAAAGGACGACAAGGAGATGCCCTCGTCAAAGCCCCCAAGGTCGGCGGTGCCGTCCAAAGGCGATGACAACGCCGCCGCTGCGGGCGTGCCCAACACCGCCTCCATGGGCGTGTCGCCTCCGCCGCCGCCGCTGTTGTCCCCACCGTCCACGCCCGTGTCGGTGCCGCCGGGGGGGGGGGGAGGGGGGAGGGCGGTGAGGAGGAGGTGGGGGGGGGAGCCCCACCGCCGGGCAGCCGCCGCCGCCGCCGCCACCGACACCACCGCCGCCGCCGCCGCCACTGCCACCACCGACGCAGCCGCTCATGCCGACGCCGCCGCCGCCGCCGCCGCCGCCAAAGTCGTCCATGGCCACGTCGCCCCCGCCGTAGACGCCCGCGGGCATCCGACAGGGGGTGGCCCAGCAGCGGCCGCGGCTGTGGGGGCTGCACAAGGGAAACGGCCGCGCGGGGAGCACGGCGCTATCGCCCGGCCGCCCGCCCACACCCGCGGGGGCACACGGTAGGCCGTGGGAGGGGAGCAGGGGATGGGCGCGTTGTGGGGGTGAGTGGGTCAGGCGGTCAGTCGCCCCCCGCCCGTCGTCGTCGACGACGACGACGGCAACGGTCAAGTGGGGAATGCAAAAGAGGGTGGGGAGAGAGGGGTGGGGGGGATAATCGGCGTCCGGTGGCGGCGGCGGCGGGTCGTTACCGGATGCCACCCCCAACGCCTGTCTAAGTTGGCGTGCACGGCGGCGTAGGGATGTCCTGTACACGTGAGCGCAGCGTGGGCGTCGTGTGCGTGGCCAGGGGACACCAGGCGAAGTAATGCTGGTCTGACCACACAGGCGCGCAGGGGTGGCGCGGGCGGAGGGGGGAGCGCGGCGGGGACGAGTAAACGCGCACGCCGCCCTCGTCGGACGGCCGTGTCCCGCCAGCCAACAAAGGGCGGGGGGGGCGGCACAACGGTGGGCCGCGGGCGGCCGCAGAGGGTGCACCAGAACGAGGGGGATTCACCGGCCGGGATGAGTGGGGGGGGGGGTGGGGGGGTGGCAGGCAGGATATCAGCCGATGGCAGCTGGGGGTGCGGCTCTGTGGAACGAACGGGCGGGGAGCGCCGGTTCGGCGGCGGGCGGGACACTCGCCGAGGTGGGAGGAGGGGGTTGGTGCCTGTGGGGAGGAGCGCAGGCGGGGGGGACGCGGCGGAACCCACAGCCCCAGACCACGACCGTCCGTGGATGGATCGCCGCGAAGGCAAGAGTCCCCGACACGCCGATGGGAGAAGGGGCGAAACGCCAACGTCGTGGATTCTGGAAAGTCCCCCTCGTTGTGATTGGCTGAGGGCGGCTGTACGGCGGCCGTTTGGCCATTACGGGCGTGGCACGTGCGGGTGATAGCCAGGATTCACTGTAAAGGGACGGGGTATGTAGGGGCTGCAGGGGTGGGGGGGCAGGTCGCAGACAGTAGAGCACCCGCTCGCGTGTGGGCGGTCGCGCATCGAGGCGCATGGCAGGGGAGGAGGGGCGCCAGTCGAGCTGTTGCCAATATGGCCTGCCCATGGAACAGGCGGAGGGGGTGGTGGGGGGGGCGGTGGGGCAAGGATCCACGAGCTGCCGACCCCCCCCACGCCCGCCCCCCGGGCGGGAGGGGCCAAAGGCAACCACGCGGCTCTTGCCGTGTGGGCGGCCGCGCACCCGCCAGCACGTTGACGCCTCAGCGGCGCGCGGGCCGCCATACATAACAAACGTCCGAACCGGCACGCGCCTGCGCGTGTCAAAGCGGGCGGTAGAGCGAGCGCGTCGGTCCTCTGCACGCGCCCCTTCGTGCGGGACGCCCGTGCCGACGTTTTGGCCACAGACCGGCGTCTGTGGCCACTATCGGCCCGGGCGGGCTGGCGTCCTCGCCACGCGAGTCCAAGAATGGAACATTCCGTGGGACGTTGTCGGGTCGGCGTAGACAAAACAGAAAGACGTTCCAAAAGCAGGACAGCCGCACGTTGGGTGAACGTGGGGTCACTATGAAATCTTGAGATGTGGGCCGGTGGACGTGCTGTACACTCCATCAAGGACGCCCTAGTCAATTGGAATGGAGCCCTCTCGTGACCGCTCTTGTTATGAAGGACAAGGGGGGTGTCTGCAGCAAGGAGACATAATCTGCAGATATTTCTTTGGATCTCGAGGGACGGGGCGTGCCTATGGAATGTTCTAGCTCGAGTCGAGGTATGATCTTGGATGGGCTCTCGGGCGATGCTCACCGCACGCCTTTTGGCTGGTGGACGGGCGTGGACTACAGAACGAGCCTCGGCTGGCAGTAGATAGTTATGTAGCGGCAGCGGTGGCTGGGTTGTGACCCTCACCGACAAGAGTGGGAGCGCCCCTCGGTGGGAGGTGAGCCGCCCGCCTCTCTACCCTGCAATCGTAGACAACACGATGACCAATCAAAGCGGGTGTATGGCCCCACCCAGGGAGCGGTGTTGCCAGATACACTAGGATGTGGTCACGCCCAATTAAGGCCTGCTTCACGGGTCGGATGCTTTACACATCTTTCAACTTATGTGGCGCCCGCACAGTGGCTGAGACGTGATTCGCGACCATATATTTATCTTTGCCAATCCGTCACCAATTATCATCACGCCCAGGACACACTCTGGAGCGCGGTCGCCGACAGACCAGGTTTGGATTTGTCGTCGAATTGATCCTCACTGCACGCGGTGGCGCCTTCCGCCACCTGCCCTCACCTTTCCCACCGGTGATGCACCCGTGATGCACCACCCCTCACCTGTCCCATCCTTTTTATACCGACCTTGTGCCCCTCTACGAAGCCATCCCAGCAGTACAGCACAAGCAGCCGTGTGAACTGCTTCCCTTCCCTTCCGCGGAGCTCCTCATTCTATTGGCAGTATTGGCCTCCATGGCGAGCAGGGCATTGAGGCCTGGCACGGGCACATGAATCAGCATGCGGACGAGTACCCGGCCGCGAGCGAGCTGGAGTCCGCGTCGATGAATCTTCGGGCCATGGCGCTCGCCCGGGACGCGAGTGACTCTCATCGATCGCCGCACACGCGGCGGTCACGTGCGGCACGGGGGGCGAGACGAGCTACCAAGCCGCAGGACGGACGGCTGAAGGAGAACAAAGTCGCCGTACCCCTGTGCGACTCGACTGAGGAGCAGGCGGTTAAGGATGGCGAGAAGTGGGCTGGCTCTCAGTTTGAAGAGGCCGATCGAATTGCGTCTTCTTTTCTCTGCCGCATTGCTGGTTCCATGTAGGGAACGTACAAACCTTCTTGCTTTCTCGAACCATTGGCTTGAAAAATCCACCACAGCATGTCACCAGAGCTGTCCTGGCCGGGGTAGGCCCCTACACGTGGACGGACTTTTCATACACATGAGCTTCTTGCATCTGAAAATAGAAACATACTGACAGAGGGACTTGCAGCCACTCACACAAGAGGATTGCAGGGCAATATCCAACCAGAGCAGACCTGAGACCTCGAAACCCGTAAGGCAAGGAACGGCCTCTGTTAACTGGCCGTGCATCGGGGACAACGAGCCAGCGGACGTCGGGTTGCGACCGACAGCCACACCATGGTGTGGCTGTCGGTCACCCCACGTCGGTGACCGCCCCGTGTGCCAGTGCAGTCCACACCCGCAGTGCACGCGCGCCACGTCGATGGCGGCATGCGTTGGCCACGCGCGCGCCGCGGCACGAGAGGCCACGCTGGCCCTGCACCCGTGCACCTCGTCAAGGGTGGCCGGCTCTTGGCGCCAGGTCAGGGGTGTGTTCAAGCGGGCCCTGTCGGCGCCGCACACGTCCATGCCTAGTCCACTTTGGGAAGCAGCTGCTGCAGCGCTGCTGCTCGGGCGTGCGGTCGCGGCTGACAGCGCCGCGCCACGGAGCGCGACGCCACCGGCCGGCGCGTTGGCCGCCGCCTCCCCACACCGTCGGACAGCCCGGCCAGCGTTGTAGCTAGGTGGCTATGTACCGTCCGTCGGCTACCACGGGTAGCGATGCAACCATCCGTTGCGTTGGCTGCCTGCTGCCCCCCCTATCTCCCAGACACGCACCGCCGCCGCCCCGGGCGGCACTGGCCACCAGCTGCCTGCGGGGGGACTCCTACCGCACCGCATTGGCCATCGTCCTGAGGCAGCACCCCGCCACGGGCTTTGCGGCACACCTCCTTGCCAGCCGCCGCCGCCGCCCTCTGTCACGCCGCGCGCCCGCGTACCCCCCGCACCTTCATGCCTTGCATAGGTCGCCGCCGCCGGAAAGGTCCCCCAGTATTTACAAGCGTTCCCCGCCTCCCACTCGCCTCCACCGCTGCTGCCAGCCGCCTCGCGCTTCCCGCAACGGCGGTTGCGGTGGCAGTGTCCCACCCCTTGCTCGACAGCACGTCACCCGGGGCCACGCGCCGGCACGCCAGGGCGGCCGCGCCCCGGCGGCCGCCGCCGCGTGCGGGGGGGGGGGGGGGGGGAGGGGGGGCGCCGCCGCCCCCGCCGTCGACGCCCTGCAGGCGCCGGCGGGGGCGCCCCCCCACCGCCCGCGCGACGGGCAGATGGGGTGGGGGCGACTCCGGCGGGGCCGGGCGCTTCCCCCCCGTCCCCCCACCCTCCCCCCCCCCCCCCCCGCCCCCCCCGTCCGCCGTCCCGGCCCACCTCTATATCGCTTCGCCACCGCCCCCACTGCCGTCGCCCCCACCCGTGCGCGGGTGCCCCGGCGGCGAGCCGCTGGCGGGGACGGCGGCGGCGCTCTGCCGCGGCCGTCCCCTCTGCCGCCCGGCGCGGGGTTGGGCTGGGCTGGCCCGGCCGTGCCGTCGGCGGGGCCGCCCGCGGCAGCGGTGCCGGCAGACGGCCGCCGCGAGGGGCCGCCGCCACGTGGGGGCGGCCCGCCGCCGCGGCGGCGGGCGGCCGTCGGGGGCCCGCGCCCCCCCCCCCCCCCCCGGTCATGGCCCCCCTGTCGGCAGTGCGCCCACAAAGGGGGTGTGGCCGCCCAGCCGCCGCGCGGCCGGCCGCCCGCCCCCTCCCCCCCCGCGGCGTGTCCAGCGACGGGTGGGGCGGCGGCCGCGGGGGGAGAGGCGTCCCGTCCCCCACCCGCTGGTGCCGCCTCCCGCCTCGCGCGCAGCCGCCGCCGCCGGCGGCTGCCCCGCTGCCACCGCCGCGGGCGCCGGTGGGGAGGCCGGGCCGCTCCGTGGCGGCGGCCGCCGGCCATGGCGGGGTGGCCGTCGCCTTCTTGGGGGGCCCGCCCCCTGCGCGTGGCCGCCCGCCGGTCGTGCGGCGCCGGGACGGCCGGGCGGCCTGTAGGTACCGTCGGCCACGGCGGCCGCCATCGCGACGTGTAGGCGGGGAAGCGCCCGCGCCGCCGCCGTTGCCGTTGCCGCCGCCGCCGCCGACGCGCGCCGCGCGTGCGGCGGCCACCGCCGCGCCCTCCTGGCGGGTGACCTCCCCAGCTACCTGACCGCCACGGCCGCCGCCCCACCGCCGCCACGGTCGGTGGGCGCCCCCACCGCTGTCGCCACCGCCGTGGCCACCGCCGTTGCCATTGCCGTTGCGGTGTGGTGGGCCCGCCGCCGCCGCCGCCGCCGCCGCCGTGGCATCGTGGCAAATACCCCACTGGGGGGCAGACCAGCGGGGCTCCCCCACCCATGGCAGCTGCTTTGGCCGCGGAAACGCCTGTGTCCTCCCCGCCGTGGGCAATGTACCGCCGCCTGCCCGGTGCCGCCGCCCGGCGGCCGCGGTGCCAAGACACGGACCCGCCGGGTTCGGCGCCACCCCCGGCGGGGCGCCCATCGTGGGTGGACAGGGGCACCGCCGTCAACCCCCCCCCCGCCCCCCCCCCCCATGGCACCACCAGCGCGGGGTGGCCACGCGCGCGCGCACCTCTCCCCCCAGCGCCCTGCCCGTCCGTGTGGCGGGCCGAGGCGGCCGGCGGCGCCCCCGCGACGGGGCGCTCCCAAAACGGCGGCCAGGCGGCCGCGGCCGCTCCATGGCTGGCCGGCGGCGGATGGGGCGGCGGCCGCCGCCGCCGCATCATCCGCGCGCGGCCGGCCGCCGGCCGCCGCCGCCCCGTCCGCGCGCGGCCGGCCGGCCGCCGCCGGCGCCGCCGCCTGGCGGCGCTCTGCCACAGGGGGGGGGCGTCCGCAGCGGCACCCCCCGCTCCGCCGGCTGGCCCGTCGGCAGGGCCAGCCGGGGTGGCGCCGCCGCCGCCGCCGCCGCCACCGCCGCCCACCGCCGCCGCCGCCACCGCCGCGCCGTCGGCCGCCACATCCGCACCGCCGCCGTGACCGTCGCTGCGGCGGCCCCCTGTACCAATCGGTGATCCCCTACGGGTTCGACGGGAGGCGACAAGAGGGGGCGTGGGCTGACGGCCAACAGAGCCGCCGCCGCCGCCCGCCTGGCCGCCCGTCTGCCCGCGGCCGCCCTCCCCCCTGCGACCGTGGCGGGGCGGCGGCGGTGGGGATGCGCGGCGCCAGCCGACGGGGGGTGACAGAGGCGCCGTGGGCGTCTCAACGGGGGGGGCCGGTGGCCGGCAGTGGCACCGCGGGCGGGCGGGGGGGGGGGGGGGGGGGGGGGGGGGGGGGATGGGCAGACGCGCGCCCTCGCCGTCCGTCTCTCCACCACAAGGACGTACAGTACCGACACGCAGGGGGGGGGCAGGGGGCCAACACGCCGGGGACGCGGGACGGGGTACGCTGCGGCGACGGCGGCTGTGGGGGCGGCGGCCGCGGCGGATGATTGGCGGCGGCGTGCGGCGGCCGCGTTGCCCCGCGCGTGCGCACTGCCGGCGTACGGCGAGGGGGGGGGGGGGGGGGCGGCCGCCAACGGGCGGCAGCGGGGGTGCACGAGGGCGCGCGCGGGGCGGCTGTTGGGAGGGGGGGCGGGGTGCACGGGCGGGAAGGGACGCGACAGGGCACTCGCAGGGGGGGCAAAGCAGGGCGGCTGCTTGCGGGTGGGCGTGCGCCGGCGTCCCCAAACCCACCTCCCACGCCGTGGGCCTCTCTTGTATTCTTCCAACGCACTCTGGGAAAGAGGCCCGTGACTGGGCAGGGTGGAGCTCCGTAGCCTATATAGCGATAACCCTCTAGGGTCGGGGGGGAAGGGAGGAAGCGGCTCGGATCTGCCACCCCCCAAGGCGGCACCAGCCGCGTCCCTCCTGCCCACCCGCCCTCGCACTGGAAAAAAGAGCACACTAGATGTCAATGGACAGGGGCATGTTCTCTGGCGACAGGTACGGGTACGGGGCTTTGCCCATGGCAACCAGCTTGTCATTGCGCTCCTTGATGTCCGCCTGGATGCGGCGGAGGTCGGCAGCCAGTGCGCCCACCTCGGCCGGGAACTCCTCCCGCAGCGCCGACTGGGCATCGATGGACGTGGCGGGCGCCTGCGTCGGGGAGGAGAGGAGGTGGCCGAAAAAGGTCTGGAAGAGGGACACCCCCGCGGTGGGGAGGGAGGCGACCAGCGCCGTCGGCGGCAGGTCCTCACCCGCGGGGGGGGTGGGGGGCATGGGCGCCCGCATCGAATCTGGCCGGTTCGGAACGTAGGTCACATACTCCTCCTGCGAAAAGTTGACCGCAGCGTGCTGCGCAGAGCACATAAAGATGATGGTGACGAGCGCCTCGGTGAGGGCCTTGACCGACCCAAAGGACGCTGGGAAGGAGGTGACAGCCGCCTTGTCGGGGGACCGCATCTCCTCCACCCACAGGGCGAGGTCGGCGTCCGCCGCCACCGCAGCGTCGCCGTCGGGGCCATAGGCGGCGGTGAGCACCGCCGAGACGTGACGGATAAAGGCGTTCCACACCTTGACGCCGTCGTCGCGGTAGTAAAAGCCGTCGAGTTCGTCTTCCTCGCCGCTGAGGGAGAAGCCCCGGGCGGCCAGGCCATTAACAAAGTTCGAGCCCAGAAAGTCCCACCCTTGGTAGGCCGCCGAGAAGACGTCCATCGCGTTGGCGGTGCCCACACTAAAGGTCGCGTCGGTGAGGGGGGCCACCGCCGACACGAGCGTCTGGCGGGCCAAGAAGTTGATGCCAATGGTGTCCGTAAAGTGGGGCACCAGCAGGCGGGCGACTACGTGGGTGGCCGGGAGGGCGTTGTGGGATGCCACAATAAAGGGCTCGGCTAGCAGGTGGGTCATGCCCAGATGTGAGACAAATTGGTGAGCCTGGTTGTCCGCGCACGTCATGTGCGCCTTAGCCAACAGGTACACCATCGGCGCGTGGGTGGAAGCGGTGTACACCTCGTCCTCGGTGCCATCTCCCTTGCGGGTGAGGGTAAAGCCCAGGAGCGACAGCTTCCCTCCAGGGGTCTTAAAAAGCACAACCCGGGGGGCGTACCAGAACTTGCGGGCCCCCACCGGGGAGTCCAGGACGGGGGAGAAGGCGGCGTGGGTAAACGCCCCACTGGCTTCATCCTCCTCCCCCAGCGCGAGCTCTGGATAGTCGGCGTAAAAGAGGGACTTGCAGGCCACCAGCGCATCGAGGCCCCGCCCGTCGGGGTCGGTGAGGGAGTGAAACACAGACGGCAGCGCCGCCGTCGGGTCGCCCGTCACCCGCACAATCTTCATGGGGTTGACCCCCCGGATGAACTGCTCCGCCACTTCCCCGTCGTCCTTCCAGTTGTCGGCAACCAGGGGCTTGGTGATGGACCCGAAAAAGGGTGCACTCCACGGGTCGGCCGCAATCTCCTTCTTGATCGCCGCCGCCGACGCCGCCATCCGCTGACGGGTGGCCTCGTCCAGCCCCCCCTCGGCGCTCGTGTCCACCACAAGCTGCAGCAGCCGAACCTGGGCATAGAGGAACTCGGTGGACCGGCCAAAGAGGAAGCCCGTGCGTGCGGGGGGAATGGCTTCCGAGGGCGGGAGGGACGCACAATACTTTGGAAGCGGCGTCTCGGCAGATGCAGAGGGGTAGGAGGCGTAGGCCCACGTCGAGGTGCCATCGTCGGTGCCAATGCGAAAGGCGGTGGCGGTGATCTGGCCGAGGAGTTCCTTGCCCATGGCGAGGAGGAGCTGGGAGAGCGCCTCGGCCGGCGACGCAGGCGGAGGGGTCTCAACCGACAGTAAGTAGCAGGCCGTGGCAGAAGAGGTTGAGGAAGACAGGGTCACCTTGTGGACCAGCCCCTCCTCCGACTCCTTGTCCTGCACACCGAGCAGGGCAGCCGCGGGGAGGGAACCCATTGCCAGGACCCCTCCCTCGGGGTCCACCAGTTCCACGGTCAGGTCGCCATCGTCGGGGGCCAGATGCAGCGTCAGCCCCTCTCCCCCGCCCAGCACAGCCCCACCCGGACTGAGGCGGAGGGTAGCCAGGCAGGCCCCGCTCACCGACAGGGTAAGGGTGCCCACGGGTGTCAGCGCCGCGTCGACCGCTCCCATGGCCACGCTCACCTGCACCGGCTCATGAGGGGGGGCGCCGTCCCCAACCTCTACCTTGATGGCTTCAATGCCCGCCGTGTAGGCCGCCTCCTGGCCTTTGCGGATGGAGACGCCGCCCTCAGGGACGTCGGTTTGGAAGGCGCACGACCACACCATGCGGGAGGTGGCCTTATCCCGCCCCGCACACACCTCCACTGTCGTCTTGGCGGTAAGGGGCAGGGTCACGGCGGCCGCCACCTTGGAGCTCACCAGTTCGTACTCGAGCGTCATGTTGTCATCGTCTATCTTGATCAGCTTCTCCTTGTAGGACCGCCCATTGGCCGACACCAGACGCACTTGTCCTGCGACAAGGGGCTCCTCGCCGGTGGGGTCCACCAGGGAGGTGGTCAGGCGGGGCCACCACCTGCCCCACCCTTCAAAATCACGAACCAGCGCCCATACATCTGACACGGGGGCGGCGACGGTACCCTCCACGGCGGTGTGCAGGACGGGTAGGCCGGGGTTCGCATTCCCCATGGTGAGGGGGGATTGCAAAAACGGGGTCGATGGGGCGGCAGGCGGGGATGGGAACGCGCAGACGTCGGCAATGGGGGCGCGCTCCCACCTTGCCACCGACGGGGGCCTGGCTGGGGGCCTGGCTGCTGCCTGGACAAGTCAAGAACCTGGTGAGGAGGAGGGCGGGTGTGCCAGGCGATGAGGAATGGAACGAGCAAACAGCAGCGCACGGCACCGCGGGAGGCGCCCTTCTTATACCCCTGCGCCCACCATCGCCCGCCCCCACCGAATAGGGGCGGGGGGTGGGGGGAGCGCCCAGCCATCACATGCCGGCTGCGGGTGAGGCCCCGATGGACGCGGGGGGGTAAGGCGTGCCGAGCCGCGCCCCCGCACCACCCCCCAGAGAGCTCCTGCCGCGCCCGGCCTCGTCCGCTCCCCGCCCAACCCGAGTCCCCCCCTTCCCCCCGCCCACGCAGCTGCCAGGGGAGATCCTGCCACATCGTCATTGGACTTCCCCTCGACCTCCCCCCCGCTGCCAACGTAGCAACGAGGGTTGCGGGCCACGGGGCAACAAGGGGCGGCGGCCCGGCGGCACCAAGGGCGGGGGCCTGGTGGCAACAAGGGACGGGCGCCACCGTGGCCGTGACGGGGCACACGAGGCGAACAAAGGGGGAAGAGGACGACCGCGGCTCCCATCGCAGCACTGCTGCCTGCAAGACCTTCCCACGCTGGTCATCACGTTGACGCCAGTTGATTGGTCCACGTATTTGCACTTTCATGCTTTACTATATATTTCTCTGCTATTTACTTCCGAGTGCCGAACAAGAGAAACACGGAAGATCTTCGGGCGTCGGACCTTCTACAAATAGATGCACATATACGTTGTTGTTTTTCTTGCAAGCCACCAAGACATCGGCGTCGACACTCTAATTGTTATTCATTTATTCGGCTACAGGGTGTGTTTTTCTTGACCCTGGTGGCTCCGGAGGCGTCGTCTGGTCACACTCAACAGGATTACTCACTTGCAGCGCACCGCTGGCATGGATCTGTGAGCAGATCGGGTGCTCTCATCAGCACAATGAGCTGGCCAGCATGACAAAGAAAACATGTACAGTCCTGTCTCCTCTCTTGGTCATATATAGCTCGGGGAGAACAGAAGCGCCCAGAGAACGAAAAACAGCATCTTACCCATCTCGGTCTGCTCTACAGTTACCCCTGTCCTGAATGTCTTGAAGTGCACTGAGAGCTTATAATACCGATTGCACATCCGCCAAAAAGTATACATGCCGATAATGACCTCGAACCCCCCCCCCCCCCTTGATGCCTCGCCATCCGCGGGCCAGGCAATTTTTTGGCTTTGGTCCACAGACTGTGTCGAAGTCTCGATTCACTTCAGTGGGCCCTCTACCCTAATTATTGTCTACGTGCCCCTGTGGGGGGACCGCTGTGATTAGGACCAAATCCGAGAGAGGTATTTTCAGAAACTACTGCTTTGCGAGCATTAACCACCGGGGCATGTCCTAATCCTGGCTTGGAGTGCGGGGGGGTTCGAATTGGGATGGCTGGGCTCAACACGGGGCCCATTCTTTTTCAGGAGCCAATGCGGTTCCTGGGTGAAATTGGAGGGTGTATTTCTTGTTAGGGAAG
Organism: Pyropia yezoensis; assembly: GCA_009829735.1. Lineage (NCBI taxonomy): Eukaryota > Rhodophyta > Bangiophyceae > Bangiales > Bangiaceae > Pyropia > Pyropia yezoensis. The sequence goes on from CM020620.1 coordinate 6,749,154, forward strand.
GGCTGGGGGGCATGGTGGCTCGCAGGGGTGTTTCTGATTGGTGTGACGGCGAGCAGTGGACCTCACCGGATCATCTGCTGGTGGCCTCTCTCGAAGGCAAGTTCCGACGGGCAGGCCCGCTGGTCCACTGGACGGCCGCTACATGGGCGTGATCCCATCACGAACGGAGATAGCAATCAGAACCAGGCATGGTCCGCTACACGGGCACTTGGCTCGGCCTCTCATTAAACAACTCGAACACGAAATCAACAAAAAGTTTGATGCGCGTCGGAGACCCACCCACGCGCAGTGATATAGTGCGTCTCGTAAAAGTGGACGTGCACGTGTCGAAATCATGTCAAGTATCGGCCACTGGACCGATCAATCGCACACTGCATGACCCGTACAAGTCCATGTTTACGGGACGCACAATACTTGTTGGCGGACGTGCCAATGTAGTGCGTCCCGTAAAAAGTGGACGTGCACGTGTCGTGATCATGTCAAATATCGGCCACTGGACCAATCCAACCCACACTGCACGACCTGTGCACATCCACTCTTTACGGGACGCACCATATCTAAACCCAACTTGGACTTCAGGATTTTCTGTATCCTATCGTCTCAAATAGTTGTGTGCTCCGGTGGGCGGGTGCTGATGTGGGAGATACTGATTATCGAGATTCTGAGGGGATCCTGGAGGGAGAAGGGTATGAACAGCTGGCTGGGGCCTTGCTTCCCCGTCCCGAACAATAAACTGTTGGCCCGCACACCATCTTCCTGTCTCGTCGAGGACGGGCTGGTACACAAGAGAGATAGCGTGTATGCGACTTGCACTTCTCCCGTTTTACCCGACACGGGAGGCAGCCCTCACATACCTCCTCAATTCGGGTGCACTTATCGTGTGGGTTTTTTTCCCACATTTGGTGGAGCAGCAGGGGATAGAGGTAACCTTTACCTCTGACAGCTCAAAGAGTGTCTCAATGTCGTCGCGTAGCGATTGCGAGTAGCAACCGTTATAGGGTCATCATCAAAAAATGTTGAGTCAATATAGATACTCGGTGTAACAACTTGCGACAAATTCCATGGACCGGGAGTTTTGCTTGTTCCCGTCTTTGTATTTTGAACACATTTTGAAGTAACCGGGACAGTGCTGAGGTCAGCAAGCACCGCGGTTTAACTCGGAAGAATCAGGCACAACTGTCAGATCACCGCCCTGAAGGACCTTTACAGCCTCGTTGCAAAGGCAAATGTGAATGGCGGCGATCCGAAGCCTCGCAATCCACGTCTACCAGACCTGACCACGAACTACAGGGCAAATAAAATTCACCATATTTTCGTGCACATATTTGTGACAAGAAGTAGAAGAGAGAGTCTTCGCAGTAGTCCGGATTTCAGGAAGACAGACGATAGAGGATTGGTAGCGATCAAGTCAGAGTAAATGTGACCAGCATGAAAAAAAAGAGCTGCAGCAAACTCTTTTGAACTGTTTTTGTTGCGTGCCGTATAGAAAAGTGAATGATATATTGATCGAGCTCCCGAGATACATTGAAAACGGATTTCGGACATATTTCCCAGAACAAATCGTACGATATGACTCGAAGAGTGCTGGAAGGAACGTTGTAGTACTATCATGATCGTTCATCGACTGCAATTCGTGAAACAGGGCACTCACGGAATTGCTCATGCTGTGTATCGCTACTATGGACTTCGCATCCTGGGTGTCACTTTCTGTCGTCGCAGTCGCCGCGCGCTTTTAAGTCCGAGTATGATTTTTATTTTAAAGTAGGATGACTTGTTCTCGGCTTGCTCAAGACGACCATTTGGACTTTGGATGACAGACTTTTCCAGTCAACAATTTCAGGATGGTACACTGTCATGGCAATTTATTATCTTTCAGTTGTCCTCTTATACAGATGGTACACTCGCCTCATGCCAACAACAGCCCTAACTATTGTCTTCATAGCAAGAATCACACAACTGACCCAGAGTTTCCAGCTGAACTGCCAATTCTTTCGTCGACGAGGGAATCACATCCGTGCCAGGATCTGAGAAATGCTCGATGCAGCCGGCATTGAGTGGTTCGACGTGCTGGACTCGAGTCGGAAGCCGAACACAAACGGTACTATGCGCGGACTGTGAGAGTGAAGCGGAGGAGCAGGAGAATATCAGCAGTCGCTCCATGCCACGACAGTGAGCAAACCTGATCCCTACGCTCGCTCCCCACGCGTAGTTCGCCTTCGAGCGCCTTCTCAACAAGAAGAAAACAAGCAGCCTACAAGAGCGAGCGCGCCCTCCTTCGGACTGGCTGCTGGCTTTGCTTCTGTGGATACCTCACATGCCAAGCGTGATGTGACCAGTAAGATTGCGCCTTGTGTGAGCGGCAATGTGCAACGCCGTGGAAGGACTGAAAAAGTAGTGACTTTGTCGACAAGTTGTCACAGATTTCTAACCATCGTATGTTCTGTCGTACTCTGCTGTTGTTGAGGGCGCTCGTTGAGCATCTTGCGAGTGGATGCATGTGTCAGAGAACGGCGGTGCGTCCCAGTCAGTGACCCGCATTGCTGATTCACCACCCTGGGGATTCGGCACAGGATCAAGCAGCGAGGGGGTGGACGTGGCGACGGCGGTAGGAGCAGGGTTCGGGACAGGACAGTCGGAAGGGTCGATGGTCGAGTCGGCGCCGGTCCTCCACGAGAATGAGCAAACGCATGGCCTGTCGAAAGGCTCTACCGTCCACACCCGTGACGAGCCACATGTGCTACAGCTGGCGAGTCCGCTAGACTGTCCTCGCTGCAGCATTGGCGCGATGTGACTGGCTAGCCGACTGGCCGATTCGGTCGACTCGATCGAATCGGGCTGACACGCCTCCCGGACCTTCGGACCGACCGGCGTTTGGGACCGACCGGGGAGGCGCACCAGGCGCCGCACACTGGACCCCATACGTTTGGGGCCACCTGGAGCTGCAATGCTTTAGTGCGCCCGCCCGCCCATGCTTTGTTCTCAGAGCCATGCTTTGGTCTTTGTCCGTTCTGAGCCTACTGACGGCTCGACGGGGAAGCGCATGCTTTACGGCACCCCATGAGCCCTGAAGCGACTATACAGAGCGCAGGTGCGAGCGCCACCGGGGGAGACCGGAGGAGCAGCCACGGACGAAGACCAAAGACGACCTTAACCCAAGCATCTCCTCGACAACCACCGACGTCGCGCCGTCCCCTTCCCCAGACCCACCACCGTCTCCACCCCCATCCTCTTCCCCTCACCCTGTCGCCCTGTTGGCTGGCACGGGTAGCTGACACCCATCACGAGTGTAGGGACCCTATGGGCCCTCCACGTGGGGGGACCTCGTAGAGATCGCGTCGTACCCCTGTGCCCACCTTCCTAGAGAGGAGGACGGGGCCGATTTGGCCCCTCGGGATTTTACTAGCTTCCGATTGGTCCCCTCGTATGGAGATGGGACCGGGTCGCCATTGGTTCTGGGGCCCACATGGGGATTCCCAGTGGATGGGAATTTCCCCTGACCGGAGTTGGACTTTAGTCAATAATCCTGGATGGTATGCATTTGGGGTCTGGATTGTGATTGTGTATTTTGCGTGATTGAGAGATTGGGGAGATCTTGAGTGTTGGCACTGATGTCCGGCGGGGCTCCTCTTCCCCGTATCTTGGAGGGTCCGGCCCCGCTGGCAGGGATGATCCGTGGGGGAGGGGCCCTCCGGACATGTTGGAGGGTTTTGATTGGCCCGTACGTGGCCCGGTGTGGAGGGTTGCTGGGTGCGGGTGAGAGAGGGTAAGAGTGTGCGAGGGGGTGCGCGTTGCTTCCCCCTTCAAAAAAAAGAAAAAACAGACTTGCGTGTGCTTGAACACTGTCGTCCTGCTCGCGGATCCCCGCGTGAACCAGCCAGGCTTTCGGCGGTTCAGCATCTCTCCGGTCTCCCCGCGTTCTTGGTGGGTTGTTTCTCAGTAAGTTCTGGGTGCTACGCGCCTAAGGTACGTAAAACCACTACAACAAGTACGTTGGGGGCTGCCCAAGGTTGGGTAGCTCCTCACAGCCTTCAATGAACGCCAAAGTGCATTCGCGAGAAGTCGTCGACGGGGTAGCATGCTCCGAGCACGCTCACTTCAATATCTCTCTGGCACCGAGGGCGATCACTAGAAGGAGTAACAGAAGTTCTCCAGGGATCTCCTTAGGATTCAGCCAGCACCAACGTGCATTAGACGCCATGGAATCTGCGATGAATCCCGAAGCAGTCCATGAATCCGTTCTTCAAAAACTCCCAAGAACAACATGTGTTATGCTGGCCTCCATACTGTTTATTCTACCTTGAGGCTCAAATGAGCCTATAAGGCTCATATGGGCTTCGTTCTCAATCGCATTTTCTCGCAGACCGCGCTCTTCTTCGGCTTTTTCGATGGCAAGACCGAACTCGGCGCCGTCGGAATACCATTGTGGCTGAAACGGGGTGCTTAAACGCAACTTAATTATGGCGGACACCTACTTGCTCGTCGAGGACGTCGCTTGCCTGCGCCGCAACCTCCCCTCCGCGGGCCCAGAACTGCATGCACAGCCTGTTGCGTTCCTCATCCTGTAAGAGCGTGCCCAGAAACTGCGTGCGCGGCCTGACCGTGCGTCAAAGCAACACCCTATACATCACGCACCCCAGAGAGCCCACGCTCTCTTGTTGGGAGTAACGTCCGAACGGGGTTGATGTGTGCCGCGTGCAAGGCATATCAAAAGATGAAACCCAACCGGCCGTTCTTTACGCGAGATGTACGCCGGGCGGGCGTTCGGGCTCCAGTTCTCCCGCGCATTCCCTCTAGTCCAAAACCGCGGGCCTCGCACGTTGCGGGAGGCCGTCGGGGCGCGCCTAGAGGTCCTGAGCTCTCACATGCAGGTTGGGTACTTCTTCCCGTATCTCACGCTGCCCGATTTCGACACGTTTGCGCGAGTCTGAAGCGAGCGTGTGTCGCGTGGATTTGTGCCCAGCGCACAGCACCCCACCCCTGGCCTCCCTACCCACATCCCGTCTCGAAATTCCTCTTCTTCCCGCCCCCCTCACAGACCCTCTCTTTCGGCACTTTACAGTCACGGTCCTGAGCTCCACGGTCAACAACAGCCAGCACTTCCCATCTTCCACAGCCGCTGTAAAGCGCAACACGGTGACATTGGGCAGATAGAAACGCTGAGATTTGCATGCACGAGACCTGGAGTCGACATTTTCGGCGATGCTCAAATGAGTCTCGTGAGAGGCTCATTTGAGCCTCTCAAAAGGTAGAATCGACACTAGAGCGACTCTTTAAAACACTCTGGGTGGACCCTCAAAGGGCTCTTGGTGCATTCCCAGCTGTGCTGTTTTCAGGGCCACCCGCAACTTATGGGGCATACTTTAGGGAAAGAACCTTCCCAGCGTTGGCATCTGGAGGTCCACCGCAACTGCAAAAACTAGGATAGGAAGGTGGCGAGAGCGTCTATTCAGTCATTGTTGAGCACGTCCGTCGGCTTTGTTGCGCCCGTATAGGGCGCACGGACTTCCTCCGAGGCCCGACTCCAGAGCTGCCGCGAGCCCTGGAGGGCACGCAGAATTTCAATTGCAATGCTTTCCTGGAGGCTTGACAACTTCTACGGCTGCTGTGCGCACAGTGCCCTCCGCATGCACGGATGGGGCCCGGTGTTTCCGACGCCGGTTCCTGCTCGTGCGCTGGTCGGAAATCTTCGCCCTGGTCCGTTGACCGCTCCCTTTAACGATGTTTCGGCTGGGTGTGCGGCTGTCATCGGCCCAAGTCATAGGGGACGCGCTGCGCGCATCTGTGACGGTGATGATGCGAAAGCGGAGTCGTCCGGCCCAATAGAGGTGTCATTTGGGTGATTAGCACGCGTGACCGACCTTTTGGCTGAGGATATCTGTCGCCGGGACTTTACTGCGCTAGCTGTGCGGCGTGCCTTTGCTCTCGCCGCTGCACACGAGCGAATGGAATGCTCGAAACGACTGGAAGGTCCAGGCGCGTGGTGGCGACTGCGTCTCGCGACTGAAGGGGTTCTCCCGGACGCGCTGGGTCGACCAGAATTTGTGGTTGCGGCTGTACATTGACAACCTCCCTGGTATGCGATGGGTGTTGCTGTCCAATACCCACGACTTTGCTGGGTTCAAAGTTCCAGACACGGTGACGGCGGTTGTGCAAGACTCTGCGAGCCAAGCAGCCGCAGCTCCTGCGGCGCCTATCCTTTTCTTTCTGTTTCGGATTTCGGCGGCCCAGGAGGCGGACGCTTCACCGCTATCCTGCGTTTTGGGACTGCACACCAGTACAATCATCCTCCTGCGCTCGGAGTTCCAGGAACTTGTTGGGCAAGTCTGGGTACTCATCGAGCAGCGGATCCGGTTACGAGTATCGAAGAGGTGCCCTCCTGCCGTTGTTCTGGCATTTTTCCTCGACTCCTGCGACAGCCGACGGCGGGCCTGGCAAGATCTCTGGGGATCGTCAACGCTTGCCCAATGGCGGGATAAGGGCATCGAGGCCCTGTATCGGGACGACGGCGCGCTGAAGAGCGCCTTTCAGCGCGACGTAGCAAGCTCTCTGTCATTTGCAGATACGCTGCCAGTACCAGACAGCTCTACTTTGCACCCCTTCTCGTTGTGGCGTATGTCCGGTGACCGGTGCCCCACAGTGCAAGTGATCGCTACGCTTTAGTTACAGCTGCCCTACTCTTCTGGACATGCAGTGGGCCCTGTACTTGACGGCGAAGCAGTTAAGCCGCTCAGATAATTTTCACGCGTACCAGAGATCGGATGTACAGCTGTGGTGCTTACGCAGGGTTCATGGTCAGGCGGCGATCCGTGTTGCGGCACCCGTGCCACGGCCTGGTCAACGTGTGCACGAAAGCAAACCAAGCGCTTCCTGCCAGTCTGGAAAGCGCTCGAGTTGAACTTTAGGAATCATTAAGACATTTTAGCTTTGTAAATTCTTCAAGAAACATCACAGTGCTGCTATCTTAATAGATCAGCTCTTGCTTTCCTATCAGTTTCTAAGCTGGTATCTAGCCACCTGATTTGATTTCGGCATTGACCATGGAGTTTTCAAGTTCACCTTCTTGAGTATTGCTGATTTGTGAATTGTGAGTTCTGTCCCGGGGGACCGGTACCGACTAACTCAGACGGCCACTCAGCGAGTCAGATACGCCGTTGGGACCGAATCCTGGGCCGATGTGCCCCCACTTGCGGGAGTCGCGTCTACAATTCTTCACATCTCCGGGGAAGCAAAAGCATCTGCCAAGAACGTGAATCTGCCAAGATATCCCGGTAGAGTGCTCCTGACAGTGAAAATACCAAGCTTCTGAAAAGAAAGAGTGAGAATCAGTTGCGGCCCATTCTGGCCTGGCATACGACCTAGTGATTCGGTTGTCAAGCTGCTGATACCGCTATTCAGCCAATGCGGTACCCGTGCTTTTCAAAAATTGACTACATGTCTCAGTCTCAGGCCACCAGGGCAGAACTCTGCAAGCAGCAATATCTAAAGAAGATTCGAGAGTAAAGAGATTTATTTACTACATTAGCCTTTTGCATCATGAGCGTCCAGGTTCGCTTATGTTAGTCTTGTCCGCACACTCTGCTTGCAAAGAGGTTGAATCATCCGCCGACTAAAGTTGTGATAATAAATAAGCTGCTGATCTTTCCAACATAGCCGCACATACGTTGATTGCACGTTTGAGCTGGAAGCACTTTCTTTTTCAGCCGAGGTACCTATTGCAAGTCCGCCACTAGTATTTTTTTTTCATGTCGAGAAAGACCTGGACGACGTCCCCCCCCGAATGCCTCGCCATCCGCAGGCCAGGCGACACATGGCTTTGATCTGCACCCTGCGTCGCAGTCTCAATGCACATAAATCGACCCTCCAGCCTAATTCTCGTTCTGTGCGCCCCTGTGGGGGGATAACTATGATTAGGACCAGATCCGAGAAAAACATTTTCCAACACTATTGCCCCTCGAGCAATCCGCCACCGCGGCATGTCCTTATCCAGGCTTTTACCGAGCGGGGCTTCAAATTAGGCTGGCCTGGCCCAACACTGAGACCAATTCTTTTAGAAACTATGGTGTTTCCTGGGTTAACTTTGAGGGTGTTTTTTTGTCAAGGAAGGGCTGGGGGTCATGGTGGCTGGCAGGGGTGCTTCTCATTGGTTAGACGGCAAGCGGAGGTCCTCACGGGATCATCTGTTGATGGCGTTTCTCGAAGGCACGTTCCAACGGGCAGGCCCGTAGGTCTACTTGACGACCGTCAGAATGGCATGGTCCAATCACGAACGGAGATCGCAATCAGATCCTGGCATGGTCCGCTACAGGGGTACCTGGCTCGGCCTCTCATTGGACAACGACTCGAACGCGAGATCAAGAATAAGTTAGATGCGCGTCGGAGTCGCGACAACGCGCATGTATACTTCTTCGGCGGACGTACAATAGCAACTCTTTTCTTGAGAATGTTTTTTTAAAACTCGGAACTTTTAATGCATCATATTTTGGACCCATATCATGTGATTGATAACACACGAGATCATCAGGCACATTACTTTCAGTCCCTCATATTTTCATACAGAGGCCGTGGTTCTCTGCCGACTGCCAGCTGCGACGTGCCCGAGCATCCGCAAGAGGTCGTCTGGGGGTTGCGCATCCACCGCGCAGCCAAGCTCCCCCTGCGTCACTTGCTAGCAAGACGGGGGAGCAGCTTGCTGTGGTCAGGAATGCCTTGGTGCGTGATGAATGAAGGGTGAGGTTCGGCGTGCACTGGAAACCGCGCGTGAGGGTGATGGGGGGTCGAGTGGGCGCAGGCGCCTGAGAGCCTCCGGTTCGGGTGTGGTTCCGCTGGTTTAGCGTCCGCGATCCTACTGGTTGAGGGCGAAGCAGCGTAGCGATGAGCCGGGGTGAGTGCTGTCTGTTATTGGAGTCATTTTTGGACACTTATCGGACCGAGATACTGCCACGAAATTGGTATAGCGGTATACCGCCCGGTGAACAGTATAGAAATTCGTACTGATCGATGTATGACAACCTTACGGGGATGGGGTCAGCATCAGCGACGAAGCCCTCGACTTCTTTGGCTCGGGTGCCGCAGGGGACGGAGAAAGCGGTGGTAAAGCGGAGCGTGTGTGTGTCTCGATGCGTCAGAGGAAAACTGAGTTCCCTGCGTTGCCCACCCCCGCCGTAGTGGTAGATCAGCTCGTCGCAGTCGACTCAACTGTCTCCGCATTTGCAGCAGAAGTCAGCCGTGTACATGGTCTGAATACAGGAGTTGTTTTAGATTAATCTAAAAGCGCACAACCCGGATAGAATAATGATATTATCGTGCTTTTCTATAAAATACCCGGACAAGAACGTGCGGCGTTTGCGGTGTCTGTTCAGACACTGTTCCATTGGCCTGGGCGGGGGTGGTCCGGACACCACGTCGGACTGAGGCAAAACGTTCCAGCCACCAGGCCCGGGAATTCCAATCATCTCGTTCGCCTCACGTGGAAAAGCTCGCGATTTGTATCTCCCCGCCGGACGTGTCACCCGCTGGCCCGAAAAGAAGGCCTCTCCGTTGCTCCTGGTGGGCCACTCTGTGACCCACTTATTCGCTGAAAAAACCTCCGCACCGCGCCGGGTGGCCCTCTAGAATGGGGTGCAAACGCCGCACGATACGATTCCCCAGGTCCGCTTCCGGCCGATCCATCTGCTAACTGAGGCACTGGGGGCGCCCCTGCCCCCAATTGGCAGGAAAGCCGCAGCCGCAGACACCAGCCAGGCCTGAAATGGGCTCGGAACGCCGCAGCCTCCAGACCGCGTCAGGGAGCTTTCGACGCTGCTCTCCAGAAGTTGGTTTTTCATGGCGGCCTGCCATTGGACGAGCACACAATTAAGACCGGACTGCTGATCTCAGCGTGCGCACCTGTCTGGCACGCGGGCACTCTCTTCGGGAGCACGAGTTGTGGTCAACCGACACGAGTCGGGAACTCCGGGGAAGGGCAGCGACTCGTACGTCATGTGTGCAAAAGCGGGCAAAGACGCTGTCGGTGGGTCGCGGCGGAAGCCCCTGGTCCCCCCCCCCCCCTCTCTTCCTGCCTTCTTGCGGTCCCGCCCCCCTCCGCCCAACCTCCCCGGCGGCGGCGGCGGCGCACCGGGCGCACGCGGCGGCGCTGTCGCGGGATGGCAAGATGCGGCGGGCGGAGCGGCACCTCCGCGAGGCGCTGCGGCTGCTGGGCGCGGCGCCGGGCGGTGGCGGGCTGGGGGAGGGGGATGGTGGTGGGGGGGGGGGGGGGCGGGGGGGGATGCCGGCGGCGGCGGTGGGGGTGGCGGCGGTGGCGGCCCGGGGGGGCGCGGCAAGGGCGGCGGCGGGTGGGGGGCGCACGACGCGACCGCCGCGGACGCCGCGGCGGCCGGCGGCGGTGGTGGGGGCGGCGACGGCGGCGGCGGTGGGGGTTGGGGCGGTGGTGCGGCCGCGGGGATGGTGGCGGCCAAGGGGGGGGGGCCGCCCCCGCCGGGCGGCGGCGGCGTGCCGGGCCGGTCGGCAGCCATGGCGGTGGCGACGGGGGAGACGCTGCTGGACCTGGGGGTGGTGCTCGACTGCCAGCGGCGGCTGGCCGAGGCGGCCGCCGCGTACGGCGACGCGATCCGCGCGTTTGAGGGCACGGGCGGTGGGGGGGGGGAGGGGGGGGGGGAGGGGGGGGGGGGGGGAGGGGGGGTGGGGGGGTGTCGGGGGGGGGACGCCCGTGTCGCGGCTGCGAGGCGCAACCTAGAGGTACGGACGCGGACGAGGCGGGACCGTGGGGGGGGGATGCGGTGGGAGGGTGGCGGCGGGACGCGGTGGGGGGGGAGGGAGGGAGAGCACTGTGGGGAGGGAGAGAGGGGGGGGGGAGGGGGGGAGCAGCGGTGCCACGCCGCCGTCGTCGGCATCGCCGTTATCGTCGGCGCCCGCGGGCGGGGATAGCGGCCGGTGGGGAGGGGGGAGGGGAGGGGGAAGAGCCGCCGCCGCCGCCGCCCCCGCCGCCGCCACCGCCGCCGCCGTCGGCGGGCGGCGCCGGGTGACCCACCAGACCAGCGAGCACCCCCCAACGCTGCCGATACAGCCCACTGACCACCGAGCTCCCTGATGTTGCGTGTCTCTGTCCTTTGTTGGGTGCGCCCGCCGGCCGTCCCGTCGCGCTGTGTACTGCCCTCCCCCCTTCCCCCCCCCCCCGTCCCCGTGGGCGGCACCCCCACAGCTCAACCGCCAAAAGCAGACCATCACGGCGCACATCCACGGCGCCGACGCGCCCGGCCGGTGGCGCCACGTCCGGGACGCGGGGTCGGCGCGCGTCGCGTCGGGCCTCGCGTCGTGCACGTCCCTGCCCGTTGCCCGCCGCGGGGTGGCGGCGGCTGGCGGCGGCGGCGGCGGCGGCGGCGGGGGGGCGGGGGGGGGGGGCACGGCCGCCGCGGCCGCGCCGGCCTCGGCGGTGGCGGTGGTGGCCGGGAGGGGTCCTCGTCGTCGGCGGCGGCCAAGGCAGCCGCCGCCGCGGCCGGTGGTGGTGGCCGTGGCCGTTGGGGGGAGGGGGGGGGGGCGTCCGCGGCGGCCGCGGCGGTGGCGGCGGCGGCGGTGGCGGCGGGAGCGGCGGCCGAGGCAGAGGCCGCGGCGGCGGCAGCGGCGGCGGCGGTGGCCGCGGCAACGGGCCGGGGGGGTGGTGATGGCGGCGGCGGCGGCGGTGGTGACGGGGGTGGTGGCGGTGGGGGGGGGGGGGAGCACCGCTCGGCGGGCCCCGACGGCCTGTCAGTGCCGGCCGTGGCGGCCGCCGCCGCCGACGCCGCCCCGCGGCCGTGGCGGCGGCTCACCGACGGCCGCCCCGACGCGGGGGGGGGGGCGACGCGGCGGCGGCGGCGGCTGACCACGACGGCCGCGACGGCCGCGACGGCCGCGACGGCCGCGACGGCGCCGGCGGGTCGGCCGACGGGCGTGGCCGCCGCCGCAGCAGTAGCACCGGCGGCGGCGGTGGAGGGGGGGGGGGGCGCCGCAGCGACAGTGGCGGACGGCGGAGCGACAGTGGCGGGCGGCGGAGCGACAGTGGCGGGCGGGGGAGGGATAGTGGCGGACGGCGGAGCGATAGTGGCGGACGGCGGAGCGATAGTGGCGGACGGCGGAGCGATAGTGGCGGGCGGCGGAGCGATAGTGGCGGGTGGCGGCAGGGTGGTGGCGGCGGCGGCCGCCCCGGCGCGGACGGGGACAACTGCCGCGCGGGTGGGGGCGGCGCGCCCGCCGCTGCCGCCGCTGCCGCTGCCGCTGTCGAGTGGGGCGCTGCCGCGCCGTCGGCGGCGCCCGCCGACGGCACGGCCGCGGGGGCAGGGCCGGCGGGGACAAACGGCGGCGCCGTCACCCCCCCCGCCGCGGCCTCCCCGCCACGGCGGTCGGCGGCGTCCCCCTTGGCTGGGGGGGCGGCGGCGGCCGCCGCCGCCGCTGCCGCCGCGAGCGCCGGCAGCGGCAGCAGCCCGGCCGGGGGGGCCCCGCCGGGCCGCCGGGGCGGCCGCTTTGCGCCCTCGCGGGCGGCCGCTTTGCGCCCCCGCCGCCGCGGGGCGGCCGCGCACGCCGCCGCCGCCGCTGACGGCGGCGCCGTCGGGGGGGGGTGGGGGTGGCGGCGGGACAGGCGCCCCCGCCGGCGGCGGCGGCGGCACGGACACCCCCCCCCCACCCCCCACCCCCCACCCCCCCCCAACGCCGCCGCCGCCGCCGCCGCCGCCCCCCCTCGTCGACGGAGACGGCGGGGGCGCCCCCCCCCTCGCCGCCGCCCCCATCGGGCGCCGCCCGCTGGTGGCTGCACCCCCACCCGCCGCGGGCGCCGCGGACCACCTCTGCGGGCGGCGAGCCCCGCGGCGGTGGGGGTGGGGGTGGGGGTGGCGGAGGCGGTGGGGGCGCGGGGGGGGGCGCCGGCCGTGGCGGGGGCGGGGAGGGGGGCTCGAACGTCGATGATGCGGTCCGGGGAGGGTGTTGTGGTGCGAGCGCGGACTCGGCCGGCCACGGTGGCATGGTGGCGCGTGAGAGGCAGGCAGGCCGGACTCACACAGCCACCAGCGGGGCTCACCAACGCAGAGCCCCATCTCCAATCCCCCTGACCCACATTTACAAGGAAGCGAGCGGGGTCAGAAGCCGTCGCGAACCTCCCTACGCGCCCCTCACGCGTTGACCCCCAACCCTCCTCCCACTCGCACGCGGCCCTCCTCTTTCTGCCCGCGGAAGCTCAAGTGCCCGAACCGAGACCGACGAGACACGCCACATGCAAAATTGCACCTTCCCCCCACCTCTCCCCCTCCACCATCTTAGCAAAGAAAGAAAGAAGAAAGTGAAAAGACCTACACACAAACGTCAGTGCTATTGGAACGGAGGGGTCGCGGTGGTGGTTATGTCGGCGGCAGTAATCCTGCCGCAGCAGCGGACGCTTCGGGGGCTTCTGGCCGTGGTGCCCTTGCAAGTGTACCGTGCTGTAGGCAGAGGTGGCTCTGGAGGCCCGTTCGTGGCTGGTGTCGCGGCGTGGGCTACCCCGCGGGAAGCTCCTAACCTACCCCGCCGGAAGCTCGTGACCGAGGCGTAGCGGGAGCGGCATCTCACGTTGGAGATGCTACTTCGAAGAGCTCAGAACAACGAAACATTGTCACCCATCCACGTCCTTGCCCTGATTGTGGGATGGGGGCTTGGGAGTTGGGACTTGGAGGTAGGGGGGGGTACGTAAAGTGTGGGGCGTGCGGGCTTGGAGTGGGGCGTGGGGAGTGGAGGCAAAGCGGCGTTTGTCTTCTACCAGAGTGGAACAGGTGCGCCACCTCGACAGGCGGCTTAGGTTGGGCGCTCTTAAAGCTGTGCCGAAGAGGATAGGACCCTTCTCTCGCGCGTCCAACTCCCCTGATACGCCGTTTCGAAAAAAACTCCGGCGCGGTGGCCCGCCTGCTGGCGAAGCACCTCCTGTCGGAGTTGCCGGCCGCGGTGGCGGCCGACCTGCAGCTCACGCCGTGCCCCCGCTGTGATCTGGTGGACCACACTGTGCGCGGTCGCCGTGGCCTGACCTCCCTGGTGGCCCACGCGGACAAGTACCGCCATAACCAGCTGCGCCGCCACGCGCGAGCGGCAAGTCCCTTACCGACACCGGCACCGCGCCTCGCCGGGGCAGCCGCGCAGATCGACGCGGCGACTGCTTCCTTCCCCACTGAGAACACAAAGCGCTACCTCGCTGCCTGCGCCGAGTGCATGACTGCCGGAGAGGCCTTCCTTGCCTGAGTCGTTCCAGGCCAGGCCTCGTGGCCCTCCATCGTTGCTGCTGGGGAGCAGACCCTGATGCACGAGCCCGCCGCTCTGGTACGCGCATGGCGCCTGCTGGGAGCCGAGGCACTCGAGTGGGTCTGGATGGACCCGGCGCGGCCGCAGGCTTGGCGTTGGCTTCTCCTTTTGCATAGCCTTCTGCTACACGGGCCCTGCCCGCCGCGCCCGGGCGCCTCGCCCGCCCAACAGCCTTCGCGCGCGGCGCGCGCCGCCCTCCTGCTGGACGGCGACTTCTCTGACGGTCTCGACGCCCGCGATGCAGGCATCTGGCGGCCGGCCCCGCGCGCTTCCCAACAGCCTGCACCGCCTGCATCGGCCGCCGAACCGGCTCTCGCCCCTCCCCCCCCCCCCCCCCCCCCCCCCCCCCCCCCCCCCCCCCCCCCTTGTCGACCAAGCTGACGCGCGGAGCCTTACCCGGGCGCAGAATCGCGCGCTGCGTTCGCAATCTACGCCCAGGCCCACGCCCTCCACCTGTCGGCATCGTCCACCAAGGCCCTCCCACTCCCGCTGCGACGCCGTCCGGCAGCGCGCCTGCCTAAGAAGGTCCCTAAGGCGACGAGCCAAGCGGGGTGTAGATCAACAGAAAAGGGAGCGCGGCATGCAGGGGCACCGGCACGGGGGTCGCCGGGTGGGTCGCTAATCTCAAAAACCAACGACGCGAGGCCCATCTTTGGTGCTACCATGGCTCCACGCGCCACGGCGGCCGCAGCCATCCGCCGCAGAGCGCGCCAGCGGGGGGCGCACCCCCGTCGACGGGACAGCGCCGCCCACTCACATGGTTGTCGCTTGCGTGCCAAGCCCGGCGTCGAACGGAGTTCGCCGTTTTCACGACAGCTCAGCGCTGCGGTCAGTGACGACGGCAAAACTCCCTACATGCACCTGGCACCCACCCCCCGTGCAACGACACGTGCCTCGACCGCGGCGGCGGCTTCGCCAGATGCCATCATCCCGGCGGCGGTTTAGCCTGCCGATACCCCAGCGGCGTCGTGGAGGCCCTCCCTTCCCACCCCGCTCTGTCCATCCTCCGCCTCCTTCTGATACTATGGCTGGCCCTGAGAGCTTCACTATGGCGCCACTCACGAGGTCGACGAGCGCACTCTCCCCCACGTGCATGACCACCACCCTGGCGCCTCTCCGGTAGCAACCCCGGCGTTGGCAACGGGCAGGGCGGCTGCAGGTTGCCCTCCAGATCTCAGCAGCCCCCTATCGGTTCCATTACTCCGCCCTCAACACTGTTCTGCCCTGCATGGTCAAGTGACAAGTCAGAGTGCTTTTTTCAAACCCAGTGGTCGTATTCCTCTCCGTAGCAAACCTCGATTTCTTCATTCTCCTTGATTAACCTGGTCACCCTGAGCAGGAGATTGTTAGACTGCACGAGCTCAGCATGCGACTCGACGGGTTCCGCACGCTGGTGAAACTCAGCGTTCGGAAGATGCCCGGTCTGCGGGGAGTTGGCCCATCCCGCGGCACAAAACAGAGGAGGAACGACAGAGACAAGAAGGTCAGCTGCAGCGGGTATCCCAGGTCCCGCGTCCCAGAAGCGAGCACCCGTCCGCACCTGCAGCGATCGCTTGCCCCAGTACTGGGCGGTTGCACAAAGGCTGCTAGGTAACGCGTTGTCACCGTACCGCTTGTCCTCCTCCGTGCGGTCTGCTTCGTACGCAGCGGCATCCAAGTCGTGGTAGACCACTTGGCCGTAGAAGTGCAAGATCAGCTCCCCTTCCAGAAAGTCACGTGCCGCAAAGAGGCCTCGTCCGGCCCCAGCAATGGAGGAACGACGCACATACGTGTCGCTGGCGGCCGCGTCCACAGCGAGAAGCGCCCGATGATCAACTCCATAGGCGAGTATGTCAGCGGCCGCAGCAGGCCAGAAGTCAACAGGCCGGCGCGCCAAGTCGCAAAGGCCTCGAGCCTGCGCCATGCCCGGCAGGCCAGCTACTGCCGCTGTCAAATAGCGGGGCACACGGGTATAGGACGGTCTCTCCTCCAGAGGCTCCCAGCTCATGAGGCCGAGCGGGGGGAGGAAGTGTGGAAGTCGATGGGGTGACGGTGAGGGAAGAAGGAAAGGATGTACGATCGAAGATGATGTGTGCTCGCGAAAGGCTGTGACTGACCGAGCGACTCTGTTCTCCCTGTCCAGCGGACAGTCCCCTTATATGCGCATGCCGTCGAGGGAAGCACGCTGAGCTGGCCGCTGTCGCTTCGCGCCACGGTCGGACGCCCATACTGTTGGCAAATCCAAGCGCCTGTGCAGCTGGAGAGTGAAGAGCTATCAGTGCAGCCTACAGGACGCAGACATGCTGCTCAGTGTGTGAGATGAGACGCGCACTGTGGCGGGGTTGTTTTGTTTATTCGGGCTGGGAGCCTGACGCCGTGTTGCATACTTGTTGAGCGGGTGCATTGCCAGGTGGGATAACTCGGGCAGGAAGCGCTGCAGGCATGCACTTCGATGTATATGGTAGGCGCTGCCTCGAGCAATGCTACTGCTTCCGCTGAGGTCACCAAGGCCGTGTACGTCGACGCCCCTCAATGACAGTGCGCACCGAGTACTGAGATTGCTAAATTGCACATTCAAGTGCGGAGTTACCTGCTGCGCCTTGCGATCAAGCCATGCTATTGGTGGATGCGACCCGTGAAGACGACTAAAGTCAGAAGAGTAAGAGAATTTGTGTGAGGCGGTCAAAGTTCTTCGAGCCGTGCAGCAAACCACGGATTGCGGCTTCTGTCTCTGGCAATGGGCAGCAGATGACTGCCGACACCTTGGTCGCTTTCACACAATCGGATTGCCCGCTGGGATTGTGAACGACCATGAGAGACAGACGTGTGTCACTCTCTGGGCCGAGGACGCCCTGGCTTTTCATTGGCCGAACTGTACACGTGTTGCAATCGAGTTTAGTGGTCCACCTCCGACATGAGAAACGCCGCAGCACGGTGTCCGGGCATTTTATAGAAAAGCACGATATCTAGAGCAATCTAACGATTAATGAAATTACGTTCGTTTTTCTCGTGACAACCGGGCTCCTTGGCTAGAGTCGGTGTTGTCAAGAGTGAAACTGCTCATGTGTCGTTGCGAAGTGCGTTGGCGGATCTATTGCAGTTTTCCGATTTCTTTTCCCATGTGGACAAGAGCAAGAGCAAGTGTACAAGAGCAAGGGCCAATCGCATGCTCGCAGCAGAGGGCTTACCAATGGCGTGCTGCAACACGTCTGTCGGAAGAACCTGATTATTGGCTATGGCCACAACTGCTCTCGCAACGAACGCTGGTTGGTCAAAACACTCTTGTTTTTTCATCGGATCTCGCAGGTTGGCCCTTTATCTCAAGTCATCTCTGTCAAGAACAGTCCGAAGCGCTCAGCCGGTGCTTGTTCTGCCCTCGAAGAAGTCAGAAATCCCGAGAGAACCCCCGATCACACTGTTCGTGCAACAACGGACCCTCATGCAGAGCAGTCATTGGCCAGAGTGGCAGCATCTGAGTCATATCATTGGTCAAACACAGTTTGCTCTTGCTCTTGTCCACATGGGACAAAATAGGGAGAGCTGCAATATTCTGGTCTTGTCGAGGGGAAGAACAGTTAGGTACATATGTACCCTGTTTTTTTTTTTTTAATCTCTCCACGTGCAGTCGTGCACTTACGCATGTGTTTGTGTCGTGCGACCTTCGTCCTGCTTGCCCTGCAATTTCGTTCGCTTCCGCTGAGACCGCAGCCGTCAGCGTCGGCGCCTCTCCGCGCTTCACGGCTTTCTCCGTTCTGCCCATTGTTCCCACTAGCCACAGTCCCGCAGCGCCTCTTCACGCCGCGCAAGTCCATAGAGGACAATAGCAGCGACATTGCCAAGAGCAAGGCAAAAATGTGCCTGCCACAGCGTCAGCGTATCTGCGCGTGCCCTTCTCGATGGGCCCTCTCACACCCCGCATACATACGGCTTCCTCCTTCGTCAAAGAGAAAGACAAGGAAAACATGTATCACTGTTTTACTGCGGTGGTCGCCGCCACCGAAGCGGCGGCCACCATATGGCCCTCCATGCGGCGGTGACGGCGGGCCACGAGGCGGCCGCCGTGGAGGCCGCCGCCGCCGCCGTTGACCGGTGCCTTGCGCTGGCACCCGCCGCGGATGCCGTCGACGGCGGGCAGGGGGGGTCGAGGGCGGCGGTGGCGGGGGAGGTGGCGGCGCCGGCGCTGATGCGCTCAATGGCCGCCGCGCGGACCGCCGCCGCCGCGTGGACCGCCGACCGCGCGTGGGCGGTGGTGCCCGCCGCCGCCGCTGCCGCGCCCGACATGGTCAAGCACAACGACGAGGCCGGCAACGACGACGACACTGCCGACGGCGCTCTCCACGCCGCCCCCAACACCACCACCGTGCCAGGTGAGACAGTGGGGGCGGCGGTGGCGGCGGTGGCGGCGGACGTCGCCGTCGCCATTGGCGGTGCGCCCCCCTGCCTCTACCCGGACACTGCCTCCGCGGCGGTGAACGCGGCGGTGATGGCCGCCGAGGCGGCCGCCGCCGCCACCGCCGTTGGCACCCTCCTGACCGCGACGCGCGGCGCCGACGGCGCGCGGGCGGTCTTGACCGCCGCGGCTGCCGCGGCGGCGGCGGCGCACGCCGGCGACCCGCTCGTCACCGCCCCTGCCAGCGACGTGGCGGGCGCTGCCCTCACCACCACTGCGCCTTCTGCGGCACCCGCGGCGGCGGCGGCTGCGGTGGCTGCGACCGCCGCGGTGTCGGCGGGGGGACCGTTCGAGCCGCCCGTGGATGCGGGCGGCGGCAGCGCAGCCCCGTCCACTTCCATCCCATCGTCGTCGTCCTCTTCCCCGTCGTCGCCGCCGCCACCACAACCGTCGTCGCCGCCACCGCCACCGTCGTCGCCGCCACCGCCACCGTCGTCGCCGACACCGCCACCGTCGACGCCGCCGCCGCCGCTGCGGCAGCGGCCGTCGCCACCCCCCACTTCAGACGTGGACGACGCGTCGCGCCCGCCACCCTCTGGGTGCGGCACCAGAGACAGTGCGCGGCCGCGGTCAGCAAGCCCCCTCTCGCCCCTCTTAACCTACCCGCGGCGCGGGTGGCGGTGGCGACGGCGGGAGCGCCGCCGGTGCCGACGGCGGCGGCGCGAATTCCTCCACCCCCCCGCCCGCGCCGACCGGGGTCGTCCCCGCACAGCTGGCCGGCGCCGGTCAGGGAGCTGCCCGTCGACGCGCGCGTCATGCCGTCGCTGCCCACCGACGAGGACGCGCCGGGCGAAGACGGCGGGGTCGGGTCCCCCACCCCCCTCCCCTCGGCGACCGCGCGGCGGCCGACGGGGTGCGCGGCAGCCGTGGCACCGGTGCCGCCGCCGGAGCGCGCGTCGCGCGCGCGTCCCGCGTCGGCGCGGTGCGGGCGACGGCGGCGCAGTGGCGCAACCGCACCCGCCGGTCCGCGGCGTGCACCGCTGCGAGCGCCGCCGCGGCGACGGCGAGGAGCGCCGCGCGCCGCGACGCGGCCGCCGCGCCGTGTCGCCCGCGAGGACGCGGCGTGACACGTCAACGACGGAGCGGGGGCGGGCGTCCATGTCCGCCGCGAGCCGCCCGTGGGCGTCGTCGAGATCCCCCTCGCGCCGAGTGGCGCCGGTCCCCCCTGCGGAGCGGAAGCGGCGGGAGGCGGCGAGCGCAGCGCCAGCGGTGGCCGCCGCGTCCGCGTCGGCGCGAGCGTCGAGGGGGGGGGGGAGGCATCACTGGCTGAAGGAGACCGAGGCAGCTGGGGCGAGTGAACGGGGGGGGAGGACGTGAGGGGGGGGGTGGGGTGCGCCGACCCCGGCCGATCCCTCTGCCCACCATCGCCGCCGCCCGCCACCGCCGCCGCGGGGAGCCTGACCGTCCACCGACCCTCCCCCCCCCGTCGGGTGCGACCCCACCACCGCCCCTGCGGGGACGACAGGGAGCCCTTGCCCACAGGCGACGCGGAACAGGCCCGGCGTGGGCCAACCGACGTCCCCCGCAGGGGCGGCGCCGGGGGGGAGGACGACGGTGAAGGGGAGAGGGAGGTTGGCGGTGCCGTGGCTCGTACCTCCATGTCTTGCAGCCCGCTAAACGCGGGCCCCCCCGACGGCTCCGTCGGGGCGACCGAGTCCACTGCGTCGACCGGCAACCGCCGGCCGCGCGGTCGGCACAGGCCGGGTCTGGGCGAGCGGCGGCGGTACGCAACGAGCGCAAAGCAGGCCTCGGCGCACGGCGGCAGACCGCGCACAGACCACTCAACCGGCCGGGTCACCAGCGCTGCAGAGCGTAGCGCGGGCAGATGGGGGCAGCGAGAAAGAAACGTCCCCCCCCTTCCCCCCACCCACACCACCATGGAATCGCAATCTACCGCGGCGGCGCCCGCCGGCTCTTCTTCATCAACGCCGCAATTCGCTACTTGGCGGTCAGTGGTCGCTCGCCCCCCCGCCGCCGCCCGTCGCCGCGCATGCCACCGCCGTCCAAGCCCGCCCCTGCCGCGGCCAGCAGGTGGCCGCCGGGGAAAGCGTTGCTCATGCCGCGCGACCCAAACGCCGCCGAGGTGGGGGAAGGGGCGCCGTCGACCGCCGGTCCATCGGGGGGGGGAGCTTCGGCGGTACCCGCCCCATCGGGCGTTTCGGCGTCCACCGCCCAACCGCCGCCTCCGCCGTCGCCACCGTCGGCGGCTGCCGCCGCGTACGCCGCCAACGGCGGCGCGAACGCCTCCTCAAACACCACCCCACCCTAACCATCGTCATCGCTGTCGCCGCCGCCGCCGCCAGTGGCCGCCACACCGGGATCCCCGCCGTCGGCGGCGACGCCTGCCGCGTCGCCCGCCGGCACGTCGACGACGCCGGCCACATCGGCGGCGGCGGCGACCACGTCACGTACCTATGCCCAGAGGCCATCGAGGTTGACGACCGCCGCGCCGGCCGCGAGGCGCACGGCGACAGGCGCGCCGCCGCCGCCGGCCGCTTCACGCCGCAGATCGCACGCGACGGCGTCGAGGCGGCGCCGCCACGCGGGGGTGGTCACCGAACGGCTGCCGAAGGCGAAGGGTTCCCGCCGAGCGCCAGCGGCGGCACGTCAACGACAATCATGTCGCCACCTGACGCCGTGCCGGCGGGTGGGGGGGACAGCGGCGGCGGCGGCTGCGCTGCCGCCCCACCGCCCGCCTCTGCAAGCACCACCGTCGCCCAGTCTGCCGCCGACACGGTCGGCGGCGGGGCTGTGAGGGTAAAGGCAGCGGTGAGTAGCTGGAGCGCCCGCCGCACGTCGGAGGCGAGCGGCGGCCACGCCGCGCGCGGCGCACGTCGGCTGTCAGCGGCGGCAGCGACGGTGGGGGTGGCGGGGGCGGCGGGGGGCTAGTCGGGACGAGACCCGCCCGTAGGTGGGGGTGTGTGCGGCCGACCGCCGTGAAGGCCGACCGAAAGTGGGCGGCGACTTCGGCGGCGGCGGCGGTGGGGGCCGCGGCTGCGGCAGCGGCGGCGGAGGCCGACGCGGTCGTCGCCGCCACCACCCACCCCCGCATGGTGGCAACGGCGACCGCGGATGCAATGACGAAGCACTACTCTGTATTCGCGGCGGCCGCCGATTCCTCAAGCACCGCCTCCATTTCTACCATCTCCGCGTAGAGCCCCTCAATAGTGGCCTCCATGGCCTGCACACGGTTGTGGACCTCAAGTGCCTTTCCCGCGTCGGCACCAGCGGCGGCCATCTCCTCTCCGAGGCCCACCAGCTGCCTCTCCAGCTCCTCGATCTCGGCCTCGACAGCCGGGAGGCGCTTCTTCGCCCGCGACGCCCGTCGACTCGCCTCCTTCTGCGCCTTGAAGGCAGCCACACGCACTTCCTTGTCCACACACCCTGCGACGCCACTCTTATCGGCGGCAGGTGCGACCGCTTCAGCGTCCAGGGTGGCCACGCCGTCGGTAGGGGGGGTTATCATTGCCAGCGCACTTTTGGGGACGCCGTCAAAGACGGTTGCCGTCTGATGCTCGACGACAATACAATGGGTGGCGACGCGCTCGATGAGGCGGCGGTCATGCGAGACGATGACGACCGCACCGTCAAAGGAGACGAGAGCATCGCAAATGGTGTCCACAGACTCAACGTCGAGGTGATTGCTGATTTCGTCAGCCAAGAGGACGTTGTGACTCTGGACGACAAAGGACGCGAGGGCGACGCGCGCCTGCTCACCGCCAGACAAGTACATCATATCGCGCAGCGCGGCGCTGCCACGAACGCCCATAGCTCCAAGAACCGAGCGCAGCCGCTCCACCGTCTCATCTGGCGCGATAAGCTCGAGGTGCTTCAGCGCAGACAGGTGGGTGGGAAGGTCGGCGGCGAGGTCCTGCGTGAAGACGCCGCACGAGACTCGCTCGTCGCCCACACGTCGCACCGCGTCGGCGTTCAGTGGCGCAAGCTTCCCGGCAAGCACACTGAGCAACGTCGTCTTTCCGACGCCATTCGGGCCGCAAATTCCGTAGCGGCAACCGCGCTCAAGGACCAGCGACACGCCGCGAATCAGCGGTGCGTCCGCATCGTAGCCAATATCCGCATTCTCCAACACGACGGACTCGCGCGCACACGCAGGCGCCGGCGGGAGCGTGATGCGCATCTTAGACGTATGCCTGTCCTCTGCATCGAGGGGCGCGGGTGAGCTGCCTGCCGCTTCTCGAAGCAGCTTGTCGAGCGCCTTCTGCTTGCTCTTCGCGCTCTTCGCCTTGGTCGCCTTGGCCCCAAAGCGTGTGATGTAGGACTCGAGCTTCTCTGCCTCTGCAGCCGTCTTGGAGGCCGCGTTTGCTGCACTAAACGCCCTCATTTCCTTCTCCTTCAGGTACGCACTGTAGTTGCAGCCAGGGTACTCTGCGAACTGCCCGTCCGCAATCTCCACAATCTTCGAGCAGCACCCGTCAAGCAGCGGTACGTCATGGCTCACCAGCACCACCGTATGCCGGTACTCCCTCAGGTAGCGAGCAAGATAGGCCTTGGCCGCCGAGTCGAGATGGTTGGTCGGCTCGTCCAAAAGGAGTACACTCGGCTCCCGCAGCAACAACCTGGCAAGCGCCACACGCATCTGCCACCCGCCACTCAACTCAGCGCACCTTGTCTCCCAGTCATCCTTTGTGAAACCCAACCCTCCAAGAACCCGGGCAATGCGCGTATCCTGGTCGTACCCGCCGGCGCGCTCAAAGTCCTGCATAGCCTTTTCATAGCGCTCTGCGCCGCCCGCCTCGTCAATCGTCGCCTCCGCCTCCGCAACACGCACCTCCGCCGCCCGCAGGTCCCCCATCTCACTGCCAGCCTCCTCCCATACGCTCCGCACACTGCCGCTTACAGCCTGCTGAGGGAGGTAGCCAAGACTGGCGCCGACGCCAAGTTGTACCGCCCGCTTAAAATCGTCGCCCGCAATCGCGCGGAGGAGGGTGCTCTTGCCAGCTACGGAGCGGAGAAAGACAAGAAAAATAATACACAGAAAGAGACGAAGTCAGCAAAATCTGCCCCCTCTAAAGGAGATGCCGCCTTCACACACTGCTGGCAGAGAGAAGAGGACGAGTGCCAGAGAAAAAAAAACACGCTTACCCCCATTGGCGCCGACAATGCCGACGCAGTTCCCGGCCGTGAGCGCCCAGCGGTCAATGTAGACAAGGTCGCGCGTGCCCGCCTGCAGGCGCAGGTCAGAGACACTGATGACGGCGCCGCCGCCCGCTGCTGCGCGCGGCGTGAGGCGGGCACTGCGGGAGGGAGTGGGGGGGGTGCGGCGAGTTCGCACGGTTGGCGATGGTCGCCGCCAAGTCAGGACGCAAGGGGGGGCGAGAAGGGACGAGGGGAGGAAGGCGGGCGGGGGGGGCATGGCGAAGCCGAGGACGAGAGGTGACGGGTGAGCCGGGGAGGGAGGAGGCGAATTCGGGAATGGAACGTGGTGGCGGGGAGTGTCTCACGATGCGGCCGTCAGTTCGAGGGATGTCTGTAGCAGCAGACCGAAGGTGGACGCTGACGGACCCAAGTGGTGAGGCGAAGTGTGGGGACGGCGGCTGGCAGGAGGTCGCGGAGTGTGGCCCACGTGCACCTGACCTCAAACAGCTGCTTCACAGGACATCAAGAGTTCGATCGCAATATCTAGACTGAGATCGACCATATGAATGGCGCAATGTGAATATGTCGAGTAGGGTTGCCGCGGCGCAGCACTGCTGAGGTATCGCCTGTCAAAAGTTTCTTGCTTTTTTGGGACATTCTCGAACAAATACCTGCATAAAACCTGCATCGACCCCCCGTCGAGGCATCACATTGTGCGTCCCGTAAAAAGTGGACGTGCACGGGTCGTGCAGTGTGGGTTTGATTGGTCCAGTGGCCGATATTTGACATGATCACGACACGAGCACGTCCACTTTTTACGGGACGCACTGTAGACACCGCATTCCCCCCCGTTCCTTGCTTTCTGCCTAAAACACCTCGGGCGATTGATAGTCGCCACTTCCCTTGGTATGAACGGAAGCGAACGGGGCAGGAGAGCGCTCTCGTGAAGCGCAAAGAAGCGACTGACCATCGCTACGCTTCGGAGCAATGTTATACAGCGCGTTTGAAAACCGCGCAATCCCTCGCACTGGTGAAGCAACAACCTGCGCGACGACAGCTTTCGAGGGACCGCACGGAGAAATCTCTCCGCTTTGCTCGACATCTACGGCATGGATTCTGACCAATGGAACACACCATCCAGCAAACGGCAGCGCCACCGCTGTTGTCCACACTCAGTTAAGACCCCCTCTGAGCGGACATAGAGGTTTTCGAAGGATTGCCAGCGCCCCATTGGCGGCCGGTGAAGATCTGAGGAGTAAGCGCCTGTGGATTGGTGACAACGCATTGTGTCAGCTTTCAATCGA
The DNA here is from genome assembly GCA_009829735.1 of Pyropia yezoensis. Classification (NCBI taxonomy): domain Eukaryota; phylum Rhodophyta; class Bangiophyceae; order Bangiales; family Bangiaceae; genus Pyropia; species Pyropia yezoensis. The sequence goes on from CM020620.1 coordinate 6,774,270, forward strand.
GAGGGATCCGAACCAGCTCGCAAGTCGGAAACGCGGCTCGTCGCACCCTGCCGGATTGCTCGAGCGGGGGCACCCTCAGTCGGTTCATGAGCCCACAACATTGCGCTGTCCCCGCCCCCCATCGAAACACCGCGACAGAAATTCAAACTGCTTCATCCCAGCCTTCTCGGATGGCAGTGCCGAGTCTCAACAATGATTGGGCCGCAACGAAGGATCGGACTCGGTTCTGGCCCTCTCAATGGGAGTCATTCGCGCGGGGTGCACGTACCAGTCGGCGCGCACGCCCGACAAGCGCCACGATGGTCTGCCCAGTAATTGACTGGCCCGCGCCGCTGCAGTCCCTACTCGACACCGAAGGAAGCCCTCACCACACATACGGGCGCTAGTCCACGCCGCGGCTCACCAGTGACCGATACACCTGGCACGTGAGTCTCGCCGGAGGCACACACCAAGACGTGATTTGTTTACTCTATTCCCAGGCTCATTAAACAGGCCGTTTCGGCTTCCAACAACTCCTCATAGTGGTCCTCGCCCTCGGCAGCCGTCCCAGTCACGCTACGGCGGTACGAATCAATTTTGCAAACAGCTAACGCCAAATTATCCGCGGCCCACTTGGCCGCCTCCTCTGTCTGCTTCTCAACACAGGAGGCAGACTCCAGCCGAGGTCCCCCAGCGGTCGCCCGTCCTTCGGCGGTCCGCATGTCATCTTCACGTTTGGCTTCCCTCGATCCTTGCTGTGCTGAGGCCCTCCGCAACCCGCAGTTGTAGGCATCGTCTCCGGGCCCCCGGCTAATGGCCATGCGCCGAACATACGCCAGACAACTCTCTAGGAAAGTTTCAGCGGCGTATTGGCTAGCATTCTTGTTAAAGTGGCCGTGCCAGGCCTCCAGTCCTTGCTCGCTGTACCGGCCGAGGCTGCCAAAGGTTTCCAGGAAGTCCGGCGCGTGGCAAGCCAGGACGTGGAGCTTGGGGGTGATGGACGACCACTCGAAATTCTCCTTCACGCCGTACACCAGCTGGGAAGCGTTAACCCTAAATCGTGCCACGTCAGCCTCGAGTATGGAGGCCACTGCCGTCAGCACAGGCAAGAGCTCCCCCCATAGGGCGCACGCGTCAGCGTATGCCTTGCCGACCCGCGAGGGTACACTCTCGGCCAATAGGTCGCTCACAATGGACAGCCGCCGCCCGATGATTTGGCACTGTCGGCCTTCAAAAGCACCCCCAAAGTAGGGCTTAGGCTTAACCCGCACTGAGTGCCGAAGCACGTCCGCGAAGTCCGTAGCATAGCCTTGCGCTCGCGTCAGCCCGTTGTACGAGTACACGATCTCAATTCCCAGGCGCGGGAGCCACACTGTAATACCCAAAACCAAGTGAAGGGGCATAGGGGAGATGTGGCTGGGGTCGATGATGAGCAGTGGCCGTCTCTCAATAGCGAGGTGCTGCTTCAATGTCAACGGAGTACCTCGACTGGCATTGCTGCCATCGCGGTACGACTCCGCCATTTTCTCGAATTGGCGGCGGGTGCGGAGGGTACCAGGTGCCTTGCTCCCAGCCTGCATGTCACCGTACTTGTCGACCAATAGGCCATTGCGCGCTGTGCGGCGACGCATCGCTGTGCAGTAAAGGCACGGCATGCGACTGCTGGCCCCCTTATGGCCAAGCCAGAGGGTGACGAAGCCGTAGTCACCCGTCAGGATGAGCCGCACAGCTCGGCGCTTCCCAGACACCACCACGCCTCGTTTCCGAAGCTCATCAATATCTGGCACATGTACGTCAGCCATTATTGAGAGGGCATCGTGGTCGGCCTTCTTACAGGGAAACACGCCAAAGAGAAGAGTGTTCCCTTGACTGCGCGGCCTTTCTTGATTGAGAATAGAGAGAAATGCTTTACATGAGCTTAGTTGACCACCCTTGTCAAGCCCGAAGCATAGTTGGACGTCGCGCACCGCAGGGTCTGGCAGATCCCCAGGATTTTCTTGATCCCCGAGCTCAGACACAGCGTTGATCTCCTTGCCATACGTGTAACAGCCGCTCGAGGAACTAGCCCACGGCCAGCAGTTCATCGAGCAGCCCTTGTACCGCGGTGCGTGGCGTGACAAGGAAGGCCCCCTGCCCGTCAGACACCACGAGTTTCCTTGCCTCTGCCTGGGCCGTCCGGAGGTCGCGCCGCAACAGCTCCCGACTGGCCAAGCCGCTGGCCGGGCCGCCCAACAGCAAACGCACACGTTGCCACAGGGTCGTGCTCATATTGTTGTCCAGGATAAACTGGTTCTGCACGCGAATAGAGAGGGCGACGTTCGGCACCGCGACAGGGGCCACCGCCACGCCACCACTCTGGTTGGCCCGCCGGCACAAATCCCGTACAGCTGCAGAAAGAAACCCGGGCTCAATCCCCAGAACCTGGCCCACTGCGGCAGAAGCCAAACCTGCTCGCCGCGGCTTCTGGCGTGGGCCGACCTCGTCCTTGCGGGGTACGACACCACGGGTGTACATACGTGTGCCGCCGCTAAGAAGCTTAATCTTGATTTCTTCTGGGCGCTTTTCTCCCGAACGGTGGGTAACCAACGCCGCTGTGGCGGGCGCCCCACTGGCCTTCCCAGCCACGTCAGCCGAGGCGCGCTAAAGCAGAAGAGCCACGTCCAATGGCTTCAGCCACACCGTCTCCAGATTGGCAGGCGCCACGTGGAAGCCGGGGAGAAGGACAGTTTTGAAGTCTTGATAGTGACCGCCGGACCCAGTCTGCCTATTGCGGACGGACCTCGTGCGGGCCCTCAGGTAGCACACGGAGCACGTGCCAGTGGGTGCCCCGCGAGTGTCAACAGGCCCTGAAACGCTGCACTTCCGCAAGGGCGCGGCCGCCGCGAGTGCGCCAGCTGCTCCCACTTTGTTGACCCCCATGGTTACCGCCTCCCGCCATCGCCGGCCAGGCTGACTGTCTCGCACAAACGGAGACGTGCAGAGGGAGCAAACAAACGCCAGTGGTGTACCTAGAAAGGCTTTACGGACTCAGAGAGATGCATCCAAGCTGAACCAGTCAATCAGGGTGCCCATGAAGCATGTGGAAGCAGATCCCCGTAGCAAAAAATTGGGCAACGGTTCCAGGGGTTCCAATGGGTGAGAAAGGTTCAGAAAGCCATTGCGCATCCACTCATGCAGGCAACTATCCAAGAATCGCTTCGCACACGACCGCTCTTGGGCTTGATAGAACATACTGGTCAGGTTGATCTCGCGTAATACCCGTAATGTCCTCAGCAAGAAATCCCTCAGGTGCGGTGTGGCACGGAGGCTCAAGCATGTGTTGAGTGGAAGACTTCCCCGGGCTCTGGCTTGGCTGCATCGGCAAGGGAAGCGCACAGGGTGCGCACCTTCGCAGACTTGGTGGAACAGCCTCCACGGCTTCCCTCTCGTCGACGGCCCTCACAGAGCACACCAGAGCACCCATCTTTCACAAATTGTCGAAGGTTTCTTCACGGAGCACTGTATTGAGCTAATACGCTGTGTCCGCCCTTAACTGGGTGTGTGTCATTGGTTGACAGAACACCGGCAGCGGCCGTCGTGTCGGTCATCCTTGGGAAGATTCTCTGGCCTCGGCCCATCCCCTCGATCTTAAAAGAAAAATCCTGCACGAGCAGTTCATTTTCGTGCTCGAGCAGGGCAAGAACTTGCACAACGAAGCAAGAGATCTGGCCAAAATCGGGCTTGTATCTTGACAGGGGATAAGCAGTGCTGCGCGGGCGTCCGGTCGCAGCCGGGCGTCGTCGCGGTGGGTCTTTCTTGTGACCCGGGAGACTCAGATATGTAAGTCCAGATGCAGATAAGTAAGCATGGAAGTCGTATCGCTCACACGCAATGGTTTGAAATGCGTGATAAACGCCCAACCTGTGTTTGATACTTCCACGTTGTTGACCAATCGATTCTGTGCATGGGTAGATAGATATGGCCACCAACGAACAGATACATTGGCAGAATGCTCAGACATAGATTGAACTGGTTTCACAGTCCAGTGTCGTGCCGTTGGAGGATGTGATAGAGAAAGATGCGTCGGTCTTACTCGGGACCCATCGAGGTAGCTTCGAAACAGAAGTATGCACACATGTGGAGCTAGGTACACAGAAAAACAGGGCGCTATACGGCAAAATGTTCGTTTGCGTACACGTGCAGAAGTGGAGAGAAGCCTTTCCCTCATCCGTGCCCAGCGCACGGCGCTGGCGTACAGAGGCGCTGTCGCACGCTGTCTGTCAAGCCCGCCACCATCAACGGCGCCGCCAGACACCCCGCCTGAGGAACTCGCCACGACAGTACCGCAGGTGGGCGGTCTCCGACTCCCCGTAGCACCGTAGGAAGTTCTTAGGGCGACCAGACCCCAACTCATATTGGGCAAAGCCATGTATAAACTCGAAACCACTGAGGGCCACTTCCCAGGTGATACCTGGGAAGTTCTGTTTGGACAATTGTCCAGCCATCCGGCAGACCGGTTAGAAATAGGGAATTTAGGCGTAGTTGACGTCGGTCGAGAGAGTTTATGAATGGCGATGGCGAATGGCAGGGACCCCCACCGTCGCCCCCCAACGAACCCCTCCCCTCTGGGCTTCTATGACGGTCTCGGGCAAGGGTGTAAGGTCTGCAAGCTGACCCACTCAGTGTGCCTTAGTGCGCATCCCCCCAGGAGAGTGTTCCCTGTGCGTTGTCCCTAACAGCTTTATACAGTGCTACACTCCCCTCACCGTTCATCCCCTTCCATCTTCCGTCTCACTCATCCCGACCCCAAGCTGTACCACCGCCGACCATCACTGAGCTGCCTATGGTCACACCCTCCCAGCTTACTGGAATATTCGCCACAGTGAGCAGCAGGCGGCTGCCACAAGCGCCACCGCCACAGCCACCATCCACCGCCGCACAGCAGACGACGGCTGCCATCCTCGCTGCCCTTGCCGCTGCCGAAAACCATGGAAAGAAGCTGGCAGATCAGCGTCCAGCAGTAACTGCCAGGAGCGCATCTTAAAGCACCACTCCCTTGACAGCATGTCTCGTCATGCTGTGCCGGTCACGCCCGCCAATTGCACTGTACTGGATGCCACCCACCACTACCAAGTGAGCGGTGAACACCACATTCATAGCCCTGCCGTCTCTCGCCACCGTGTGCAGCACACAGAGGCACCACGCACAGAGTTTTTGACTCCATCCACTACCACACAGCCGGCGAGGGCCACCTCTCCTGCAGCCCATGCGGGCACCGACGGGAGAAGCAGCCTGCTCCGGCACTGAGGGTGGCGGCACCTGTCCCTTCTTCAGGACTGATGAGGACAGGGGGCCCCTGCGCGCCTGCTAAGCAGGTGTAGCGACTTGCGGTTAGTCTCTTCGCGCAAAGGAGAGCACACTCCATCCCTTAAATATAGACTGTCCCGGATCGCTCGTCGATGTACTTACGAATGCATCTCCACAGGACCCTGCGAAGTAAAGGCACCGTGCGCCCACCGCTATTCCACGTGTGCATGGTTTCCACTTCATGCCAATGGCGAGTCCTGTCGTCTGGGCCTCAGTGCGCGCCTGTCCCCGAGCTCGTGAATGAATGGCCGGATGGTGGCGTCGCCTTCTGGTCCAGCTGCCCTCGCTGCCCCCTCATCCCCCACCTGCTTTGCACGCACCGCGCTCGGTGCTGGCATGGCAACGAGCGGGGATGGCAGGGAGAGCAGCCATGGCTGCCCACGGCTTTCATGCAGCAGGAGGTCCACCAACGGTGCGGCGACGGTGCACACTCTTGGCTTGGCCAGCTGCGACCGCCGCACTACCTGGCAGCTTCGGCACTGCCCGCAGCAGATCCTGCATTGTCGAGGACTCCAGGCTCTACACGGCATGATGCCAGAGCAGCTGGCATGAGGGGGGGGGGGAGGTGCGGGGCGTCGCGTGTTTTGCGCGCGGGAGGAGAGGACCGTTGTGCTGGGCGGTTTCGTCGGTAGAGGGGCGCTCTGTGAGAATACATACACAAGAAAACAACCTTCTGTGCTCCCTTGGAGCCCCTGCCCTTCAACACACACCCACCGACCATGCACTCAACAGCGCCCAACCAGCGGCGTCCTCCGACTTCAACATACCCCTCTCCCTCCCAAATCTCCCTGCCCATAGTCATCTCACTGCACCATTCCAATAATTCTCCCCGAATATACCCCCCGCCGCCTACGCCAACACACCATCACCCCTGTGCTCTCTCAAGGTGGCCGGCCACGCGCGTTACAGGCGACTTTTCCGCTTTCCTTCCGCCGCCGGCAGCGCGGCCGCCGTCCATTCCCGTCAGCGATCACGCCGCTTGTCGGCGGAGGAGGCAAGTGACTAGTCTCTGGTGCGTTCTGAGCGCATGAGCGCCAACCGTGACAAGGACAAGGCCCACATCCGCGCGCTGGTCAAAGAGCAGGTCCAGGAAGGTCGGCAAGATGACGGGCGTCGAGAGCGTCCTGAACGAGGCCTCGAAGGAGGAGCTCGGGGCGCACCCTGCTGGTCAGCCGACGGGTGCGCAAGTTGCTGCGGCAATGGCGGAGCTCTTCATCTCGGCTGTTATTGATCGTGCATCGTCTGCAGCTGTTGCGGACAAAGCGCCTGTTGACAAGATTTGTATCGACGAGCTGCACATCTCCGTGGCCCGCGCGTTGACCATGCCGCAAATCCGCCGGGCGGACGCATTGCATGCAACCAACATCATCAAGAGCCTAGCGGTTGACCGCGCGGCGAGCGGGGATTTTGTGGCGTACCGTTTTCCCCCAGCGTCGAAGGTGCAGGGGACCAACAAACACGCTATCGAGAACTTTTCACCACACCAGCTTTGCTGCACTACACAAGATGGTTGCAGACATGCCAGCATCGGGAAACCAGGCGCCTGTCTTTAAAAAAAAATAGTCGTCGGTCACCTCTGCGCGCATGGACCGTGTGGACAACGCCGCGCTTGCTCAGATGTGCAACTCACTCAACAACAGGCGTTCACTTGCTCGGGAGCGTGTGTATGGAACGGGCGAGCACGGCGGCGTTAGGAACGCCCTCTCCAGCTTGGATCCACGCGTCAAGTTCCCCATGATCTTCGTAGATGCGGTCAAGCTGTCGCCCTAAAGGGAAAGCGTCTCGTCGTACATTGTGGCACGTCTGGCCCTGTTGGCGTCCGTGACGGAGCGCATCGCTCCCACTGTATTTTGTGGTGTGCCGCTTGGGGAAATTCCCTCTTTGGCCGCCGGCGAGCACCTCGTAGGTGTGTCGGCGTGATGTCTGTGCAACTTGATGTGCAGTGCTTCAGTTGCCCGAGTTAGATATGCTTATTGTCCTATCGGAGCGTTGTCAAAGCTCCCGACCATCTGTACTGCAACGGTATCGCCTGTGACCTACCGGGCGCATGCACTCAAGAACTCTATAAGGAGAACCGGGTGCCCGTTCTGGCCTCGGTGGGGAAGGCCCTGGGCTGGTCGCGCTTGCAGCGCACGCGTCTGTTCAACGCGCGCACGGGCAACTTCAACTCCTGAGGCGTGTCCGAGCGGGCGGGGACTCTTACAGTCGGCCCTCTTTGCTTGGAGCGCGCACTGTCGTGGAGCATCGCCCAGGTCCTGGGAGCTTGAACAGCTTTGCAAGGCGTGCACTACATCCTCACTCTGTCCATTTGGTGCACGCTATGTAATCGCACAGCGCGCTGATTTGGTAGGAGTTGATTCATGTCACGAGGAAACAACCATACCTGCTCTTCAAGACCTTGCGTCGGAGTTTTTAGCTTGAATTGACGCCCGAATGCGCCGTACAGACGCTGAATCCTTCCCTGTTGTGTCTTTTTTTGACAAGCCCAACCTTCACCGCTTGCGCTAGATGTATCTCTTCGCTCTTTCAGGGCTCCTCCGCGTCCAGCATGTGCGAGAGCTCTTCTTTGAGTGCTCGCATCAGCCGCTGAAGCAAGCGCCAGTGCAGGGTATTGGGCATAACGATGCCCGGGCGGCCATGCTCCCAGATACCCCACGATGGGCGGACAATCGCACCGCCTCCACGGCCAGTTAAGGCTTGCCTCCTGGGTTTCATGCTGACACACGATTTAAACTTACGTGGCGCCCGCCCAGTGGCCGAGAAGACGCTTGGGGGCCTCGCCGCGTCGCCAATTATCGCCGCGCCAGGCTGGCCCGTGAGGGGCAATTGCTGACATGGACAAGACGAGGCGCTTCGATTTGTGGCTAAATTAATCTGCCTGCACGCGACGCACGCGACGCGCGTGCCACCCGCAATCTCCATCCGATAATATGTGACCGTGTGCCCCAGCACGTCATTGCCCCAACAGAACACCGCAGGCAACAGCAGCGACACCCCCACCAACAGCAGCGACACCCCCCTCCCTTCTCCCAGGACCTCACCTCAACCATCGAATGGCGGACGACGACGGAACGACCGCCCGAGTCCCCTCGGGGCTGGGCAGCGAGGGAACATTGTAAAATCTCGGTCGATGCTACCCGTGTGTGGCGACTGAAATATGTGCATCATCTGGCAACATTATTCCCTGCAACTGACACGACCACCGTTCCTATTGCGCTGCGTTTCTTTCTTTTCCCTTCTTTTCTCTGCTCCCAGTGATGATGCTATTAAACTGGCTTTTATTGGCAAGATCTTGGTGTAGGGACCCTATGGGCCCTCCACGTGGGGGGACCTCGTAGAGGTCGCGTCGCACCCCTGTGCCCACCCTCCTAGTGAGGAGGACGGGGCCGATTTGGCCCCTTGGGATTTTACTGGCTTCCGATTGGTCCCCTCCTATGGAGATGGGACCGGGTCGCCATTGGTTCTGGAGCCCATGTTGGGATTTCCAGTGTATGGGAATTTCCCTTGACCGGAATTGGCCATTGGTCAACATTCCGGGATGGGATGCATTTGGGGTTTGGATTTTGATTGTGTATTTTGCGTGATTGTGAGATAGGGGAGATCTTGAGTGTTGGCACTGATGTCCGGCGGGGCTCCTCTTCCCCGTATCTTGGAGGTTCCTGCCCCGCTGGCAGGGATGATCCGTGGGGGAGGGGGCCCTCCGGACATGTTGGAGGGTTTTGATTGGCCCGCACGTGGCCCGGTGTGGAGGGTTGCTGGGTGCGGGTGAGAGAGGGTAAGAGTGTGCGTGGGGGTGCGCGTTGCTTCCCCCTTCTAAAAAAACAGACTTGCGTGTGCTTGAACACTGTCGTCCTGGTCGCGGATCCCCGCATGAACTAGCCAGGCGGTCGGCTGTTCGGTATCTCTCCTGTCTCCCCGCGCTCTTGGTGGGTTGCTTCTCTGTGTATTCTGGGTGCTACGCGCCTAAGGTACGTAAAACGACTACATTTGGTGGATCAGCGGGGGAGGGACTAGGTTCCTTCTGGCCAAAGGGGTCTACCCCTTCTTCTTACTCTTTCTGTGGTTGTGCTCTGTCTTCCCTAAGGGAACGCGGTTGTAGTGATGTCTGATAACGAGCAGAATCCCCCTCAGGGGGAGACGGGAGTCCTGGAGGGCGGTTCATCCGTGACGAAGGAGAGCGCGATTGAAGGCGCTGCTCCTCCGCGCGCCCAAGGGGCTGGAGTTGATGACCTGGCCACCCGTAGAGTGACCACCGGGCTACCCCCGCTGGCAATCGGTACGGAGGGCCCATCGGGCGAACCGTATTCCCGGCCGCGCGGGAAGCGCGAGGGAGGGCATTCAACCGGCTTCGGCAGTTTTCCTGGGATTCTCCCCTTCGCGGGGGTGGATTCTGAGGAGACGCCCACCCCTCCGGTTCCCCTCACGGGGGCATCGTCTCCTCAGGAGACACCTCGAGCATTTGTGGCCCCTGGATCGGATACTCCTACGGAGGAATGGAAGAAAGCGATGGTGGAGGCTGTAAGCGGCCTGCTGACTCCACTCAACCAACGGTTGAGTTTTGTGGAGCAAAGTGTGCAGAAACGGGAGCGCCAGCGTGGCCGGCAGCTCAGTTCTTCATCTGAGTCGACTTCGGATTATTCCGGAGGGGAGGCTTCGCCTCGCGAGCGCCGTCGGCGCCCGCGACCTGTAGTCCGAGCGGTTTCCGCTCAGGCAGCACCGGGGCGAGTCCCCCTACGGGAGATTCCCCCCAAAATTATTCCGGCAGACGATCGATATGCGAGCCTGCTGGACTGTGAGACATATGCTCTCAAGAACAAGGACAACCGAGTATCGGGAGCCGAGGCGCAAGGCCTGGGTAAGAAGCGAAAGGACCTGGCCAGTATATTTGGTCGCGATTGTGAATGGGGGGGAGACCCTCCTCTGGGAGTCTTCGAATTTCTCAACCGCTTTGTAAAAGCGGCAAATGATAATGGCCTCTCAGAGGGGCGAGCTTTGCTTCTCCTCCCGGAATTTACTAAGGATCCCTTGAAGAGGGACCTTTATCGAATTCGCCCGTCCGTCGATGATGGCCGGCGCACTGGGGAGGTGACATCCTATTTGGAACTTGTGATTTGGCTTCTGCGCGCGTACGCAGATGAGCATTTCCTGAATGAACAGGATGCCATTTTTTCATGGTGCCTCCCAAGAGGAGGATGAGACGGAGACGGCGTTCCACCGCCGCCTCATGGAACTCCACGCGAAGTGTGGATATATACAAACCTCGGGCCAGGTCCGAGCCCGCTTTATGCAGGGCACCTGGTGGGAAATTCGGCACGAGGTACGCAACTACGTGGCTGACCACCCTCATGCTCCTATTGAGCTGGTGGTACAGTATGCCCAACGGGCAGGAGATTTCCGGCGGCGGGTTCAAGCCGCCGCCGAGGAGTTAAAGGCGAAAGAAGACGCGGAGCGTAACGCTCGGCGCATGGCGCGTCGGGCTCTGGCGGCTGTTACGTCGTCACCCCAGGAGGTGGGGGAGGCCTCTGGCTCTTCCCGCAAGGATTATCGACCCTCTGGGGGGTCCAGATGGACGGACGGGAAGCGGGAACTCTTCCCCTGCCACGTCTGTAATAGTACCTCCCACTGGACGTCAAATTGTTCACACCTCCCGGAGGCGACTCGAGCACAGATGGCCAAGGCGCGCGCGGAGCGCAAGGAGGCCCGAGACTCCGCCCGCACTGGCGGGGCAATTGCTGCGGTCACGCCCTCCCGAAAAAAAAGGGGAAGGTAGATCGACTGAGTTCCCCCAAGGGGAGTTCCTCTGATTCCTCATCTTCGGGAAACGCGTAAGAGGCGGCCCCCCTGGAGCTTCTCCCACCATGTCCCCTGATACGGGGGGGCCTAAGAGGATTTCGCGCCGCCCCCCCACGAACAAGCCTGCATTATTGGCACTCCCTAAGGGGGTGAAACGGGAAAATGTTATTTCCGCGATTATGCCTTCATCCAGCTATCAGCTGGCTGTACATTTGTTTGCTACCGAAGGGTTAGAGCATGCTTTGCACGCTGTCCTGGATACCGGCAGCGGGCCCTCCCTGATTCGAAGCTCCTTGCTCCCGAAGGGAATGGGGCTCCAGCCCCTAGGGGAGCTGGAAAATATATTGTACTTTGACCTGAATGGGGGGTGGCTCCCCATTCGAGGAACTGTACGCTTGGGCGTACAAGTGGGAGACCAAGTCTCCTACGTCTGCTTTGGAGTGATTGATAATGTGGCGGTACCCGTCATACTTGGAAATTCATTTGGTGACACCGAGGTGAAAACCATCTCCTGTGAGGACCAGACAGTGACCCTCAAGACAGGGATGGTTGTCCCTACTCTCCGGGATATGGAGGATGTGGAAACGGGTCCCTTTAAGTGGAACCCTGTGTGCGCTTGTCCACAGGTCAAGACCGCGAAACTCATCTTGTGTCACAAGTTGAGGCTGAAGCCTGGGGTTATCTCGCACGTGAAGGTGCGAGGGAGTTTCCAAGGCCACGGGATTATTTCCGGGCAACCCCGTATCGCCTCCAAGTACGGTGTTCACGTGGCAAACGGCCCCGCGGAGCTAAACCGGGACGCCCCGTACACCGTGCAAATGATGAATCCTACGCCAAGGATGGTCCGCCTTCCCGTTGGGACTGTGGTGGCATCAGTATCATCCTATCAAGGACCTATACTGAGAGTCTCTCAAGAAGAGATGCAGAAGTTGAGCGAAGGTCCTGCGGTGAAGGAGGAGGGCACCCATTCTGAGGTTGACCTAGGAGAGGTCCCTGAAGCCCTACGTGGCCAGCTCTTAGAGCTGGTGGAGAAATACAAATCCCTATGGAATGGTACTCTTGGACTCATCAAGAACACCGTGCACCGTATCCGCTTAAAACCCGGGGCAACCCCGGTAAGGCAACATCCCTACAAGGCGGGGCACAAGCATCGCCAATTGGAAGGGGAACAAGTGGAACGAATGCGAAAACTCGACGTTATTGAACCCACCGAGGGCGAGTGGGCTAGTCCCGTAGTAATCGTCCCGAAGTCGGACGGTACGCCCCGGTTTTGCGTTGACTACCGGCAGCTTAACCTTGTCACGGTGAAGGACACATATCCCATCCCAAGGATGGATGAATGTTTGGACTCCCTAGGGGAGGCCAGGGTGTTTAGCACCCTAGATTGTAACGTTGGATATTGGCAAATTCCTATTGCACCAGAGGATAAGCACTTGACGGCCTTTACGTGCCATAAGGGCGTATGGCAATGTACGCGGTTGCCCTTTGGGCTCTGCAACGCTCAAGCGACGTTCCAGAGAGCTATGGATATTATCCTGGCTGGTGTGAAGTGGCAGACCTGCCTCGTATATTTAGACGATGTTATCGTCTTTCTTGTTCTGACGAGGAGCACCTGCACCACTTGGAACACGTTTTGAGTCTCCTCAAGGAGAACGGCGTGTCGCTGAAGGCGTCCAAGTGCCACCTCTTTCAGAGAGAGGTCGAATATTTGGGACATGTCATCCGCCCAGGGCGGGTGGCCGTGAATGAGAAAAATACCAAAGCCCTGAAGGGGTTGCATTATCCGCGTACACAAACGCAGCTGAAGAGCTCCTTGGGCATGTGCGGGGTATACCGAAGGTTTGTCCCGAACTTTGCCCGTATCGCTCGACCGCTGAACGTGCTGACTAGTACGCACCTAGCCAAGGAACTACCTCCTCCGACGGAGGAGACTCAAGCGGCGTTCGAGGAGCTTCGTGACTGCCTTTTGACGCCTCCTATTTTGGCCATTTCTCGGGAGGGAGCCCATTTTATTTTGGAGGTGGACGCCAGCTATGAGCAGCTGGGCTGTGCCTTGCTGCAAAAACAAGAGGACGGGGAGTATCTCCCCGTCGGGTATTTTAGTCGGGGTCTATCCCCGGCCGAGCGGAACTACTGTGCCACAGAAATTGAGGCACTCGGAGTGGTATGGTCAGTGACCTTCCTGCGTTCCTTCTTGGAAGGATCCGAATGTCTGGTGCGCTGTGACCATTCTGCCTTCACTTCTGTGATGACAAGCAATAGCCCTAATCGACGCCTTTACGGGCTGGAGGCTCTGCTTGGCGGACTTCTCGTACCAAATTAAGCACAAACCGGGGAAGGACCACAGAGTGGCTGATGCCCTGTCTCGCATTCCTACGGATGGCTTGGATAAGACACCTTTAGATGACCAGATACCCGTGTTGGCGGTGACCCGGTCCGCAAAGGCCCTCACAGACCGAAGCCCTACGGGCCTCGGGAAGATTACGCTTCGAGAGCTCATTGAGGCTCAGACCTCTGATGAGTTTTGCAAGCAACGCCGGATGGAGGGGCCTCTCATCCCTCCAAAGGATGCCCGTCGGCAGCGGAACGCCTTCTTCTTTGAAGACGACGATGGTGTACTGTGTCGCCACTCCCTACTCGGGGGGAATAACCAATGGGTCATCCCGGAATCGCTGCGGAAGCGTGTTCTGGAAATGTATCATGACGCGCCTACGGCGGGTCATCCGGGTTCCCGGAAGATGCACAGGACGATGCGCCAGTATTTTTATTGGCCCGCCCTAGTGGCGGATGTTTACGGGTATGTCTATAACTGCCCAGGATGCACCAAGAACCGCATATCGGATAGAAGGCATAAGTCTCCTATGAAGCTATTCCCCGCCCATGAGCCATTCCAATCGGTGGCCATGGATTTGCTGGGTCCCCTTCCGAAGACGGAGAATGGGCACACCATGCTCCTGGTGATGTGCGACCAGTTCACCAAACCGGTGAGGGCGGTCCCACTAACGGACACGACTGCCCTTGGGGTAGCCTCTGCGTTTATCGATTATTGGGTGGCTGCCTATGGCAACCCGGATTCTACTCCGACGGACAACGGACCTCAGTTTGCGGCCGTCTATTTCCAAGGAGTCATGGGGCTCCTAGGGATCTCCACAAACTATACGAATCCGTATCACCCACAGACCAACGGTCAAGTGGAACGGTATAACAAGACAATCATGCGGCGGCTACGGACGTATTCGTCAGAGCACCCGCGGGAATGGGATCGCTATGTGTCCCTCCTGACGACTGCATATAATATGCAGGCACATTCGAGCACTGGGGTAGCCCCAAGGACTTTTGTGAGCCCTCGGCGCTTGCCAGCTTCGAATATTGGGCGCTTACCTAAGGTACGCTCTGTGGACACGGAAGAGCCTGACGCCGATACGGCGGCGGTTCAATATGTGAAGGAAATGCGCCACCTAATCCCCCGGATGAGGAAGAATTTGGATAAGGCCCAAGAGGCCTACAAACGCGTTTATGACGCTGGTATACAACAAGAAAAAGAGACTATGTCTCAAGGAGATTGGGTTTATGTGAAATCCTATGCTAAGGGGCGGACGAAAATGTCGTCTAGGACGAAGGGACCGTATATGGTGCTAGGCACAGACGGGCAACGGTTTCTTATTGAAACACCTACGGGAGAACAGACCCAGAGTAAAGACAATATCATACGAGCTCCCCCGCCTAAGGCAGGGGACCCAGTATGGATGCGGGCACGGGAAGCCCGGGACGCGTTCAACGAATGCCCCGAGGAATCCCTGGGGAAGGACGTGTTCGAACAGATTGCCGGCCAGCAGTGGATGGAGGATGAAGAAGGGAAGCCCGACTTGGACTTCCGGGTGCGGTGGTTTGGCCACGGCCCCGAAGGAGACACTTGGCACCCCAAGAAGGGTGTGCCACGGGCTGCTCTCCTGAAGTATGCCCGCAGGCACAAGCTCCCCATCAAGGGACGGGACCGAGGTTCCCGACTGTTCCCCCAAGGGGAAGCGGAGGAAGAAGAGTAATAATCAGCCCCCCGACGAAGGGGGGGGAATACGGCAGAGCCAGTCCCTATGGGAAAGGTGGAAACCAACGCAAAACTATCCCTCATCCCTCCTTCTCGTACGGAAGAAAGAAAACACACAACACCTCTCTTCGAGAGGGAAGACTAATACCCCCACTTCTCGTCAGAATGGGAAGCAGTGAAGTAACGAGGGCCATGCCCCCCTCCACCGTAAGCTGCCTCAGCGGCACTACGGAGAGAAAGACTGGGGACCTGCAACATGGTATCCATGTTGGCCCTCCCCAGCTCCCGATCCAGGCGCTCTGCGAGCGCCTCCCGAGAAAGAAGTGGCAAAGCCACCGGAAGCATGTCTCGCCAGTCTCCACGGGTGGCGACTATCGCCGCCAGATCGTTGGCCAGGCCCGTATACGCCCGACACAACCCCATCACGAGGGAGTCCTCGACGGCATCCCGAAGAGCAGGGGGGGGCGGGTCAAAGACCTGCCCCAAAGCGGCCACAGTAGTACCCGGGATGGGACGGGGCAACGCCAAGGGCGAGCCCCCCCTGCGGAACGGAGCCACAGGCTCTGGCACAAGAACACAGCGCCCACCCGGCGCCCTGATCTCCTCTCCCGGAGAAAAGCTCCGTGGTGGAGGCGGTCTAAAGGACCTACCGCTGGATGAGCCTGCGGACCCACGCACTCCGTAACTCCCCTTAGGGGAGTTTGGCAGCAAGGAGGGACCATACCGCTCCTGGCCAAAACCAGGGAGGCAGGGCCCCTCCTCCTCCATGCGGGTCTTTGGAGCAGGGACCCGAGAAGTGGACTCCACGCCAGGAGCATAAGGAAGCTCCTCATGCCCCAACCCCTCCTCCAAGAGGAGGGCACCCTCGGAGGTCAAAGACCGTGAGCACTGGACCAGCAGACGGGGCCGGAAGGGAAGACCCAGATACGAGGGTAACGCCTTACGATGTACCTCCTCAAGGAGGAGAAGAAGAGCCCGAAGGAATGCCGCCCGGCCAGGGTGGTCAGGGCAAAGGTCGTCAATCGGGCTCTCCTTGAGAACCCGGAGCAGAGGAAGAGGGATAAGCCAGGCATGTCCGTAGAACAGGCCGGATGACAGTAGTACATCAGCCACCTCGACAAGCCAGCAGGCGTTCAAAATAGCCCTGGCCGCGTAGTCTGGTCCGTCGGCCATGAGCCGACTACCCCGAAGAGCGACAAGGTTGCCAATACGCGTGGCCATGCCGTGAGGCACCTCATACTCACTCCACCAGGTGGGGACAACCGGGTAGTACTTCAGCCGGTCTTCGTGGGTGAAGCCCTCGACCTCTCGCTGCTCCGCACAGGCAAATATGCGATGCCGCCGACGATGCCGATGCTCTGCCAGCGCTTGGCGCAGGAAGTATCCTCGTGGGCGCTCCCAATGGAAGGTAGCGGCCCCGGGTAGTAGGCCAGGTCAAAGACCGGCATAGCACCATCCGGCAGAGAAGGGCGGTCACACGCTTCCTCCAGCTGCCGGGCCACCTTCCAGTCATCCGCAAAGCGGAGGACAGGGTAGTCGGTGGGATTACCAATGGGGACCTCATATAGGTCCGGGAAAAGATGTCGGAACGTCGTCCAAACGCCCGCCTCACGGCGGGGGTTCACATGAACCCAGCGGTCGGTGACCACGCAGGGAAGAGGGTGTGGGTAAGGCCACTCCTTCGAAAAAGGGGTTCCCTCCCCGAAGGGGCCAGGCCCTTCCGTGTCCGCCAACGGCGGTACAGGTACCTCGGCCGGCGAAGCCGGACCGGCATCACCCCGGCCGCTCCCGCCGTCGTCCATAAGGACGTCGCCCGGAGCAGCGGGTGGCATCCGCGTGGCCGAAAGGCCTCGGGGGGAGGAACGAGCCGACAGGGAAACGGGTCCGCCGCCGTCACCCATGGTGGCGTTGTGGTCCGATGACCCTGACGGGGAAGCCATAACTGGCCGCTCTCCACCGGAGACGACGGCGGGGAAAAACGTGGATGCTGCCCCCACCCTTAGGGTGAGGAAGAGGGGGATGCACGCCGGCCGGTAGAAGCGAGAGGTGACGAAGGAGGGGAGAAGACGGTGGCCGCCCTCGCGGCGAGCACCCGTTGTAAACCCCCCTTCCCGGGTCCACCCCGAACGGGTGAGTACCCCTCGCTCCCGGCTAAGCCAGGAGAGCCTGCCCCTTACGTCCCCACCCCGTGCGGGCAGGGCCATGGGAGGAGACGGGCTCCATCATTGTTGCGTCCCCCACCCCTCGGGTGGTGGTTTGAAGGGGGTATCTCCACGTATCCCGCCTGTCACGCGACGATAGTGACCACGATTGTCTCCCAAAGGGAGGATACCATTGGGCCGATCTGACCCAGTTTCATCCACCCCCCTATGGGGATGGGTACACTCGGCGGTGGGGACGGCATGCTGCCAAGTGGCATTGCCTCCGCCGCCCGTTGGGCACCCGGAAGACTTTTGCCCCGGTGTCTGGGTCGCGGGTCGCAACCCCCTGGAGGTGTGGGATGTCCAGGGACCCTATGGGCCATCCACGTGGGGACACCTCGTAGAGGTCGCGTCGCACCCCTGTGCCCACCCTCCTAGTGAGGAGGACGGGGCCGATTTGGCCCCTTGGGATTTTACTGGCTTCCGATTGGTCCCCTCCTATGGAGATGGGACCGGGTCGCCATTGGTTCTGGAGCCCATGTTGGGATTTCCAGTGTATGGGAATTTCCCTTGACCGAAATTGGCCATTGGCCAACATTCCGGGATGGGATGCGTTTGGGGTTTGGATTTTGATTGTGTATTTTGCGTGATTGTGAGATAGGGGAGATCTTGAGTGTTGGCACTGATGTCCGGCGGGGCTCCTCTTCCCCTTATCTTGGAGGTTCCTGCCCCGCTGGCAGGGATGATCCGTGGGGGAGGGGGCCCTCCGGACATGTTGGAGGGTTTTGATTGGCCCGCACGTGGCCCGGTGTGGAGGGTTGCTGGGTGCGGGTGAGGGAGGGTAAGAGTGTGCGTGGGGGTGCGCGTTGCTTCCCCCTTCGAAAAAAACAGACTTGCGTGTGCTTGAACACTGTCGTCCTGGTCGCGGATCCCCGCGTGAACTAGCTAGGCGGTCGGCGGTTTGGTATCTCTCCTGTCTCCCCGCGCTCTTGGTGGGTTGCTTCTCTGTGTATTCTGGGTGCTACGCGCCTAAGGTACGTAAAACCACTACACTTTACCTTTGTTTATGACCGGTGCACAGGGCGCTTTTTGAAGCCAAGTGTTGCTCTGGCGGAGTGGCGAGCCACCAGGGGTGGGACGTTCTCCGACAGTACCGCAGCTGTGGTGCGCCTCCCCGTCGTCAAGTGCAAGCTGGCGACGGGGACCACGAACTCAGGCCTTCCCTCCGGGGTGTGCGAGCGCTGCTATGCGCAGGAGAGGAGGGCGTCAACTGCCGCCCCGGCGACCCCCCGCGTGCCACCGCACGTGCCTTGCGAGAAGCGGCTTGCCGAAAACCAGGCGCTCCACGAGCAGGAACTGGCCACACCGTGGGCAAGGCTAGAGGCCGCAGAGGAGCGCTCTACACGAGCCGAGGAACAGGTCGCGGAATTGCGTCAAAGCGCACGGGCGCCCTCCGTCAAGGACGTCCGAGATGGAGTTATCGCTGGCAAGTACAACTCGGAAACGGACAAAAAGTTCATCCTGGACATTGCAGCTACTGTACTTCTCGCTTCAACTCCGCCTGACATTCTCGTGAAGAATGACAACGGCCGTCCGCGCAAGTTCCTGAAAGTGCCCGTGCCGCGGAAAAAGAAAGTACAACCGCAACAAATCAAGATAAGGAGGACGCAAGGTGAGCGCCTGATGCACGCTGTCCCTGGCTAGGCGGGCCAGAGTACTCCTGCTACAAACGCAGGAGCCAGCGCCAGCGCCCAACCGCCGTCCGGTCCGACTTCAGCAACCAGTCCGGCCCCACCCGTGCCAGTCGAGGCACAGGTCGGGCTGATGGCGTACGCCGGAGTGACCGCCACTGAGTTCAACACGCTCAGGCTGGCGTTCACTTGGGCGCGCGGGCCCATGGCCAGTCTCCCTGATCTACCTGCTGCCGAGGAGAGGCTCGGCAGGGCAGACGCCAAGAAGGTCGTCCGCACCAGCACCGGAAGGCACCTTGTGGCCATCGGGCAGGCCGTTCAGGAGGCGTTGGACGCTTTGGCGACCTCGCGGACCTTCGTGGAGCGGCCACTGCGCGGCGCAGGTGGCGCGATCGTCCCCCAGACGGAGGCCATCGCGCGTGCGGACCCTTTCTGAAAGGACGTGTTGTCCGCCAGCCCTGACTCCAAAGTCAAGGAAGTTCACCTGTGCATTGAAGTGGACAAGGGCGGATCGCCGGGCTCAGTTCAGGTTGTTGCTGGAATTATGAATCAAGTACGTCCAAATTGGGTTTCCAATACGATTCTCGTGGCGGTTTGCCCGAGCAGTAAGGACAAGCATGAGCAGCTGGCCGGCATGCTCGCCGAGCACGTGCGACAGCTCCGGGAGCTTGTCCGCGATGATGTGCTCGTGGCGGGCACTCGTCGCGCCGCCCGCGTGTTCGCATCCTGCGATTACGAAGCACTGTGTGCAGTTCACGGACACAAAGGGCCCAGCGCCAGCATGCCCTGTCTATGGTGCTACGGCACCCGCGCGGCGAGCGCTGCTCTGGCGGCCATGGATGGTAAGTATGGGACTCTCCAGGACCTGGATCGTGTTCGCACATTGCGATTGGCAGCGCACTTACGGGGAATGGAGGCTGCGCTGTCTACCGACGCTGGCAGAGCGCTTGTCTCTTCTCTGGCAATGCACTGATCGATTGAGCGCCCGCCCCTGATTACGATTGATCCGCGGCAAGTCGTTCCAATTTCGCTGCTCATCTTATCGGGCATTACGGTTCGGCTCCTCCGGCTGGCAGTTGAGACTGTGACTATTTGCAATTCTTAATCTGCCGGTCGGTATTGTGCTGATCAGTTGGCGGACCTACTACGAGCGACCGCTCGTGTGGAGCCGACAACCTACCATGGCGGTGTCTTCATTGGACGCGATTGCCACGCGATAGCGGAGTGCAGCGACGCAGTCTGCGGCAGTATGGTGGGTGTTGTCCCGCAGGACGACGTGGACGCGTACGCCAAAGCGTGGGCAGTGTGGCGTCGCGTGCGGCTCACGCTGAGCCGCGCTGCGGTCATACCATGGGATTGGTGCGTTCAGTTTCGTGCGGACGCGACAGAGTTCGTGTCGGTCCTGTGCCGGTCATTTCGGTGGGTCCGCATCTCGCCCAAACTGCACGTGTTGCTGTGTCACGCCCCTGACTTTTTGTACCGGTACGGCAGTATTGGGCTATGTGGGGAGCAGGGGATCGAGGCGTGGCATGGCCGCATGAGCGCGCACGTGGCTGATTATCCTGCCACAACGGAGGTCGAGTCGGCCGCCAAGTATCTCCGAGCCATGGCATTGGCCCGGGGTGCGGGTGAGTCCCGTCGACTGCCGCAGACGCGTCGCTCACCCGCTGCGCCGGGTGCCGGGCGCGCCACGAAGCTGGACAACGGCCGACTGAAGAAGAACAAGGACATTGTCCAACTGTGTCACTCGACCGAGGAGATGGCGGTCAAAGAGCGCAAGAAGTGGGCTGCGTCTCCGTTCTGCGAGGCGGATCGAATTGTGTCTTCTTTTCTTGGTCGCATTGCAGGGTTGGAGTAAATCGTGTTCGCATTATCTGACTTTCTTGGGGCTATTGGGATAAAACTACTCACCTCCGCTGGCCGTAGAGCACTCCTGAACCCGGTGAAGCCCTTTACGTGGATCGATGGCGGTTGAAAGTGTGCTTTTGTCCATGTATGATCACAAAGAAGCTGGCAGCCAGGGTCTCAGCCAGTCGTACGCAAGAATTGCACTCTCGGGTCCAACCAGCGCGCACGCTGGGGATGAACACCCAGGAGTTAAGAACGGGGCCCTCTTAACTGGCCGTGCCTCCGCTTCGCCGAGTCGGGCTGTCGGAATCCTTACAGTCGCGGCGCCCCCACTGATCGTGCACCTTCGCCAAATCATGAGCTCTCAGGAGGTCAATCCACCGTCTTCGAGATATGTTATTCAGCGAGGCCATAGAGACACACGTAAAACTCCTTCGCGCCCGACGATCGGGCAGGGGAACCCCATTCTACGCGGCAGACTCATCGGCGGACAGCTATGTGCGGAAGCGGTTTTCGTCGGATTAACAGCCAGAGCGCGAGCGCGCACGCGCTCCGGCCCGCGGACAGCGGCGGGGGTGAGCGCGCCCGCGACACGCGCCAGGGAACCGCTGCAGAGCCATCGGCGTGCGCGGGCCACCGCCCGCACTCGTCCGCAGCGCGCGTCGTGGCCGTGTTGGCGCCCCGAAGGCTGCGTGGCGGGATGGAGCGCGCGCCAGCAGCCCCCGTGGGAGCGACCTCCACCACCCCCGTAAATCTCCGCTTCATTGTTTTCCTCGCT
Source organism: Pyropia yezoensis (assembly GCA_009829735.1). Taxonomy (NCBI): domain Eukaryota; phylum Rhodophyta; class Bangiophyceae; order Bangiales; family Bangiaceae; genus Pyropia; species Pyropia yezoensis. Next base: position 6,795,891 of record CM020620.1, read on the forward strand.
GTAAATGCCTTGCGTGGGCTCCGTAAGCACGTGGCCGGGCGGCATCCCGGTGGGGGGGGACGGGGCCGCGTCCAAGTGAGTGGGCGCCAACCCAGTACCCAACAGGACGATCTGCCCGCTGCATGCCTCAGCGAAGCTCAGTGTAGTCCTATTAACGTCGAACGCGACTCGCTCCCAGATAATACAGAGGCAGCTCACCTGTGGGATGTCGGGAGACAGGAGAGACACGGGACCCCCAACCGCCTGGCTCTGAAGCGCCGTAAAATCCGCGCACCAGGACGGCAGCATCCACGCGTACGCAAGTCTGATTTTAGAACGGGGGAAGCAACGGGCACCCCCACGCGCGCTCAAATACCCCTCACACCCGCACCCAGCGACCCTCCAGCCGCGGGCCACGTGCGGGCCAATCAAATCCCACATCGCCAGTGCCAGCCAAAATCACCAGACACCACTCCCACGGGGCATCCCAGCCGGTGGGGCACGCGCCCCGAATCGTATTGGGTACGCACCCCGACGGCCATCAACGCCATCAATGCAAATATTGGGTAAATCCCAAAATCCCGCACAAGTCGTACAAGTACAAGTCCGATAGGAATCCAAGGGATTCGTCACGTAATCAAGATTTGGACACCCAACCCATCCCAAATCGGTCACCGTATCTCGACCGGCCCCCCGGGCCACCGTCCTCCAATCAGAGTGCGGCGCCTCCCATAGGTCCTCCCCGCCAGGCGGGGCCAAAGGAGCGGTCCCCACCCTGCTCCGGGCGAGGGGCCAACAGTAGCTCCCCGAGCAAGGCGCCAAGGTAGAGCCCCAACTGGATGGCCTCCAAGGGAGGCCATCCAGTTGGGGTTCGTAGAACCCCGACACTCAGATTCGCCTGCCTGGAGCGCTTCGGTGTCGCCAGTCGGCGGAGACCCGGCGCGGACGCGAATCTTGCCTCCCAGGCCTCAAAGCTCCTCCCCGCGCGCAAAACGACGCACAGTTTATGATTCTTATCGCCAATTATGCTCCATAACAGTGTCTTTACATGGGAGGACAGCGTCGCGCTGGATCGCCCCCATGCGGGCGCGTGAGGTTCAATGATACGCAGAGAAAGATCGTTGGACTGCTTCAAAGACTTTTCTCAAACCTGGCCGGGAAGCCCTCTTTTGAGATGAGCACGCGAATACCTAATTTTGCGGGTCTGCGTACAGCAAGGTCAATGCAAAAGAGAGAGAACAATCATTTAAAAAAAATGAGGCGGGTCTGAGGTACGTACCGCGGAGAGGAAGGTCTCCCACAATCAATGGCATCTCCTACGCCACTATTGCCCGATAACTTTGTGCCCGAAGCATTGAAGACTTGAAAAACATCCACATTTTCTAACCGAATCATCACACGTGTGTGAAGCTGTCCATGGAGCTCCCAAGGCCTCCAAAAGTTGCTCACCGACCAGCCGGTGAGTGGCGAGGAATCGTATCTGCCGCAGTCTGCGCGCTGCGAAGGGCCTGGCCACAGCAGCTGCTGTCATTTGCACACAGCAGCCCCGCGATTGGAGCCGTCAGCTCACTGGCTGTAGTTCAAGAACCAGGTGAGGAGCACATGGTTTTAGACCTGAGCGGCTTCTTCCATGGGCGCACCGGTTACCCAGAGTTAGGAAGATTCGCCCGCAGATGAATAATCATGGGTCAACAAGCAACACAGATTGGTCACCTATCAAGGCGAGTGTCCCAAAACGCTCAGCCGGACGACGGCGACAATAACGCCCGAGTTGTCGGGGTTTTACGAACCACAACTGGATGGCCTCCCTTGGAGGCCATCCAGTTGGGGCTCTACCTTGGCGCCTTGCTCGAGGAGCCACTGTTGGCCCCTCGCCCGGAGCAGGGTGGGGACCGCTCCTTTGGCCCCGCCTGGCGGGGAGGACCTATGGGAGGCGCCGCACTCTGATTGGAGGACGGTGGCCCGGGGGGCCGGTCGAGATACGGTGACCGATTTGGGATGGGTTGGGTGTCCAAATCTTGATTACGTGACGAATCCCTTGGATTCCTATCGGACTTGTACTTGTACGACTTGTGCGGGATTTTGGGATTTACCCAATATTTGCATTGATGGCGTTGATGGCCGTCGGGGTGCGTACCCAATACGATTCGGGGCGCGTGCCCCACCGGCTGGGATGCCCCGTGGGAGTGGTGTCTGGTGATTTTGGCTGGCACTGGCGATGTGGGATTTGATTGGCCCGCACGTGGCCCGCGGCTGGAGGGTCGCTGGGTGCGGGTGTGAGGGGTATTTGAGCGCGCGTGGGGGTGCCCGTTGCTTCCCCCGTTCTAAAATCAGACTTGCGTACGCGTGGATGCTGCCGTCCTGGTGCGCGGATTTTACGGCGCTTCAGAGCCAGGCGGTTGGGGGTCCCGTGTCTCTCCTGTCTCCCGACGTCCCACAGGTGGGCTGCCTCTGTACTATCTGGGTGCTAGTCGCCTGCAATGTTGATAACACAACACGGCTTTCCGACGGGAACGAACCAACCGTGCTCGCCATTCTTCGTCACATAAATGGGGCGGAAACCATTCCGCGAGATTCAGGGGGCCTGAACTGGCCCCTGTTTCCCTCTCTGCCCAACCATCCTTTTCGTGCTACCAATCTTTCACTATGCCACAAGTCCTCTGCCACCCCCGGGCCTACGGGGGTTACGTGAAGAGGTTAAGCCGGGCCACCTCCCGCCGCCGGGTGTGTTCCGCCAGATCGGGTCGGGCGTCCCCCATCGCTCCCTGAGGCGGGCGCGTGAGACCCCCTTATTGCGTCCAGCGCCTCTCGGGCGGGGCACGCAATCCCTTCTCGACGTCATGGCCCCACCGGGAGGGTTCAGCTCTGCCAGGACTGTCGCTACGGCATGACAGCGAGGCGGGGCGTGAGAGCCGCCGACTCCGACGGCGACCCCTTGACCGGTTCCGCAACGGGATTTCCGGCAACACCTCGCCCGGCGGGCGTCCGCTTAACTGGGGCCACCACGAGGGGCCGTGGTACTACAGTATTGCAGTAGTACAAACTTGAGCGGTTATGCATGTGTAGAATGGCTCAACAGCAGGTGGCCGAATGCATTCCAGCCTAAGACGCCCGAGAACGGCATGAGAGCAGCGCAGTAATGGAAGGGCTCTGAGATCCCAGTAGGACGCGATTGACTGCAGATCCTCGGGCTTTTCTCCATCCGAATTTTTTTTTTGCATTAGTCAGAACATGGGTATCGTGTCCGGCGAGCTCCCAACTTCCTTCGACCCCGGGCGAGTCGTGCGGCAGTATGAAACATTTAAGAAGCCTTAGCCGCTCTTGGTTCTCTGAGGAGAAAAAAGGAATTGTCAAGCGTAAGTTCCCTTTCTGATAACAAGGCACATGTATGATAAAAGGTGAACCATCCGTGTGAAGCGATAGTCTCAAGGACGACTGACTTCATCGAAAAACCACGGGTGTTTCCTACAAGAACACAACGCAACGTATCGAGACAGCTGTTTTCGCTGAGCAGCGTGCATGCTAATGTTTACATGTAATCAAAGCCTTGTTCGATGGAAAGCATCGATGTTTTTTGAGCCCAATTAGATAACACTTGAAAAATGGAAGTGGAAACAAAACCATTGTTTTGACAGCTGGTTATTAGATTCACTCGAGCGGCAATTGGATACTCTCTTGATACCCTGGAAGATCTAAATAAAGTACCGCTGAGTGCTAATATTTGACCGGTCGGGAAAAGAACACCTGCGAAGTGCACACATCCAATGAAATGCGTCTGATGACGCACGTTCGACTACAAGTGCTGCAGCTTCGACCAATGGCTGCTCCGCATGAAGGCCCATTGCACTGAAACATAGGGATATGGGATGGGATGTTCTACGGAACTTCGAATGCTTCCGGAAATCGTCGTCACTCTCGCGAGACGCGGTGTGTGATTTATGAAAAACGCGGGAGAACGCACGGGAACAGAGCTGTGTTTTTATGATTCAGTGTTTGGTCCGAGAGCCGCCGTCATCACTGCCGATCAGGTGCTTCTTGCGATCTGAGCGCCACAGCACGTCATTGGCCACACGGCCACTTATGACACGTGATTGGCTTGCGCTCTTGTTCTTGTATTTGTCTTTGTGTTTGAATCGGCCAATTCTTGAGAGGCAGCAGCATATCATAGGTGTGGCGGTTTATCATATAATTCTCATTTTTTTACACAACCGATTTATTTTTGCAGTCTATGAAGCTCGACGAGCTCTGTCTGCTCGTGGTGTTTTGTCTCCACATCCTCGTCATGGTGGACTTGTTGCCGCTTTTGTGGCGAAGAGAATGTCACGTACGTTGCAACGGACATGAGAACCACTCGTCGTGTTTGTCAGCCCGTACGTGACATTTCGAGTGCTAACCGGTGCGGGACAGCTACTTCACAGGGCAATGGTTGATTTCAAAGTACTGGTGTGCGCGCCACGGGCATTAGTCAACAAACTTGTATGGCAGCTGGGGCCACGGCGCTTTTGATTGCACGCCTTGGATTGTGCTGTTCCCAGAACTGGATTTTTCAGTCCAGTGAGGGTGTCTAGCTTCCGGACACAGACCACACAAAGAGCTCACAACCTTTCTGAGCCCGCTTCTCTGGTCGGGATTCTGGAACAGTATGATTCTTCTATCGATAGTAAATAAGCCGCCACAGATGTGGCGGCTTACCTTCGAAGACGTATTCTTCTCAAGAAGCCCGACCATGGATACGGACCCCAGAAGATTGTCAGCTCTGTAGTACTCGGGACCATAGTAGCCTCCATCATCAGCGAAGCGAATACCGCTTGCTATGCGATATGGTCTTTGTGGGGATGTTAGGCAGCTGAGGTATAAAAATCGATCCTCTCAGACACGTGTCAGTATCCCTCGGGGGAAAGGGACAGGTAACACAGAAAGGGGAACTACAAGATTGTTATGCCTGTTGCCTCACGTGCCTGCTGGCAGAGCCAACAGATACGTACGGTAGTGCACACGGGGAAGAGGAAAGCAAACGCACAGTTGTCTTTTTCCCTGAGGGCGCGGGCCAAGGGCGCCTCGCTGACCCTCTTCACGTGCATCTGGGGGAGCCTCGGCACGTTGGCCAGGTAGCCCTCCCCTACCCCCCAGTGGCCCCGACCCGAGTCTATCCTTGTCAGGTCGGGGGCCACTATCACTACTAATTCTATTCTCCCACACTAATCTCACACTCAAATTCTCTCAAATAAAGTCCCTCACAAATAAGCAAAAACCCATCAGAGGTCCCTCTTTCACGTGTGGGCAGCGTAGTCCACCGCATCCCAATGCCGGGCACGGGCCACGGCCGCCAACCATCCTCACACGGCGGGTGTGTCCTGGCACCTGGTCTCCCTTGGTCGCCATCCCGGGTCGACGCCAGGTAAGGGCCAGGGATGTTACATAGCTCCCTCCCGGGCCAGGCGGAGGCGGCGGGACTTCATGGGCCAAGGGCGGGGACAATGAGAACGAGATACCCGACGCTGCTTCAGGCACCACGGCGGATCACGACGCATGGACCACCACCGAGACGAGCACAACCACCCCAGCAAGGCCAATGGCAACTACCGCTCCCCCTTCAAGAACAGGGAGGGCCTCAGCACGACGCCCGCACAGGGGAGTGAGCACCGCCGTCGAGGGGAGGGCGCTTGAGGGTGACGCCGGTGAGAGTAGGTACTGTAAGCACCTGATTTGGCGGGAGCGTTGCAAGACTAAATGTTTATCTATCGTCGTTGCAACGCCTCTAATCAGGTCGAATCCTTGGGAAGCAAGATGCGTCCTTGCCGATGTTGATGCCGGGGAATAAGATGGGCGTAACGACGGTGACGATAGAGAAGTAGCCCCCGTATGGAGAAATCTCGAGAATACTAAAAGGGTGCGCCGTCACTGCCGCAACTCAGGGGACTGTAGCATCCCTGGCCCCGACTTGGCGCCGACCCGGGACTGCAACCAGAGGGCACCAGGTGCCAGAACACGCCCGCCGTGTGGCGATGGTTGGCGGCCGTGGCCCGTGCCCGGCACTGGGATGCGGTGGACTACGCTATCCACACGCGAGAGAGGGATTTCTGATGTGTTTTTGCATATTTGTGAGGGACTTGATTTGAGAGAATTTGAGTGTGAGATTAGTGAGTGGGAATAGAATTAGTAGTGATAGTGGCCCCCGACCTGACGAGGTTAGACTCGGGTCGGGGCCACTCGGGGTTATGGGGGGGCTACCGGGCCAACGTGCCGGGGTTCCCCCAGATGCACGTTAAGAGGGACAGCGAGGCGCCCTCGGCCCGCGCCCTCAGGGAAAAAGACAACTGCGCGTTTGCTTTCCTCTTCCCCGTGTGCACTACCGTGCGTATCTGTTTGCTCTGCGAGCAGGCACGTGAGGCAACAGGCATACCATTCTCGTAGTTCCCCTTTCTGCGTTACCTGTCCCTTTCCCCCGAGGGATATTGACACGTGTCTGAGAGGATCGAGTTTTATACCACATATTTGGTGGAGCAGCAGGGGATGATTGGAGTGTTTGAGAAGAGACATTTAGGAGCAGCGGTTGCGTTGTTCCTATTCTGTCTTTTTCTGTGGTTTGGGAATTATTTGCACCCGTTCACGGGAACCCCATTCCTGGCTCTCCAACCCCTCTCTTGTGGTCTTGCGATCTTTGGACACGCAGGTAACTGGACTGTGGCTGTCAAGAGACCAACATGGCTACCCTCCCTGGCACGACGGTGCCCGAAGGGGTAGACCCCGCGTCCCTTGACGCATCCCTGGTCACCGCGGGGGACGGTGCCCAACCCGGCGTTCTCCCTACGGGTGAAGCAGACCTGGGCGTGACATCCGGTAGTGGACTGGAGTCTACAGGCGGCCAAGTACCCCCTGCTCCCGTTCCTCCGGCTGTTCCTCCTGTGGGAGCCACCCCGGGGTCAACGGCGTTTGAGTCCGCTCGCAGCAGACGTCTCCCTCCTGTCGGTTCTACTCTTCAACCTCCAGGGATAGCCCCTGGTGTGTTTACTCCTGGACCCACACATGGCAGCTGGGTGTATACACCTCTTCCTGTGGGCACTAGCAGTGCCAGAGGCACCGCTATGACTGGTTCTACGGGTCTTCCTGAGACTTCGACTCCTGGGACCGGCCAAGCTTTTCCTCCCCTTGCGTCCTATGGGGCGGGGAGCTCCAAGACCGGTGACCGGAGCAGCCGTAGGCGTCGGCGTCGTCGCCGCCGCTCTAGCACCAGCGAGACCAGTTCCTCCAGCTCTGAGGAGGGATATGACTGGGATGCATCTCCCGGTCCTACCCGGCGCAGGCTAGTCGAGTTCGACTTCCCTGCCCACCAAGTGGGAGATGCCACCCTGAACAAGGTCACGTATTGGGGTAACTACCGGCTGGAGAACCAAGACCAAGGTTACACCCGGAAGATGGCCAAGAAGATGGCATCCCTGAACCGGCGAATGCAGCCGAGCTTTGGGGGACATCCTAAGTTTTCCGGGAAGAGACCGGCGCTTATCTTTGCCTTCCTGCGCCGGTTTGTCAAGGCATGCAATGACAACGATGTGTCCGAGGGCAAGGCTCTCTATCTCCTGGTTAACTTCATGACCGGAGAAGCGGAACAGCGGTTTGCACAGGTTCTACCAGACTCTGCCGGGCACATTGTTGGACGTACCGTCGCGAGTTATCCGGAGGCGGTCAACTGGCTCCTGTCCAACTACGCAGACGCGGACTCCCTGCGTAAGGCAGTCGGTAGGCTGAACCGGGCAACCATGGAGAGACAAGAGACTCCAGAGGCGTTCGCCCGTCGTGTCCGGGAGATGAGCGATGCTTGTGGCAACGTTTACCCTGAGGACAGGCTCAAGATGATCTTCTCGGAGGGGCTTCCTGAATATCTTCAAGTGGATGCGGAGAACTACAACCAGGAACATCAAGAACATACCTTCCAGCAGTTGATGGCCTACACCCAGGGCAAGCACCGGCAAGCCAAGGCCCTCCAGGCTCCTATGGTATCAACCCCCAAGCCGTTGTCGCGAGTTCGTCCCGGACCCGACAAGTATAAGGGAGGTGATAACCCTGTACCGGTACTCGCAGTTGGCGAGGCCTCACCCATGGAGTCAAGGGACAAGTGGGGCGGCTTCGTTTCTAAGGAGCAACCTTCCCTGGTCGCCCCCAAGCAGATCAGGAACCAGCGGTTCCGGTCTTGCTGGCTGTGCCAGAAGGAGGATCATATGTCCTACCAGTGCCCGACCATTCCCGAGGATCTCCAGGAGAAACTCAAGCGTCAAGGACTGGTGTTTGCAAAGGCGGTCAACTGGGCTGACCGGCGGGCACCCTCCAAGATGGACAAGGCACAGGTACATGCCATCCGAGTGGCAACCTTACAGAGCATCACGGAGGCTCTGGCAAGGGAAGCTCCTACGGACTTTGACCTGGAGACCGAAACCTCTAAGGACTCCTCGGAGCCGGGAAACGAGTAGGGCAGGCGCTCTCCCCAAGTGTCTTCCCGAATCTCCAACGGCAGGGTACTTCTACCTGTTCTCCCCTTGCGTGCCGGGAGAAAGGACGGCAGTTACCTGCTCAACCGGTAGCCGCCTGGACACCCTGTTTGTTCAAGGGGACCTTGCTCGTCCTGCGTAAGGAAAACCTCAAGATTAATGCTCGTATGCGTGTGGGGGATAGCCTCCCCCAAGCTGTTACGCCGGTGGTCGACACGGGAGCCGGACCAAGCGTCATCACTGAGAACCTGTTACCTCCGGGCTGGCGTCGACATGCCTGGAGAGCGCCTACCAAGACCCGGATTGTAGACGCATCAGGTCAAACCCTACGACCGCTTGGCCGTCTTCCCGTCGCCATCTATGTCAACAATGAACCAATGCTTTTTCCCTTTCTAGTAGTCAAGACCTTATCAGTCCCCCTCATCCTAGGCTGGGACTTCCAGAAGCAGCATGTCAAGAGCATCCTACCCGGAGAAGGAAAGGTGCAGTTCAACCATGGGGTTGTGTCACCAGTGCTGGAGCACCTGGACACCAAGGTTCGTGTGGCCAAGAACCAGAAGGAACGTATCCCACCCTCTACCTTGACCCTCATCAAACCGGTGCTCCTACCTCCTCGCTCGGAGACCAAGGTTCAAGTCACGACCCGGACTGCAGGTCAATGCCTGATCTACGGACGCAAGGAATTTCTGGCGAAACACCGATTATACCTAGCCCACGGACACCACAAGAAGGTGGAGAGGCACACCCCGTTCTCGGTGCTGATCGTCAACGTGAGCCGGAAGCCAATAACCCTCGCCAAGGGCACTCGAGTTGGTACAGCAGAGCCTTACCGGGGGTCCGCCCGCGCTATGAGCAAGGAAGACCTCTTCAACCTGCAACAAGAGCTGGCATCCAACTTGACGGCCTTAGACGTATCTCCGGAACAAGAGCAGGCTGGCCGTACTACTCCGAAGCCGGAACAAGCACCGCCCGGGATGCCGAAGGTCAACCAAGAAAACGTCCCTCCCGACTTGAAGGAGGCACTGGAGAAGCTTCTCCAGGAATATCGGCACCTGTGGTCTGGAGAGCTGGGCAAGATGGACGCCACCCTACACCGGATTCAACTCAAGCCAGATGCCAAACCAGTGCACATGCACCCATACCGGGCTGGACCTCATCGCCGGGATGAGATTGAGAAGCAGGTTAACAAGATGCTCAAGATGGATGTTATCGAGCCGTCTGATGGCGAGTGGGCTTTCCCGGTGGTAGTCGTCCCGAAACCTGGCGGTCACTTCCGTTTCTGCGTTGACTACAGACGCCTGAACGAGATGACAGTCAAGGATGTATACCCGATACCCCGGATGGATGATTGCCTCGACTTTCTTGGTGATGCCACCCTCTTCTCGACGCTGGATTGTAATGCCGGTTACTGGCAGATCCCTCTGGCTGACGAGGACAAGGACAAGACTACCTTCACGTGCCACATGGGACTGTTCCGGTGCAAGCGTCTCCCTTTTGGTCTCACTAATGCTCCGGCAACCTTCCAGAGAGCCATCGACATCATCCTGTCGGGGCTAAGGTGGAGAACATGTTTGGTCTACCTGGACGACATCATTGTTTTCTCCAAGACCCCAGCGGAACACCTGGAGCACCTTCGAGAGGTCCTGGCCCTCCTGTCCAAGGCTGGAGTTACCCTCAAGGCCGAGAAGTGCCACCTGTTTGAGACTGAGGTGGAGTACCTGGGGCACGTGCTGAGTCCGGGGGAGCTCCGAGTCAACGAGAAGAACATCAAGGCCCTCCGGCATGCACGGCAACCTAAAACCCAGACGGAACTCAAGAGCTTCCTGGGTATGTGCAACGTCTACCGCCGGTTCGTACGGGACTACGCTTTGATTGCCCGGCCCTTGACCAAGCTTACTAGCAAGAAGCTTCCAGCACAACTCCCGGTGTTCGACGAGAAGCAGACAGCAGCCTTCGAAGAGCTCAAGAAGCGCCTGACCACCACTCCAGTACTGGCGTTACCCAAGCGGGAGGGTCAGTTTGTTCTGGAGACTGACGCCTGTGGCGTCCAGGTGGGGTGCTCACTACTCCAGCAACAACCTGATGGGCACTTCCTCCCGATAGGCTACTACAGTCGCGTCTTGACTCCAGCCGAGAAGAACTATTCCACGACCGAGCGCGAGTGCTTGGCGGTCGTCTGGGCTTGCTTCCTGTTACGTCCATATCTTGAAGGACAAGAGTTCCTCATCCGGACGGACCACGCCAGTCTAAGGTGGCTGCTATGCATGGACAGCAGTCAAGGAAGGGTCGCCCGGTGGCGCCTACGCCTTTCGGAGTTCAAGTACAAGGTGTGCACCAGAGCAGGGAGGGAGCACCACTGCGCCGACACCATGTCCAGGCTGGAGACTCCTGCAGCCGATACCGGTCCTATCCCGGAGGAAATACCTTGCTTCATCCTCCCGAATGTCGGACGTGGCTGGCACGCTCCCCTGTACGAGACACCTGACGCTCATCAACCGGTAACCATTCACCGGATGCTGGAGGCACAATTGACGGACCCTCAATGCTTGGAGCTTCGCCACCAAATGGACCTGAACCGGAACAGTCGCTTCTCCGAGTCTACAGACGGACTCCTGGTACGGGTGTCACCCTTCGATGGGGCAACTCAAGTCTACGTACCCCGGAGCCTACGGACTGACATCCTACGCCTAGAGCACTCGTCTCCCCAGGCCGGGCATCCTGGTATCAATCGGATGTATGCTTCCATGAGACGACATTATTACTGGGAAACCATGGCCAGTGACATCCATAAGTGCCTGGAGGCTTGTATTTCTTGTGCAAGGAACCGGTTGTCCCAGAGGAAGAAGACTTCTAAGCTACGCCTATTCCCTGCGGCGGAGCCCTTTGCAAGCTTAAGCATGGACATCCTGGGGCCCCTACCTGAGACCTCCAGTGGCAACATATACCTGCTCATCATTTGTGACCGGTTCTCCAAGTTCACTCGAGCAATCCCGTTGAGAACCATCACGGCTCTGGATGTCACGTCGGCCTTCTGCGAGTACTGGATAGCTGCCTACGGCCCTCCAGACTCCGTCTTAACCGACAACGGTCCCCAGTTTGCATCCCTGTTCTTCCAAGGAGTCTGTGACCTGATGGGCATCAAGAACTTGTACACCACGACGTACCACCCTCAAACGAACGGCCAGGTGGAACGATTCAACCGGACCCTAGTGGACATGCTACGGCACTACGTGGAGGAGCACCAAGAAGACTGGGACGAGCTCCTGGCTGTCCTCACTCTAGCCTACAACTCCCGAGTTCACCGGACAACGGGAGTCGCTCCACTCGACTTTGTCACCCCAAGGCGGCTGACCAACTTCTCCCTGGAAAGAATACCGGATGGTCTCCAGCCTGCACTGAAGTCAGGTCCCGAGGCAAAGGATGAGTTCCTGGAACAACTAAAGCTCCTGCTCCCAAGAGTCAAGGAGTCAATCTCAAAGACCCAGGAGCGATACAAGCGGGACTATGACAAGGGTGTCCGGGAAAAGAACAAGGAACTGGGTGGTGGCGACTGGGTTTTTGTGGACAACCATAGCAAGACCCGGGGGAAGCTGGACTCTAAGACGGATGGACCTTATGAGATTCTCAATACGGATGGCTGGACCTTCCTTCTAGACGTGGATGGCTCTCCGTACCGGGTGAGCAGCGACCATGTCACCCGAGCTCCACCGCCAAGCCAACGGGACTTGACCCGGCGTAAGCGGACTGCGATACCCTGGCTATCCCAAGAAGAAGGTCGGGAATTTGTCTACGTCAAGTTTGTCGACCATGCCTGGAGAGATGGACGCCTGTACCTGCGAGTACGCTGGTTCGGCTTTAACCCAGCAGATGATACATGGGAACCCTCAAACCGGCTACCCATCGCGGACGTCTGTGCCTACACGCGACGGAACGGGATCGAGGGCACTCCAGTGGCCAGAGCCGGCAAGATTCTGGAGTCGGACACGGAGGAGGACCAAGAGGACGGGGCCAACCAAGACCCTCGGGACGAGACGAGCTCGCCCGCAACGGATGCGGAACAAGAGGATTGAGAAGAAGGGAGCGGGTATATCAAGGATAACACGCAACGCAAGCATGGAACAATCAAGGAAAACAAGCACCCGCTCGAGCAACCCTTCTCTCCGCCTCTTCCCTCCTCGCTTCTCCCAAGACCCTCACCCTCCTTGCATCCAACTACTACTCCCGGCGCGGACGCTGAGCCGCGGGAGTGTCCTCCGGCGTTGCCTCCGCGGTACGGCGGGAACCGGAGGAAGACGGGATGACGTAGTGCGGTGGACGCGGCGCATCCCGGTATGACGCCATCGGAGTAGTACCAGTAGTTGCCGGTGGCTCCCGCTCATCCAGATATGTCCGTCGGCGCCGCTGGAAGCCCGTGAAGGTCTCTGACCACTGCTGGGCCAGGCCATGCCGCGTCAAAGTCGCCAGAAGTTCGCCAACCACCGGGTTGTTCGACATCTGGCCGCTGTCCGCGCAAGCAAACACCCGGTCGACCACGTCGTTCAAGACGCTGGCGTAAGTACCCAGCACCAGAGAGGACCCAACGCCTTCAACCTGCACCGGAAGACGACCCAGCTGGTCTTCAATCATGCCGACGTCGTACTGGTCGCATGTTGGACCACCTTGGTTCAGGTACCAGTCAGGCACCCGGAAGCGGGTGAGGCGCAGAGTCGGCGCCGGAATCTCGAACCGGCCCGAGGATGACACTACTGGACGGTCCACAACGGCCCCCGAGACCGGAGTACCCAACTCCAGCGGAGGCACAGCGCCGCCGGCGTTGGAAGAAGGCGTCCGGGGTAGAGCGGCCGGAGTAATCGGCGACCGCACGGCCACTCCCAGACTCGCCGCAGACAAGCGCGGTGCCGGAGGAGCTTGAAGTACTGGCACAGCCGGAACAGGGCGCGGACGTGCCGGTGACGGTTCAGGCGAGGCGACCGGGGCGACAGGGGCAACCGGAGGAAGTGGAGCCGCCGCAGACGCCCGACCGACCGCCGCGGCCCATCCCGACTCCTGCACCGGCGGTCCAACTGGCAGAAGATCAAGGGCGGCCGGAGCAGGAAAGCTACCTAGCTGCGGCCACGCCGGAAGCGGCGTCGCCAGCTGCACCTTGGCCGGAGAAGACTGGTAGACCACCTGCGCCCAACCGAAGCCATCCCGACGCGGGCGGTTCTGGTCGGCAATCGCGTTCAAGAAGTTCCGGTCATGCACCGGCACCAGACGCCGGAAGTCGATCATCGCCTGGAAGAGCTCCTTGTACTCCTCGTCCTGGCTGCACAGGAAGTCGACGGTCAACTTGTCGACAATCCAGACCATCAGGAGGTCAGGGAGAAACCAAAGCCGGTTGGACACCAAGACCTCATGAAGCCAGTGGTTGGCCGCCAAGACTGTCATCTCGGACGTGTACATCATGTACGGGATTGAGTGGAAGAAGCCCTTGATCGACGCCTGAGTCAAGGCGTCCAAGAAGTACCAGGTGCAAGGGATGCTGGAAGGAGCAAACCCGACCGGGATCTCGACTTCCTGCTGCTGCGGGATGACCTTGGGGTAGTATGCCGCCCGGTTAGCCTTGTCCAGCTTCCAGAACTCCTGGTGGTTGCAGCTTACAAGGAAGTCACGCTGGCGCCCGCGTCGCTCACCCTGCTCCCGTGCCGGCGACAACTTGGAGTATTTCCGGGTCAAGAAAGGCGGCTCCAGAGCGACCATGCTCGGACGGGGGTCGCAGTTCAAGCTTCCCGACCCCTTGAGCGCCTCGTCCCAGACCTTGAGCGCCCGGTGGACGTACCCTTCCTCCTCCGGCCACCGGAGAACGGACGCGGACACGCGACGCTCGGTCAAGGGTAGATCCAGTACCAGCGCGAAGGGGAGATCCTCCAGACGAGCAGCCCAAGAGGAACCCGAGAAGCTCTGGGAGCGGTCTTGTGCCAGGCGCATCTGGTCCGCCGTATGAAGACGTGCCTTGTCCATCTCGGTCAAGACCCCGCGCTGGAGTTCCTTGCGCCAGAGGTCCATGCAATCTTGCTGGCACTGGGCCGCGCCGGCGTTGCCGACCACCGTGGAGTAGCGCCGGGCCGCCAGAGGGTCCTGCCCAAGAAGCATCTCCGGGAGACCCTCCGGGGGGGCCTCGACCGGGTGCATCGCGGAAGCCGGGGGAACTCGATCCGTCCCCGCCGTGGCGACCGGCGCCGGCACCGACATCCGAGGAACCGGAGGCAGGAGAGGGGCACGACGACCCGAGTTCTCCTCCGCAACACTCGCCGCCGGAACCACGGGCCCAGCCTGGATCTCGGAACTGGACATACCGTCCAGACTCCGGGGAACGAGAGGGCCAAGGTGAAGGAGCGGAAGGGGGGGGGGCAGAATCGGGGCAGGTGATCGTGACCGGGTGAAGACGCTCGACCTCGGCACCGGTGTGGACGTGCTCGAGGCTGTGCACGGTGGCACCTGGTTCGGCCCGAGGACGTGCCGGACTAGGGAGGGAGCTATGTAGCATCCCTGGCCCCGACTTGGCGCCGACCCGGGACTGCAACCAGAGGGCACCAGGTGCCAGAACACGCCCGCCGTGTGGCGATGGTTGGCGGCCGTGGCCCGTGCCCGGCACTGGGATGCGGTGGACTACGCTATCCACACGCGAGAGAGGGATTTCTGATGTGTTTTTGCATATTTGTGAGGGACTTGATTTGAGAGAATTTGAGTGTGAGATTAGTGAGTGGGAATAGAATTAGTAGTGATAGTGGCCCCCGACCTGACGAGGTTAGACTCGGGTCGGGGCCACTCGGGGTTATGGGGGGGCTACCGGGCCAACGTGCCGGGGTTCCCCCAGATGCACGTTAAGAGGGACAGCGAGGCGCCCTCGGCCCGCGCCCTCAGGGAAAAAGACAACTGCGCGTTTGCTTTCCTCTTCCCCGTGTGCACTACCGTGCGTATCTGTTTGCTCTGCGAGCAGGCACGTGAGGCAACAGGCATACCATTCTCGTAGTTCCCCTTTCTGCGTTACCTGTCCCTTTCCCCCGAGGGATATTGACACGTGTCTGAGAGGATCGAGTTTTATACCACAGGGACCTACACACACTTGTCGCCCCCCCCCTAAGCATGCTGAGCCCGTCCAGGGGATGCATCCTGACCATGCCAACGATGTGGCCCCTTGTCAGCATCGGGGCCACAGATCGGCACCGGGTTCCAGGCACTAGGGCCGCACGGAATATATGGCCTTGAAGGGTTTTAGTAGGGCCACTGCCTGCTCCTCCCGTATAGGGGGCTCTGTCCCAACACGTATGCAGTAGAGGGTCACCTTGGCCCTGTAGAACTTGTGCCACGGGTCCCTTGTTTCCTCTGCAGAACTCTCGCCCCAACACCTGAGCAGTAGCCATAGGTTGCCCTCCTGGTCCCGGTCGTGGCCCACAAAGCGTTCCCAGACCAACGAAAGGCCAGTGTCATCGTGGTCCAAAGGCATAACTGGCTCCTGCGGGCCATGTATCATAGTCGAGGAATCAAACTGGCCTGCAGGGGTCGGTGCACGGGTCACGTGATGACTGCTAACTCGGTCCGGGAAACCCTTGGCCATTACCGTGAACGTGTGATTGTCCGTCTTGAGAATCCGGCAGGGACATTCGACCTTCTGGTCCAGAAACTTGCGGTCCTTGGCAGACGTGTCCACGTAGACCCAGTCTCCGACTCTAAGGGCCTGGTTGACCGTGTCCACCCGTTTATCGTCACTCTTCTTGTACCTGCGCTGGGCCAGCTCGAGGTTCTTTCGGACTGTAAAGGCCAAGTCACGTAGGTGGGCCCGTCTCTGTTTCCGGATCTCTCGTGCTTTCCCCTTGAACTTCTTGAGATATGGGGACTCGGGTAGCTGGTCTTGTACGATCGTGCGGACCCTCTCCGGGGTCACGAACTCGAACGGGGCCACACATGTGCTCTGTTGGGGCCTCGTGTTGTAGGCCACGGTCAGGCCTGACACCAACTCGTCCCACCTGTCCTGGTGATCATCGATATAGGTCCGGAGCTGGGCCACGATGGTTCTCTTGTACCGTTCAACCTGGCCCTGCATCTGGGGATGACAAGTGGTCGACGCAACATGTCGGATCCCAAGCATCTCAACGACTCCATGGATATGAACTGAGGTCTGCTGGGGCCCGATGTCGGTCAGTAATGCATCAGGTGGCCAAAAAGATGGGACACAGTATCCAGAAACGCCGGGACCACGGTCTCTGCGTCTTCGTTCGGGATGGGGACCACCCAGGTCAGCTTAGTGAAGCTGTCAACAATGACCAAAAAATATTCGTTCCCGTTAGCTGTCTCAGGTGGGGGTCCGAGCAGGTCCAAATAGACGTCCGCAAAGGGGTCAGTGGCCGGAATGAGGCGCAGCAGATTGGTCCGGCGCCGGTTCTGAACTTTACCCTTAGCACATGAGGGACAGTTGGAGAAGATGAAAGGCCACGTCGGGCACCATGGTGTCCCAGTAAAAGGCCCGCCTCATGGATGTATGCATCTTGTTGACGCCTGGGTGGCCTGCGTGTCCCGGATCGTGTTCCCGCGTGAGCACGTCCCTTCTGCAGAGCCTTGGGGACGATATTCTGGACCGCACGATCGAGAGGGGCCAGACGGACTGGTAGGCCATCCGGTATCTCTCCGAAGAGTGATGTGGGGTTGCTGTTCATCTCCCCCCGGATCTCCTCGCACCACTGGTCCACTGCCTGGCACTGGATGACCCTCTGGACCGAGAGTTGCGGGTACTTCTTTCTGGTCTTGAAGTTCGGTTGGATCCAGCCTCTCGTGAAGTTTGCCAGAGTGAGCAGGGACAGGATTTCATCCGATATGGGTCTGTCGCCGGCCCCGGTCGTGGCCAGACGGGACATCACGTATGCTGCGCGGTTGTGCTGGCCCGGCCTGGACTCCACGGTATAGCTGAGCTCAGCGAGTCGTAGGCGTCAACAGGCCAAGCGTCTATGGGCCCCGTCCATATGAAGCATCCATTTCAGAGCTGCGTGGTCCGTCCGGACAATGAATCGGGTCCCTTGTAGGTACGGTCTCAATAGAAAAAGGGCCCATACAACGGCCAAGCATTGCCGTTCAGTGGTACTGTAGTTCTGTTGCGCACTTGTGAGCACTCGACTCCAGAATCCAACCGGCTTGTAGGCCCGGTCCTCCTGTTCCTGTAGCAAGACACATCCAGTCAGGGCCGCGCTGGCATCGGTATCAACAATATGCTGGCCTGTGAGTCTCGGTAGGGCCAGGATGGGAGTATGGGTCAGTCAGTATGAGAGCTCTTCAAACGAGTCCGTCTGGGCCCGAGTGAACGGAGGTAGAGTGTCAGGGACATTACTGCTCGTCATGGCCAGAAGAAGGCGGGCCACCTCAGCATAGTCGTTGACCGACCTGCAATACACGTTACACATGCCTAGGAAGCTACGCAGGTCCTTCTTGGTCCTTGGGGTATTTGCTTGCCTCAGATCCACAAGGTTCTTCTCGTTCACTCTCAGCTGGCCCTTGCCGACAATGTGGCCCAGGTACTCAACCTCGTCGTGGAACAGAAAGCACTTACCGGCCTTGAGGGACACGCCTGCCTTGGTGAGCAGCTGTAAGATCTCCTCTAGGTGGGTGAAGTGTTTCTCAGGGGTCATACTGAACGCGATGATATCATCAAGGTATACAAGACAGGTCTTTCACTTGACCCCGGACAGGATCATATCAATGGCCCTTTGGAACGTAGCCGGAGCATTAGTCAGACCAAAAGGGAGCTGTATGTACTAGAAGGTCCCCTCGTGACACGTAATCGTGGTCTTGTCCTCGTCCTCAACGGCCACAGAAATCTGCCAGTAGCCCGCGTTGGCGTCCAGCATCGAGAACACAGTGGCCTCGCCCAGGAAGCCGATACAATCTTCCATCCTGAGCAGCGGATACGTGTCCTCAATAGTGATATCGTTGAGCCTTCTGTAGTCCACGCAGAATCTTGGGGCCCATCGGGCTTCGGGACCACTACGACAGGGAAGGACCACCCCGCCTGTGAGTGCTCAATGACTCCAAGGGCCGCTTTCTTGGCCACCTGTTCCTTGGTCAATTCACGGTGATGTAGGCCAGTACGGTACGGTTGGGATTTTATAGGCTTGGCCCCTTCGGTCAATATGATACGGTGCGGCGTGATATCCATCTAGCCCAGCTGACCATCCCAGAGTCCCTTATATCGGTGCATCAAATCCCAAGCAGCATCATGTAGGGCCGGAGGGATCAACTCGAAAGCGACTATAGGCATAGGAACCTGGTCACCTGGTCCCATATTGGTCTGTTCCGCGGATGTTAAAGCGTCTCCAGCCTGGCCCTTGATATTCGTCGATTCTGCCGGCTGCGCTTCTCTCGACGTGGCCTCTTGGTCTGGACTCAGCGTGGCCACGGGGTCGGCCCCCTCACTGGCCAGAGACAAGTTCCCTAAAGGAACCTCGTGCACTGGGCCATCATAAGGGATCGCTAGCCCCACGGAAAAGGTCTTAGGGAGGTTGACTGGCCTCTTGGAAATGTTGGTCAGGCAGAGTCGGAAGTCCCGTCGGGCGTTGATAGTGGCCAAGGCATTGTGCAGCCTCAGGACCTTCTTGGCCAGCTTGTGGGGCCTCTCGTACAGGAGGCACCGTCCTCTGGTCCCGCAACGAGCGTAGACAGCCTGAATCGACTGGGGGGCCAGCGTCACTCCCGAGGACAGGTACAGTGCGCACGGGTCAAAGAGGACCGGGTTGCCCTTGACGGGTAGGGCCTCCTGTTCCTTGCCTGATCACCCACGCTTGGCGCACGACATGGTCCCATTGTTCCAAACAACCGGCTCTGTCCCGGGATAAATAGCCTTGACGTGGGCTTTCTGGAAGTCCATCCCTAGGATCACCGGGACCGAGAGGGCCTTAACGACCAAGAGCTCAAACGCCATGGCCTTGCCGTTCACGATCACGGTCAAATCCACGATCCCACGGGCCTTGAGCAACTGGCCCGACGCATCTAAAACGTGGGTACTCTTCGGGGCCCTGGCCGAGACCTCACGCCACCCCTCCGGCAGGACGTCCTCGCGGACAGCACTTGGCTCCGCCCCGGTGTCTAGGATGGCTGTCGCTTCTCTTGGGTCTTCCTGATCCAACCGGATCCGTGTGTCTACAGCAAATTTTCTCTTACGCAGGATCAGCAGTGTTCCTTTGAGTCCATACGGTCTCTTCATCCCCAGTCCACGTTAGAGCTATGACTTGGCCCTTCGCGTCAGATGCGGGGAGCATGAAGAGGGTTCAATCGATTTCTTAGTAGGCAAAGGAGGTACGGGTACAATAGGGCCCTGAAAGATCTTCGAGAAGCCCAAAGCGGAAGCAAACGAACAGGTACTATCTGGACCATGGCGGGGAGGGGACCGCTTGGATCCTCCCGCCGATGCTCTCTTACCGACGGGGCTGAGTCCACGGGTCCAGTCGTCTCAAGGTAACTCTAGTCCAGCTCATCATCTGACTTGTTGATCCATTCGACAAGCGCTTGGACCATGGCAACCCGGACCTGGCGATGGAACCGTCTGTCCGCGTTGGCATCGGTCTCCGTGGTCTGGCTGCGACCCCGTGTGGCCGAGAGGCTTATATCTCGGGCCTGAGTGACCGCCCGTCGCTGGGCCTCTGATATAGCCTTGCACTGATGGGCCCTGTGGCCCGACTCCCAGCACAGGTAGCATCGATAGGGCCTGCGACTGTCCATAGTGCGGATCCCAACGATCCGAGAGGTCTCAGAATATAATTCTTGAGCCTGGTCCGTCTTCGCCTTCTCGAATTCCTTGTCGAAGGGCCCCTTGTGGATCGTAGGAGGGGCCATGGGATTCACAGCCAGCAAGGCCGGGGGGTCCAGCACCTTCTTCGGCTTCAGATCAGAGGGCCGTCGATGTAGTCCCGTCACAGGGGCCTTGCTAGATGTAAGGATGTGCCCCTTGAATCCCCACCCGGAACCCAGGGGATATGGACTGGGACCTCTCCTTACATGTCCGGCCCCGATAACTCCCCCCAAGACACATCAATTCCCCACTACCCTGGGCGACACCACGCTGTATCCCTGACATTTTGCGGACGTCGGCCGACCGCACGAAAGCCGCCGTCAACGCAATGTCAAAACCCTGTCATGGACGTCGAAACTCGAGAACGAGGAGCGAGTGACATCGTCGACCAACCACGGGCGGACATCCCCGTCTGTGCTGCCTGAATTTTATTCTCTGCGCTGCTTGAAAGCTGGCATCAAGGACCAGTCACATGATTCACCGACACTGCGGACACCACAAATCCTCGCTGGCGGCTGAGTGCGATATGACTGGCTCGCCGGCTTTTGGATTGATTGAATTCGGCCAGCTGGTTGGTGACTGGCTGGCCGGTCAAGGGATTAATTGAATTTGGCCTTGCTGGCCCTTACAGCAGGTCGGACCTTCTGGCCGACCGGCGTGTGGAGCCGGCTGGTGGGGCGCGCTGGGCGCCATCCACGGGACCCCCTTCGTTTCGGGCAAACTGGGGTTGCACTCCTGTAGTGCGCACGCCCGCCCATGCTTTGTTCTGAGAGACATGCTTTGTTTCTTGACCGTCCTGTGCCTACCGGCGGTGCGATGGGGAAACGCATGCCTTGGGGCACCTCGGGTGCCCCGACGCGAGTATTCAGTGTGTGGGTGTCGGCGCCACGGGGGGAGACGAGAGGGGCAACCACAGACACAGACCAAAGACACGGTTTACCTTTTGTACCCTCGATCCCCACCGACGTCACGCCCATCTTCTTCCCCAGACCCACCTTCGTCGAGAACACCGTCCTCTTCCCCGTGCCCCACCACCCTATTGGCAGGCAGGGCCCGCTGACACCCCCGCGAGTACATTGAGGGCTCCCCGGTTTTGGGTGGGTCCTCACACTAGATGACCCCGTCGACTGGTCCATAGTGATCACGTCCCGGGCCGCCTTATACTTCACTGCCGTAAACGTGAAGAGCTGTTGATAGGTTCTCTTGGGCCCGTTGTAGGCGAAGGCATCGGTTTGAAGGTATTCCTGGAGACCCTGGATCAACTGTTGCTTCATGGTCCCTTCCGTGTGGATTTTCCCACACAGCTCAGCCAGGCCCCGGAGACGCAGAGCAAAGGCTTCAGCGGTCTCATCGGGTCCCTTCGTGGCCCTGCTAAACCTGTCCTGGGCCAGTGCGAGGGCATGGGGTTCCGCGTAGGTCTCAAGGAGACAGTTGATGGCCTCAGGATAACAAGTGATCGACGCCCCATCAAAGGCGCTTGTCGAGTCAGCAAGGGCCCGTGTGTACCGAATCTCAGCGTCGCCAGACGGGGTTTGAGGGATCACGTATAGGGCCATACCTTCCGAGACCCCATTCTCATTACAGGCCTTAACGAGCTTACGGAGCCAAGTGAACACCTTCGGGCCCTTTTTACCCGAGAAATGTGGGTACCCAGCAAACGAGTGCTTCATATTACGGGCCACGCGACCCATCTTCCGTGCTTCTCGGGTCCCATGAGTGGCATTCTTGTTCCGAAAACGGTACGTACGGTAGTCCAGCACCTGAGAAACACGATCAGCGGAACAGCTGATAACATCTGGCCCACTTGTCGTGTCCCCAAACGTATTCAGGTCGTCCGCATCAAAAGCAGAAGATAGAGTGGTCCTAGAGGAAAAAGAAGATGTCGAGGAACCACGGGATCGGTGACGACGGGACCGACGACGACGGGAACTCGAACGGGTCGAACGGCGCGGATTACGTGACCCATCCTGGCCAGCAGGACTCTGACTCAAGGCCTAAGAAACGGTGGCCGGAATCTCATCTCGGAACGTCTCAAGGGTCGAACGAATCTCTTCGGGTCCGGTTGAAGTGGTCACCGGTGGAACTTGGGTCCCTGTCGTGCGACCCGTAACTTGACGCAAATCCTGACCCATAAGGGCCCGAATCCCGCCAGGGGGCGCCGTACCCCGGCGAGGAATACCACTCGTCCCGCCTCCGCCACGGCCACCGGGAACATAGGTCCCGCGACCACGACCAGCGAGGGTCACCATCGAAGTGTCCGAGGGCGCACCACGGCCCCGCCCACCTGGGGTAGGATCCGTCATGTTGGCCCGCGGCAATCGACCTAGACCAATCGATCTCCGTCACCAGAGGGTCCAAACGGGTCAAATGCCACAAAAAATAGAGAAGGGCTGTCCCGATACGGGAGAAGTAGTGAAGCCCCCCCCTGCTGCTCCTACATAAGTGTAGCGTTATTGGCCCTCACTGACCCCACAACCACACACACACAGGAAACAACAGACAGGCCAGGAAGGGACAGGTAAGAACCCAAGCGTGATCCACTCGCCCACCCCGTCAGAGCTAAAGATTACAAGGACAAAAGCCCGAGGGAGCAAGAACCCGAAGCACTGTTGATTTGACAAGATGGCCCCGGGGAGACCCCGGAGCTACGCTCAAGAACCCCCTCCCTGGCCCCTCCAGGGGCCCAGAGCGGGGCCCCCTGAGGGCGCCCCCAGCGGGCCAAGTGCCAGCAAGGCACCGGCCGCTCACCGGGCTTACACACAAAAAGCAAGCGAAATCCTCCCACACACGAATATCAATCCCAAAAAAAACCAGTGGGAAAAAGGGGAAAGACACGAAATCACCGCTTCATAAGGAGCTTCGCTATTAACGATATGTTCTATCGTTGAAATGACTCTTTCACATCCGGTATCCTTGGCTAGCTACCCTTGAACAGCCCTGGTCGTTTGTGTCATTCAACGCAGCGATCACCTGATGTATCATCGTTTTTTTTAATTTACCAATCATAACATAGTTCGAACTAACCTAAATCTTGTGCCTGTGGCGAATGAACTTCTTTTGTACAATGTGTGCACTTAAATCTCGTCCCGCTCAACAATTGCGGCGCGCAGCAACCTCTGTGGCTAGCTGGCAGCAGACCATCCAGCAACGCAACACACCGCCTCGCCTAGCCCTCCAGACTTTGCTGGCCTCAGTGTGGGTACCTACCTGCGTCACAGATGGGTGTAGCACTGGCCCCACCCTTGGCGCGGGTTTCGTTGTCCTCAGTGCAAACTCTTGCAGGTGGCGGCTGTCACCAACGTCCCATCACGTGGTCGCTTGGCTCGCAGAGTGCCGCAGTCTTGGTGCTGTGGCCTCACTGGCGGTGTTCGTGACCTTCGGCTACCGAGTCGGCGGTCTCCCACGGCTGTCCGCGTTGCTCCCCTACTCCACATGGATGGCTATCACCCTTCGGCGGGGTACCCCCCCCCTCCTGCTCTGAATGGTGACGGCTTCACCTCGGCCGGCAACAGCTGCTATCTCGCGTCGGTTGTCGCAGCCATGTACGCCGGCTGGGACGCGTTTGACGGTCTGATGCAGCCACCGCCGCCGCCGTCACCGCCCCGGCCTCCACGCTCCGTCTCTTCCTCTGTCCACGGCGACCTTCATCCACCAGGGATGGCACAGGCGCTTGCGGTGGCTGACTCGCACACTCGGATGAAGGCGCATGCCGTCGCGGCTGCCGCCGCGGCCGCGGCCGCTGCCAACGATGCTGCTGCTGCGGCCACTGCTGCGGCAGCGACCGATGGCGGCAGCCTTTTTCCGTCGCTGCCACCAGCCCCGCCGCTGCCGTTGCCCCCTCTGCCGCATTATGCTGCTGTGGACCACCCTGCTACCGCGGCCGCTGGCAGTGCTGGCGGCGATACTTCCGCGCGGGCACCTGCCGCGAGGGATCCCGCCTCACCGGCGGCTAGCCGCTTGCGCGCTTCTCTTCGGGATGTGGTACATGCGCTTCGGTCAGGCAGTGCCGTGTCGGCGGCGACGATCAATGCTCTTCGTGACGCGGTGCTGGACGCGGGCTTTGGTCGCCCCAGCCGCGACGGTGGTTCAGCCCCCCGCTCAGCACAGGAGGACCCCACTGAGTTTTTCCTTGCCCTCATTGACGCTCTCGGCGCGCCTTTTCTTCCTTTAGACGAGCGGCTAGCCATCACGAACAGCCGCCACGCGCTCGCGCCGTGCTCCACGGACGAGCGTGTGGTGACGGAGCGCATGTTCTTCCTCCCCGTCCCCGATGATACCGACGTTCCCCAAGAGGGGGTGGGCCTGGGAGACCTCCTTGGCCGCGCCTTTGGGGGTGCGGATGTCGACGGGGTGCGGCGTGTGTGCGCGCGCAGTGGTCGGGAGGTGCTGGTGGGCGGCAAGCTTCTCACCACTCTCCTCCCATTCTACACCCCGCACGAGGGTGGCGGCGACCGGATGGTGGACGCAGACGTTGGAAATTTTGCGAAAGTCGCCCTGCCGCTGGTGCTCAGCCGCGGTCGCGTCGGCGGGGTGGACAAGTGCCGCACCCGCGTGGCGATCCCTCGGCTCCTGCCCGCGGGGGGCCTCGTCGCGGGTGGGGGAGGAGGACACACGCTGGCCCTCAGGTCGGTAGTGGTTCACCTGGGC
Organism: Pyropia yezoensis; assembly: GCA_009829735.1. Lineage (NCBI taxonomy): Eukaryota > Rhodophyta > Bangiophyceae > Bangiales > Bangiaceae > Pyropia > Pyropia yezoensis. The sequence continues at coordinate 6,820,812 of CM020620.1, forward strand.
TCCGCGATTGAAGAGGAGAACCCGGGGCACTATGTCGCGTACGTGATGTGGGGAGACGGGTGGTGGCGGTTCAACGATATCGCCCCGCGAGGTCGGCGGGTGGTGGCCCTGCCGTCGGGCTCGGCAGCCGAGGCGGCAGCAGTGGAGGAGATGGAGCGAGACGGATACCTTTTGTTTTACGAGCTGCAGTCGGGGGATTCGTCGGCGACTGCAGCGACGGCGGGAGCGTCTCATGCAGAGGCTGTGAGGCCCGCTCCGCCAGGTGCGTCCTCCTCGTTGCCGTCGCGGAACCGCTCGTCGTTAATGGCTTCAGTGTTGTCGCCGTTTAGACGACCTGCAGCGTCGCCGTCATCACGAGCGTCCTCTCCCATTCCCGCCTCTGCGTGCACGGTGGACGTCCCCCCAGCTGCCGCTGTCGCTGGGAGCGGCCAGCAGGTGCCCGTCCGCCGGCATCACCATCACCACCATAATGGACGCGGCCGTCAGCGTACCCCTTCCCCCCCTCTCGCCGGCGAGCAGGTGCACCCCGTCGAAGCCGCTGAGGCTGCCGAGTGGGGCCGCGCTTTCGACGCAGCGGACATGGCCGATTCTCACGCAGCCTTGGTGGTTGCAGCCGCGGCCGATGCGGCCGAGGCTGCCGCTTTGGCGACCGACGCGGCTCGGCGGGAGGAAGCCGACGCGGAGATGGCGAGGCAGCTGCAGGCGGTCACGTGGGGGGAAGGCTCCATGGCTGCATCGATGGGCTCTGGTGTGGATGCGGGGCTGGGCTGACTTCATTGTCTGATTCTGGGTCGAGCGGCCATGCGTGCCCCCCCGCGTGCAACGGGACTGGTAGTGGTTGTCTTTCTGCATGTTTTTTTTTTTTTTGATGTAAATATTTGAGGGTTCTTCTGCCACAGTGGGCCAACTGTATCTGCTACTCTCGGCATCCTTGCTCTCGCCCCTCTGCCAATCTACTCTCTGACCTCACACGAAATAGTCCCGGAAGAACAGTACGTATGCATGTACATACTCCCCAGACCGCGGGTGCTCGGGGTCAGAATGGACGATTCGATGACGACGGGAGGTTCAAGTGATCCATGTGGACCGGCCCGCTGCCTCTGCCTCACCACCATCGCAGTCACTGTCAAGCGAAGAGGCACTGGCAAGGCCCGCAAGCCCACCGGTAGCCGCGTCTGCTGAGCAGCCGCCCGCGGCGACAACACCCTGAAGGGCAGCTGCCCACCCCCACGACGTTCCCCAGCACGATCCCCACACATCATGTGGGTGATCGTCGCGCTGGTACAACTTCATTCATATCCGGGTGCCGCCCGCCACGCCCGCCATGCCCGCCATGCCCGCCACGCCCGCCACGCCCGCCGAGTGCCGTCACACCCCCGCCACCTCTGTCAGTATGCACACCGGCTACACCACACACCACTATTGCAGTTTTCCGAATTTTGTCCCACGTGGACAAGAGCAAGAGCAAGTGTACAAGAGCAAGGGCCAATCGCATGCTCGCAGCAAAGGGCTGACCAATGGCGTGCTGCAACACGTCTGTCGGAAGAACCTGATTATTGGCTATGGCCACAACTGCCCTCGCAACGAACGCTGGTTGGTCAAAACACTCTTGTTTTTTCATCGGATCTCGCCGGTTGGCCCTTTATCTCAGGTCTTCTCTGTCAAGGACAGTCCGAAGCGCTCAGCCGGTGCTTGTTCTGCCCTCGAAGTGGTCAGAAATTCCGAGAGAACCCCCGATGACACTGTTCGTACAACAACGGACCCTCATGCAGAGCAGTCATTGGCCAGAGTGGCAGCACCTGAGTCATATCATTGGTCAAACACAGTTTGCTCTTGCTCTTTTCCACATCGGACAAAATTGGGAGAACTGTAATACACGCGCCGACACGGTGGAACGTGCTGCGGTCGGCTCTCAACACCGCGTCTGGGAAAAGGCGTCTGCGAAGGGGCGTCTGGGAAAAGGCGTCTAGCGTCTGGGGAGGGACGTCTGTCACTCAAATCGTTTGACAAGTGGAACAATTACAGTCTTTCTCCATTGCTGTGACATCCTTTCTTGGGCACGGTGTCTAGTAACCAATGCAGGTCGACCGACCTCTTCGGTGCGATCAACGCATGTGTCAGCATTCGATCGTTGTCACCGACCAATCAGAGGGCGGAATCAAGTTACAATCCTTGGGCTTACGGTCGCCACAAAGGGTGCCCAACAATGGAAAAAGACTGTATCGCCAAACATTTTACATCTGCCGCTCCCAAAAGGACACTAAGTACTGTACTTGATATTTTCGCCGCTTGCGACTGTGATGTCGAGGCACAACGGGAGTTGTCAAAAAAGCCAGAGACGATTCCGTTTGCGCCGCGGCGCGCGGCTGGGGGGGCAACGCGGTCGGACCGGGCAGATGCCGACCAAGACCGTTGCCCCCCCCCGCGAACACCCATATCCCGCCTCCGCCCCTCCCCGATCCGCGCCCCTCCACTAGCCCCGAGGCGGCGGGGGCGGCGCTGCGCAGGGCCCGTGCGTGAGCGGCATCGTACCTCTCTTTGGCGCCTGCCGGGGGGCCCTCTCCGGCCTCGTCCACCGCCAGCGCCTGGCGCAGGCCTCGCACCGGTCGGCCCGGCGGCCGCCCACGGCGGCGTCGGCAGGGGTGGCGGGTTCTTGGGGCGGTGGCGGCGGTGGCGCCCCCTCCATTCCTCCCCCGGGCCCACCATGTCGCCCGATGAACTCAAGGCGACACTGCTGGGCATGGGCTTCTCGCACCAAAAGATTGCCATGTGCATCGATGCGGGCGTCACCGATATGGAGGTAGCGGTGAATATGATCGTCGAGGCGGACGACATTGGCGGCGGTGGTGGTGGTGGAGGTGGGCCTACTCCCCCTCCACCAGTACCACCGTCGTCGCCCCCCGCGCGAGTCGTCGCCACTTCCGGCGGCCCGCGACGGCCCCAGTCGGCCACCTCCTCTGGCGCGGTTGCGGTGGCGGGCTCGGCCGACCGGGACGCTCTGGCAGCCACCTCCCTGGTGCACCTCGGCGACGCCACGTCGGCGGCTTCTACCGGCCTAGCCGAGGAGGACGCGGACCTGGCACGCGCCATGGAGATGAGCCGTGCCGAGGTGCAGCCGCACCACTCGTCCGACACGGGTGGGGCGGGGGGGGTGGACAAGGATACGCAGCTGGCCATCGAGGCCAGCATCCGCGAGGCGGGTGCGGGCAGCGGGGGGGGGGGGGCATCGGGGGGTGGCACCATGGGAGACCCCCGTTCCCGCCGGCGGGCGTCCGAATCTGTGCCAGTGGGCCTCCGTAACATTGGCAACACCTGTTACCTCAACTCCCTTCTGCAGACCTATTTTTATCTGCCCCGCTTCCGACAGGCGGTCTTTTTGTTCCGATCCACAGCATACAAGGCGGCGGCCCGAGCGGCCGGAGGCGGCGGCGGCGGCGGTGGCGGCGGCGGCGTTCCACCGCTGGGGCCCGCCGCTTCCGCGACCAACAGTGGCGGTCGAGATGCAGCCACTCCTCCGCTGTTGCCGGCGTCTGCTGCTATGGCGTCGCCAACGCCTGCCGCAGCCGACGCTGGTACCATTGTCATTGATGGTGACGGGGACACGGACAAGGAGAATGCGGCGCCCGGTGGTGCGCCCGGCCCTGCGGCGGCGGCCGCCGCCGAGCGGGCAGCAGTGGAATTCATGGAGCACCTCCAGTCGCTGTTTGGGACCATGGCCCTTTCGGAGGAAGCGGTCGCGGACCCCTCCGCGGCGGTGGGTGCGCTCCGCTACGCCGACGGGCGGCCGCTGGAGATTGGGGAGCAACAGGATGTGTCCGAGTTCAACCAGATTTTTCTGGACAATGTGGAGCGCGGACTGACGGCGGTTGCACGGGCCTCGCGATCGTCCCTATCACCCGTCAGAGACGTGCGCATGGAGGGGGAGGTGAAGGCTGCTTCCGACAGCCCCGCTGCTGCTGCACCTGCCTCTGCCGATGGCGCTGTACCAGGCAGTCCCCTGTCTGGGTCGGGCACGGGTACGGGCGTGGGGGGGGAGGAGCCTAACTTGGTGCACGCCCTTTTTGCTGCGCACTTTGAGCAGGAGGTCCGCCGGGCCGACGGGGGTGACACCCGTGCCAGCGCTGGCGCCTTGGATACGAGCGCGCGGGGGGGGGCACCTCCAACGGGTGCTGGTGGCGGTAGCACTGACGGCGGCTCGCCGATTATTGTGGCTAACCGCGAGCAGACAATGAACTCCATTATTGTGGACGCGACCAACCCTGCGTCGCGCGACCTCCACTCGGCACTAGACGACTATGTGCACACGCTTATTGAGTACAGCATGGATCCTGCGACGACCGAGGCGGGGGCTGCGTCGTTTTCGGCGGGGACAGGGGCGGGTGCGGGGGCTGGTGCGGGCTTGGGCGTGGCGACAGCGGCGACTCGGCTTGCATCATCCCGGCCAGTGCCCGCCTTGGACACTGGCGCGCCGACTGCATCGGCCACTGTCGCTAGTGTGCCCGCACCCGCTCCCGCGGCCGGCATTGCTGCGGCCCCTGTTGGTGGTGGCGCAGTAGTTGACAGCCCGCCTGGCTCGACCACGAATGCCATGTCTCCATCCTCGTCGTCACAACCTCCAAACTCCCCTCACCTGCTGTCCGGTGCTGGGTGGGGAGGGCACGGCAGCGGGGGCAATGGTGCCAGCGACTCCCCGCCCTCTACGAAGCCGGCACCTGCGGTTAAGGATGTGCTGTTCACCCGCTTTGCACCCGTTCTCACAATTTACCTCCAACGTGTCTCCTTCAACCGGGCGGTCAACGCGGCGGAGAAAGTTCACACCCGATTCGACTTCCCGCCTGTCCTCGCGGTAGACCGATATCTCAAGAGCCACGCGGCGGCCGCGTCTGCAGCGCGCGACGCCGCACGCGCCGCGCGACGGCGGCGAGCTGTCGCGGACGCAGCGGCAGCGGACCTTGTGCATTTCCCGCGGCGGCACAAGCCGGCAGTGGCTCCCATTCCCGCGGCACTGCTGGCAGGCACCGCCGTGACCGCTGGGGATGAAAGGGGAGAGAGGAGCGCCGAGACCTGGGTGACTGCTGCCTCTCTGCCGTCGGTTACAGAGCCGCCGCTGGGAGCACCCACACCATTGCCCGCGCCTGTATCTGACGATGGCACAGTATCTGGCGTCAATGGGGGCACGGTCCCTTCCCCACCCGCCTCCGTTCTCGCAGCGCCTGCCGCCGCTGATTCCACCTCGGTGGTGTCGGTGGGGGCGGTGGCGAACGGCGTTGCGGCCACCGCTCCCCGTATTCTTCCTGGCTTCCCCTCTGCGACGGCTGTGGCGGCGTCGACCGACGATTTCTCAGTGGCGCTTGCCCGCGTGGCTGCGCGCGTGGCCGCCGGCGCTGCCGCTGCTGGCACCAATGGCGTCGGGAACTCTCCCCTTCCTCTCCTGGCTGTATCGGGCTTGGCGGCTACCGATGTAGCCGCAGCATCCCGCGTCTTGTCGACGGTGGCCGCAGCCGACGCGGCGGCGCGGGCCTCTTTAGCGGCCGCCTCCGCTGGCGCGGCGGCTGAGGAGTTGGCCGCCCACGCGGGGCTGTCCTCGGAGGAGTACCGCCTACACGCGGTGCTGGTGCACGAGGGGTCAGCCGACTCGGGGCACTACATTGCGTTCATCCGGACGAAGTTTGGGTCCGGGCCGGGCACTCAGGTTGCGTCGCCACCAGGAGGGGTGTCGGCAGCGGCGTCGGTGGCAGTAAGAGGAGACGCTGGGCAGGTGGGAGGTGCGTCGGACCGTGAGATCGGGAGTGCTCCGCCTGCCGCTAGCAGGGCGGACACCGCTGCTCCTGCTACGGGCGTGGATGCCACTCGCGTGGTGGCCGCCGGTACTACTGGTGCATCAGGTGATGCCCCTGCTGGGGATGACGAAAGCCCATGGACCAAGTTCAGTGACACTGCCGTCGCGGACGTCTCCGAGCGGGAGGTATGGGAAGCGGCGCTGGGCGGTCTCCGCTTTGCCTCTGCCTACGCGCTCATCTACGTTCGAGCCGACTCATCTGCCGCGGCGGAAGGACGGTCACGGACGGTTGCCGCAGGTTCCAATGGGGATGGGCGTTGCGTCGCGGTCCCCGCCGCTTCTCCCGCGGTCGGTGCAGCCACTCCTGTTACCGGCGACGGCGGCGCTATCCTCCCTTCCCCCTCTGCCTGCGCCCCCCCCCCCGACGGTATGCATGTGATGGAGGTGGAAGAGTTAAGCATTGCGGACGAAGGTCGCCGACTATTGCCACAGGCCACCCTTAATGCCATTGGCCGTGCCAATGCCGTCTTTCGATCCGAGGTAGCCCGCGCCGTGGCGGCGGACCAGGCGGAGCAGAGGCTCAAGCAGGCGCGCAGGCTTCTCGAGGTGGCCTCCCAGCTCGTTTTGGCGGCCATGGCCCCTGCCGTCAATGTAGTGGACAGCATCACGGGGCCCCCTCACCTGCTGGGTACCCTCATCGGGTTTTGTGTGGGCCTCAAGGCGCATGACTTGGCGCTTCTCCGGTCGCTGGAGGAGGCTTGGATGGCCACTGTCCGAGGGCTTCGGCTGCCTTCTGACGATATTTCTTCGGCGACGCTGGACTCGGCCATCGCTTCCGACGCTTTCAGCTTAGTGCGGGTGGCGTCGCGCCGAAACGAGGCCGCTGAGTTCCCGCCGCTGGGCGGTGGTGGCACAACTGCCATGGGAGGTGGGGCGGGCGAGGATGGGGGAGGTGTTGACCAGGAGACCGAGTCACACAGACTCCTCGAGGCATTCTCCCAGCTTGTCGTGTCGGATGGTGCCCGGCAGCTGGGCGTATCCTCCGACATGGCTGCCTCAGTCGGCGCTGGGCTATTATCGTCCGTCACTATGGCTGGGCTAGTTGACCGCCTGAAGCGCGCGCGGGCGCTTCGGGCGCTGGCCCTCCGCGGCGTGGGGTTGACTACTAATGGCATCCGCGCGGTGCTGAGAGGCGACTGGGAGTATGCGCTATATACCCTGGCGGGCGTCCTCCGTGGCGCCTATATTCCTTTGCCTGAGGAGGTGACGTCTTCGTCTGGGAACCTGGCCCTCGCGGACCTGTACGCCGTCCGCGCCGATGGCGCCGATGGCACTGTCATGAACCAGTTCCACACCAACAGGAATCTGGCGTTTGCCAAGCAGGACGAGATCGTTCGGCGGGTGCTGCCGGTCGCGCTAGTCGCCACTTCTCGCCGTTGTATCCAAGTGCTGCACCTCAACGATCTCCAGGGGGGGATTCGCGTGGGAAATCTGGCTGCCGATACGGCGCTGCCGGTGGCTGACCCCCTGACGGTGCGGGAGCTCCACCGGATCTGGGCGGGTGCGTACAATGGGTTTAAGGCCGCCCTCGGGCTGGACGGGCCGCCGGGGAGTGCCACGGACGCGGTGGCTCCGCCGGTGCCGGTGCCTCCGCGTGAGGCAGCAGAGGCGGCCACGGCGGACACGCACGCGGCGCCCACCACGGCCACACCTGCCGCCGGTAGCCGCCTTTTTTCACAGGAGGCCTTGGGCAGCCCCGCGGGTGGAGTGCAAGGCGACGGCGGGACATTAGCGCCACCGCTGGGCGCGGCTGACGCCGCAGCGGCCACCGCCACCTCTCCTCATCCGACGGCCGCTGCGGCCGACGACGACGCAGCGGTGGCGCTGCTGGTGCGCAAGCGCGACTTCCTCGCCGCTGTCCGGCGGCTTGTGGACAAGTTTGACACAGCGAGCGTTGCGTCGTCGCACCGGCTGCCCCAGTCGCAGCTGCTGCCGGTGGATGTGACAGCGCTCGAGGCGGCCACGCGGGCGCCTGCGGCGTCGCTCGCTGAATACGTGGCGGCCCGCGCGCAGGTGCTTGGCTTTTGGAACTTGCCTGCGGACGACGCCAACGAGATGCACGCGGAGTCACTCCGCCGCGCGGGTGAGGCGTTGTTGCACCACACCCAGGCGGTGGCGCACGGGTGGTGGGGAGGGGGAAGGGGTGGACAGGGTTGACACCACCGCCGGGAAGGCGCTCCGTCCATGGATAGGCATTCCCTTCCTTCCTCGCCCTCGTTCGTTTTGTTATTTCTCGTTCTCTTCTGTCTCTCCCTTGCGTTTTCCTGCTCTTCCTCACCTCGTGTGCGCGTGGGCGTGGGTTGCCTATTTTCTTCTTCAGTTTTGTTTTTTACCTTCGATAGATACCAGCTGGCCTGGTCGTTTCCGTGCCGTGCGCAGGGGTGCGGTCGGCTTGGCTCGATCCGGTCCACTGCCTGTTGTAGCGACTGTTGCGTCGCCAGAGGGGAACAGCTCGCGACCGACGGCGTGCCATTTCTCATCATAAAGTGACAAACGGGGGACCGAACCCCTCAGGAATCTTTCCTGAGGAAAGGGTTACTGAGAGGGGTAGGTAGTCGACTAATTTGACCCTGTAGAGCCCGGTCCTTCCCTGCGCACTTTGCCCCTGCCTGGCGGGTGGGAGAGAGCTGGAAAGGAAGAAAAAATACGGCAGGCGAAGACGAGGAAGCTATTTAGCAGCTCTCTGCTCATGTGACGCAGTACGAGGTGCTGACCTCTTGCGTCCTGGGCGCGAGGTACTGAGAGCTACCTGTGAGAGCCCTATTTTACCCTCATCTTGCGACAGCTCTCCGCTGGTTCTCACCCCGCGAGCAGGAGGACGGTTTCGGCTCGCCGCTGCTGGCCGGGCGGCTGTATATCCCGCCGTGCGCCATCAACCACAGCTTCGTCAGACTCTGGGGCGGCACTCTTTGGCACCTCGCAGCCGCTGTCGCCAGCCCTCGCCGCACCCTACACACAGGTAAATCACGGACGTGCCTCCTACCGTCGCCCCCTCGTCGACAACATTTTCGCAAGTTTCACATACCTGCGGTGAGTACTTCTCGAGAAATTTGACCCCCATTGTGGACTCCTATCCAGGAATGAGAGCAGGAGCCGCGACCGGTCGGGGCGTCGGCTCCTGTGGGTCTCGCCGGGGCGGGTCGGGTCGGTCGTCCCTTGGAGGGCGGGACCCACGTGGGCGCACGCCCTTCCGCGGCGAGTCTGCTGCCGGGCACGAGCGCGTGTGCCGAGGCGGCGCGCAGCCGCCCGCCGGATCGTACAGTAATTTCTTCGATCCGCGGGGTAGCATTCCGTACGGCTACGTGGCGGCCGGTGTCCGCTGCAGCACCAAGGCGGGGGCGCACACTGTGGCGTGGGGGGAGCGCACCCGCCCCCACGCGAGCGGGAGACACCTGCTCCCCCGCCTCCCCCCTCGTTCGACGGGAAAGGCGGGAGGATACATACGTACCGCCCGCTCCCCTGTTCTTCTCATACGCGAGGACACCCTCCCCCTCCCACCCGTGCGGCACACGACACACGTCGGCGCCGCCCCCCCTAACACCACACATCGGCGGGGCGTTGTAAATCTTGAGCTGCTGCCGTATGTACGAAAGGGGGACGGGCTGCCCAGGCGGCGCCCGGGGAGGTGTCAGCTGGTCACGTCGCCGGATGGCGGCGTCCGATCGCCAGTGCGCAAGTCGGAGGGGTTTCGTCCCGATGCGGCGGCGGCGCCGAACCGGTGGGCTGTCCCCCCCAGACCTGACTCCGACCCGGAGAGTGTGAGGGGTTGGGAGGGCGATTGGCGCTGATTCCACCAGACTGGTACGGGTGTCTCCCGTTGCCATTCCTCCACCAGGGTCCCCACTGTCTTAGATGGTCGAACGCCCGGCGGGGCGGGCGGTGGGGGCAGGTCGGGGGCAGGCGAGCGGCACCAGCGTCCCCAACCAGGTGCCACCCCCTCGTGCAAGACGTCGTCGAGCGGGGAGGTCACTGGTCTTGCTTGCGCGGTAGGGTTGGCCCGTCGCCCGGTCTCTTTCGCGCAGCACAGAGGCAGGGGGGGGGGGGGTAGGGGGAACGAAGTGGGGTGGGAGATGGTTGAAAGCCGCTAGACCAGTCGTGCGCGTGCGCGTGCCATTACCGGTCGCTGTCCCAGTCGTTACTCCGCCGTGTCCCATCCGCCGTACTCCTGTGGTGCGCGTTCCTCCCCGACGTCCCCACCCCCACCCCCCGCAGCGCCGGGGAGACCACGCTTTCCGCTGGTCGCCGGGCAAGCGCGAACGGGGGTGGGTTCCCTTTCCCCGATCTCCCCCCGCTGGTGCGGTATCGCCCCCCCCCCCCCTCCCCTCCCACGCCCACAGCCATGGCTCGCGGGTGGGTGATGGTGACCATGGCCTCGGCAGCGGCCGCTGCTGCGGCCACCGTCGCCGCCGCGGCAAAAAAAACGTGTACGCCCGCGCCGGGGGTGGTGCTAGTGCAGGCCGAGGACGGTGGCGCGCCTGCCGATGGGTGGGCGGCGGTGGCCAAAGCGGGCGCCGACGGGGTGGTGTGGCGGCCCGACGCGGCCGACGGGACGGCGTCGGACCAGCCGGGCCAGGGGCGAAGGACGTACGGGTGGACGGCGCCCGCGGCGGGGACGTACCGGCTGGTGCTCCGCGCGTCGGGGGTGCGCCGGTGGGCCCATCACGAGTACGTGCATAGCAGCCAGCGCCTTGTCGCTCTGCGTTTGTTTTTGTCGGTGGGGGTTCGTCGGGGGGTGAGGTTGTTCTAGTTGGGGGGAGGTCTTGCTGCGAATGACCGCTTAACTGACCACACATACCGTATCACGTCCCACTTCTTTTACTCTGCTTTTTCTTTTCCCGCGCTTCCACCCGTCGCGGCGAGCGCAGCTTTTATGTTGGCCTGGGCGCTGGTGCGAGCCGCCTATACCCCCGCGGCTACCGCCAGCGCTTCACCACCCGTATGTGGCGGGTCGTCTACCAAAACTCGGGCGATGATGAGGTACGTATGCGGAAGCAGACGCCCCGAGGGCCGCTTCATGTGTGCACTGGGGACGACATGGCGCGGAGAGGCGCTCGCGGTGGGGTTGGGGGGTGGAAAGAGAATCACTGCAGAGATTTGCTGACTCCGTGACCGTCCCATGGGATCTCATTGGGTCGACACTCAACCGCGCGTTGCATTGTGACGCCCACCTCCCTAACCACCGCCCCGCTTGTTGCCTCGCCCGTCACGTTGTCGTCATCCACCCCCCCCCCACCCCTCACAGTGGGCATATGGCGGCAAGAGCGATGGGGGCGTGCTGCTGACGCGGAAGCTCGCTTCGGGCGAGGAATACACCTTTTCTCTGGCCGGCCGCGCGCCGCTCGCGGCGGTCGACACGCTCGTCTTTTACGCCTGCGACCCGGCCGACGGCGAGTCATGCCAGGACGGCTCTGCCGCGTACAAGGCGGCGGTCGCCGCCGCAGCCGCCACCGACGCCGACTGCAGGTCGGCCTCCGGCGACGACAGCAGCGACGGCGGCGGTGACAAGAGTGACGGCGGCGCCGGCAGCACTGGGTGCGCGCTCGCCGGCGGCGACGGCGGGGTGGTGCCCGCTACCGCGGGGCTGCCCCCTGCAGACGGTTGGGAGGTGGCGGACATTGCGGGTGGCGCCGGCCTCGTGTGGCGCCCTAACGACGCAGCGGGTTCGCCGTCCGAGGCGGGCACCGGGCGCCGAGACTACACGTGGACTGTCCCTGCGGACGGGGGAACTTTCCGCCTAGTCCTCCGGGCCGCGGGCGTGCAGCCATGGAAGCACCATGAGTACGTTTTTACTGTTTTTATTGTATTTTTCTGCGCTTGGCAGGTTTGTGGGGGAAGGGCGCTGGCGGTGCGGGCTGTGCTGTTGACATTGTGGATGAGCGGTGTGCGAGTGGCGGCGTTTTTGGAGCGTGGTGGTGGTCGGCCGTGGAAATTCCAGGCTGGAGAACAATGCCCTGCCCGCTGTGCGTCTCTTGACGGCGATGAGCACTGTGCTGACCGACGCGGTCGCTTTTGCCTCCCTGCTCCTTCGTTCCTATTTTGCTCCTGTTTTGCTGTCGTCTGGTCGTCCCCGGCGCGGCACTGACCTCCCCACGCGCAGCTTCTACGTGAACCTTGGCGCGGGCGCCCGCCGGGTGTACCCTAAGGGGTGGGTGCAGCGGTTCCCTGACGCTCGCTGGCTTCACGTGTACCAGAACAATGGGGACAGCGCGTGGGCGTATGGAGCCAAGAGCAACGGCGGCGTGCTGGTGACGCGCCCGCTCGACGGTGGGGAGACGCTGGCGTGGTCCCTGTCGGGCTCGTCGCCGCTCGCGGCGGTCGACCACTTCCTCTGGTACCGCTGTGCGACAACCGACGGGTCGTGCCAAGACGGGTCGGACGCGTACGACGCGGCGGTGGCCGCGGCGCCGGCCGCGGCGGCCGCGTGTGCCGGGGGTGGCGTTGTGGGCGCGACGCCTGTTCCCGCCCCAACCCCTACCCCGGCGTCGGCGCCGACCCCGACCCCGACCCCGGTGCCCGTGGTCATCGACGCCACCCCGACGCCGGCTCCGACACCGGCGGCCCCCCCCGCCACTGGCAGCGCATGCGCCGTGTACGCGGGCGCGTTGGGGGTGGTGCGAATGCCCGCTGCCGCGACGGGCGGTGGCGATGGCTGGGAGGTCCAGACCGTCGCGGGCCGCAATGCGCTCATATTCCGCCCCGACAAGGAGGCGACGTCGATTGACGCGCCGGGCGCGGCGGGCGTGCGCACCTTCTCGTTTGCGCCCGACGAGGCGGGCTCGTACCGGGTGGTGCTGCGGATGAACGCGCCGCACCCGACCGACTACAATGACGTGTGGATGAAGCTTGGGGCGGGCGCTAAAAAGTTCCAGGGCAGCACTGTCTCGTCACTGACGGCTAGCTATTTCAAGGTCTACCAGAACAAGGGACAGCGTGAGGTACGTGCCACGCAGTGCCCTTGGATGAGTTGGGCGTGGACTGCACGGCAGGGCGCCTCTTCGTGCGATATCCGCTTGCATGGTTCGCCTGACGCACCACGTTCTCCATTCCGTTTCTTGGCTGACCCACTGACGGCCGACCGACGCTTGTCTATTTTGCTCTGCCCGCTTTTCTGGTCGTGAGCTGTGGTGGTTTGTGCTCTCCCCTTTTTTCTCTGTCACCGCCTGCCCTCCTTCCTTCACCCTTTTCCCGATTCCCTCTCCTGCACCGGCGCCGCAGTGGATGGTTGGTGGCAAGAACGTTGACTTCAACGGCCACGACCTCCTCACCCGCCCACTGTCTGCGGGCGAGAAGTTTACTGTCACCCTGTCCGGCCGGTCGAGCAAGATCGCCATTGCTGATGTGCTGCTGCTGCTGTGTGACCCGACGAGCGGCTCCTGTGGGGGCGGGTCGGAGTACTGGACTCGCGCGCTGGGGATGGCACCGTCGACGTGCGCGTAAGCGCGCACGCGCGCGCGCGCGCTTGCGTAGGGAGGGGGGGGGATCTCTGGCTTGGCTGTGTGCATGTGAGCACACCCTGCGTGGCGAGGAAAGGGTATGCAAAGCATTGTCTGTTTACTCTGGATGAAATGAGCGAAACAAAGAACAGCAGTCATGCGCAGCATGGCACCCACAGCATGGCGGGCGCGGTACCTACGGCATGGCGTGGCGTGGCGGTGGACATAGTGCGTCCTCTCGTGGTCCATCCACTGTATGTACTCTTTCTTTCTTGTCTCTGTTTCTTCCCTACAGCACGAGCCGGTGGCACACCGTCCGCACCTGCCTCCCCCCTGTCCCGCCAACAGTCGCACACCAGCCGGCCGGCTGACGGCCTCTGCCGTGGCCCGCGCCCCTACACACACCGTTTACCCACTATCTCCCTCCTATGGTGCCGGCCCGAGCCCCATCGGCTGGCCATCCGCCCACGTCAACGCCGCGCCTCTTCCAACACTGTCACCTGTCACGATTTCGCGCGCCATCCAGCGAGTGCGTCGCCAGCGCGCGAGAGCGCTCACCCGGTGCACTTGACGGGGTGGGGCCACTTGTGCAACGGCCGCAGCACCGCCTGAAGCCACCACTGGTGGCGGAGGGAGGGGTACCGCCCCCCCCCCACAGGCACGACGCCTGGCGCAACACGGGCAGGAAACGGTGGATCGGCCGTGGCGCCGCGAGCGCGTGCGCGCGTGTTGGGGGGGGGGTGGCAGGCGGTGTGGCCGCGTCTTTCTTCCACCAGTCGCCACCCGTTCTTGCTCCGCTCTCTCATCAGTGCACCCATTGGTGGTGGTGGGGTGGCGGGTGCTTTTTTGGAGGGAGGGAGCGCGGGGCCCACTCGCACCGGCCGTGCCTTCGAGAGTCCCCTTTCTCGATGTGGGGAGGGGGGGGGTGAGCGCATTGCCCTGATTGTTTACTGCACATACATATACACACTGTGTACCCCCTTGAACCACCCAGCCTTTTGCCCACGCGTGCGGTAGGTGGGCGGTGCACAGCGAGCGCAGCGCGCCCCCTCCCGCGGTCGCCGCAACGGCGGCGAGGGGGGGGCGCGCCGCCGCGGTCGCCGCCGCTGCGGGGCGCCGCCCTGTTTTAGTTGTGCTGTTGTTGTTTGGGGGGGGGGCGGGAGGGCGCGAAGGGTGGCATCGCCGTCGGTGGGGGCCTCACAATACCCCCTTACTTTGTCGCCCCCGCTTTGTGAGCCGCATCTTTGTGGCGCCCTTGGCCGCTGCGTAGACACTCTTCCACGCCGCACTGTACTGGACTATTCGTCCCCCCACCTCCCCCTGTTTCCTCTGTTCTTTCTTTCAGGAGGTTATCTCAGCAGCTGTGCGGCGCCCGGCCGCCCGCACCCAGCTGCTGCGCGTCGCCTGGCCCTGCACCCAGCAGCTGCGTGGCGGCGGGTGAGGCGCCGCGCGGCGTGCCGTCCCCCCCACCTTGGCCCCCTCACTTTCCCCGCCCCAGCACGTGCCGCCTCCCCCGGCCGACCAGTCGAGGGGGCCTAGCTGGCTGCGATGGACTCGAGCGACGTGTGGATCAAGGACGCGGACATGCGCGGGGACATGCAGAAGACGGCGGTCAGTCTGGCCAAGGCGGTACGTGAAGGGGGAATGGGCGAGTGGGTAGTAGGATGCACGTGTGTGCATCCTACTACCGTGAAGCCAGGGGAGGGTAGGGGGCAGAGGAGCGGCGCTTCGAACAGAGGTGGCTGGGGGGTGGAAGGAGGGTGGGTGTAGGCAAGCCGGGGGAGGGCGCGCTGGCTCGGCGGAAGTGAGAGGCAGCGTAGCCGTGCCAGTCCTGGCGTTCGCATTTCAGCAGCCTTGACGGTGCGTTTTTCTGTGGGGGGAAGTTTCCCCCCGCTGGTTTGGCGCCTGCCGCCCGTGTTGGTCCGCACTCCGCTCTGTTACGTTGGTCAGCCCCTGACGCGCGCGTGTACGACTCCCGCCCTGTTCCTCCCCGCCTGTGTGGTGTGCGCGCCCTCCGCCTCGGTCACGCCCCCCTGCGCAACAACCCCCCTATATATGGTGCAGGCGATCTATGTTCATCAAGAAAATGAGAAGCAGCTTGCCAACCGGCTGCAGGGTGAGTTTGACAGCCGCTACGGAGGTCCCTGGCACTGCATCGTCGGGCGGTACGTTCGGGGGGATAAACGCGTGTGGAGAGCCTGCGGGACGGACGGAGGGGTAGAGCAGGGGGGGGAAGCGTCAGGGATGGGCAGGCGAGGGGTGTGGGGGGGAGGGGAGCGCGTTCAACGGCAGTCCTGTGACTGAATCCAGTCCTCACATGGAGAGGTGAGTGGGGGGCATTGCCTGACGGTCACTCATCGCGGGAATACGCCGTGTGTTGCTTTGCTTGCTGCGCTGGTTCCCATTGTCGCCTACCGCACCCCGGTTTGCTCCTCATTCTCCCTCCTGATGACTTGCCACTCCCCTGTTCGCCCGGTCCAGCCACTACGCGACGAAGGTGTGCCACGAGCCAGGCGGGTACCTTTACTTTTACATCAATGGAGAGGGCGTCCTTCTGTTCAAGGCCCTGCGGGACATGCCACAGGGATGACCACCGCGGGGCGAGGGGGCGAAGAGAGGGTGGGACCTGCAAGGCGGGCGTCGGCGGGGGGGGGAAGGGCACCGCAGGAGTCTTTTTTTCGCGCGCGTGGAGAGCAGGCATTATGAGGGGTGAAGCATTCTGTTTTTTATGCCGGGCTCCTCGAGAGGTTGCGGGGAAGAGGTGAAGTGGTGTTCTTGCTGGTATCCAGCATGGCATGATAGGGCGGCAGAAAATGGCCGGGATGCCGGGCCCGCGCATTAACACGCCCGCGTCCCGTCGTTGCCTGCCAGCGCCGGCGGGGCCAGGGAACCTACGCGCGCCGCGGGCGCACAGGGATTGACACCAGCGCGTTCAATGCAGGTGGACAGGCAGGGGGCGTACCCCCCGGCGCTGGGCGACCGCCCCACCGAAGGGAGGGCCGCCGCGTGCGGTGCTCGCGCGTCGCAGCCCCGTACGTGGGCCGCGGCGGGCGGCCGTGGCCCTAACATAACTTGCCACCGCAGCAGCGGCATCAGGGGTTGGGGTAAGGGTTAGGGGTCACCGCCACTACCACCACCGCCACCACCGCCGCAGCCGCCGTCGGTGCCGCGGCCGTCCCCCCCCCAGGGTTTCCACGTGTCCATCCCCCCCCCAATGGGGTGCTCCCCCAGCAGCGCCGTCAACGGGCCGTCGACGGCACCGCCGCCACCGGCGCCGGCACCCCCCCCCCCCCAGGCAGGGTCGGCGGCCGCGGCGGTCATCACCCCCGCCGCCGCGCGCCCCCGGCCGTAGCCGAGGACCACCCACACGCTCAGCGGCACGACGACCGCCCCATAGGCGGCCACCACCGCCGCCGCAACGGCAACGAGCAGGCTGGGCGCGCAGCCGGCGCGGGCGATGACGAGGAAGGTGGACGCCTGCAAGACGGTGGTGCCACGGAGAGCGGCGACCGAGTAGGGAGCGTCGTTGGGCAGCGCCCCAAACAGCGCAAAGGTGGCCGTGTGGGTGCCCGCCGCCGGCCAACGGGACGCCCCCACCTCTGCCGCCGCCAGCAGTCCAATGCCAGGCACGACAGGCCGCCGAGGGTGCCCAGCGCCGCAAAGACCGCCACCTGGCGGGCCACCTACCCCCCGAGGGGGGCGGTGACGACCAGGTAGGCTCCCCAACTCGGACAGTACCACCGCCACAGCCAAGAGGGCGGCGGCGGCGGACGCGGGCTCGGGCGGCGCCGCCACCCCCCACAGCGCGTCGTCGTAGCGGGAGACGAGGGTGGCCAGAAGGGCGGGCAGGGCGACCGCGGCCTCGAGGCGCAGCGGCAGCACCGCCCCGACGGCGGTGCTGGCGTTGCCCAGCACCCCCACCGGCAGCAGCAGCGTGCGGGGGCAGAGGGTGGCGGCGGTCGCCGCCTCGACCGCACTCCCCGGCGCCACCCCCCGGGAGGCTACCCCACGGAGGGAGGGGCGGACCGCTGCGGGGGGGATAGCCTCCGGGTCCGCCGCCGTCGCCGCCGCCACCGCAGCGGGGGACAGCGCCCCGCGGATCAGCTGCGGCCGCACGGACCAGTCGGTCATGAGGAGGCCGCTGCGGCCGGCCGTCAGGGGGTCCCCCCGCCCCACCACCTCCCCGTCCACCTCAGTGCCGTCGAGCAACGAGGATGCCACGACGTCGCACAGCGCCGCGGACCGCACAAAGGTGCGCGCGTGGCCCGCGCAGAGGACAAAGGTGAGGGCGTCGAGCTAGCCGGTCGGCGCGGCAACCGGGCGGCGACAAAGTGCGGCAGCGGTAGCAGGAGGGAGCACGGAAATCAAACAGTAGGCAGAGAGCGGCGGTGGCGGCGGCGTGGCTGTGACGGCGCCCCCCCGACGGTGAGTGGCTGTCCATGCTGTGCAGACGACTACAGTCAAAACACTCGTTGACCGTCACCACACTGCTGGCATACTGCTGCCGCGCCTACGAACACAGCCTGTCGTGAGGTCCCTTGGCCAGACATTCGCGGTGGCCGCCCTTGATGCCGGAACGGGGATGGGACATGTGCCACGGGATGGGGAGGGGAACGAAAAATGAAATGTACTGTACATACAGCATGCATGGCCATGGCTGCTACCTGCGCGCGTGTTGATTGGTGTGAATGGAGGCGGTCCCGTCATAAATTAAATGGGCATGCAGAGCAAAGCCAGCAACTAGAGCGCGGGTCGATCCGCTCGCCCGCTCTCCAAACCACAATCCACCCGGGAGAGCACACGCACCAAACCGGCCCACCCAACAGCCGTCCTTGTCATCGCCGACCAGTCCCAGCGGTATATCGGTGTACTCGCGCGGCGTGTCACCCGGCTCGCATTATCCCCGATCCTGGCGCGCCGAGTGCACCCATACGTCCCACCCCGGGGTAGACCCCCCCCATCTCAGTGGGTGACGCGATGGGCAGCGGCGCGACACTTGGTGGAGGCGCGACCGCCGCGATGAGTGACATGAGGGCATCCCCGCCCACCGCCTGTCCAGCCAGCGGAAGCAGGTGCACGCTCATCTTCTCCGCGTGCGCCTCCACAACCACCGCGAGCTGGTGGGCGGCAAGGAAGGCCCCCGCCGCGTCGACCGTGGCCAGGTGGACCAGCCCCAAAGCCGATGCAGCGTGTGCAGTTGCGTCCATTTGGTAGGCCTCGATAACTGCAGGGTGGGGGAGCCACGGCACGAGTGCGGGAAGGAGGGTGCTCAGGGCATTGGAGTAGAGCGTCAGTTCCGTCGCGAGCAGCGCGAGAGACACTTGAGCACAGGGCGCTGGGGGCGGAGTGGACCCGGCCGCTGCGGTGGCAGCAGCGGCAGCGGCTGTTGCAGCCGACGCCGTGCCGTCCGTTGCGGCGCGCAGCGCGGCGCGGGAGCGGGAAAACCAGACGGAAAACACAGAGGAGAGCGCTGCGGTGCCAGCCGTCGTTGGCGTTGACAACGTCCGCAGCGGCGGAGGCGCACCCTCGCGAAGCGCCGACGCGACCCCGCCATCAGTGATTGGCGCTACCACCCCGGGCGGTTGCGGGATGGGCGGGCCAAAGCTGCCAACCGTCGCCCGGCGGAGACCACCGCTCGGACGCGCATCCGTGACAGTGACAGGGGCAAGCCGAGGCGTGGCCGGGAAAACCCCCGCCGCCGCGGCCGCCAGTGGGCTGACCATAGGCGGCAGCACATTCTGAGCCCCCGCCAACGTGGCTGCCGACGGGCTGACCAACGGAGACGGAGGGGTTTGGGCCCCCGCCAATGTGGGCGCGGTAGCCGAAGCCTTGCCTCGCGCACGCTGCCGCGAAGTGGGTGGGAGTGCGCGCCGCGGTCGCTTGGCGGGCGAGGAATACTTGCGGCACTGTGGTGGCGATGGTGTCGACCCCTTGGGCGCGTGGCTGTCCGAAGACCCGTCCGAGCCAGTCGACACGCCGGTGATGATGCTAAACCGACTGTCGCTAGGGGGGGGGGAGCTCGCACGGCGGCGTCTGCAGGAGGAAGGGCGCGTCGCGACCGAGGCGGGGATAGGCACTTGAGCGATGCCACCCGACGTGTGGTCCGTCGTCCAGCCAGCCAGGCTTGGCAGCGCCGACCCTGCTCTTGCGCGCACCAGCCCCGCTGCGGACGACACCGATGCCATAGCCCGTGGTACGTCTGTCCTGGACGCAACAGCGCTTGGTGCAACCCCCCGTGTCGTCGCCGATGATGTCACCGAGAGAGGTGTAACCTCCGAATTGGGGTTGAGAAGCGGTGTTCCGACCACAGGAAGATGCGACTGCGGCGCAGCCGCATCGAGAGTCCCCGCCATTGCCTCGGCCACCGCCGTGGCGCCGGACAAGAACCACTGGGACAGACTTCCCGAGCTTGCCAGTGGATCCACCCGGGCCCCTTTCCCCCCCGAGAGCACACTCACCAGCGGTTGTTTCAGGTCCCCCAAGTTGGTGTGCCCCGGCCCAAGGCCCTCCGAGGCATTACCAACAGGCAATCGGTGGGTGCCGTCGTTGCCGGCAGACGCACCGTCGGCCGTCCAGTCAGCCCACCCCCAGTCGAGAGAGGCGTTGGATGCCATCGCTGACGGGCCATCGCCGCTACCGTCACCATAGCCGCTGCCATTGTCTGAGACGCCGCTCATCCACAATGCGCTCTCACCGGGGCCTTGGGGCACAGTGGGTTGACAATCGCCGTTGATGCCGTCTCCGATCGTGCCGCGAAGAAAGGAGAGGGGGTCGAGAACGTCAAGGCACCCGACGCCGTCGCCGTTGTTGCCGCTCACAAGGTGGCCTGGCCCATCGCCGCGGAGGAGCTCATCGCTTGACACGGGTAAGTCGCCCATCACTGTGTGCGAGACGCAAGATGCAGACGTGCCGATCAATGGAAGAGAGGGAGGGGGGGGGTGTTGTAAGAGCGTTGGCAGGGCACGTGCGGGATGAGGGAAGAGTGTGGATGGGGTGGCGTTCTGAGTATGGACTCGTCGGTTCACACTTGCACGCAGTGAGCGGGGAAGACAGGGCGGCGGCGGCGGTTCGAAGAGTGGGCGTTGGGGAGTGCGTGCGTGCCCGCGTTCATAGGGGGCGGGAGAGCGCCGGCTGCGCGACACCTGCGAGCTGGCTCTCTCTCTTGCAGGTGCACGTGGCGTTGAGGGTGCAGGCCCGCTCCCAACCGCCACAGCGAGGACTCAACCACCGCAAGAGACCGCAACACGTGCCCGTCCTGCGGCAGCCGGGAGAGGTCAGGTGCTGCTTGCTCACTTTGCACCTCCCTGCGGCTGTGGGACGCGCCGTCCACGGCGTCGCCAGCACACCAGCACGTGCCGTCGGGAACAGTATGTGTGATTGGCTGATGCAGGCCGTCGCCCAGAGGCGGAGGGCACCGTCAAGCGAAGAACCACTTTAGGAGGAGTCTCCAGCTATTTCTTTCTGTTCTTACTCCAATTTGACGACACCTGGAGCCAATCGCGTGCGCCCATTCGACAGAAAGATCCTTCTCACGTGTCGTTCGGACCACGTTCTGATCCTAATGTTCAGGGATCCGAACAATATTTGGCCCGGTTACCATATCGACGGCCGGGATGCAAAATATCAGACCACCGCAAGACGTCCTCTTGCAGTGGTGGAGACGGCGGTGCGGGGGCGGACGCTCACGCAGGTGCTGTGGCAAACCGGGTTGAACAGTACATACACACAGTACATGGTGGCGGAACGCCATCACGTGACAGCCTTGAAAATATCGGAAGATCGAGACCGCTGCAGAGGCCTGGAGAACACTGATGAGTGGGTTAGGTTTCGCGCCATCACCCATCTTCGCCGTGAAGTAAATATCAATGGAAGCCCCCCTCTCCGAGAGGGGCTTACAGCGAAGCCCTCTAAGAGGGTCCTACACTATCACTGATGAACCGTGCGACAATTGCCCCCGCCGTCGCCGGCAGGGCTCGTCGCTGTGCGGGATTAGGCAGTGGCCCCGTCCAGAGCCCTCACCGAGACGAGTTTGGTCGTCGCCCGGACAGGGTTGGTAGTACCGCCACCGCCTCCACCGCCTCCACCTCCTCCACCGCCACCGCCACCGCCTTCACCGCCTCCACCGCCACCGCCTCCACCGATACCGCCAGCACTGTCCGACACAAGCCACGGCGGGTGCCACTCCGATGCCGTGTCTCGGGACCACTGGTCCTTGCCATAGGAGCCAGCATAGTCGGCAGTGCTGGGAGCGGCAGCCCAGGTCAAGGCGGCTGCCGCCCAGTCCAGCAACGTCGGCTGCTTGACGGACATACCCTCAAAGACGTCCTCTGGGGTGGCCTCGGAGCCGGCTGGCCGGCTGGCCTCCCACACCGCCCGCCACGAGGCCTGCGCCATTGCCATAATCTCGCCGCCAGACTGCTCCGCATGCGCAGCACTTCTTACAGACATTGTTGCCCCCCGAGGCGGACAAGTGGGTGGTCGTGATGGCGGGTGTCGTCGCCGTCTCTGCCACAGTCGTCGACGGGCGCCCTCGGCGTGCGCCCCGGCAGTCTTGTCGGCCCCCGCTGCCCGCATCGCCTCTGCACACAGCGTGTCAATGAGTCACGCAGATGCGCCTGTCTGGGCGAGCTCCTCCCGCGCCTCCTTGCGGAGCTCGGGACGCGCCGCCCGCCTGGCCGATGCCACGGGTCCCCGGTGCTTGCGCTGCGACCGCCGGCGCCGCCGGCACCGGGAGAACTTTCCCGCCGCTGCCATGGTACCACCACCGGCAGCATCACCACTCGCACTCGCGACGCCTTGACCCACCCCCCCTGTCAAAGATGCATTGCTGCTGATGTTGAGCGGCCCCACCACACTGGCGACCGACTCGCCCCCGACAGCGGCGGCCGCCGCGTCGTTTTCCACAGCCGAGGATGGCAGCGTCTTGGTCTTCTTCCGGGTCCTGCGTACGACAGACAGGGGCGGCAGGGCTGCCCGCCTTGCTTCTGCCGCCGTCTTGATCGACTGGGCTTGCGACAATGAAGCGACAGCGGCGGCCAGCCGGCTCAGCGCGCGCGCCGCCCGCGCCAGGGAGTGAGCTGCGACCGTACATGGCCGCTCCGACCGGTACGCAAACACGTGTGGCGACGGGACGACGACAAGGTCGGGATCCAGGCCCAGGGAGTAGGCCGTGTAGATGTCATTGACCCCCTGGTCCACGCCCACTACACACTTCTTGACCAACCCTTCAAGGGGCAGGCCCATGACGGCCGCCTGGTGTTCCAGGCTCGTCACCCCGCCGCCCGACTTGGTCCCGTTGCCGCTTCGCAGTCGTCGGGCCTGGTGCGCTTGCGCGGCCGCCACCTCGGCCGCGTCGGCGGGCCGCTCCAGCGTAAAGACGATACCCGTCCCGTCAGTAACGACGTACGGGCAAAAGCGGGACAGCCTTGTAGAAACCCCGGCCATGGCGGCCAGCTTGGCGACACCGGCGCTTCTACTCGTGCCGCGACTTCCAGCCAACAGGGTGTGCACCTCGCCGAGCCCCGGGTGTGAGACGAGTTGAGCCCGTTCCGTCGCCCACCGCAGCAGCGTCGGGGTGGCGTGCGTGTAGCGGCACAGGTCGGGTGCCAGGCGCGGAAAGACCGCATACGACGCGCGCTTCCGCGATAAGAGCAGCCGCTGCACCTAAATGAGGAGGGGAAGGAAGGGCGGCCAGCACCCCTGGCGGCGCGTCTCGGGGAGGGTGATGGCCAGCTCTGCGCTAAACTTCATGGACAGCACCCGCGGAAAGACGGCCTTGAGGTCTGCGGCGATCCTCTGCTGTACGAAGGGTGGCGCCCCCGCCGGCCACGAGCCGTCCTTGACCTCGTCGGCACCCCCCATCATCGTGTCGGCGATGAACCGCGTGAGCTTGCCGCGAAGGGCGCGACGCTCACGGTCTTGAGCGAGGCCTGCAGGGGTGGACGCCTGCGCTTGCGCCTGTGCGGTCGAGGGTGGATGCGGTAGCAGCCCGACCGCTTGCAGGGCGTCATCGACCATCACCTTGGCAAGGCACGTCACGGCTGTCTTTGCCGTCCGTGCCACGTGCATCGAGATGGTCGTGGCCGCCGTCTTGAACGCAAGCGCATCTCCCGAGCCTGGCAGGTCCTTGCTGCAGGGCAGCGGCGCCTCTTCTTGAACGGTAGACATGAAGCGGGCATAGACGGTTGCAAACGCCTTGCCGCCCAGCCCGTCGCCGGCAAAGGCCGACTCCTGGGGGTGCTTTCCCGGGAGAGCCTGGGAGCAACCGGAGAGCTCGCCGTCGGGCCTCTCTGCCACCGCTGCGCCGCGAAACGAGGTTGCCGCCGGGGCCCACCTGAACAGGGGCGGGTGGCTGCCGCTTGCCAGCGCCAAGGGTAGTGTGGTATAAAACTCGATCCTCTCAGACACGTGTCAATATCCCTCGGGGGAAAGGGACAGGTAACGCAGAAAGGGGAACTACGAGAATGGTATGCCTGTTGCCTCACGTGCCTGCTTGCAGGGCAAACAGATACGCACGGTAGTGCACACGGGGAAGAGGAAAGCAAACGCGCAGTTGTCTTTTTCCCTGAGGGCGCGGGCCGAGGGCGCCTCGCTGTCCCTCTTAACGTGCATCTGGGGGAACCCCGGCACGTTGGCCCGGTAGCCCCCCCATAACCCCGAGTGGCCCCGACCCGAGTCTAACCTCGTCAGGTCGGGGGCCACTATCACTACTAATTCTATTCCCACTCACTAATCTCACACTCAAATTCTCTCAAATCAAGTCCCTCGCAAATATGCAAAAACACATCAGAAATCCCTCTCTCGCGTGTGGATAGCGTAGTCCACCGCATCCCAGTGCCGGGCACGGGCCACGGCCGCCAACCATCGCCACACGGCGGGCGTGTTCTGGCACCTGGTGCCCTCTGGTTGCAGTCCCGGGTCGGCGCCAAGTCGGGGCCAGGGATGCTACATAGCTCCCTCCCTAGTCCGGCACGTCCTCGGGCCGAACCAGGTGCCACCGTGCACAGCCTCGAGCACGTCCACACCGGTGCCGAGGTCGAGCGTCTTCACCCGGTCACGATCACCTGCCCCGATTCTGCCCCCCCCCCCCTTCCGCTCCTTCACCTTGGCCCTCTCGTTCCCCGGAGTCTGGACGGTATGTCCAGTTCCGAGATCCAAGCTGGGCCCGTGGTTCCGGCGGCGAGTGTTGCGGAGGAGAACTCGGGTCGTCGTGCCCCTCTCCTGCCTCCGGTTCCTCGGATGTCGGTGCCGGCGCCGGTCGCCACGGCGGGGACGGATCGAGTTCCCCCGGCTTCCGCGATGCACCCGGTCGAGGCCCCCCCGGAGGGTCTCCCGGAGATGCTTCTTGGGCAGGACCCTCTGGCGGCCCGGCGTTACTCCACGGTGGTCGGCAACGCCGGCGCGGCCCAGTGCCAGCAGGATTGCATGGACCTCTGGTGCAAGGAACTCCAGCGCGGGGTCTTGACCGAGATGGACAAGGCACGTCTTCATACGGCGGACCAGATGCGCCTGGCACAAGACCGCTCCCAGAGCTTCTCGGGTTCCTCTTGGGTTGCTCGTCTGGAGGATCTCCCCTTCGCGCTGGTACTGGATCTACCCTTGACCGAGCGTCGCGTGTCCGCGTCCGTTCTCCGGTGGCCGGAGGAGGAAGGGTACGTCCACCGGGCGCTCAAGGTCTGGGACGAGGCGCTCAAGGGGTCGGGAAGCTTGAACTGCGACCCCCGTCCGAGCATGGTCGCTCTGGAGCCGCCTTTCTTGACCCGGAAATACTCCAAGTTGTCGCCGGCACGGGAGCAGGGTGAGCGACGCGGGCGTCAGCGTGACTTCCTTGTGAGCTGCAACCACCAGGAGTTCTGGAAGCTGGACAAGGCTAACCGGGCGGCATACTATCCCAAGGTCATCCCGCAGCAGCAGGAAGTCGAGATCCCGGTCGGGTTTGCTCCTTCCAGCATCCCTTGCACCTGGTACTTCTTGGACGCCTTGACTCAGGCGTCGATCAAGGGCTTCTTCCACTCAATCCCGTACATGATGTACACGTCCGAGATGACAGTCTTGGCGGCCAACCACTGGCTTCATGAGGTCTTGGTGTCCAACCGGCTTTGGTTTCTCCCTGACCTCCTGATGGTCTGGATTGTCGACAAGTTGACCGTCGACTTCCTGTGCAGCCAGGACGAGGAGTACAAGGAGCTCTTCCAGGCGATGATCGACTTCCGGCGTCTGGTGCCGGTGCATGACCGGAACTTCTTGAACGCGATTGCCGACCAGAACCGCCCGCGTCGGGATGGCTTCGGTTGGGCGCAGGTGGTCTACCAGTCTTCTCCGGCCAAGGTGCAGCTGGCGACGCCGCTTCCGGCGTGGCCGCAGCTAGGTAGCTTTCCTGCTCCGGCCGCCCTTGATCTTCTGCCAGTTGGGCCGCCGGTGCAGGAGTCGGGATGGGCCGCGGCGGTCGGTCGGGCGTCTGCGGCGGCTCCGCTTCCTCCGGTTGCCCCTGTCGCCCCGGTCGCCTCGCCTGAACCGTCACCGGCACGTCCGCGCCCTGTTCCGGCTGTGCCAGTACTTCAAGCTCCTCCGGCACCGCGCTTGTCTGCGGCGAGTCTGGGAGTGGCCGTGCGGTCGCCGATTACTCCGGCCGCTCTACCCCGGACGCCTTCTTCCAACGCCGGCGGCGCTGTGCCTCCGCTGGAGTTGGGTACTCCGGTCTCGGGGGCCGTTGTGGACCGTCCGGTAGTGTCATCCTCGGGCCGGTTCGAGATTCCGGCGCCGACTCTGCGCCTTACCCGCTTCCGGGTGCCTGACTGGTACCTGAACCAAGGTGGTCCAACATGCGACCAGTACGACGTCGGCATGATTGAAGACCAGCTGGGTCGTCTTCCGGTGCAGGTTGAAGGCGTCGGGTCCTCCCTGGTGCTGGGCACTTACGCCAGTGTCTTGAACGACGTGGTCGACCGGGTGTTTGCTTGCGCGGACAGCGGCCAGATGTCGAACAACCCGGTGGTTGGCGAACTTCTGACGACTTTGACGCGGCATGGCTTGGCCCAGCAGTGGTCAGAGACCTTCACGGGCTTCCAGCGGCGCCGACGGACATATCTGGATGAGCGGGAGCCACCGGCAACTACTGGTACTACTCCGATGGCGTCATACCGGGATGCGCCGCGTCCACCGCACTACGTCATCCCGTCTTCCTCCGGTTCCCGCCGTACCGCGGAGGCAGCGCCGGAGGACACTCCCGCGGCTCAGCGTCCGCGCCGGGAGTAGTAGTTGGATGCAAGGAGGGTGAGGGTCTTGGGAGAAGCGAGGAGGGAAGAGGCGGAGAGAAGGGTTGCTCGAGCGGGTGCTTGTTTTCCTTGATTGCTCCATGCTTGCATTGCGTGTTCTCCTTGATATACCCGTTCCCTTCTTCTCAATCCTCTTGTTCCGCATCCGTTGCGGGTGAGCTCGTCTCGTCCCGAGGGTCTTGGTTGGCCCCGTCCTCTTGGTCCTCCTCCGTGTCCGACTCCAGAATCTTGCCGGCTCTGGCCACGGGAGTGCCCTCAATCCCGTTCCGACGCGTGTAGGCACAGACGTCCGCGATGGGTAGCCGGTTTGAGGGTTCCCATGTATCATCTGCTGGGTTAAAACCGAACCAGCGTACTCGCAGGTACAGGCGTCCATCTCTCCAGGCATGGTCGACAAACTTGACGTAGACAAATTCCCGACCTTCTTCTTGGGATAGCCAGGGTATCGCAGTCCGCTTACGCCGGGTCAAGTCCCGTTGGCTTGGCGGTGGAGCTCGGGTGACATGGTCGCTGCTCACCCGGTACGGAGAGCCATCCACGTCTAGAAGGAAGGTCCAGCCATCCGTATTGAGAATCTCATAAGGTCCATCCGTCTTAGAGTCCAGCTTCCCCCGGGTCTTGCTATGGTTGTCCACAAAAACCCAGTCGCCACCACCCAGTTCCTTGTTCTTTTCCCGGACACACTTGTCATAGTCCCGCTTGTATCGCTCCTGGGTCTTTGAGATTGACTCCTTGACTCTTGGGAGCAGGAGCTTTAGTTGTTCCAGGAACTCATCCTTTGCCTTGGGACCTGACTTCAGTGCAGGCTGGAGACCATCCGGTATTCTTTCCAGGGAGAAGTTGGTCAGCCGCCTTGGGGTGACAAAGTCGAGTGGAGCGACTCCCGTTGTCCGGTGAACTCGGGAGTTGTAGGCTAGAGTGAGGACAGCCAGGAGCTCGTCCCAGTCTTCTTGGTGCTCCTCCACGTAGTGCCGTAGCATGTCCACTAGGGTCCGGTTGAATCGTTCCACCTGGCCGTTCGTTTGAGGGTGGTACGTCGTGGTGTACAAGTTCTTGATGCCCATCAGGTCACAGACTCCTTGGAAGAACAGGGATGCAAACTGGGGACCGTTGTCGGTTAAGACGGAGTCTGGAGGGCCATAGGCAGCTATCCAGTACTCGCAGAAGGCCGACGTGACATCCAGAGCCGTGATGGTTCTCAACGGGATTGCTCGAGTGAACTTGGAGAACCGGTCACAAATGATGAGCAGGTATATGTTGCCACTGGAGGTCTCAGGTAGGGGCCCCAGGATGTCCATGCTTAAGCTTGCAAAGGGCTCCGCCGCAGGGAATAGGCGTAGCTTAGAAGTCTTCTTCCTCTGGGACAACCGGTTCCTTGCACAAGAAATACAAGCCTCCAGGCACTTATGGACGTCACTGGCCATGGTTTCCCAGTAATAATGTCGTCTCATGGAAGCATACATCCGATTGATACCAGGATGTCCGGCCTGGGGAGACGAGTGCTCCAGGCGTAGGATGTCAGTCCGTAGGCTCCGGGGTACGTAGACTTGAGTTGCCCCATCGAAGGGTGACACCCGTACCAGGAGTCCGTCTGTAGACTCGGAGAAGCGACTGTTCCGGTTCAGGTCCATTTGGTGGCGAAGCTCCAAGCATTGAGGGTCCGTCAATTGTGCCTCCAGCATCCGGTGAATGGTTACCGGTTGATGAGCGTCAGGTGTCTCGTACAGGGGAGCGTGCCAGCCACGTCCGACATTCGGGAGGATGAAGCAAGGTATTTCCTCCGGGATAGGACCGGTATCGGCTGCAGGAGTCTCCAGCCGGGACATGGTGTCGGCGCAGTGGTGCTCCCTCCCTGCTCTGGTGCACACCTTGTACTTGAACTCCGAAAGGCGTAGGCGCCACCGGGCGACCCTTCCTTGACTGCTGTCCATGCATAGCAGCCACCTTAGACTGGCGTGGTCCGTCCGGATGAGGAACTCTTGTCCTTCAAGATATGGACGTAACAGGAAGCAAGCCCAGACGACCGCCAAGCACTCGCGCTCGGTCGTGGAATAGTTCTTCTCGGCTGGAGTCAAGACGCGACTGTAGTAGCCTATCGGGAGGAAGTGCCCATCAGGTTGCTGCTGGAGTAGTGAGCACCCCACCTGGACGCCACAGGCGTCAGTCTCCAGAACAAACTGACCCTCCCGCTTGGGTAACGCCAGTACTGGGGTGGTGGTCAGGCGCTTCTTGAGCTCTTCGAAGGCTGCTGTCTGCTTCTCGTCGAACACCGGGAGTTGTGCTGGAAGCTTCTTGCTAGTAAGCTTGGTCAAGGGCCGGGCAATCAGAGCGTAGTCTCGTACGAACCGGCGGTAGACGTTGCACATACCCAGGAAGCTCTTGAGTTCCGTCTGGGTTTTAGGTTGCCGTGCATGCCGGAGGGCCTTGATGTTCTTCTCGTTGACTCGGAGCTCCCCCGGACTCAGCACGTGCCCCAGGTACTCCACCTCAGTCTCAAACAGGTGGCACTTCTCGGCCTTGAGGGTAACTCCAGCCTTGGACAGGAGGGCCAGGACCTCTCGAAGGTGCTCCAGGTGTTCCGCTGGGGTCTTGGAGAAAACAATGATGTCGTCCAGGTAGACCAAACATGTTCTCCACCTTAGCCCCGACAGGATGATGTCGATGGCTCTCTGGAAGGTTGCCGGAGCATTAGTGAGACCAAAAGGGAGACGCTTGCACCGGAATAGTCCCAGGTGGCACGTGAAGGTAGTCTTGTCCTTGTCCTCGTCAGCCAGAGGGATCTGCCAGTAACCGGCATTACAATCCAGCGTCGAGAAGAGGGTGGCATCACCAAGAAAGTCGAGGCAATCATCCATCCGGGGTATCGGGTATACATCCTTGACTGTCATCTCGTTCAGGCGTCTGTAGTCAACGCAGAAACGGAAGTGACCGCCAGGTTTCGGGACGACTACCACCGGGAAAGCCCACTCGCCATCAGACGGCTCGATAACATCCATCTTGAGCATCTTGTTAACCTGCTTCTCAATCTCATCCCGGCGATGAGGTCCAGCCCGGTATGGGTGCATGTGCACTGGTTTGGCATCTGGCTTGAGTTGAATCCGGTGTAGGGTGGCGTCCATCTTGCCCAGCTCTCCAGACCACAGGTGCCGATATTCCTGGAGAAGCTTCTCCAGTGCCTCCTTCAAGTCGGGAGGGACGTTTTCTTGGTTGACCTTCGGCATCCCGGGCGGTGCTTGTTCGGGCTTCGGAGTAGTACGGCCAGCCTGCTCTTGTTCCGGAGATACGTCTAAGGCCGTCAAGTTGGATGCCAGCTCTTGTTGCAGGTTGAAGAGGTCTTCCTTGCTCATGGCGCGGGCGGACCCCCGGTAAGGCTCTGCTGTACCAACTCGAGTGCCCTTGGCGAGGGTTATTGGCTTCCGGCTCACGTTGACGATCAGCACCGAGAACGGGGTGTGCCTCTCCACCTTCTTGTGGTGTCCGTGGGCTAGGTATAATCGGTGTTTCGCCAGAAATTCCTTGCGTCCGTAGATCAGGCATTGACCTGCAGTCCGGGTCGTGACTTGAACCTTGGTCTCCGAGCGAGGAGGTAGGAGCACCGGTTTGATGAGGGTCAAGGTAGAGGGTGGGATGCGTTCCTTCTGGTTCTTGGCCACACGAACCTTGGTGTCCAGGTGCTCCAGCACTGGTGACACAAACCCATGGTTGAACTGCACCTTTCCTTCTCCGGGTAGGATGCTCTTGACATGCTGCTTCTGGAAGTCCCAGCCTAGGATGAGGGGGACTGATAAGGTCTTGACTACTAGAAAGGGAAAAAGCATTGGTTCATTGTTGACATAGATGGCGACGGGAAGACGGCCAAGCGGTCGTAGGGTTTGACCTGATGCGTCTACAATCCGGGTCTTGGTAGGCGCTCTCCAGGCATGTCGACGCCAGCCCGGAGGTAACAGGTTCTCAGTGATGACGCTTGGTCCGGCTCCCGTGTCGACCACCGGCGTAACAGCTTGGGGGAGGCTATCCCCCACACGCATACGAGCATTAATCTTGAGGTTTTCCTTACGCAGGACGAGCAAGGTCCCCTTGAACAAACAGGGTGTCCAGGCGGCTACCGGTTGAGCAGGTAACTGCCGTCCTTTCTCCCGGCACGCAAGGGGAGAACAGGTAGAAGTACCCTGCCGTTGGAGATTCGGGAAGACACTTGGGGAGAGCGCCTGCCCTACTCGTTTCCCGGCTCCGAGGAGTCCTTAGAGGTTTCGGTCTCCAGGTCAAAGTCCGTAGGAGCTTCCCTTGCCAGAGCCTCCGTGATGCTCTGTAAGGTTGCCACTCGGATGGCATGTACCTGTGCCTTGTCCATCTTGGAGGGTGCCCGCCGGTCAGCCCAGTTGACCGCCTTTGCAAACACCAGTCCTTGACGCTTGAGTTTCTCCTGGAGATCCTCGGGAATGGTCGGGCACTGGTAGGACATATGATCCTCCTTCTGGCACAGCCAGCAAGACCGGAACCGCTGGTTCCTGATCTGCTTGGGGGCGACCAGGGAAGGTTGCTCCTTAGAAACGAAGCCGCCCCACTTGTCCCTTGACTCCATGGGTGAGGCCTCGCCAACTGCGAGTACCGGTACAGGGTTATCACCTCCCTTATACTTGTCGGGTCCGGGACGAACTCGCGACAACGGCTTGGGGGTTGATACCATAGGAGCCTGGAGGGCCTTGGCTTGCCGGTGCTTGCCCTGGGTATAGGCCATCAACTGCTGGAAGGTATGTTCTTGATGTTCCTGGTTGTAGTTCTCCGCATCCACTTGAAGATATTCAGGAAGCCCTTCCGAGAAGATCATCTTGAGCCTGTCCTCGGGGTAAACGTTGCCACAAGCATCGCTCATCTCCCGGACACGACGGGCGAACGCCT
This sequence comes from Pyropia yezoensis, assembly GCA_009829735.1. Lineage (NCBI taxonomy): Eukaryota > Rhodophyta > Bangiophyceae > Bangiales > Bangiaceae > Pyropia > Pyropia yezoensis. The sequence continues at coordinate 6,852,257 of CM020620.1, forward strand.
CTGGAGTCTCTTGTCTCTCCATGGTTGCCCGGTTCAGCCTACCGACTGCCTTACGCAGGGAGTCCGCGTCTGCGTAGTTGGACAGGAGCCAGTTGACCGCCTCCGGATAACTCGCGACGGTACGTCCAACAATGTGCCCGGCAGAGTCTGGTAGAACCTGTGCAAACCGCTGTTCCGCTTCTCCGGTCATGAAGTTAACCAGGAGATAGAGAGCCTTGCCCTCGGACACATCGTTGTCATTGCATGCCTTGACAAACCGGCGCAGGAAGGCAAAGATAAGCGCCGGTCTCTTCCCGGAAAACTTAGGATGCCCCCCAAAGCTCGGCTGCATTCGCCGGTTCAGGGATGCCATCTTCTTGGCCATCTTCCGGGTGTAACCTTGGTCTTGGTTCTCCAGCCGGTAGTTACCCCAATACGTGACCTTGTTCAGGGTGGCATCTCCCACTTGGTGGGCAGGGAAGTCGAACTCGACTAGCCTGCGCCGGGTAGGACCGGGAGATGCATCCCAGTCATATCCCTCCTCAGAGCTGGAGGAACTGGTCTCGCTGGTGCTAGAGCGGCGGCGACGACGCCGACGCCTACGGCTGCTCCGGTCACCGGTCTTGGAGCTCCCCGCCCCATAGGACGCAAGGGGAGGAAAAGCTTGGCCGGTCCCAGGAGTCGAAGTCTCAGGAAGACCCGTAGAACCAGTCATAGCGGTGCCCCTGGCACTGCTAGTGCCCACAGGAAGAGGTGTATACACCCAGCTGCCATGGGTGGGTCCAGGAGTAAACACACCAGGGGCTATCCCTGGAGGTTGAAGAGTAGAACCGACAGGAGGGAGACGTCTGCTGCGAGCGGACTCAAACGCCGTTGACCCCGGGGTGGCTCCCACAGGAGGAACAGCCGGAGGAACGGGAGCAGGCGGTACTTGGCCGCCTGTAGACTCCAGTCCACTACCGGATGTCACGCCCAGGTCTGCTTCACCCGTAGGGAGAACGCCGGGTTGGGCACCGTCCCCCGCGGTGACCAGGGATGCGTCAAGGGACGCGGGGTCTACCCCTTCGGGCACCGTCGTGCCAGGGAGGGTAGCCATGTTGGTCTCTTGACAGCCACAGTCCAGTTACCTGCGTGTCCAAAGATCGCAAGACCACAAGAGAGGGGTTGGAGAGCCAGGAATGGGGTTCCCGTGAACGGGTGCAAATAATTCCCAAACCACAGAAAAAGACAGAATAGGAACAACGCAACCGCTGCTCCCAAATGTCTCTTCTCAAACACTCCAATCCCCTGCTGCTCCACCAAATATGTGGTATAAAACTCGATCCTCTCAGACACGTGTCAATATCCCTCGGGGGAAAGGGACAGGTAACGCAGAAAGGGGAACTACGAGAATGGTATGCCTGTTGCCTCACGTGCCTGCTTGCAGGGCAAACAGATACGCACGGTAGTGCACACGGGGAAGAGGAAAGCAAACGCGCAGTTGTCTTTTTCCCTGAGGGCGCGGGCCGAGGGCGCCTCGCTGTCCCTCTTAACGTGCATCTGGGGGAACCCCGGCACGTTGGCCCGGTAGCCCCCCCATAACCCCGAGTGGCCCCGACCCGAGTCTAACCTCGTCAGGTCGGGGGCCACTATCACTACTAATTCTATTCCCACTCACTAATCTCACACTCAAATTCTCTCAAATCAAGTCCCTCGCAAATATGCAAAAACACATCAGAAATCCCTCTCTCGCGTGTGGATAGCGTAGTCCACCGCATCCCAGTGCCGGGCACGGGCCACGGCCGCCAACCATCGCCACACGGCGGGCGTGTTCTGGCACCTGGTGCCCTCTGGTTGCAGTCCCGGGTCGGCGCCAAGTCGGGGCCAGGGATGCTACAGGTAGGGCGTCGACAAACTCCTGCATGAAGGCACTCGCCCGGTATACTCACCGGAGAGCGAACTCAATGCCCAGCGTCTTGAGGTACCTGTGGCGGGTGGCCGTTACGGCCAGTGACTCGAGCTCGTGGCCCAGCGCCTGGGCCACCGCCGAGTCCCCGACCGTCTTGTGGCAGTATTGACCCCCAGGTAGGGGGGCAACACGTGCCATGCAAGGGGCGGCAGGCCACTAGCCTGATCCGTTCCTCCCCCTGCATTTGGGTCCATATTCCCTAAGTTTGGGATAGTTAGCTTAGTAGTAAATCCAACTTGGATTTGAGGGTTTTCTGCATTCATCGTCTTGAATTTTCGTGTGGCCCGGTGGGCAGGTGCTGGGGTGGGAGATTCTGAGTGGCGAGATTCTGAGGGGACCCTGGGGGGATAAGGGGAGGGACAGCGGGGCTTGGCCCTGCGTCCCCGTCCCGACCAAGAAACTGTTGGACCACACACCATCCTCTTGTTTGTCAGTGGGGGGTTTGCCCCACAACAGGGACAGAGTGTGTGCGACTTGCACTTCTTCCGGTTCCCCCGACACGGGAGGCAGCCCTTGTACACCGCCCCAACTTGGGTGTCGTGTGTGCGAGTGGTTTTTGCCACATTTGGTGGAGCAGCAGGGGACAGAGGTAAACTTTACCTCCGGGTGCACCCGGGTGTAGGGGGCCCTCTGTCTCAGAGGAACGGTGGACTTGGACCGTGTCATACGGATCGTCAGCCAACATGGCTAGTTCGGACCCCCCGTCGTCCGGGGAGTACACGGGTGACGCACGTACTTCAGTGCCTTTGAATACTGGTGAGACACAGGTGGGTTTACCTGGGGTCGCAGAGGGACTGGAGGTCCCTCAAGCCAGCAGGACTGGAAGTGCGGGCGGGCAACAGGCCACCCCGACACAGTCGGGAGTTCACTCGGGTGACACTTCTGATGTGGGTGGGCCGAAGTCTGGCCACCGTGTGGTACACTCAACGGGAACGTCCCAAGGGGTGAGGACTGTCCCCGCGGGTTCCACTCGGGTTGGAGCCAACTTTGGCTTGGAGCCGTCGCCAACTAGGCTCTGGGAGGACGGCGGACCTCCGTTGGTCGGCGATGGGCTCGCGCCCATGCCCCCGGTTGAGACCCCTGAGGAACGTGGTTACCCCTCAGGTGGACTCCCGGAGGCGGACCGAGACTCAACTGGAGTCGTCAATCCACTCCTCGCGGAATCTGTCCGTCGGGAGGCGACCAATGTGTTGCGGCAGACTTTGCCGGACCTGGTGGTCTGTAGCACAATAGGGTATCCGCTACACGTCCACTCTCAGGGAACACTCACCACGGGGGATCGGCACCAACGTCACCGGGAGGCCAAGGTTGCTGTCCTTGGAGCGCAAGCCACGGGACCAAGATGGGAGCCCAAATGGGAGGGGTTTGTTGTTCTACCTTGGCCGGCGGTGGATTCGCCGCCGGCCCCCTCGTTATAAACCCTCGGAGACACTACTAACTACCCTCCACCCCAAGATGCAAGTCCTGCTGGTCATGCGTAACTTATAGATACCGTGACCAGTACGGACTCCCAAATGAAAAGTTAAGGGTTAGAAGTAGCCCCCCTAATATTAGGGTCACAATACGGACAACCATATTGCTACATATCCCCCCCTTAGATTCGGCCCGTCCTCGGGTCGAGTTGCATTCGGGGTTCCGAATGTAAGTGGGTCGCGTGACCGTTTACCAGTCGGGTGGGGCTTTGCGCCCTGTCGCGACAGACACCACTTTTCGAGGTTGTCTGAGAGGGGTGCCCCCCTTTGTGTGGTACACACACGATCCGTTTTCCGGACCGTTAAATTCCCGATGCGGGTTTCTGTGCACGACCCCCCTTTCCGAGGGGTGGTGCAAGCGGATCCGCCACCAGGCGTCTGGTGGTAGGGGGGCCCCTCTCGTGTGGACGATTGAGTGGGGGGCGGTTGGGGGTGACCCCCCTTGATTACCCCGTGTGGGGGGGGCGTGGCTCCGGTCCAGGTGCCTGGGTGGAGCGCCCTCGTAGCTCGGCTGGCGTGGGTCGTCCCGCGCTGCCGTATCGCTCGTGCTGAGCTGTGTGGTTATAAGCGCGGGTGCCCGCGCTTCCCTGGCTCGTCCGCGCGAGCGTTCCTTGTACCGGGTCGAGCCGGCCTCGGCTTTTCTGCACGGGGCGCCCCTGCTACCCCGGTTTCACCATGTCGGACCCCCAGGTACCCGGGGGCGAGGACGACCTCCTGCTTGAGGAGGAGGAAGAGGTGATGCAAGACGACGTTCCCGTCTCTGCCACCGCTGCCGAGTGCTTCTTGGCGAGCTCGTCCGAAGACGAGGGCGACCGGGTAACCGTCCGCGTGGCCCCGGAAGGTGCGCCTGGCGGTTTGTCGTCCGTGTGCAGCGGCACGACGGCTCCGTCGGGTGGCGGGCAACCGCGTGTAGCGGCTGCCTCTACCCCTACTCCTCCGGCGGCCCGGATGGCTCCTGTCGCCGGTGCCGGCGCGGCTCACCTCCAGACGGCGTCGCCGGCGTGTCGGATGGTCGTGGCGGCACCCCGGCCGGGACGGCGGGTCAAGACGGCGCGGGTGCCCGCCCGGTTGGTGTATCCGCCGCGGCGGGTAACGGGTCTACCCCTGCTGCCCCCGTGGTGCCCACGTCGGGCCCGGGTGGCGGCGATGCTCTGCCCGCGGTGCCGCGGACGCTTGGTGGTCAAGAAGTGTCTACCCCGATGGCAGTGGACTCCGGGAGCAACTCCGGGCGGGCGCCCGCCCTTCTTCTTCCTCCTCGGCCCCGTGCACCTTCGGCACCGGCCCATCTGCCGGTGGGGCATCCCCCGGCGCCCCCTATTCTTCCTGGTCCTGCCCGGGTTGCCCCTTTGGGTGGCGGTGTCGCCTTGGCGGCGGGTCCACCCGCTATGTCGATGTCCGACTTGGTGGCTCGGGTCCGAGGCCTGACGGTGCAGGAGTCGATGGAGTCCGCTGGGCGGATGCGGGTGGACTTCCACCAGCCGCGTCTTCCTGGAGAGACCTCCCGGCGCGTCAAGGTGGACCCGAGTTGGGAGCGGGAGTTGGTGCGGCTGGTCAACCAGCCGAACGCGGTCCGGGTGGAACACCATTGGATCCTGAGTCAGCCGGACGACCGGCATGCGCAGCTCTGGCGCACCCGGGTGGGGCGGGGTGAGGTCTACCTCGACTCCGCCTTCGGGGTATGCGACTTGATTGCCCCCGCGTTGCCGCGGGAGGTTGACTACCCGGTTAGTGCTCGGGGGGTTGCGGCGGCGGCGGAGCCGGTAGCGTTTGGGGAGACGGTGGGTGATACCGGCCGGTATCCCGGCTTTGAGTACTTCCCGGGGGTATCCCCGTATCTGACGTTGACGGCTCCCTACCCGCCTATGGCGGGGTTGAAGTCGGCGTCCAGCTGGCGGCGCAACCATGGTGTCATGGCGGATGCGTTCCGCACCGATATAACATGTGCGTTGCAGACCGGCAACGGTCGTGCGCCGGTATACACTCCCGTGCGCCCGCCTCTGTGGCAGGAGGGGTGGGAACCCGCCCCTGCTTTCCGGTTTGACACCGGCTCCTGCCTCCGATACTTCGGGAGTGTGTTGGCCTCCCGACCGGTCCACCCGTTGCAGGGGACCTTCACCCTTGAGGTTACCCTCGGGCAGGCGTCCTCCTTCTTGCTGTCCGTTCGCCGGCAGGGGCGCCTGGTTCATCTTCCGATGGGTGTCCGTCGGCACATCGGGCAGCTGGGCGTGGACATGATAGCTGCCAAGACCGGGTTGGCCCGGGAGTTCGAGGCCCTGCTGGCCGTTCACGACGCCGTGAACTGGGCTAGGGTGCTGGCCCTTCCCCCGTACCGGGACCCGCAGGCTGGGGCTACCCCTTTGCCTCGTCACTCGTTGCGTATCCGGCGTACTCAGCCGGGTGAGACCAATTGCCGTGGGTGGGAGTCCACCGAGGCCGTTCCTGACCTGGGTATTCCCATGGTCATCCATGACCCTCTTCAAGTCCTCGCCCCGTGGTTCGGTAACCCGGTACCGATGGCGGTTGGCCGTCGTCCCCGAGAGTGGGGCTCTGCGGGTGGGGAGCGTGAGGTGTCCCGTCGTCGGGCGGAGCCCCGCCGGGGTTACGGTGGAGCCCCTTCGGTGGGGTCCTACCGGGCCTCATATCAGGCGCCACCGGCTCCGGTGGTGGCCGTGTCGGCTCCTCTGGCTCCTCTGGCTGCGCCAGTGTCACCTCCCGCCCCTGTCATACAAGACGGGAGTCCCCGTCTCTGGTATGAGGGCGTTGACGCCCTTGTTGCCCGCGCAATGCGGGAGGGTCTCTCTGTTAGCTGGGGGGATATCCCCCCAGGTGCTGCGCTGGTTGGGTCAGCGCGTTGCTTCGGTGGCGTGCTTGACCGCCTCCAGACAGCTCTGGAGGACGTGGAGGCTGGCCGCAGCACCCTCGTCCAGCTATGCACCGAGGTAACTCGTGTGAACGACCGTCGTGAGATTGCCGACCGGTGGAGCATGGAGGTGTACGCGCTTACGCGTGAGTGGCCTCCCTCGGGCAGTGGGTCTACCCACTGAGGAGTGCTATTGTTTGTGAGGGAGAGGGCCCCGGTGACCCTTATGGTGGCCGGGTAGTAGTGAGTATAAACTCATCCCCCGCTGGGGCGTTTGCATGATACCAATGCCTGCCTTTGGTTCTTTCTCGCGCCCCCAACCCATTCTGGTTGGTTAATACTCATGAAGGTCAACCTTCCTTAGTCCGTCACTAGCCCCATGGATGAGGCTTTACATCGGTGTAAGCCTCAGGTTACTTCGAAATTATCGGAGTTAGTTATCTCCTTCAAGTAAACTTGTAAAAGTCAATCGCTTACTTAGTTTGCCTAAGTCCGCTCCAACTTAGTGAACCTAAGTCTTGCCGAATCCATGTGACACCCTACTTAGTAGGTATAAGCCTCACCTCCCAACAGCCGAAGTCGGTGTCGGTTGGGTTGTTACAGCAGGCGTCGTCGCCTCATGTAAGGCATGAGAAGTTGGCGGGGTATATTTGCCGCTTGTTCCCAGGTGGGTGAGTCGTATCCGACCCACATCACCTTGACATACCAGGGTCCTGGTAGGGCCGGGTCGGTGTGTCCGACCACGCTCTCTACTTGGTATGGAATCCCATCCGGTCCCACCGGGTCATCTGACCGGTGGGTTGTAAGAGCTTCATGTAGCAACCCAGCCGGTACCGGCTGAGGCTGTTCCGGCTTCGGAGCAGGTGTCACATCGTTGAGGTTGATGCGTTGTATCTCCGTATCGGAGTGCAGGATTACAGAGTGATCATCTCTGTGTAAGATCTGGTACGGTCCCTTGACCGGTTGCATAAGCTTGTTCCCGCGGAACTTCTGGTTTCTGATATAGGCCCAGTCACCTGTTACCAGGGTTGCGTTGCGTACCCGTAGCCGGGCGTCAAAGTTATTCTTGTACCGAAGTTGTGTACGGTCAAGGGCACCCTTCAGCTTCGGAATCATCCACGATAGTTTGGCCAACCAAGCTAAGTGGATTCGTTCGGCCGGTCGGCCCTTCGGTATATCATACCGAGTGCATCTGCCCGGTGGCAGCGTCAGGTTACCGACGCCCATCGGCATGACCCATTCCAGGGGGGCAATGGTGGTACTCCGGTGGGGCCTGGCATTGTATGCCAGGGTCAAGACGGACAGAAGCCTGTCCCACGTCTTCGTGTGTTCTGCCACATAGCATTGGAGCATCTTGACGATGGTGCGGTTGAACCGCTCCACCTGCCCGTTGGACTGCGGGTGGTAGTCGGATGCCCGACGGGGTTCGATACCGAACATGCCCAGGACCTTAGTGCAGAATGCTGACGTAAGGTTTGCTCCATTATCGGAGAGGAGTTGCTTCATTACTCCGTAAGCACTGATCCAGTGGTCAACCACTGCGTTCATGATGGTGTAGGCCGTATCGTCCGGGATTGCTACTGCCCGTGACAGCTTAGTAAAGCGGTACGACATGACCAGGATGTACCTGTTCCCTTCTTCCGTTACCGGAAGCGGTCCGAGTATGTCGATAGCGACTTGCTCGTTGGGTCCATCCGGGGGGAACAGTTTCATAGCGGATGCCCGCCTATGAAGACTCATGCGATTCCGTGCGCACGGGTGGCATCCCCGCACGTGGTCGATTACGTCGACGGCCATTGCTGGCCAGTAGAAGAACCTTCGCATTGCTGCGAACATGCGCGAACCCCCCGGGTGTCCGGCTGTGGGGTTCTCGTGTTCTCGTTCCATGACGGCCTGCCGTAAGGACACGGGAACCACGACCTGATGCTGTCCATCGGCGGGTGCCCGCCGATATATGAGTCCGTCCTCGTTCTCGGAGAAGATGCCGGCCGTGCCGGCCAGGAGGTTAGCACGATGGCGTTTACAGTCATCGTCATTGGCCTGTGCCTCGCGGAAGTCCGCGAGGGTCAATGGGCACGCAAGGTGTGCCATGGTATGGTTAACCATACCTTGGGGAGCATTACCCACCATGCACACCGGTACCAACGGGATGTCTTCGTCCACCTGTCGGGTATCCCCGCTTGGGGTATCGAGTCGCGACAGCGCGTCCCCCAGATGATGGGTGGAGCCGGCCTTATGTATGGTCCGGTAGTCGTGCTCGGCCATCTTCAGCCTCCACCGGGCTAGCCGACCGTGGCTGTCGGAATCCTTGTCACCAAGGTTGAGAAGCCATCGTAAAGGTTCGTGGTCGGACCTTACGATGAACCTGGAACCTTCCAGGTATGGCCGGAGCAGTTGCACTGCCCATATGACTCCGAGGCACTCGCGCTCGGTGGCACTATAGTTACGCTCAGCCGGGTTGAGTGTCCGGCTGAAGTACCCCACCGGATGTAGGTCCGGGATAGCATTATCGGTACCGATGATGGTCTCTCCCTGTAGCAGGGTGCATCCCACTTGGGTGTCGCAGGCATCGACGTCGATGACGAAGGTCCCGCGTCTATGCGGCAACGCAAGCACGGGTGGGGCTAGCAGAGCTTGCTTGAGCAGCTCGAAGGCCTCCCCCTCGCTGGGCGAGGGAGGTTGGAGTACCTTTGGCAAGGCACTGCTCGTCAGGACCGTTAACGGTTTGGCTATACGAGCGAAGTCCTTGACGAACCGTCGGTATACGTTGCACATCCCCAGGAAGCTTTTCAGCTGTGTCTGGGTGGTTGGGTATTGCGCATCATGGAGTGCCCGGGTATTAGCTTCGAGCACTCCCAGTTTACCTGGTGTGATCTGGTGACCCAGATACTCGACTGTCTGCTGGAAGAAGGCGCACTTCTTGAGGCGCAAGGTTACCCCGGCGTTCCGCAAGAGGGTGAGTACCTTGTCGACATGTTGCACATGGTCATCCATGTTACGCGAGAAGACCATGACGTTGTCCAAGTACACCAGGCAGTTCCGCCACTTGACTCCCGACAGTATAATGTCGATGGCCCGTTGGAATGTGGCGGGGGCGTTGGACAATCCGAAGGGCATCCTTAGGAACTCGTACACGCCACTGTGACAGACGAACGCCGCCTTGGGGATATCCTCTTCCGCAACTGGGATCTGCCAGTACCCGGCATTGCAGTCGATAGTGGTAAACACTGTGGCTTCCCCCAGCGAGTCGATGCACTCGTCCATCCTTGGTACAGGGTATGAGTCTTTCTTGGTAACCAAGTTGAGGCGTCGATAATCGATGCAAAACCGAGGGGTCTGATCCTTCTTCGGTACGACAACGACTGGGGCGCCCCACTCCGACATCGAAGGTCGGATCACCTTAGCTTCGCTCATCCTCTTCACTTCTCCATCAACGATCTCTCGTTGCATAGGCCCCGCCCGATGCGGTTGCGACCGCGCTGGTCGAGCACCTGCTACCAGGTCTATACGGTGTTGGGTTGCCCCAATGGTACCCAGCGCCCCGCCGTTCCACATGACGTCGTGCTTTCTTAGCATCCGTTGTACCCCTTCAGCTACCGAAGGGGGAAGGTGGTCGAGGTCAGCCTCGGCCAGTGCCCTCAAGGCTTCTTGGTCCTTTGGCGGCATGTCCGCCGGAGCCGCCGATGGGTTAGGCTTCCCGTCATCGGGTTGCTGCCGCTCGGTGACCTCGGTGACCGCCAGCACCTCAAGTGGTTCCACTTGACCTTCCTTGTCCGGGGTAAGGATATCTCCTTCGTAGAGCTCGGCAATCCCAAGGATAGTTCCCTTCGGGAGGGTGACTGCCTTACGGCGATAGTTCGCCATCACCAGCAGTGATGACCCCCCCGCTGGGAGGTCTGCGATACCATTGACCATGGTCAGCCCATGGCGCTTGTAGGTTCGTAGGTTGGACTGGACTCTGCAGATGCCTGCGAGGTCACAGTTAACCGGGAGGACGGTCTCCGATAGCGGCTCAAAGCGAGTCCGCTTGGCCAGCCGGAGTGTCTTCGGTTCTACGCTTGCGTATACCTCAGCCACGTTAACGTGGCTCCCTTGTAGCGTCAGGTCCCTGACGATAGCTGTCTGTCCTCTCTTCGTCCCGTGGGCCTCTTGCAGCTCGACGGTCCTCCGGCCCGGCCGGATTGCATCAACGTGAACGTTGATGAAGGTGCACCCCAGTATGCAGAGCACAGATAGCGTCTCACATACCAGGAAGTAAACTTCCGTAGTAAGCTCCCCGATGGTGACCTGCAGCGACATCGCTGCGGTCGTACGAATGAGACGACCATTCGCATCCTTGATTGTGGGTCCCCGAGCAACTCTGAATCGCGGGAGCCACTTGTCCGGGAGGGTATCCTTCCGGATCAGGTTAGGTCCAGCCCCGGTATTCAGTACAGGGTGGTACGATCGGGTCGACTGGGGGTCAACCCCCAGTGTGGCTGATACCTTGAAGTTCTCCAAGGTGAACAGCACGTGGCCTACACCAATATCCGGTGTAGCTCGGGCATCCTGAACAGGGCCCTTGTCTGGTTCCATGTGACGGGGCTTCCCGTCCTCTCCTCCCAACCTTGGAGGTTGGTCATCAATCCCCTGACGCCGTGTCGTCGGGGTCCGAAGGTGTACCCGGGGGTTGATGCGGCGTCGGCTCAACCGCGCTCTCCGTGGGGCTTTCCCCGCGGCAGTCCGGGGTGGCTTGTTAGGGTTACCCCAGCGACCCCGTGTCGTCCTTCCTCTTACTCGTTTCCCGTGCTCGGCCGGGTACTATCTTTCGGGCTATCCGGGAGAGGAGGTGCCTCCTCGACTGCCAGTACTCCTCCTGGAGCTTGCTGCCTACCCGGTGCCGGGCTTCTGGCGGGATACCCCCCGACGGAGGCCTTCCGTTGCGCCGCTGCCCGTCGAGACTCCTCCGGGATGAGCGGGCATGAGGACACCCAGTGTTGGGGGTCTTTGCACAACATACATCCGGACGTGCCGGCCGTCCCGGGCGTCCGCGTCGGGTTGGCTCTATAGGTCCGGTTGCCTGCCTCGGGCGCCCGAGTGCCCGCCCCTTGGTAGGCCTTGGGTCCTGGTGCCAGCCGGAACATGGACTCCCCCAACCGGTTGGCTCTACCAGCGATGTGCGGAGGTGCCTCCGTACGTACTGCCCATGTCGGCAGGGGCTGGTGGGGGTTACCCGTAACCGGGGCATACCCCGTAGTCCGCACATACGGGACGCGCCGACCCGCTCCCTCGTTGACCTGGAACTGGGTCCCAGCCGGGGCGATGTACGCTACCGTACAATGCTCATCAATCACCGGCGTCGCCGGTAGCAACAGGTGGCCCTGTTGGTCGACTAGAGGTTCATCCTCACCGGTAGGGGTATGTTCGGTCGCCACCAGTACTGGTGCGGCCTTACGTTCCACCGTCTCTTGCCTCGGTACCGGGGTAAGACTGGGCTTGCCTCCCTCACCCTTGGGCTTCGGGGCCAAGGCGCATTCCGGGTGTAGCACCCGGTAGGCGTCCCCTAGGGACTTGCACATATGCATCAGTCGACTGAAGTTCGTCCGGGCCGTATTGGCTCCCCGTGCGGATATCCGCACGTAGTTGGGTACTCCTGCGAACAGGATGGCCCGTAGTTCCCCTTCACCGAGGAGCTTCCCCAGCTCGTAGTCGAGCTCTTGGATCCGGCGTCCAAACATCTCCTCATCCTCCCAGGACTGGGCGGTGGCAGTGCGAAGGGCCCGATAGTGGTCTTCGCACTTGTCCTCACTGAGGTAGCTGCTGAGCAACTCCCTCAATATACCACGGTAATCCATGGGGTTGGCTGCGACTCTCATTCCCGGCATCGGGGATGCCTGGCGGAGGATGCCTCGAACCCGCTCGTCAACAAAGAACGGGAGGATCTCCAGCGCCAGCCCCTCGTTGACGAGTGCCTTGTCTGGGGCTGACTTAAAGGTCTGCATAGAGCGATTCGCTCGGTGCGAGGTCGTACGCATCGATTCCGATACGGCAGTGGATCGGTCCTCCAAACGATAACGTTCGGGAGTCAGTACCGACCTGAAGACTTCGTTGACAATCTCCGTGTCCGCATCCTGGATATCCAGTCGCTTCGCCAGTTGATGAGTGAACTCATCGGACTCCAACCGCTTCAGTAAGCTCGCAGTAACCTGCGCTGTCATCGCTTGCATCAGTGACGCTGGAACTTCCGGCGTCGGCGCCTCGGGTACCCGAGTTGCCTGGCTTCCGTCGTCGAGGGGGTAATGGGAGACGGTACCGTCTCCCCCCATCGCCGACTCTGTTCCGGCGTAAGTGCCCGCCGGGCCATGTCCGCGGAGCCCGCTCTGGGTGCTCCGAGCGTGGCACTCCGTATGGCTACGTTCCAACTCACCCGACGAGTCGGATCCATAACCCGCCGTGTCCGGGTGTTGTCCAGGAGTAGCAACACCTGGGTTGACCCTGGTGGCCTCCGAAAGTAGTCCGGCCGGTTCGGACCGTACCGGTGTGGGGGGGACCCGACGGGGTACCGTCGTATGGCGTGCTGACATCAGCACCGCCATTGCGTCCTCCGTACGCTCTTGACGGGCGTCGAGCCCGGTGAACCGGGCTTCGATGCGAGCCAATGATGCCATCAGGGAGTCTCCTGGTGAAGGTGGCGGCGGCGTGAGGTCGGCAGAGGACGGTTGCGGCGGTCCGCCGCCCCCGGCCGTCCGTGCCGTACCAAACGTCGATCCGGCACCGGAGAGCATCGGCGTCTCAATGTTGTCGATCGGCTTACCGATCCCGGGTCCCGGGTTCAGCTCCGGGGTCGGCGTCGACGCCGATCCGTCACCTTGAACGTTCCCCGTCACTTGGGTAGACATAGTCACAATCAGTCAACCGACGTAACAGTCACCACGAATAAGAGAGCGAGGGGGTAGTTGGGGGAGAGTAACCGTAGATCGCAGTCAAACGCAACCACTCAAAACAATCAACAGATTGCAGCACCACGAGTACAAGAAAAGGACTGGATCCCTATCCGTGTGCCAGGGCCGAAGACGGCGTCACCACAAGGGTGACGGAGACCCGTCCCCTGCTGCTCCACCAATGTAGCACAATAGGGTATCCGCTACACGTCCACTCTCAGGGAACACTCACCACGGGGGATCGGCACCAACGTCACCGGGAGGCCAAGGTTGCTGTCCTTGGAGCGCAAGCCACGGGACCAGGATGGGAGCCCAAATGGGAGGGGTTTGTTGTTCTACCTTGGCCGGCGGTGGATTCGCCGCCGGCCCCCTCGTTAGAAACCCTCGGAGACACTACTAACTACCCTCCACCCCAAGATGCAAGTCCCGCTGGTCATACGTAACTTATAGATACCGTTACCAGTACGGACTCCCAAATTGAAAGTTAAGGGTTAGAAGTAGCCCCCCTAATATTAGGGTCACAATACGGACAACCATATTGCTACATGGTCACGATGACGAATACAATTCTGAATCAGATTGTGGCGAGTTTGCCAGATGGCCTTAATGTCCAGACCGGATCGGGGCTTTCGAGCCCGCAGGCGCCGGGGGAATCCCTCCTCACGCCTACCTCTGGTCGCCCCGAACAGGGGGCGACACCTGTGACTCCCAACGAGGGAGCCACACCATACTCGATGGGGCGTACGCCCTTCATGGGGGAGTTCCTCCCGGAAACGCCGGCGGCTACACCAAGCGCGCCGCGCCGGACTACAGGCACTGAGAGTGAACTTACCCCAGTGCCACAGCGGCTGTTCCCTCAACGTGATGTGCCGCCCAAGATCCAGGTAGCCAACCCGGTCTACCAGAGGATCTTTGACTGTGAGACCTACGCCCTCCACAACAAGTCGGTGGCGTATGGTCCTGACCAGGCCCAAGCCATGGGCCGTGCCAAGAAGAATGCACTTCACTCTTTTGGGCACAAAGCGGAGTGGGACGGAACTCCCCCCCTCCGTGTCTTTGAGTTCCTACGTCGTTTCACAAAAGCCTGTGACGACAATGCCATAAGTGAAGGCATGGCTTTTTCCATGCTACAGGAGTTTACGAAGGGAGACCTGCGGACAGAACTTATGTCCGTCATGCCCAGCTCCTCAAGTGGAGGCGCTGGTGAGGTGACGTCCTATTTGGAGCTCGTCAACTGGTTGTTGAGAGCCATGGTTGATGAAGCGGCGCTGGCTTCTCAAGTCGAGGAGTTTACGCAAGCCCATCAGGAAGAGGCGGAGGACGAGTTGTCCTTTGCGGAGCGAGTCCGTAAGCTCAACAATCTTTGTGGGTTTCTTCATCCACAAGCTGTGGTGAAGAGTCGGTTTGTGGAGGGACTCCATTGGTCAGTCCGGATGGAGACCCGGGAGCATAACACTGCCCGGGCGACCCTGGCCGAGTTGGCTAGATTCGCCTACCGCAGAGGCGAGGCCTACCGCAAGTTGCGGGAGGAACAACGCCAGGAGCGTTAGTCCGAGTTGGCCAAGGAACGGGAGGAGGCGCGCCAGGCCAGAGAGTTGAGAGAGCCACGCCGTATCCGCAAGGAGAGGGTGGTAGCTGCCGTGGGAACTTCCCAGGGTATCTCTTCGTCTTCCCCAGTTGGGAAGACCCCTCCGGGAACTGACAATCGGTGTTGGAACTGCAACTCCGATGGACACTGGGCATATGATTGCCCCAAGTTGAGTAAACGCATCCAACAACTTGTGAGGAATGCGAGTAAGAAGTCGGCTACGAACGATGTACGTTCACGCCGCGAGGGTGGGTCTCGACCGGTCGTCGCGGTCGCCACACCCTCGGCGGAGGAGGCGGACACGTCGTCCTCGGACTCGTCGTCTTCCCCTTCGTCCTCAGATTCGGACGCCAAGTCGGCGGGAAACGAATGACCGTTGGGGCTGGTCGTCCGAAGCTCACAACGGCAGCCTCGGCCAAGTGGGCCAGGAGGACGAACCAACCGTGCCGGATACTGCGGCGACCTAAGGGAGTCCGCCCACCTCGGGTAGGACTCCCCAAGAACGTAAACCCACGTCGGGTCATCGCGGTGCTGACGGGTGAGAACTTCCAGGTGGCTGGACGTGTACAACTTGCCCCCGGCCGTGCATGCTGTACCCGTATCGTACTTGATACCGGGTCAGGAGCCTCCTTGATACGCAAGTCGCTATTACCAAAGGAGGTGAAGCTCCAACGCTGGAGGTCCAAAGCTGACCATATGATTGACATCAATGGTGGGGTACTTCCCATCGTTGGTGCCGTGACCCTACCAACTAGGTTGGGGACCCATGAGGTCGACGTGACCTATGGTGTAGTTGAGAATATATCGGTACCCCTGCTTCTGGGTACCCCTTATGTCGTACCACAAGTGCCTTTGATTTGTGGCCCTGAGTACTGGGTCAAGTTGATGAATGGGGAGACTGTCCCCATCCTTGGTAAGGGAGAGTCTGTGGCTCCCGTGACAGTCTCACAGTCGAAGCCTGTTTGCTCTGTGAGGGAAGGGTTTACTGCTACCCTGCGTTTAGCCCGTAAAGTCACGTTGCCCCCCAACTCGATGGCGCACGTTGATGTTGTAACTGATTATACGGGGAACGGGTTGGTGCACCCTCACCCCCGTCTTGCTCGCAAGCACCAAGTGCATGGTGCCCTTGGCACGATGGACTCCAAAGCCGGAGTCCCGTGGAGGATCCAGGTGATGAACCTGAGCTCGTCGCCCAAGTACTTCAAGTCGGGAGCCAAGTTCGGCTATATCGACCAACACGAGGGACCGGTAGTAGCGGTCACCCTCAACGCGGGCGCAAGTAGCGACCCGAAGTCCGGAAAGGAGAAGCATCAAGCCAAGTCGGCCGCCTCTCCTCGGCCCCATGTGAACATGGAGGGTGTCCCCTCCAGGTTGAGGGTTCAAGTTGAACGCCTCTTGGACCAATATCACAAGTTGTGGGATGGTCAATTGGGACTCATGAGAGCTACCCAACACCTTATCGAGTTGAAGCCCGGTGCACCCCCTATACGCCAACAACCGTATCGGGGAGGACCCCGTTCAAGGGCCCTCGTTAAGGAGCAAGTTGCTCGCATGGAGGCCCTCGATGTGATCGAGGCCAGTAACGCCGAGTGGGCGAGTCCGGTGGTTATCGTCCCCAAAGTTGATGGGACCCCCCGGTTCTGTATCGACTACCGTAAGCTCAACGAGAGCACGGTGAAGGACAGTTATCCCCTACCTAGGATGGACGACTGTCTGGACTCTCTGGGGGAGGCAAACGTGTTCTCTACCCTGGACTGTAACGCGGGGTACTGGCAAATTCCCATTGCCCCGGAGGACAGGCATAGAACTACCTTTACCTGTCACTGTGGTACCTACCAGTGCGAGCGTCTACCGTTTGGTCTGTGTAACGCGCCGGCAACTTTCCAGCGCGCTATGGACATGGTTCTGGCCGGAGTACGGTAGCAGATCTGTCTCGTGTACCTAGACGATATCATTGCGTTCTCCCGAAGTCCGGAGGAACACATTGGCCATCTTGGCCAGGTGTTCAAGCCACTTGCTGACGCCGGTGTGTCACTGAAGGCGAGTAAGTGCCACCTCTTCACTCAAGAGGTGGAATACTTGGGACATGTTGTCCGTCCGGGGCGTCTCAGTGTCAACGAAAAGAACTTGAGGGCCATCCGTAAGGCTCAGTACCCCCGGACCCAGACCCAGATGAGGCGCTTCCTCGGGATGTGTAACGTGTACCGACGTTTCACCAAGGGCTTCGCCAAGGTGGCGAAGCCGTTGAATGAGTTAGTGAGCTCACCGCTACCGAAGAACCTGCCTCCCCCAAGTCGGGTGGAGCAGGAATCCTTTGAGACTCTTCGGAACCTTCTGCTGAAGCCCCCTATCCTGGCTATTCCCAGGTTGGGAGGCCACTACATCCTGGATGTGGATGGTAGCTACGACCAACTTGGTTTTGTGTTGCTTCAGCAGCAGCCGGACAAGGAGTACTTGCCGGTGGGATACTTCAGCAAGGGGCTGAACTCGGCCGAGAAGAACTACGGAGTCACCGAGTTGGAAGGACTCGCAGTGGTATGGGCGGTGACGTCACTTCGTCACTACCTAGAGGGTGAGAAGTTCCTCATCCGCTGTGACCACCGCGCGTTGCAGTTCATCTTTAAGACGGACTGTACGAACACTCGCCTCGACCGGTGGAGGGTGCGACTGGCACCCTTGAACTTTGATATTGAGTACCGACCTGGCAGGCAACATGCCCTTGCCGACGGCCTCTCTCGGGTACCTACCGAGGGGCTGGACACTAACCCAGTCGATGGGGACATCCCCATCGTGGGGGTAGTCTCGCGCTCGGGTAAGGTGTTGAACCCCGAGGCGCCAGGGAACAAGAAGTACTTGCCCCTGTCCCTGGGCGAGGTGGTGAAGGCCCAGGCCGAGGATCCCTTCTGCAAGTCGCAGAGGGATACACTGGATACAGTGGCGGAGACGCGGTTCTTTCTGGGAGACGATGGCCTCCTCATGAGGAGGGGGGTATTCCAGGGGACCGAACAACTTGTCGTCCCCGCATCCCTCAAGGACAGTATCCTTGAGAGGGAGCACAACGCTCCCACGAGTGGACACCTGGGGTCTAGTAAACTGTACCAGACACTAAGGACCAGGTACTACTGGCCGTCCATGGTGGTGGACATCTACAATTGGGTGGCGGCCTGCACAAGTTGTGCACAGAATCGTCCAATGGAACGGCGGCCTACTACGGCTATGCTATTGCTCCCGGCCAAGGAGCCCTTTGCTGCGTTGGCGATGGACATCCTTGGGCCACTGCCAGTGACCGAGGAGGGCAACCAGTACCTCCTGGTCATCTGTGGCCGCTTCACGAAACTTACGCGAGCGATCCCACTGGCAGAGATCACGGCCATGTCGGTCGTGTCAGCTTTCCTAGATCACTGGGTTGCCGCATATGGCATTCCGGATAGTACACTATCAGAAAATGGACCGCAATTTGCGTCTGTACTGTTTCAGGGAGTGCTGGATATGTTGGGGGTTAAGGCAAACTATGCCACCCCCTACCACCCACAAACTAATGGGCAGGTGGAGCGCTTCAACAAAACTATTGTTAGGCAGCTGCGCCACTACGTGAGTGAGCACGTGAAGACGTGGGACCAATACATTTCTATTCTTACTACTGCCTACAATTCGCAGGTTCACTCATCTACCGGGGAAGTACCCCTCGCTTTTGTGACCCCCCGTCGTGTGCGGTCTATTGCCGTGCGGCGGCCGCTCCCAACTAGGGAGGATGGTGGCAGTGCGCCTACTCCTACTGAGAGTAAGGCGGAGTTCGCTGCTAGGCTTGAAAACCTCATCCCTGAAGTCAGGGCTGAGATGGACAAAGCACAAAAGCGCTACAAGCGTACCTTTGACAAAAGGGTGCGCAATGCTAAGCATGTCCCCGAGCAGGGTGACTGGGTATTGGTCCACTCACACACCCCAACTGGGGGTAAGTTGGTATTCCAGACGAAGGGGCCGTACCAGGTCCTTCGTACTGATGGGCGGCGCTTCACCATCGAAAGTGACGATGGGGTCCGCACAGTGAACGGACAGGACGTGGTCAAAGTCGCAGCACCGCCTGCAGGCGACCCAGCTTGGGCGCGTGCATTGGAAGCGCGGCGCCTCCCCTCACTGCCTGCGGCCAAACAGGGCCCGCAGGAGTACGTGTTCGATAAGTTCATCGACCACGGCTGGGATGAGGACACTGACCGCCTCATGCTGAGGGTGCGTTGGTTTGGCTACAAAGCCAAGGATGATACGTGGGAGTATGTGGAGGACCTTCCCGCTGAGAAGGTCCGGGCATACTGTGCCCGGAATGAGATAGACCCTAGCAGCCCTCCCTCAACGTGAGGGAAGGCCGAGTAACAGTACCAAGAGAGTGCTTCAAGTCGAAGTGGTACGCAGAGTGGCTTTTAACTACAGCCCTAACCCTCACACTCTCACAACAGAGGCCGCTGCCAACTAGGCATGCACACTAGACTCTCCAACCCCACGGCCCTCGCCCTCACGAGGAGGCGAGCGGCGAGACCCACGGCGATAACGCTCCGCACCAGTCGGCGAAGCTGGCGGCTCCAAGTCGGAACCTTCGCGCCCCTCACGGTCGCGCAAGTGGCGACGACCGCGGCTGCCCTTCTGTTTAGTCTTGCGCGCAAGTTGGCGACGCAGACGCCGGACCGACTCCGACTCTGACGGAGGCTAGGACTCCGAGACGGAGTAAGACAACTCGTCTTCCGACACGGAGGGAGAGCGCTGCGAGTGTCGGCGACGACGGCGAGGAGGCGAGTGTGCCCGGCTCGCGCGACGCTTACCACGCCCAAGTGGGGCTGGCTGGGGCATAATAGCCCCAATGCGAGCCAACTCGGCCGTCATAAACTCCGCCACCGACTCGCAACTCGCGGTCGCCACTGCAGTACGAACGCGCTCCTCAAGTTGAGGAGTCTCGGAACTCTGTAGGGTTGCGGTCGACGCGGCCAACCAGGAAATGGTGCGCACCAACGTGGAGATCATCATCTCTGAGGTTAGAGGCGTGGGCGGTAACACCAACTTAGGGTATACCGTCAGGAGGGTGGCCCCCAAGTTGGGGGACACCGGGGTGGACGAACAAATGGCCACGCTAATCGGGATGTCCCCGTGCGGCTGGTAGGGGACAGGAGGAAGCGGATGGGCACGCCGAGGTGGCGGGACCCGGGTGTAACTGCGACCCCGACTTGGGGCCCCGCAGTGGGTTGAGTCATATGGTCATCATATGAGGGCACGGCCATAACTATGGGCTTGTCCGGGGGTGGCGCAGTGTGGCGATCCACCCCCGGGGCATACGGGTAGTCCCCGATGCCCAACCCCTCTCGTAGGACCACACGGCCGTCGTGAAGTTCACGAGCGACCCACACGAACTGGCGAAGTGCGCCATCGTCCTTGGGCCCACGAGTGGGGCGGCGCAACTTGTGCTCAATGCTCTCCCACTCGATAAACTTGTGGAGGCGGAGCATCTCCTCAAGTAGAGTGAGTTGTCCTGATGAGCACCCCTCAGCAACTAGCTGAGGGGGTGAGCTGTTCCAAACCTTAGAGGAGCCGGAGGGGGAGATGCCAGAGCATCCCCCGCCGCTGAACACAAGACACCCAGGTCGACATGACCTCGAGGAGCCACTGGGTGGCCAACATGGCTCACACCAGGTGATCAGGGCCAGCCGTCAACATGACGGAGCCGAAGTGGTCAAGCAACCGTGGCAACAAAGCCGGGAACCCGTAGGGGACCTCAACTTGAGGCCACCACTCGGGCTTCTTCGGATAGTACTGCTCCTTACTGGCAGCAGACTGTTGAGGAAACTCAAGTTGAGCCGAGGTCACCAAGTAGGGACCTCGCCGGAAGTCCTTTTCCATCCGCACATCAAAGTGATGAGTGTGCGGATCGGCCTCGCGAATGTACGGGGGGCGAGTTGCCACAGCGTCCCACGTAAAGGTCGGCAGGTCGCCGGGACCCGGAATAGTTCCCCCGCGGTCCACCATGGCCTTCGCACGCTGTACGTCTTCGACCTCCTCGTCGTCCAGGAAGGCAAACTGGTCCGTCCTGAAGCCGACAGGGAACCCGACCCTACGGGGATACTTCTCCCGTAGGCGGTCCCATACCCGACCCATCGCTGCGCCAAGTCGGCCACAGCGAAGAACAGTCAACCCCTTCTCATAGAGAGGCCAAGCGGGGTAAAACCACCGCCCCAAGGCCTCACGCGGTACAACTTGTCCCGCCTCCGGGAAAGATCCCGCCGTCAACCCAAAGCCGGGTGACGCGGGAGTCCCATCCCCCGGAGCGATCGCGGAGCCCCCGCCAGAAGTCCCGGCGGGCGCTGCACCGTAGGACGTGTCCTCCATACGCTCATCGAGAGAGTCCGTCTCCACTCCCGGGGTCGCCATGGCTCTCCCCAAGTTGGGGAGAGACGCTCTCGCTATCGCAGCACGAGACCAGCCTCGAGTTGAGGGGGACTCGGATCGTGGGTAGACGGCTGGCCTCCCCTGCGTGGGGCGGCCCAGTGGAAGGTGAAGGGGAGGTGGTGGTGATGGTGAAGTGTGAACTGAGGAGAGCAAGCTGCCGAGTGGGCAAGCTTGAGGAGAGGGGCGGTCAACGTGACCGCCTCCACATCCGTGTTACGTACTCGATGGGGGACAGCAAGTCGCGCCCCCAACGCCGAGACGTGCGTTTACGCACCCCCTCACAGGGCCGACCGGGTCGGTCGGAACTGAGGAGATGGGAGTGTGGCAGTATTGACCCCCAGGTAGGGGGGCAACACGTGCCATGCAAGGGGCGGCAGGCCACTAGCCTGATCCGTTCCTCCCCCTGCATTTGGGTCCATATTCCCTAAGTTTGGGATAGTCAGCTTAGTAGTAAATCCAACTTGGATTTGAGGGTTTTCTGCATTCATCGTCTTGAATTTTCGTGTGGCCCGGTGGGCAGGTGCTGGGGTGGGAGATTCTGAGTGGCGAGATTCTGAGGGGACCCTGGGGGGATAAGGGGAGGGACAGCGGGGCGTAGCCCTGCGTCCCCGTCCCGACCAAGAAACTGTTGGACCACACACCATCCTCTTGTTTGTCAGTGGGGGGTTTGCCCTACAACAGGGACAGAGTGTGTGCGACTTGCACTTCTTCCGGTTCCCCCGACACGGGAGGCAGCCCTTGTACACCGCCCCAACTTGGGTGTCGTGTGTGCAAGTGGTTTTTGCCTGACGTCTTGCGCGGCCGCGTCGGCGGCCCACCCCGGCCACCATTGTTGTTGACGCTGGTAGCGCGCTTTACCGCCGCTCTCAAGAGTGGAGCCGCCGCCACGGGGCGGGTCGCCCCAACGCGAGCCAGTAGGAGCAGGACCGAGGTGTCCACGTTGTGCTCGCCTATGGCGTACGGGTCGGCAGCGTCGACGCTGAGACGCCGGTCACCCCCGACGGGGACCGCCGGGCAGGTGCGCGCCGTGTTCCCAGTCTGGTGACACTTGCCACAAGTTGGGGCCTTGCGGCCCGGTTTGCGCGCCGCACCGTCTGCCGTGGCCGTCGGTACGCGGGCCTTGACCGCCGCGGCGTGTGCTGCGACCACGTGCTGCTGTGCGTCACAGGTGCGTACGTAGTGACACGCCAAGCCGCACCGGGAGCACTCGCGCTTCCCAGCGCTGATCGTGTGGCTCACGGCAGCGTAACCGTGTGCGGGCGCCTCTGCGGTTAGACGAGCGGCGACCCGGGCCGGCGGCGTCACGCGAGCTGCCAGGCCACGGGCCGCCTGGCCAGCTGCGGCCGCCGCCGTGCCCGCCCGTTCAGCCATCTCTTCCACCTCGGCGGGCACAGCGCCCTGTTGGCGGTCGACAAAGTCGGCCACCGCCTTGGCCGTCGCCACAGCACGCTGCATCACGCAAGCAGTTGCGTCTACAGCGTTGTCGTTCGTAGAGGGGACCATGTCGGCAGCCACGCGCTCACCCTGGGGCACACCTTGCCCAATGGACGTGAGCGCGTCCTGGGACTGGGCCAGCTTGGATTGCAGGTCCGACCAACCCATCTGTTGCGCTGCCGCCATCGCCCCAGCCATCTCGTGCGCAGCTCCTCCGACTGCTTCCTGCCGCGCCTTGCGCTGCGTCGCCACATGACCGTCGGCGGGGGGCGCCTTTCCCTACCCCCCCGCGTCCTCGTCATCCGCCGTCGGTTCACCGTCGTTGCGGTGCCTCATGTTGACACGGGGAGGACGGGCAGAGGGTGCAGCCACAGCGCCCACCCCCGCCCCGGTCGGCACGCTTGGCGTGCCATCCGGCACGCACGCAGCGTCGTAGACGGCTCCCGCCAGAGTGCCGCTGCGCTCGAGAAGTAGAGGCCGTGGATGGACGGGCCCGACCAGCCGACTGGCCGCCGCCAGGGTGCGCAGGGCAATCTAACCACGCCAGTCCTCCACGTTGGTGACCTGGAAGACCACACTCTCCTGATGCTCGGGCCTTGTGCCATTGCCGTTGCCGCTGTCATTTTCGCCAGCAGACCCGACCCCGTCTTGCTCTGCAACAGCGTGAATGTTAATGCCGTTTTCGACGACAATCGCATCCGCGTCACAGTTTTTAAAGCCGCCGTCCTCTTCCAGAGAGTCATTGTCTTCCTCAAAAAGACTGGGAGCGTCAGCGCCTCGGTCAAGTGATGCAGCGTAGACGGCGGGACAACCACTGCTCGACCCAGAGCCGCAGGTGCACGCCCCACCACACCCGCCACCACCACCGGCATCGTCGTCGCCACCACCATTGTCGTCGCCATCTTCGTCGCCCTCGGGCGCATCCTCGTCACTTGTGTTTCAGTCGTTTAGAGCGGTGGCCCGAGGGGATCCACCCATACCATCGTCATTGTCGTCACTGTACTCGGACATGACGCGCCCAGGAGACGCCAAGAGTCAGCTGTCGGGGGGGGCGGGGAATGGAAGATGTGACGGGAGGGGGGGGGGGGGGTGGGCGGGAACGAAAGAGGTGACGAGAGGGGGGGAGGGGGGGGGGGGGGAACGAGGAGTGGGAGCGCGCACATCTTACAAGCCACCGTTTGCGAGTACCTCTACAATGACCACCGCAACTGCCGCTCCCTCATCCCGTGCCAACAGCAGGCACGCCGCTGCCCGCCGCTGCCCGCCAGGCTCAACAGTCTTGGGAGACTACGCAGTGCACAGCCGCGAGTACCGCATGCCCTGACACAGTGGCTCTTGGGCGGCTCGCCATGCCATGGTGCGCGAGGGGGCCTTGCCGGGTAAAATCCGTCCCTGTGCCCCGAGGACGACCTGTGGCTGCCCAGACCCAGTCGCAGCGAGCAATGCACGGGTCGCCCCGCTACAGGAGAGCGTGTCGTGTCGGAGCGAGCGAGTCGTGCTCTTAGGGCTCTTGATAGAGCTCGCCGGCTTGTGGCACACGACTTACGGCTTGGAAGGCGAGCAGGTTCCTGGGTCGCGCTTGGCCGGGCGTCGGCGTGGTGCACCGCAAACACACCGCCACCGAATCGTCCTGGTACATTGAAAGCGTACGGTGCAGTGCATGTAGAAATAGTTTTGCACCCGACTGACGTTGCCCACCGAGAGCATCCCGCCGGCTGGTCCCGGTCCCGGTGCACGCCCCCCACCGCAACCGCCGCCGTCCCCTGGCGGTCGTCTGAGCAGAGCCCACCCGTCGCCTCCGCTGCCCCTACCACCACCGTCGCTACCGCAATGGCCGCTTTCGGCGCTACTGGCCGGCGACGGGCCACCGGCCGCTGGCGGCGCCGGCAGATTGTCGGCTGCGGCCAGCACGTCGTACAACGCCGACGTCGACGACACGAGCCCGCAGAACGCCACCCCCACCGCCACAGGACGTCTATCGTCGCTTGTCGCGCGGGTGGAGGGGGGGGAGGGAAGGCGGGGGAAAGTGGGGGGAGGGGGGGGGACGACAAGCTGGAAGTAATCCGCGCTGCCAGCCACCGCCCCCCCCCCCCACCATCTACGACGCCGCCACCGCTACCCAGACAACCCGAGCCGACGGCCACAGCCCCGAGCGCCACTTCCACCGCTGCCCAGAGCTCATCGGTAGGACAAGTGCCGCCCTACATGGACTGCGCTTGTCGTCTAGTCAGCTACACCAAGAGAGGCACGGCGGCATGCCGCCGACACTGCCTTGGACAGGCCAGCAAGCCACGAAAACGGGATTGGGGCCTGCCCGCAAGCCACCTACAAGGATTGGCGCCTGCCGGCAGGCCACCTACGTTGAATTGGACAAGCCGAAAGGCCACCGACTTTGATCTGGGCAGGCCGGCAGGCCACTGAAATTGATCTGGGCAGCCGGCAGGCCACCGTCATTGATGTGGGGAGCCCAACGCGCCACCGACATTGAAGCGGGCAGCCCGGCAGGCCACCGACAATGCGTGGCACAAGCCGACAGGCCACCGACAATGCGTGGCACAGGCCAGCAGGCCACCGACAATGCGTGACACAGGCCGGCAGGCCACCGACAATGCGTGGCACAGGCCGACAGGCCACCTACAATATGTGGCACAGGCCGGCTGGCCATTGACAATGGATCTGGACAGGCCGGCAGGCCACCGACAATTTGTGGCACAGGCCGGCAGGCCACCGACAATACGTGGCACATGCCGGCAGGCCACAGACAATACGTAGCAAAGGCAGGCAGGCCACCTGCAATGGATCTGGACAGGCCGGCCGGCCACCAACAATGCGTGGTACAGGCCGGCAGGCGACCTACAGTACGTGGCGTAGGCCGGCAGGCCACAGACAATACGTTGCACAGGCCGGGAGGCCATCGGCTTTGCCTTTGGCAGGCCGACAGGCCACCTGCAATGCATTGGGGCCTGCCGCAGGCCACCAAGCCCCAGGGGCGTGTCCGCCCAACTCGCCCCCCCCGTCCGCTCCGCATGTCCATCCCCCTCATGCTCCCCCCCGTTGGACAACGCCCCCCCCCCCCCCCCCCCCCCCCCCTGCCGTCCTTTGCCGCCTGCCCCCCCTTCGTCTCGTCCCCCCCCCTCCCCCGCCCCCCCGGCCGTGGCCGGCACCGCCACCGCCGCGGCGGCCGGCACCCGCCGGGCGCACCCGTCGAGCGCCCCCACCCTCGCGGCTAGCGACCGCATCAACCCCCGGGTGGCGGCGGTGGTGGCGTCCACGTCGTCCCCCCGGTACAGGTGTGCCTTGGCCAGCGCGTTGTGGGCGAGGAGCATCGCATCAGGTAGGCAGCGCTTGGGGCTTTCACTCGGGTTCCCGCCTTTCGGTGGCGGCGGCGGCGGCGGCCAACGCGGTGGTCTCCATGTCCGCCACCAGAGCCTCGGAAGCCGCCACTACCGCAAAGAGGGCGGCCACGCACGCGCCACCCACGTCCCGTTCGTTCATGCCCGGGCACGCGTCGCCCAGCATCAGCAACGTCTTGAAGTGGGACCCGCAGCGGGCCCAACATTTTGCCAACGCGGCCCGGAGCCACTCACGTACGGGCTGGAAGTCAAGTGTGGCCACCGCCTCGGCCGCGACGGTGCCCGCCCACACACCGGGTCTGACGCCGGCCGCCGGGCGGTCTCACCCGGGGCCGACCGCGCGGGGGCGGCAAACGCGTCTGCGGCGGCCGCCGCCGCAACAGCCACCGCCGCCGTCGCCGCCGCCGCTGCCACCGCCGCCACCCCCTTGGGCGCCAGTGTCATCAACCCGCACGGTACCGCCCTCCCGGCGGCGCGTACCGGCGACCTTCCCCCCCCCACCCGCGGGTGCGGTCGCCGCCGTCCTGCCTCTAGTGGTGGTCACAACCGTCTCGCGGCTGCTCGCTGCCGTCACGGGGCCGCGAGCCGCCGTCAGGGCGGGGCGCGTCAACGCCCGGGCCGGGCACCTCGCCGTCGGGGTGACTTCGTATGCCGCCACCGGCAGCGGGATCTACCGTGCCACAGACCGCCATCTCCGTCGCCGTCGCCAGCAGCCACCTACGGGGCACGCAGGGGAGTCTCACGGTCCGTAAACGCCCGCAAGGTGCCATCCGCACAACGGAAATGCAGGTCCCGACACGGACGGCGCGAACATCTGCGAGGTCGCGCCCCCGCCGTTGCTGCCCGCCGCGGCCGCCCGCGCCGTGTCTATGCGGGCGCGGAACGGCGCCTTGACCGCCACCACCCCCATTCACCGTTCGCCCAGACGGCGGAGCGCCGCCGAACGGGCGGCCAGGTCGGCCGCCGGCCCGCCGGCCTTCGTGGTCCCCCCGTCACGGGACTCCGTGGCTGTCCACACACCCCCGCCGCCGCCGCCGCCGTCCGTGCCGCCACCATTGACCACGCCGCTGCCGCCGCCGCCGTTATTGTCATTGTCGTCAGCTGCAGCAGGGTGCGGGGGGGGGGAGGGGAGTGGGAGAGCGCCGCCGCCGCGGCCGCCGCCGCCTCCGCTGTTGCCGCAGGGGAGGCGGAGGGCGGCGGTGCCCCCCGGCGGGTGGCACGGGTGAACACGCGAGGTAGCTGTGGTAGAACTGGCCCCACGCAGGAAGGCAGAGTGCGCCATATTGGGACAGGGGACAACTGGTCTGACCCGTTCCTCCCTTTGCATTTGATCCCGAATTTCCTTAAGTCAGGGATACTTTGCTTGATAATAAATCCAACATGGACTTGGGAGTTTTTTTTGCATTTTATCGTTTTGAGTTTTCGTTTGGCCCGGTGGGCACGTGCTGGGGTGGGAGATTCTGAGTGGCTAGATTCTGAGGGGACCCTGAGGGGATAAGGGGAGGGACAGCGGGGCTTGGCATCGCTTCCCCGCCCCGACCAAGAAACTGTTGGCCCACACACCATCTTCTTGTTCGCTAGTGGGGGGATCGCCCCACAACAGAGACAGCGTGTGTGCGACTTGCACTTCTTCCGGTTCCGCCGAAACGGGAGGCAGCCCTTGTGCACCACCTCAACTTGGGTGCTGGGTGCACGAGCTGTTCTTGCCACATTTGGTGGAGCAGCAGGGGACAGAGGTATCGTTTTTAACTCCGGGTGCACTCGGGTGTAGGGGGCCCTCTGTCTTAGAGGAACGGTGGTCTTGGACTGTGTCGTACTCATCGTTAGCCAAGATGGCTGGATCGAACCCCCCGTCGTCCGGGGAGTACACGGGTGAAGCAGGTACTCCAGTGCCTTTGAGTACTGGTGAGACACAGGTAGGTGTACCTGGGGTCGCAGAGGGGCTAGAGGTCCCTCAAGCCAGCAGGAATGGGAGTACGGGCGGGCAACTGGCCACCCCGACTCAGTCGGGAGTTCATTCGGGTGACACCCCCGATGACGGTGGGCCGAAGTCCGGCCACCGGGTGGTACACTCAACGGGAACGTCCCAAGGGGTGAGGACTGTCCCCGCGGGTTCCACTCGGGTTGGAGCCAACTTTGGCGTGGAGCCATCGCCAACTAGGCTTTTGGAGGACGGCGGACCTCCAATGGTCGACGATGGGCTCGCGCTCTTGCCCCCGGTTGAGACCCCTGAGGAACGTGGTTACCCCTCAGGTGGACTCCCGGAGGCTGACCGAGACTCAACTGGAGTCAAGAACCCTCTCCTGGCGGAAACTGTCCGTCGGGAGGCGACCGATGTGTTGCGGCAGGCTTTGACGGAACTGGTGGTCACGATGACGAATACCATTTTAAATCAGATTGTTGCGAGTTTGCCACATGGTCTCGATGTCCAGACCGGAGTGGGGCCCTCGAGCCCGCAGTCGCAGGGAACACTTCACCCTACGCCTGTATCGGGGCGTCCCGAACAGGGACCAACCCCTGTGACTCCCAACTTGGGAGCCACGGGGACGTCAGCAGGTCGAACGCCGAATACAGGGGCGTCTCCTGTAGATATACCGGGGGTTACACCCAGCCCGCCGGTGCTGACAGCAGAGACGGGACAGTTCACCCCTTTGCCCCAGCGGCTGTTTCCTCAACCTGAGGGTCCGCCCCAGATCCAGGTAGCCAACCCGGTGTACCAGGGTATCTTTGACTGTGAGGCCTACGCCCTGAACAACAAGTCAGTGGCGTATGGCCCTGTTCAGGCCCGAGTTATAGGCCGTGCCAAGAAGAACGTAACTCCCTCTTTCGGGCACAAAGCGGAGTGGGATGGAACTCCCCCCCTCCGTGTCTTTTAATTCCTCCGTCGTTTTACAGAAGCCTGTGACGACAACACCCTTAAGTGAAGGCATGGCCTTCTACATGCTACAGGAGTGCACCCAGGGCGATCTACGGAGGGAAATTATGTCCGTCATGCCCAGTTCCTCAAGTGGAGGAGCTGGTGAGGTGACGTCCCACATAGAGCTAATCAACTGGCTTTTGAGGGCTATGGTTGATGAAGCCGCGTTGGCCTCTCAAGTAGAGGAGTGTGTGGAGGCGCACCAGGAGAAGACTGAGGACGAGGTCTCCTTCGCGGACCGAGTCCGTAAGCTTGACAACCTTTCTGGCTTTCTTCACACACAATCTGTGGTGAAGAGTCGCTTTGTGGAAGGTCTCCGTTGGTCGGTCCGTATTGAGACCCGGGAGCATAATACCTCCCGGGCGACACTGGCCGAGTTGGCTTGGTTCGCCTACCGCAGAGGGGAGGCTTACCGCAAGCTGCGAGACAAGCAGCGCCAGGAGCGGCAGGCCGAGTTGGCCAAGAATAGAGATGAGGCTCGCAAAGCCAAAGGGCTACGGAAGGCTCGCCGATTCCGTAAGGATAAGGTGGTAGCCGCCATGGAAACCTCCCAAGGCAGCCTCTCTCGTTCCTAAGTCGGGAAGACCCTCCCGAGAACGGAGAATCGGTTTTGGAACTGCAACGCTGATGGACACTGGGCGTACGACTGCCCTATGTTGACTGAACGCATTCAACAACTTGTTAAGAATGCAAGCAAGAAAGCGGCAACGAGCGAAGTACGCTCGCGCCGCGAGGGGAGTGCGCGGCCGGTGGTGGCTGTGGCCACACCCTCGGCA
The DNA here is from genome assembly GCA_009829735.1 of Pyropia yezoensis. NCBI lineage: Eukaryota > Rhodophyta > Bangiophyceae > Bangiales > Bangiaceae > Pyropia > Pyropia yezoensis. Next base: position 6,881,930 of record CM020620.1, read on the forward strand.
GAAGAGGCGGACACGACTTCCCCGGACTCGTCGTCCTCTCCTTAGCCATCTGACTCTGACGTCAAGTCGGCGGGAAACGCGTAACCGCTGGAGCTGGTCGTCCGAAGCTCACAGCGGCAGCCTCGGGCAAGTGGGTCCAGAGAACGAATCAACCCTGTCGGAAACTGCGCCGACCCAAAGGGGTCCGCCCACCTCGGGTAGGACAGCCTAAGAACGTTAACCCACGTGGGGTCATCGCTGTGGTGACCGGAGAGAACTTCCAGGTGGCTGGCCGGGTGCAACTAGCCCCAGGCCGTGCGTGTTGCGCCCGTATCGCCCTGGATACTGGCTCAGGCGCTTCCTTGATTCGCAAGTCGCTGATACCCAAGAAAGTGGTACTCCAACGTTGGAGGTCCAGGGCTAGGTACATGATCGACATCAATGGTGGGATACTGCCCATCGTTGGTGCCGTGACCCTGCCAACTAAGCTGGGGTCCTGTGGCAAAAACCACTAGCACACACGCACCCAAGTTGGGGCGGTGTGCTAGGGCTGCCTCCCGTGTCGGGGGAACCGGAAGAAGTGCAAGTCGCACACACTCTGTCCCTGTTGTGGGGCAAACCCCCCACGGACAAACAAGAGGATGGTGTGTGGTCCAACAGTTTCTTGGTCGGGACGGGGACGCAGGGCCAAGCCCCGCTGTCCCTCCCCTTATCCCCCCAGGGTCCCCTCAGAATCTCGCCACTCAGAATCTCCCACCCCAGCACCTGCCCACCGGGCCACACGAAAATTCAAGACGATAAATGCAGAAAACCCTCAAATCCAAGTTGGATTTACTACCAAGCTAACTATCCCAAACTTAGGGAATATGGACCCAAATGCAGGGGGAGGAACGGATCAGGCTAGTGGCCTGCCGCCCCTTGCATGGCACGTGTTGCCCCCCTACCTGGGGGTCAATACTGCCACACTCCCCTCTCCTCAGTTCCGACCGACCCGGTCGGCCCTGTGAGGGGGTGCGTAAACGCACGTCTCGGCGTTGGGGGCGCGACTTGCTGTCCCCCATCGAGTACGTAACACGGATGTGGAGGCGGTCACGTTGACCGCCCCTCTCCTCAAGCTTGCCCACTCGGCAGCTTGCTCTCCTCAGTTCACACTTCACCATCACCACCACCTCCCCTTCACCTTCCACTGGGCCGCCCCACGCAGGGGAGGCCAGCCGTCTACCCACGATCCGAGTCCCCCTCAACTCGAGGCGGGTCTCGTGCTGCGATAGCGAGAGCGTCTCTCCCCAACTTGGGGAGAGCCATGGCGACCCCGGGAGTGGAGACGGACTCTCTCGATGAGCGTATGGAGGACACGTCCTACGGTGCAGCGCCCGCCGGGACTTCTGGCGGGGGCTCCGCGATCGCTCCGGGGGATGGGACTCCCGCGTCACCCGGCTTTGGGTTGACGGCGGGATCTTTCCCGGAGGCGGGACAAGTTGTACCGCGTGAGGCCTTGGGGCGGTGGTTTTACCCCGCTTGGCCTCTCTATGAGAAGGGGTTGACTGTTCTTCGCTGTGGCCGACTTGGCGCAGCGATGGGCCGGGTATGGGACCGCCTACGGGAGAAGTATCCCCGTAGGGTCGGGTTCCCTGTCAGCTTCAGGACGGACCAGTTTTTCTTCCTGGACGATGAGGAGGTTGAGGACGTTCAGCGTGCCAAGGCCATGGTGGACCGCGGGGGAACTATCCCGGGTCCCGGCGACTTGCCGACCTTCACGTGGGACGCTGTGGCAACTCGCCCACCGTACCTCCACGAGGCCGATCCGCACACTCATCACCTTGATTTGCGGATGGAGAAAGACTTCCGGCGAGGTCCCTACTTGGTGACCTCGGCTCAACTTGAGTTTCCTCAACAGTCTGCTGCCAGTAAGGAGCAGTACTATCCGAAGAAGCCCGAGTGGTGGCCTCAAGTTGAGGTCCCCTACGGGTTCCCGGCTTTGTTGCCACGGTTGCTTGACCACTTCGGCTCCGTCATGTTGACGGCTGCCCCTGATCACCTGGTGTGCGCCATTTTGGCCACCCAGTGGCTCCTCGAGGTCATGTCGACCTGGGTGTCCTGTGTTCAGCGGCGGGGGATGCTCTGGCATCTCCCCCTCCGGCTCCTCTAAGGTTTGGAACAGCTCACCCCCTCAGCTAGTTGCTGAGGGGTGCTCATCAGGACAACTCACTCTACTTGAGGAGATGCTCCGCCTCCATAAGTTTATCGAGTGGGAGAGCATTGAGCACAAGTTGCGCCGCCCCACTCGTGGGCCCATGGACGATGGCGCACTTCGCCAGTTCGTGTGGGTCGCTCGTGAACTTCACGACGGCCGTGTGGTCCTACGAGAGGGGTTGGGCATCGGGGACTACCCGTATGCCCCGGGGGTGGATCGCCACACTGCGCCACCCCCGGACAAGCCCATAGTTATGGCCGTGCCCTCATATGATGACCATATGACTCAACCCACTGCGGGGGCCCCAAGTCGGGGTCGCAGATACACCCGGGTACCGCCACCTCGGCGGGCCCCTCCGCTTTATCATGTTCCTTTCCAACCTCACGGGAACATCCCGATCAGCGTGGCCGTGGAGTCTTCCACCCCGGTGTCCCCCAACTTGGGGGCCACCCTCCTGACGGTATACCCTAAGTTGGTGTTACCGCCCACGCCTCTAACCTCAGAGATGATGATCACCACGTTGGTGCGCACCATTTCCTGGTTGGCCGCGTCGACCGCAACCCTACAGAGTTCCGAGACTCCTCAACTTGAGGAGCGCGTTCGTACTGCAGTGGCGACCGCGAGTTGCGAGTCGGTGGCGGAGTTTATGACAGCCGAGTTGGCTCGCATTGGGGCTATTATGCCCCAGCCAGCCCCACTTGGGCGTGGCAAACGTCGCGCGAGCCGGGCACACTCGCCTCCTCGCCGTCGTCGCCGACACTCGCGGCGCTCTCCTTCCGTATCGGAAGACGGGTTGTCTTACTCCGTTTCGGAGTCCTCTACCCCGTCGGAGACGGAGTCTGTCCAGCGTCTGCGTCGCAAACTTGCGCGCAAGACCAGGCAGAAGAGTGGCCACGGTCGGCGCCACTTGCGCGACCGTGAGGGACGCGACGGTTCCGACTTGGAGCCGCCGCCCCCTCCAACAAGTGGAGACCGTTATCGCCGTGGGTCTCGCCGCTCGCCTCCACGTGAGGGCGAGGGCCGTGGAGTGGGAGAGTTTAGCATGCGTGCCTAGTTGGTAGCTGCCTTTGTTGTGAGAGTGTGAGGGTTAGGGCTGTAGTTAAAAGCCACTCTGCGTACCACTTCGACTTGAAGCACTCTCTTGGCACTGTTGTTCGGCCTTCCCTCACGTTGAGGGAGGGCTGTTAGGGTCTATCTCATTCCGGGCACAGTACGCCCGGACCTTCTCAGTGGGAAGGTCCTTCACATACTCCCACGTATCATCCTTGGCTTTGTAGCCAAACCAACGCACCCTCAACATGAGGCGGTCAGTGTCTTCATCCCATCCGTGGTCGATGAACTTATCGAACACGTACTCCTGCGGGCCCTGTTTAGCCGCAGGCAGTGAGGGGAGGCGCCACGCTTCCAAAGCACGCGCCCAAGCTGGGTAGCCTGCAGGCGGTGGTGCAACTTTGACCACGTCCTGTCCGTTCCCTGTGCGGACCCCATCGTCACTTTCGATGGTGAAGCGCCGCCCATCAGTACGAAGGACCTGGTACGGCCCCTTCGTCTGGAATACCAACTTACCCCCAGTTGGGGTGTGCGAGTGTACCAGCACCCAGTCACCCTGCTCGGGGACATGTTTAGCATTGCGCACCCTTTTGTCAAAGGTACGCTTGTAGCGCTTTTGTGCTGTGTCCATCTCAGCCCTGACTTTAGGGATGAGGTTTTCAAGCCTAGCGGCGAACTCCGCCTTACTCTCAGTAGGAGTAGGCGCACTGCCACCATCCTTCCTAGTTGGGAGCGACCGCCGCACGGCAATAGACCGCACGCGACGGGGGGTCACAAAAGCGAGGGGTACTTCCCCTGTAGATGAGTGAACCTGCGAATTGTAGGCAGTAGTAAGGATAGAAATGTATTGGTCCCACGTCTTCACGTGCTCACTCACATAGTGGCGCAGCTGCCTAACAATAGTTTTATTGAAGCGCTCCACCTGCCCATTAGTTTGTGGGTGGTAGGGGGTGGCATAGTTTGCCTTAACCCCCAACATATCCAGCACTCCCTGAAACAGTACAGACGCAAATTGCGGTCCATTGTCCGATAGTGTACTATCTGGGATGCCATACGCGGCAACCCAGTGATCTAGGAAGGCTGACACGACCGACATGGCCGTGATCTCTGCCAGTGGGATCGCTCGCGTAAGTTTCGTGAAGCGGTCACAGATGACCAGGAGGTACTGGTTGCCCTCCTCGGTCACGGGCAGTGGCCCAAGGATGTCCATCGCCAACGCGGCGAAGGGCTCCTTGGCCGGGAGCAATAGCATAGCCGTAGTAGGCCGCCGTTCCATTAGACGATTCTGTGCACAACTTGTGCAGGCAGCCACCCAACTGTAGATGTCCACCACCATGGACAGCCAGTAGTACTTGGTCCTCAGGGTCTGGTACAGTTTACTAGACCCCAGGTGTCCACCCGTGGGAGCGTTGTGCTCCCTCTCAAGGATACTGTCCTTGAGGGATGCGGGGACGACAAGTTGTTCGGTCCCCTGGAATACCCCCCTCCTCATGAGGAGGCCATCATCTCCCAGAAAGAAACGCGTCTCTACCACTGTATCCAGTATATCCCTCTGCGACTTGCAGAAGGGATCCTCGGCCTGGGCCTTCACCACCTCGTCCAGGGACAGGGGCAAGTACTTCTTGTTCCCTGGCGCCTCGGGGTTCAACGCCTGACCCGAGCGCGTGACTACCCCCACGATGGGGATGTCCCCATCGACTGGGTTAGTGTCCAGCCCCTCGGTAGGTACCCGAGAGAGGCCGTCGGCAAGGGCATGTTGCCTGCCAGGTCGGTATTCAATGTCAAAGTTCAAGGGTGCCAGTCGCACCCTCCACCGGTCGAGGCGAGTGTTCGTACAGTCCGTCTTAAAGATGAACTGCAACGCGCGGTGGTCACAGCGGATGAGGAACTTCTCACCCTCCAGGTAGTGACGAAGTGACGTCACCGCCCACACCACTGCGAGTCCTTCCAACTCGGTGACTCCGTAGTTCTTCTCGGCCGAGTTCAGCCCCTTGCTGAAGTATCCCACCGGCAAGTACTCCTTGTCCGGCTGCTGCTGAAGCAACACACAACCAAGTTGGTCGTAGCTAGCGTCCACATCCAGGATGTAGTGGCCTCCCAACCTGGGAATAGCCAAGATGGGGGGCTTCAGCAGAAGGTTCCGAAGAGTCTCAAAGGATTCCTGCTCCACCCGACTTGGGGGAGGCAGGTTCTTCGGTAGCGGTGAGCTCACTAGCTCATTCAACGGCTTCGCCACCTTGGCGAAGCCCTTGGTGAAACGTCGGTACACGTTACACATCCCGAGGAAGCGCCTCATCTGGGTCTGGGTCCGGGGGTACTGAGCCTTACGGATGGCCCTCAAGTTCTTTTCGTTGACACTGAGACGCCCCGGACGGACAACATGTCCCAAGTATTCCACCTCTTGAGTGAAGAGGTGGCACTTACTCGCCTTCAGTGACACACCGGCGTCAGCAAGTAGCTTGAACACCTGGCCAAGATGGCCAATGTGTTCCTCCGGACTTCGGGAGAACACAATGATATCGTCTAGGTACACAAGACAGATCTGCCACCGTACTCCGGCCAGAATCATGTCCATAGCGCGCTGGAAAGTTGCCGGCGCGTTACACAGACCAAACGGTAGACGCTTGCACTGGTAGGTACCACAGTGACAGGTAAAGGTAGTTCTATGCCTGTCCTCCGGGGCAATGGGAATTTGCCAGTACCCCGCGTTACAGTCCAGGGTAGAGAACACGTTTGCCTCCCCCAGAGAGTCCAGACAGTCATCCATCCTACGTAGGGGATAACTGTCCTTCACCGTGCTCTCGTTGAGCTTACGGTAGTCGATACAAAACCGGGGGGTCCCATCAACTTTGGGGACGATAACCACCGGACTCGCCCACTCGGCGTTGCTGGCCTCGATCACATCGAGGGCCTCCATGCGAGCAACTTGCTCCTTGACGAGGGCCCTTGAACGAGGTCCTCCCCTATACGGTTGTTGGCGTATAGGGGGTGCACCGGGCTTCAACTCGATCCGGTGCTGGGTGGCTCTCATGAGTCCCAATTGACCATCCCACAACTTGTGATATTGGTCCAAGAGGCGTTCAACTTGAACCCTCAACCTGGAGGGGACACCCTCCATGTTCACATGGGGTCGAGGAGAGCCGGCCGACATGGCTTGATGCTTCTCCTTTCCGGACTTCGGGTCGCTACTTGCGCCCGCGTTGAGGGTGACCGCTACTACCGGTCCCTCGTGTTGGTCGATATAGCCGAACTTGGCTCCCGACTTGAAGTACTTGGGCGACGAGCTCAGGTTCATCACCTGGATCCTCCACGGGACTCCGGCTTTGGAGTCCATCGTGCCAAGGGCACCATGCACTTGGTGCTTGCGAGCAAGACGGGGGTGAGGGTGCACCAACCCGTTCCCCGTAAAATCAGTTACAACATCAACGTGCGCCACCGAGTTGGGGGGCAACGTGACTTTGCGGGCTAAACGCAGGGTAGCAGTAAACCCTTCCCTCACCGAACAAACAGGCTTCGACTGTGAGTCTGTCACGGGAGCCACAGACTTTCCCTTACCAAGGATGGGGACAGTCTCCCCATTCATCAACTTGACCCAGTACTCAGGGCCACAAATCAAAGGCACTTGTGTAACAACATAAGGGGTACCCAGAAGCAGGGGTACCGATATATTCTCAACTACGCCATAGGTCACGTCGACCTCATGGGTCCCCAACCTAGTTGGTAGGGTCACGGCACCAACGATGGGAAGTACCCCACCATTGATGTCAATCATATGGTCAGCTTTGGACCTCCAGCGTTGGAGCTTCACCTCCTTTGGTAATAGCGACTTGCGTATCAAGGAGGCTCCTGACCCGGTATCAAGTACGATACGAGTACAGCATGCATGGCCGGGGGCAAGTTGTACCCGTCCAGCCACCTGGAAGTTCTCACCCGTCAGCACCGCGATGACCCGACGTGGGTTTACGTTCTTGGGGAGTCCTACCCGAGGTGGGCGGACTCCCTTAGGTCGCCGCAGTATCCGGCACGGTTGGTTCGTCCTCCTGGCCCACTTGGCCGAGGCTGCCGTTGTGAGCTTCGGACGACCAGCCCCAACGGTCATTCGTTTCCCGCCGACTTGGCGTCCGAATCTGAGGGCGGGGAGGAAGACGACGAGTCCGAGGACGACGTGTCCGCCTCCTCCGCCGAGGGTGTGGCGACCGCAACGACCGGTCGAGATTCACCCTCGCGGCGTGAGCGTACTTCGTTCGTAGCCGACTTTTTACTCGCATTCCTAACAAGTTGTTGGATGCGTTTACTCAACTTGGGGCAATCATATTGTAGCACAATAGGAATCCGTCGCACGTCCACTCTCAGGGAACACTCACCAAGGGGGATCGGCACCAACGTCACCGGGAGGCCAAGGTTGCTGTCCTTGGAGCGCAAGCCACGGGACCAAGATGGGAGCCCAAATGGGAGGGGTTTGTTGTTCTACCTTGGCCGGCGGTGGATTCGCCACCGGCCCCCTCGTTATAAACCCTCGGAGACACTACTAACTACCCTCCACCCCAAGATGCAAGTCCCTCTGGTCATACGTAACTTATAGATACCGTGACCAGTACGGACTCTCAAATTGAAAGTTAAGGATTAGAAGTAGCCCCCCTAATATTAGGGTCACAATACGGACAACCATATTGCTACATATCCCCCCCTTTGATTCGGCCCGTCCTCGGGTCGAGTTGCATTCGGGTTACCGATTGTAAGTGGGTCGCGTGACTGTTTACCCGTCGGGTGGGGCTTTGCGCCCTGTCGCGACAGACACCCCTTTTCGAGGTTGTCTCAGGGGGGTGCCCCCCTTTGCGTGGTACACACACACGATCCGTTTTCCGGACCGTTAAATTCCCGATGCGGGTTGCTGTTCACGCCCCCCCTTTCCGAGGGGTAGTGCAAGCGGATCCGCCACCAGGTGCCTGGTGGTAGGGGGGCCCCTCTCGTGTGGACGATTGAGTGGGGGGCGGGGGCTGCCCGCGTTGCGTGGGGGCGGTTGGGGGTGACCCTCCTTTGCTTACCCCGTGTGTGGGGGTGGCCCCGTCCCGCCCAGGTGCCTGGGTGGAGCGCGTTCGTAGCCCCGTGGGGCGCGGGTCGACCCGCGTGTTTGTGGCGCTTCTCGTAGCCGTTTGTGGTCATAAGCGCGGGTGCCCGCGCTTCCCTGGCTCGTACCGGTTATCCCACCGTACCGGGTTGTAGCCGTCGACGGCTTGTGGGCGCGGGGGACTCCGCACCCGTTATCATGTCCTATCCCCAGGTGCTTGAAGAGGAGGAAGACCTCCTGATCGGGGAGGAGATGGAGGACGACGCGCCTGTCGGTCCCGACGCCGCGCGTTACGGGGTGAGCTCGTCTGACGACGACGGGCCTGCGGTGTCCGTCCGTCTGTCGGCCGGAGGACTGTCGTCCGTGTGCAGCGGCACGACGGTGCCGTCGGCCGGAGGTCAACCCGGCGGTCAACCGCGCGTGGCGGCTTCTACCCCCTCTCTGCCGGCTGCCCGGATGGGGCCTGGTGCCGGTGCCGGCTCACCGCAGGTACCTCAAGATGGTCCGCCCTGCGGCGGAGGTCGCGACCCGCAGCCGACTCCGGCTGGTCAAGGTGGTCCGGGTGTCCGGGCGGTGACTCCTCGAGGCGGTCCCGACGTTGACGCGGGTGGTGGTGGCGGTGCGACACCCGGTGCGGCGGGTCAAGACGGTGCGGGTGTCCGCACGGCCGGGGCTCCGGCTCCGGAGGCTGTCCAAGTGCCTTCCCCTTCCGAGGCGGGGGCTACGCCGACGGGTGGTGCCGGCGCCGGTGCCGTACCTGCGGTGCCGCGGGCGTCGAGCGGTCAAGACGCTCCTTCTCCCATGGCGGTTGACACCGGGAGTTACTCCGGGCGGGCGCCCGCCCTTCTTCTTCCTCCTCGGCCTCGTCCATCTCCGACGTCGGCCCCTCTGCCGGTGGTGCGTCCCCCGGCGCCCCCGATTCTTCCTGGTCCTGCCCGGATTGCCCCGTTGGGTGGCGGCGTCGCCGTGGCGGCGGGTCAACCCGCCATGTCGGTGTCCGACTTGGTGGCTCGGGTTCGAGGCCTCACGGTGCAAGAGTCGATGGAGTCCGATGGGCGTATGCGGGTGGACTTCCACCTGGTGCATCCCCGTGGAGAATCCTCCCGGCGCGTCAAGGTGGACCCGTGCTGGGAGCGGGAGTTGGTGCGGCTGGTCAACCAGCCGAACGCGGTCCGGGTGGAACACCATTGGATCCTGAGTCAGCCGGACGACCGGCATGCGCAGCTCTGGCGCACCCGGGTGGGACGGGGTGAGGTCTACCTCGACCCCAACTTCGGGGTCTGCGACTTGATTGCCCCCGCGTTGCCGCGGGAGATTGACTACCCGGCTAGTGCTCGGGGGATTGCGGCGGCGGCGGAGCCGGTTGCATTTGGGGAGACGGTGAGCCGTACCGGTCGGTATCCCGACTTTGACTACTACCCGGGGGTACCCCCGTATCTGTCGTTGACGGCTCCCTACCCGCCCATGGCGGGGTTGAAGTCGGCGTCGAGTTGGCGACGTAACCATGGTGTCATGGCGGATGCGTTCCGCACGGATATAACGTGTGCGTTGCAGACCGGCAACGGTCGTGCTCCGGTATACACTCCCGTGCGCCCGCCGCTATGGCAGGAGGGGTGGGAACCCGCCCCTGCTTTCCGGTTTGACACCGGCTCCTGTCTTCGCTACTTCGGGAGTGTGTTGGCCTCGCGACCGGTCCACCCGTTGCAGGGTACCTTCACCCTTGAGGTTACCCTCGGGCAGGCTTCATCCTTCTTGCTGTCCGTCCGCCGGCAGGGTCGTCTGTTTCATCTTCCGACGGGTGTCCGTCGGCACATCGCGCAGTTGGGCGTGGATCTGATAGCTGCCAAGACCGGGTTGGCCCGGGAGTTCGAAGCCCTGCTGGCTGTTCACGATGCCGTGAACTGGGCTGGGGTGTTGGCCCTTCCCCCGTACCGGGACCCGCAGGCTGGGGCTTCCCCCTTGCCTCGTCACTCGTTGCGTGTCCGGCGTACTCAGCCGGGTGAGCCTAGTTGCCATGGGTGGGCGTCCACCGAGGCTGTTGCTGACCTGGGTATTCCCATGGTTATCCATGACCCTCTTCAGGTCCTTGCTCCGTGGTTCGGTAACCCGATGCCGGCGGCGGTTGGCCGTCGTCCCCGAGAGTGGGGCTCTGTGGGTGGGGAGCGTGAGGTGTCCCGTCGTCGGGCGGAGTACCGCCGTGGTTACGGTGGAGCCCCTTCGGTAGGGTCCTACCGGGCCTCGTATCAGGTGCCACCGGCTCCGGTGGTAGCCGTGTCGGCTCCTGTGGCTCCTCTGGCTGCGCCAGTGTCACCTCCCGCCCCTGTCCTACATGACGGGGGTCCTTGTCTCTGGTATGAGGGCGTTGACGCCCTTGTTACCCGCGCAATGCGTGGGGATCTCTCTGTCAGCTGGGGGGATATCCCCCCAGGTGCTGCGCTGGTTGGGTCAGCGCGTTGCTTCGGTGGCGTGCTGGACCGCCTCCAGAAAGCTCTGGAGGACGTGGAGGCTGGCCGCAGCACCCTCGTCCAGCTATGCACCGAGGTAACTCGGGTGGTCGACCGTCGTGACGTTGCCGACCGGTGGAGCACGGAGGTCTACGCGCTTACGCGTGAGTGGCCTCCCTCGAGCAGTGGGTCTACCCACTGAGGAGTGCTATTGTTTGTGCGGGAGAGGGCCCCGGCAACCCTTATGGTAGCCGGGTAGTAGTGAGTATAAACTCATCCCCCGCTGGGGGCATTGCTTGCCTCTGTTTGCTGCCCTGGGGAGTACCCCTTCTGGCTCAGTGGTGCCTTGCCTCCCGCCCAACTTCTTCCGGTTGGTTCATGCTTGGGGAGGTTATCCTCCCTCACTTTGTGTCTTGGCTTGGGGAGGTCATCCTCCCGTGTAAGCTCCCTAGTTACTTCGATATTATCGGAGTTAGCCTTTACCTTTAAGTTAACTTATTAAGGTTCAGGTTTTTACTTAGTTACCTAAGCTTAGCTCTACTTAGTTACCTAAGCTTGGTTCGACTTAGAAACCTAAGTCTGATTTGACTTAGAAACCTAAGTCTGCCGTAACCATGTCACACCCTACTTAGTAGGTATAAGCCTCACCCCCCAACAGCCGAAGTCGGTGTCGGTTGGGTTGTTACAGTAGGCGTCGTCGCCTCATGTAAGGCATGAGTAGTTGGCGGGGTATATTCGCCGCCTGTTCCCAGGTGGGTGAGTCGTATCCGACCCACATAACCTTGACGTACCAGGGTCCTGGTATGTCCGGGTCGGTGTGTCCGACCACGCTCTCTACTTGGTATGGAATCCCATCCGGTCCCACCGGGTCATCCGACCGGTGGGTTGTAAGAGCTTCATGTAGCAACCCAGCCGGTACCGGCTGAGGCTGTTCCGGCTTCGGAGCAGGTGTGACATCATTCATACTGATGCGTTGGATCTCCGTATCGGAGTGTAAGATAACAGAGTGGTCATCTCTGTGGAGGATCTGGTACGGTCCCTTGACCGGTTGCATAAGCTTGTTCCCTCGGAACTTCTGGTGTCTGATATAGACCCAGTCACCTGTTACCAGGGTTGCGTTGCGCACCCGTAGTCGGGCGTCGAAGTTCTTCTTATACCGAAGTTGTGTTCTGTCAAGGGCACCCTTGAGCTTAGGAATCATCCACGATAGCTTGGCCAACCAAGCTAGGTGGATGCGTTCGGCGGGTCGGCCCTTCGGTGTATCATACCGAGTGCACCTGCCGGGTGGCAGCGTCAGGTTACCGACGCCTAGTGGCATGACCCACTCCAGCGGAGCAATGTTTGTGCTCCGATGTGGCCTGGCATTGTATGCCAGGGTGAATACGGACAGAAGCCTGTCCAAAGTGTTCGTGTGCTCGGCCACGTAGCACTGTAGCATCCTTACGATGGTGCGGTTGAACCGCTCCACCTGCCCGTTGGACTGCGGGTGGTAGTCGGATGCCCGACGTGGTTCGATACCGAACATGCCCAGGACCTTCGTGCAGAATGCCGACGTAAGGTTTGCTCCGTTATCGGAGAGGAGTTGCTTCATGACTCCGTATGCACTGATCCAGTGGTCAACCACTGCGTTCATGATCGTGTATGCCGTATCATTCGGGATGGCTGCCGCTCTTGACAGCTTAGTGAAGCGGTCAGACATGACCAGGATGTACCTGTTCCCTTCTTCCGTTATCGGAAGTGGCCCGAGTATGTCGATAGCGACTTGCTCGTTGGGCCCATCAGGTGGGAATAGCTTCATGGCAGACGCCCGCCTATGTAGACTCATGCGGTTACGTGCACAGGGGTGGCATCCCCGTACGTGGTCGACCACGTCGACGGCCATTGCTGGCCAGTAGAAGAACCTTCGCATTGCTGCGAACATACGTGAACCCCCCGGGTGTCCGGCTGTAGGGTTCTCATGTTCTCGTTTCATGACGGCTTGCCGTAAGGACACGGGAACCACGACTTGATGTCGTCCATCGGCGGGTGCCCGCCGGTATATGAGTCCGTCTTCGTTCTCGGAGAAGATGCCGGCCGTACCGGCCAGGAGGTTAGCACGATGACGTCTACAGTCATCGTCGTTGGCCTGTGCCTCGCGGAAGTCCGCGAGGGTCAATGGGCACGCAAGGTGTGCCATGGTATGGTCAGCCATACCCTGGGTAGCATTACCCACCATGCACACCGGTACTACCGGGATGTTCTCGTCCACCGGGCGGGTATCCCCGCTCGGGGTGTCGAGTCGAGACAACGCGTCTCCGAGGTGGTGGGTTGACCCAGCCTTATACACCGTGCGGTAGTCGTGCTCGGCCATCTTCAGCCTCCATCGGGCTAGCCTCCCATGGCTATCGGAATCCTTGTCACCAAGGTTGAGGAGCCATCGTAGGGGTTCGTGGTCGGACCTCACGATGAACCTGGAGCCCTCCAGGTATGGACGGAGCAGTTGCACTGCCCATATAACTCCGAGGCATTCACGCTCGGTGGCACTATAGTTCCGCTCAGCCGGGTTGAGTGTCCGGCTGAAGTACCCTACCGGACGTAGGTCCGGGATAACGTTATCGGTACCGATCAACGTCTCTCCCTGTAACAGGGTGCATCCCACTTGTGTATCACACGCATCGACATCGATGACGAAGGTACCCCGTCTATGCGGTAACGCAAGGACGGGTGGGGCTAGTAGGGTTCGCTTCAGCGACTCGAATGCCTCCTCTTCGCTAGGCGAAGGGGGTTGGAGTACCTTGGGTAAGGTACTGCTCGTAAGAACCGTTAACGGTTTAGCTATCCGAGCGAAGTCCTTGACGAACCGTCGGTATACATTGCACATTCCCAGGAAGCTCTTGAGCTGCGTCTGGGTGTTAGGGAACCGGGCATCCCGGAGTGCCCGGGTATTGGCTTCGAGTACCCCTAGCTTACCAGGGGTTATCTGGTGGCCCAGATACTCGACCGTCCGTTGGAAGAAGGCGCACTTCTTCAGACGCAGGGTTACCCCGGCGTTCCTCAAGAGGGTAAGTACCTCGTCAACATGTTGTACATGGTCATCCATGTTACGCGAGAAGACGATGACGTCATCGAGGTACACTAGGCAGTTACGCCACTTCACCCCCGACAGTATGATGTCGATAGCCCGCTGGAATGTAGCGGGGGCGTTGGACAATCCGAAGGGCATCCTTAGGAACTCGTACACTCAACTGTGACAGACGAATGCCGTCTTGGGGATATCCTCGTCCGCCACCGGGATCTGCCAGTATCCGGCATTGCAGTCGATGGTGGTAAACACCGTAGCCTCCCCCAGGGAGTCGATGCATTCATCCATCCTTGGTAAAGGGTATGAGTCCTTCTTGGTAACCAAGTTGAGGCGTCGATAATCGATGCAAACCGAGGAGTTTGATCCTTCTTCGGCACAATAACGACTGGGGCACCCCATTCCGACATCGAAGGTCGGATCACCTTAGCTTCACTCATCCTCTTCACTTCTCCATCAACGATCTCTCGTTGCATAGGTCCCGCTCGGTGCGGTTGTGAGCGGGCGGGTCGTGCGCCTGGTACCAGTTCTATACGATGTTGGGTTGCCCCAATGGTCCCCAAGGCCCCGCCTGTCCACATAACGTCATGCTTTCTTAGCATCCGTCGTACCCCTTCGGCTACCGAAGGGGGAAGGTGGTCGAGGTCAGCCTCGGCCAGTGCCTTCAAGGCCTCTTGGTCCTTTGGCGGCAGGTCCGCCGGAGCCGCCGATGGGTTAGGCTTCCCGTCATCGGGTTGCTGTCGCTCGGTGGTCTCGGCGACCGCCAGTACTTCAAGTGGTTCCACTTGACCTTCCTTATCAGGGGTAAGGATATCTCCTTCGTAGAGTTCGGCAATCCCGAGGATAGTTCCCTTCGGGAGGGTGACTGCCTTACGGCGATAGTTCGCCATCACTAAGAGGGACGACCCTTCTGATGGGAGGTCTATGAGACCGTTGGCCATGGTCAACCCATGGCGCTTGTACGTCCGCAAGTTGGACTTGACTCTGCAGATGCCTGCGAGGTCACAGTTAACCGGGAGGACTGTCTCTGACAACGGCTCAAAGCGAGTTCGCTTGGCCAACCGAAGTGTCTTCGGCTCGACGCTTGCGTACACCTCAGCCACGTTAACGTGGCTTCCTTGTAGCGTCAGGTCCCTGACGATAGCCGTATGTCCTCGCTTCGTCCGTCGGCTTCTTGAAGCTCGACGGTCCTCCGGCCTGGCCGGATTGCATCAACGTGAACGTTGATGAAGGTGCACCCCAGTATGCAGGGCACCGATAGCGTTTCACATACCAGGAAGTCAACTTCCGTGTTGAGATCCCCGATGGTAACCTGCAGCGACATCGCTGCGGTCGTACGAATGAGTCGACCATTCGCGTCCTTGATGGTGGGTCCCCGAGTCACTCTGACTCGTGGAAGCCACTTGTCCGGGGGGTATCCTTCCGGATAAGGTTGGGTCCAGCCCCTGTGTCCAGTACAGGGTAGTACGATCGTGTCGACTGGGGGTCAACCCCCAGTGTGGCTGATACCTTGAAGTTCTCCAAGGTAAACAACACATGTCCTACACCGATATCCGGTGTAGCTCGGGCATCCTGAACAGGGCCCTTGTCTGGTTCAACGTGAAGGGGCTTCCCGTCCTCTCCTCCCAACCTCGGAGGTTGGTCATCAATCCCCTGACGCCGTGTCGTCGGGGCCGGAAGGTGTACCCGGGGGTTGATGCGGCGTCGGCTCAACCGCGCTCTCCGTGGGGCTTTCCCCGCGGTACTCCGGGGTGGCTTGCTTGGTGACCCCAGCGCCCCCCGGTCATCCTTCCTTTACTCGTTTCCCGCCCTTGGTAGGGTGCTGTCCGCCGGGACATCCGGCTGAGGAGGTGCCCCCTCGACGGCCAGTACTCCACCTGGAGCTGGCTGCCTACCCGGTGCGGGTCCGGGTGCTCGGGGGGGATACCCCCCGGTGGATGCCTTGCGTTGCGCCCGCTGCCCGCCGAGACTCCTCGGGGATGAGTGGGCAGGAAGACACCCAGTGCTGGGGATCCC
>CM020620.1:6898238-7241275 GCA_009829735.1 Pyropia yezoensis
GAAGAACCTTCGCATTGCTGCGAACATACGTGAACCCCCCGGGTGTCCGGCTGTAGGGTTCTCATGTTCTCGTTTCATGACGGCTTGCCGTAAGGACACGGGAACCACGACTTGATGTCGTCCATCGGCGGGTGCCCGCCGGTATATGAGTCCGTCTTCGTTCTCGGAGAAGATGCCGGCCGTACCGGCCAGGAGGTTAGCACGATGACGTCTACAGTCATCGTCGTTGGCCTGTGCCTCGCGGAAGTCCGCGAGGGTCAATGGGCACGCAAGGTGTGCCATGGTATGGTCAGCCATACCCTGGGTAGCATTACCCACCATGCACACCGGTACTACCGGGATGTTCTCGTCCACCGGGCGGGTATCCCCGCTCGGGGTGTCGAGTCGAGACAACGCGTCTCCGAGGTGGTGGGTTGACCCAGCCTTATACACCGTGCGGTAGTCGTGCTCGGCCATCTTCAGCCTCCATCGGGCTAGCCTCCCATGGCTATCGGAATCCTTGTCACCAAGGTTGAGGAGCCATCGTAGGGGTTCGTGGTCGGACCTCACGATGAACCTGGAGCCCTCCAGGTATGGACGGAGCAGTTGCACTGCCCATATAACTCCGAGGCATTCACGCTCGGTGGCACTATAGTTCCGCTCAGCCGGGTTGAGTGTCCGGCTGAAGTACCCTACCGGACGTAGGTCCGGGATAACGTTATCGGTACCGATCAACGTCTCTCCCTGTAACAGGGTGCATCCCACTTGTGTATCACACGCATCGACATCGATGACGAAGGTACCCCGTCTATGCGGTAACGCAAGGACGGGTGGGGCTAGTAGGGTTCGCTTCAGCGACTCGAATGCCTCCTCTTCGCTAGGCGAAGGGGGTTGGAGTACCTTGGGTAAGGTACTGCTCGTAAGAACCGTTAACGGTTTTAGCTATCCGAGCGAAGTCCCTTGACGAACCGTCGGTATACATTGCACATTCCCAGGAAGCTCTTGAGCTGCGTCTGGGTGTTAGGGAACCGGGCATCCCGGAGTGCCCGGGTATTGGCTTCGAGTACCCCTAGCTTACCAGGGGTTATCTGGTGGCCCAGATACTCGACCGTCCGTTGGAAGAAGGCGCACTTCTTCAGACGCAGGGTTACCCCGGCGTTCCTCAAGAGGGTAAGTACCTCGTCAACATGTTGTACATGGTCATCCATGTTACGCGAGAAGACGATGACGTCATCGAGGTACACTAGGCAGTTACGCCACTTCACCCCCGACAGTATGATGTCGATAGCCCGCTGGAATGTAGCGGGGGCGTTGGACAATCCGAAGGGCATCCTTAGGAACTCGTACACTCAACTGTGACAGACGAATGCCGTCTTGGGGATATCCTCGTCCGCCACCGGGATCTGCCAGTATCCGGCATTGCAGTCGATGGTGGTAAACACCGTAGCCTCCCCCAGGGAGTCGATGCATTCATCCATCCTTGGTAAAGGGTATGAGTCCTTCTTGGTAACCAAGTTGAGGCGTCGATAATCGATGCAAAACCGAGGAGTTTGATCCTTCTTCGGCACAATAACGACTGGGGCACCCCATTCCGACATCGAAGGTCGGATCACCTTAGCTTCACTCATCCTCTTCACTTCTCCATCAACGATCTCTCGTTGCATAGGTCCCGCTCGGTGCGGTTGTGAGCGGGCGGGTCGTGCGCCTGGTACCAGTTCTATACGATGTTGGGTTGCCCCAATGGTCCCCAAGGCCCCGCCTGTCCACATAACGTCATGCTTTCTTAGCATCCGTCGTACCCCTTCGGCTACCGAAGGGGGAAGGTGGTCGAGGTCAGCCTCGGCCAGTGCCTTCAAGGCCTCTTGGTCCTTTGGCGGCAGGTCCGCCGGAGCCGCCGATGGGTTAGGCTTCCCGTCATCGGGTTGCTGTCGCTCGGTGGTCTCGGCGACCGCCAGTACTTCAAGTGGTTCCACTTGACCTTCCTTATCAGGGGTAAGGATATCTCCTTCGTAGAGTTCGGCAATCCCGAGGATAGTTCCCTTCGGGAGGGTGACTGCCTTACGGCGATAGTTCGCCATCACTAAGAGGGACGACCCTTCTGATGGGAGGTCTATGAGACCGTTGGCCATGGTCAACCCATGGCGCTTGTACGTCCGCAAGTTGGACTTGACTCTGCAGATGCCTGCGAGGTCACAGTTAACCGGGAGGACTGTCTCTGACAACGGCTCAAAGCGAGTTCGCTTGGCCAACCGAAGTGTCTTCGGCTCGACGCTTGCGTACACCTCAGCCACGTTAACGTGGCTTCCTTGTAGCGTCAGGTCCCTGACGATAGCCGTATGTCCTCGCTTCGTCCCGTCGGCTTCTTGAAGCTCGACGGTCCTCCGGCCTGGCCGGATTGCATCAACGTGAACGTTGATGAAGGTGCACCCCAGTATGCAGGGCACCGATAGCGTTTCACATACCAGGAAGTCAACTTCCGTGTTGAGATCCCCGATGGTAACCTGCAGCGACATCGCTGCGGTCGTACGAATGAGTCGACCATTCGCGTCCTTGATGGTGGGTCCCCGAGTCACTCTGACTCGTGGAAGCCACTTGTCCGGGGGGGTATCCTTCCGGATAAGGTTGGGTCCAGCCCCTGTGTCCAGTACAGGGTAGTACGATCGTGTCGACTGGGGGTCAACCCCCAGTGTGGCTGATACCTTGAAGTTCTCCAAGGTAAACAACACATGTCCTACACCGATATCCGGTGTAGCTCGGGCATCCTGAACAGGGCCCTTGTCTGGTTCAACGTGAAGGGGCTTCCCGTCCTCTCCTCCCAACCTCGGAGGTTGGTCATCAATCCCCTGACGCCGTGTCGTCGGGGCCGGAAGGTGTACCCGGGGGTTGATGCGGCGTCGGCTCAACCGCGCTCTCCGTGGGGCTTTCCCCGCGGTACTCCGGGGTGGCTTGCTTGGGTGACCCCAGCGCCCCCCGGTCATCCTTCCTCTTACTCGTTTCCCGCCCTTGGTAGGGTGCTGTCCGCCGGGACATCCGGCTGAGGAGGTGCCCCCTCGACGGCCAGTACTCCACCTGGAGCTGGCTGCCTACCCGGTGCGGGTCCGGGTGCTCGGGGGGGATACCCCCCGGTGGATGCCTTGCGTTGCGCCGCTGCCCGCCGAGACTCCTCGGGGATGAGTGGGCAGGAAGACACCCAGTGCTGGGGATCCCCACACAACATACATCCGGACGTGCCGGTCCCCCCTTGAGGTCGCATCGGGGTAGCCCCGTAGCTACGGTTGCCTCCCTCGGGCGCCCGAGTGCCTGCTCCCTGGTAGGCCTTGGGTCCTTGGGTCAACCGGAACATGGACTCCCCCAACCGGTTGGGTCGGCCCGCAATCTGCGGGGGTGCCTCCGTGCGCACCGCCCATGTTGGCAAGGGTTGGTGAGGGTTTCCCGTCACCGGGGAGTACCCCGTAGTCCGCACATACGGGACGCGCCGTCCCGTTCCTTCGTTGACCTGGAACTGGGTTCCAGCCGGGGCGATGTACGCTACCGTACCATGTTCATCAATCACCGGCGTCGCCGGTAGCAACAGGTGGCCCTGTTGGTCGACTAGAGGGTCACCCTCACCAATAGGGGTATGTTCGGTCGCCACCAGTACTGGTGCGGCCTTACGTTCCACCTTCTCTTGCCTCGGTACCGGGGTAAGACTGGGCTTGCCTCCCTCACCCTTGGGCTTCGGGGCCAAGGCACACTCCGGGTGTAGAACCCGGTAGGCGTCCCCTAGGGACTTGCACATATGCATCAGTCGACTGAAGTTCGTCCGTGCCGTGTTGGCGCCCCGTGCGGATATCCGCACGTAGTTGGGTACTCCTGCGAACAGGATGGCCCGTAGCTCCCCTTCTCCGAGGAGCTTCCCCAGCTCGTAGTAGAGCTCTTGGATCCGGCGTCCAAACATCTCCTCATCCTCCCAGGACTGGGCGGTGGCAGTGCGAAGGGCCCGATAATGGTCCTCGCACTTGTCCTCACTGAGGTAGCTGCTCAGCAGCTCCTTCAATATCCCACGGTAATCCATGGGGGTGGCCGCGACCCTCATTCCCGGCATCGGGGATGCCTGGCGAAGAATGCCTCGCACCCGTTCATCAACAAAGAACGGGAGGATCTCCAGGGCCAGCCCCTCGTTAACGAGCGCCTTGTCTGCGGCTGCCTTGAAGCTGGTCAAGAAGCCGATGACTGCCAACGGGCGTCCGTTCGGCCCCCCGAACATAGGGACTCCCTTCATAAGGGTCTGCATAGAGCGGATCGCCCGATGCGACGCATTACGCATCGATTCCGATACGGTGGTAGAGCGGTCCTCCAAACGATAACGTTCCGGAGTAAGAACCGACCGGAAGACCTCGTTGACGATCTCCGTGTCAGCGTCCTGGATATCCAGTCGCTTAGCCAGTTGATGAGCGAACTCATCGGACTCCATCCGCTTCAGTAGGCTCGCAGTTACCTGCGCGGTCATAGCTTCCACCACTGAAGATGGTACTTCAGGCGTCGGCACCTCGGGAACCCGAGTTGCCGGGCCTCCTTCGTCGTGGGGGTACTGCGAGAGGGTACCCCCTCCCCCCATAACCGACTCTCCCCCGGCGTACGTATCTGCCGGGTCGTGTCTGCGGAGTCCGCTTCGGGTGCTCCGAGCGTATCGCTCCGTGTGACTCCGTTCCAACTCTGCCGACGAGTCGGACCCATACCCCATTGTGTCCGGGGGTTGTCCAGGAGTAGCAACACCGGGGTTGACCCTGGTGGACTCCGAAAGTAGTCCGGCCGGTTCGAACCGTACCGGTGTGGGAGGAACACGACGGGGTCCCGTCGTGTGCCGTGTTGACATCAACACTGCCATTGCGTCCTCCGTCCGATCTTGACGGGCGTCGAGCCCGGAAAACCGGGCCTCGATGCGGGCCAATGATGCCATCAGGGAATCCCCTGGTGAAGGAGGCGGCGGAGTGAGGTCGGTCGACGACAGTTGAGGCGGGCCCCCGCCTCCTGCCGTCCGAGCCGTGCCAAACGTCGATCCGGCACCGGAAAGCACTGGCGTCTCAATGTTATCGATCGGGTTCCCGATCCCGGTTCCCGTAGTCACCTCCGGGGTCGGCGTCGACGCCGATCCGTCATCTTGAACGTTCCCCGTCTCTTGGGTAGACATGGTCACAATCAGTCAACCGACGTATCAATCACCACGAACAAGAGAGCGAGGGGGTAGATTGGGGAGAGTACAGTAGATCACAGTCAAAGGTAAAAACTCAACACAATCGATCAGGTCGCAACACCACGAGTACAAGAAAAGGACCGGATCCCTATCCTTGTGCCAGGGCCGAAGACGGCGTCACCACAAGGGTGACGGAAACCCGTCCCCTGCTGCTCCACCAATGTAGCACAATAGGAATCCGTCGCACGTCCACTCTCAGGGAACACTCACCAAGGGGGATCGGCACCAACGTCACCGGGAGGCCAAGGTTGCTGTCCTTGGAGCGCAAGCCACGGGACCAAGATGGGAGCCCAAATGGGAGGGGTTTGTTGTTCTACCTTGGCCGGCGGTGGATTCGCCACCGGCCCCCTCGTTATAAACCCTCGGAGACACTACTAACTACCCTCCACCCCAAGATGCAAGTCCCTCTGGTCATACGTAACTTATAGATACCGTGACCAGTACGGACTCTCAAATTGAAAGTTAAGGATTAGAAGTAGCCCCCCTAATATTAGGGTCACAATACGGACAACCATATTGCTACACATATGCCCAGTGACCATCGGAGTTGCAGTTCCAACACCGATGGTCCGTTCCGGGAGGGGTCTTCCCAACTGGGGAAGACGAAGGGATACCCTGGGAAGTTCCCACGGCAGCTACCACCCTCTCCTTGCGGATTCGGCGTGCCTCTCTCAACTCTCTGGCCTGGCGCGCCTCCTCCCGTTCCTTGGCCAACTCGGCCTGACGCTCCTGGCGTTGTTCCTCCCGCAACTTGCGGTAGGCCTCGCCTCTGCGATAGGCGAACCTGGCCAACTCGGCCAGGGTCGCCCGGGCAGTGTTATGCTCCCGGGTCTCCATCCGGACTGACCAATGGAGTCCCTCCACAAACCGACTCTTCACCACAGCTTGTGGATGAAGAAACCCACAAAGATTGTTGAGCTTACGGACTCGCTCCGCAAAGGACAACTCGTCCTCCGCCTCTTCCTGATGGGCTTGCGTAAACTCCTCGACTTGAGAAGCCAACGCTGCCTCATCAACCATGGCTCTCAACAACCAGTTGACGAGCTCCAAATAGGACGTCACCTCCCCAGCGCCTCCACTTGAGGAGCTGGGCATGACGGACATAAGTTCTGTCCGTAGGTCGCCCTTCGTAAACTCCTGTAGCATGTAAAAAGCCATGCCTTCACTTATGGCATTGTCGTCACAGGCTTTTGTGAAACGACGTAGGAACTCAAAGACACGGAGGGGGGGAGTTCCGTCCCACTCCGCTTTGTGCCCAAAAGAATGAAGTGCATTCTTCTTGGCACGGCCCATGGCTCGGGCCTGGTCAGGACCATACGCCACCGACTTGTTGTGGAGGGCGTAGGTCTCACAGTCAAAGATCCTCTGGTAGACCGGGTTGGCTACCTGGATCTTGGGCGGCACCTCACGTTGAGGGAACAGCCGCTGTGGCACTGGGGTAAGTTCACTCTCAGTGCCTGTAGTCCGGCGCGGCGCGCTTGGTGCAGCCGCCGGCGTTTCCGGGGGGAACTCCCCCGTGAAGGGCGTACGCCCCACCGAGTATGGTGTGGCTCCCTCGTTGGGAGTCACAGGTGTCGCCCCCAGTTCGGGGCGACCAGAGATAGGCGTAAGGGGGGATTCCCCCTGCGCCTGCGGGCTTGAAAGCCCCAATCCGGTTTGGACATTAAGGCCATCTGGCAAACTCGCCACAATCTGATTCAGAATAGTATTCGTCATCGTGACCACCAGGTCCGGCAAAGTCTGCCGCAACACATTGGTCGCCTCCCGACGGACAGTTTCCGCGAGGAGTGGATTGACGACTCCAGCTGAGTCTCGGTCCGCCTCCGGGAGTCCACCTGAGGGGTAACCACGTTCCTCAGGGGTCTCAACCGGGGGCATGGGCGCGAGCCCATCGCCGACCAACGGAGGTCCACCGTCCTCCGAAAGCCTAGTTGGCGACGACTCCAAGCCAAAGTTGGCTCCAACCCGAGTGGAACCCGCGGGGACAGTCCTCACCCCTTGGGACGTTCCCGTTGAGTATACCACACGGTGGCCAGACTTCGGCCCACCCACATCAGAAGTGTCACCCGAGTGAACTCCCGACTGAGTCGGGGTGGCCTGTGGCCCGCCCGTACTTCCAGTCCTGCTGGCTTGAGGGACCTCCAGTCCCTCTGCGACCCCAGGTAAACCCACCTGTGTCTCACCAGTATTCAAAGGCACTGAAGTACGTGCGTCACCCGTGTACTCCCCGGACGACGGGGGGTCCGAGCTAGCCATGTTGGCTGACGATCCGTATGACACGGTCCAAGACCACCGTTCCTCTGAGACAGAGGGCCCCCTACACCTGGGTGCACCCGGAGGTAAAGTTTACCTCTGTCCCCTGCTGCTCCACCAAATGTGGCAAAAACCACTAGCACACACGCACCCAAGTTGGGGCGGTGTGCTAGGGCTGCCTCCCGTGTCGGGGGAACCGGAAGAAGTGCAAGTCGCACACACTCTGTCCCTGTTGTGGGGCAAACCCCCCACGGACAAACAAGAGGATGGTGTGTGGTCCAACAGTTTCTTGGTCGGGACGGGGACGCAGGGCCAAGCCCCGCTGTCCCTCCCCTTATCCCCCCAGGGTCCCCTCAGAATCTCGCCACTCAGAATCTCCCACCCCAGCACCTGCCCACCGGGCCACACGAAAATTCAAGACGATAAATGCAGAAAACCCTCAAATCCAAGTTGGATTTACTACTAAGCTAACTATCCCAAACTTAGGGAATATGGACCCAAATGCAGGGGGAGGAACGGATCAGGCTAGTGGCCTGCCGCCCCTTGCATGGCACGTGTTGCCCCCCTACCTGGGGGTCAACACTGCCACAGGTCCCATGAGGTCGACGTGACCTATGGCGTGGTTGAGGATATGTCGGTGCCCCTGCTTTCGGGCACCCCGTATGTGGTGACTCAGGTGCCTTTGATTTGTGGCCCTACGCACTGGGTTAAGTTGGTGAATGAAGAAATTATCCCCATCCTTGGTTAGGGGAAGACTGTGGCTCCTGTGACAGTATCACAGTCGAAGCCTGTTTGTTCTGTGAGAGAACGGTTTACTGCTACCTTTCGTCTGGCACGTACTGTCACGTTCCCTCCCAACTCGGTGGCACACGTCGACGTGGTAACTGATTACACGGGGAATGGGTTGGTGCACCCTAACCACCGTCTTGCTCGTAAGCACCAAGTGCATGTTGCCCTTGGCACGATAGAATCCAAGGCCGGAGTCCCGTGGAAGGTCGTTTCAATCCGAAACGTCGGTCGAAACCGAGCGCACCTGAGCTGTCTGAGACGCGTACCATGGCTAGCGATGACTTAGTATCAAACGAGTCCACGCGGACGGGCACATCTCCGGTCGCAGCCGGTTCGCAATGGGGGACATGATGGGAGGCGGTAGGGTCGAGAGGGCTCTCAGCAGACAGCCGGACACGAACGGGTGGTCAGGAAGGCGCTATCGTCGATCGCCGGTGCTCCCCCGCCACAGGTCGAACGCACCGTGGTGCAAAACCTTGCCCAGCGTGGTCTTGGGGCGCCAAGCGCCGGCGACTCGAAGCGGCGAACGCCCTGGAGGCCGTTCCATTTTCGATTTGCAGGTCACCTGCGTTCACAGTTGAGGAATGCAGGCAGCCCAGCGCCAGGTCCTCTCTCTCGGCTGTCTGTCGACCACGAAGCATCGCGGAGGAGGCCTCGCTTGCCATTGGTGCACACGCGTGCACACGCGTGCACCCTGGGCGGTTGAAGTTTTGGCGGCCGCCGCGCAACCTCCCTCGTGGATCCCGAGCAGCACGAGCTCCGGTTGGCTTGCCACCAAAACATCATTGTTGCGCTGGGCCAGTGTAGCGGCCAGCCTTCGACACTGCCCAGTTTGCTCCACCAGGGAGGGGGTGTGTGTGGCAAGTGCCTCTACCGTTGGGCCGGGCTGTCCATGAGGGCTCGGTTGCTCAGCCCCTCCCCGTTCTGCAGGCCATGTTCGGGGGGGGGCACCCCGCCCGCGGGCCTCGCACGAGGCCACAACACAGCCACGCCGGATGGCGTGCTAGACGTGGCCGCCTCAAGCGCACCCCCCCCCCCCCCCCCCCCCCCCCGATATGCTCGATGAGTTCCACCGTGTGAAGCTTTTGGATGCACCCTGCGCGGAGCCCTCACCCACGTTGCGTGCCTCGTGGCCTGCCACGCCTCTGGCACCCCACCGGGCATCCTCACCCCGCCCACCCCTCCCTCCTCGCTGCCCTGTCGGGCGCGTTCACCTGCGGGCCGTCCAGCATCTCCTGGCACGTGCAACACCCCCCCACCTGGGCGAGGCCGCCGCGGCTGCGGCTGCCCCGCCGCCGGCGGCCCTTGCCGCCGGCAGCCTCGCGCCGTCCACCAATCCACCCAAGCTGGTGTCCCTCTCTGCCGCCCCTCCTGCTGAGAGGGCAGCGCTGGTCGTCCTCTGCGATGCCACCCTTCCTGGGCGCGGCCGCTGCTGCCGGCCACGCATGCCAATCCAGCTATGCTGGTGGGCTTCTCGGTGGCCCCTCCCACCCCCCAGGGGGGCCGCCACCCCGCGGCCGACGTGTCCCAGCAAGTCCGGGCGTCGCCGGCGCTGCCGCTCTCCCTGGGCGCGGCCGCCTCTACCGGTTGCGTGCACCCAGCCAGCAACGCTGGCGGGTGTCTAGGAGGCCCCTCCCCCGACCGTGGCCCCCACTAACACCCGACATCTCGCTTCCAGCAGCGCTGGTGGTCGTCTGGGCCGCGGCCCAACCTCGGCGCGGCCGCCACAGCCGGCCGTGCACGGTTTTTATGCAAGTCTGGCGGGCGTTTGGGCGGCCCAGCTCTTGGGCGGGGCTCGAAAGGTTTCCCGGCGTGCCCCCTTCATCAGCCCTGGTGGTGATGTGGGCTGCCGCCCACCCTGGGCGCGGCTGCCACTGCGGGTAGTGCACACCCGTCCAGCAACGTTGTTGGCCCTTCTGGCTGTCCCCCCCACAAGACAATTCTGGCCCCACCACGTTGCCTCTGGCTCCCCCATCCCACCCTGTCGCCGCCCGCCGAGTACCCCCTGGAAGCTCGCACGACCAATAGGGGTGGGCGGTCAGCGACGACAACGATACTTTCTACTTGGTGCGTGCTTGTGTGCGGCAGGGATTGGGGTGGTGAGTGGGCGTTCCGGAGGAGGCTCTCGCTCACGGCATCCCGGGTTGGAGCTGCCTTTGTCGGTCACCATCGTGCGTGGCGGACAACGCAGTCGTCCAGGAACAAGACTGGAGGGGCGGGGGTGGCGACCCATTCTTTTCTTCCCACCATCGCCGTGTTCCCCGCATTCGCCACACGTGGCGCCTTTTTCGGCACGCACCACGATGCAGGCGGACTTTGCCAGTGGGGGCCTCGGCGGGTCTGGCGGTGGGCGGCGCCCTTCGCAGGGGGCGTACGCCCCAGGCGGGGGGTGTCGCTCGGGTGGAGCCCGGCGGGGGGGTGGGGTGGGGGATGGGGATCACGGTCCGCGCGGCGCCGAGCACGACGACGACGGCTACTTAACGGGGGCTCAAAAGCGGCGGGGCTTGCGACGCCTCTGTTCGGCGTGTCGCCACCTGCAGACGAGCGGCTTTGACCGACCCCCTTGCCCAACGGGTTCCCTGTGTACGTGGGCCCCCCTCCCTCTCTACACCGTGCGTGGCCGTGTAGACGGCCAGGGTGTCGACAAGAACGACCTGGACCGGCTGGTGGCCGACGGCGGACGGAGCATCCGGCCGGCGGCATGACTGTCACCCGGGGAGCTCGTGGTGCCCGTGGTGTCGGTGCCGTGGCAGCCCGTGACGGCATTGCTACGGCCAGGCGGGGTGTGGACGGAGCCACTGGACCCGCTCGTGTCGATAGCGGAGCGGGAGAAGTTGAGTCACGACGCGATCGTGCGCTGGCTGGAGCGACGCCAGCCGCTGTGGGCGGCGCAGAAGCGGGTGCGGGAGCCGGAGGAGGAGATCTGCGAGGCGAACACCAACGAGCAGGAGGACGTCAAGAGGCGCATCGAGGCCTGGAAGGAGGCCCAGCAGCCGCCTGCGAAGCGGCAGGCGCAAGTGCAGCTGCCGCCATGGTTGGCGTCGAGCTTCGAGAGCTCATCGGGCTGGCGCGCGACGGGCGTACGCGAGACGACGCCGCGGCCGGCTACGACCACTCCCGTCGTGCAGGCGGTGCCGTCGTCGGCGGGGCAAGGCGCTCAATCCGTGGCGGCGGGGGCGTTGTCGGCGGCCGTATTGGGGGCCGCAGCCGGCGGTCGACCAGCGACTACCTTTCTGTCCTCGGCCTTGCGTCATATGACGCCGACTGGGCCAGTGACGAGGCCGCCCGAGTCCGCCGTGACCGCGAGCGCGGCGTCAAGGGCGGCAACGTCGCCCCGTCGACTGATGTCGCTGGCGGCGGTTCCGTCGTCGACGGTGGCCCCGGCGGAGGAGGCGGACCGAGTGAGCCGAGTGACAGCCTCAGCGTCGGCGATCAAGCCGACGGGGGCGCGACCGCCTCCGCGGGCGTAGACACCCGTATTGCGCGCCGGCTGGAAGACCTGTCGCCGGCTGAGCAAGCGGCCATTTCGATGGCCCTTGTGGACGTGGCTGACGGTCCTACGGCTGCGTGCATTGCGACGTGCGAGGCGCGTGCCTTGCGTGTGCGTTCTCGTAGGACGCCGTCGCGGGCCGACCCGGCGTCAACGGGCGGCCCGTTGGGTGGTGTGGCGGTCGAGGTGACTGACGATTGCTGTGATATTGGCAACAAAGTGGACGTGGCGATGCAGCTGAGCGGTGTCGACGGGGGAGACACTGCGTCGGAGCGCCGTGGCTGCAACGATGTGCCCGCAACTGCTGTGAGCGCGGGCGAGGAGGAGGACAAGATCGTGCCTGTTGCTGGGCATGAGGATGGGCGCGCCATCTCGGGTGGCCCTGTGTTTGGCGCGGAGTTGGACACTGGCTGTGAGGAGGAGTCGGAGATATTGCCTGCTGCTGCGGCGGCGGGGGGCCCCGCTGCCGTTGTCGGCGACCCTGACGCAGCTGTGAACGCGGCAGTGGCGGAGACGGACAGCGATGGCAAAGTGGCGGGGGAAGAGGCGGAGGTTGACGCGGGGAAAGGGCTCGCCTGGCGGCGGCATGGCGTGGACGGACGTCGAGCGTCGCCGTCTGCGCGAGGAGCACAAGGACATTTCCCAAGACGTCATTGTGGGGACCGACCAGGCGGGTCGCACGTTTTGGGCTGCCGTTGCCGCTGACTGTCGCTGAAGGACGTCGAAGGTGACGCTGCCAACGCGCCAGGGCGTGCCTATCGCGAGGCTGTACCGCACGGCGAGTGCCGTGATGAAGGAGATGCGCGAATATGTGGCGAAGCACGTGCCGCGCCTGGCGTCCTCGTCTGCGGCCGTGGACCGGGCCCAACTGACGGGCAACATCACGGCCGAGCAGCGCGAGCTGGCCGCCGCCGCCTACTTTGAGCGCCGCAACCTCTACGACGCCATCTACGATGATGCCAATGAGCAGCAGACGGCGGCGGACCTGCACGTTGACCAGCGTGCGGCCACATGGCTGAGCTCCTGGCGGATTCTCAAGGATATGGACAAGTTTAGCGGTGCCGCTGGGTCTGCAGCGAACCGTCGTCGTGGCCGTCGCGCGGGACGTGCTGCGGGGTGCGCACGCGCATCAGGCCGTGGTGGAGGCGCCTCAGGTGGTGGTGGCGATCGTGACCGCGGAGGGCGAGTGGCTCAACCATCCGTGCTGAAACCATCTTTTCTGATCGACGGTGATGATGACGAGGAGGACGGACCCGCCACTTTCCAGTCGCGGCCGGCCGGCACGAATACGGCCAAGGCTATGCGCGCCGCTAAACTGTCGGCCGCCCGCGAGGCGGAGGCAACGCGCGAGGCGCTGAACCGCATGGCCAGGGTGGTTGAGTATCGCGCCGACATTGCGTTTTGGGGGGGACCTGAAGTGAAGCGCACGAAGGAGGCGGCGCAGTGGCGGCGCTTCGAGATGCGCCGCCGTATCGAGACTCTCGCAGGTGCCGCTTGGGAGGACGATGTCGACGACGTCACCGTCGACATTGGGGGGGCGGACGCCGCCACGGCGGTGCCCACGCGCGACACAACACGGCGTGGCTACGTTGAGAATGTGCCGGCCGCGATGGCCGCGGCGGCCATCGCGCCCTCGCCACCTACTAGCATGAGTGCGGGAGACGGCGAGTCGCTCGACGGCATCTTGACGGAGCCGTCCACAGAGGTGGCAGCGGAGGCCCCAGTCAGCACGGCGGTTACCAGCGGCGCGGGCACGATGGTGGTGCCCATGTCGCCCGCTACGCCGCCCGCTACGCCGCCAACCACGCCGGCGGAGCAGGCTCCGGCAGCCACCCCCGACGCGGTCAACGTCCATGTGGCGGACGTCATAGACGTGGTGGACCTTGTGGAAATTGAGGACGACGAGGAGATGCCCTGCACTCCCCCGGCGGTGCTCTCCCCGCGCACGAAGCGCCGTCGCTTCGTGGAGAGTCGGGATGGGCAATAGTTGGACTTTATGAGGGCTCTTGTGTTTCAGAACTTTTGTTTTGCGGCCTTTGCCGCTGTGCTTTGGTGCTTGTGCGTCGCTCGGGGTGTCCCTTGGCGCGTTTTCTTCTCTTGTCATGCATGTGATACATACGGCTGCTCCTTGCGGGCGTTTGTGATGGTTCGTTCTGCTTGTGCGTTCATGTGCTGTGTGTGATCGCCTGTCGCCGGTGTTTGCTTGGTCTGATTATACTGGCCGCGGCTTTTTCCCCTCGGTTGTGTGCGGGGGGGTTTTTCTTCATGCACTTCTATGTGTTGTACTTGTTCATTGTGCTATGAGGGTGGAAGCGCAGCCGTACCGGTCGAGTAGACTCGACGCAGGGTTGGCAATGAGCCTTGCCGGCTCAGTTCATTGATACACGCCTTATGCAGCGGCAGTGTAGCAGAGAGGCTGCCTGAGGTGCAGTGCAGCAGAGGGGCTACCTGAGGCGGATACTGAGCACTGCTCAGTAGTTTGAGTGCTCTTCTACCCACCTTAGCTCGTCCGCCGTATCACAGTTAGTGCGGCGGCCACTGCCTCGGGTTGTGGCCTTCTTACCATGGCCACAAGTTCACACAGCACTTGGCAAACATAGCACCCAGTACGGCACCACACCACTTCCAGTGTCCACAATCCTGTAGCGTGTCCACGGAGGTTGCTGGCCAGCCAATGGCCCATACTTTCTGCTTTTTGTTCCCAACCGCTGCGAGTCCAGGCCACCTGCATATGGTGTCCACCCATGGGCACGGCATGTAGTCCACGGCATACCGCCCGACCGCGGGTGCTCCTCGGTGGGACTTTGGCTGTCGGTTGCACTATGCGCCAGGGTCGGGCATCTTCCTACGTCTTTGAAAGACCACACAAGCAGGTAAAGAAAAAAAAAAGGGCCTCCTCGGAGGCAAAAAAAAAACTTTTGTGACGCTCTACAGATATGGGGCCAGAGCCTTCCTACGATGCTGCCGGACGTGCGCCGCCAGGTCCGTAGACAACAAGCTGTGACCAGCAGAGATTGTGGCCACGGCCCGTGCCAAGATCGACCGCAGGAACCACGCCTCAGGCGGCGCTCTGCCGGACTGGACCTCTGGCTGGGGCCCCTCATGCTCCGGAAGAACAGGGAGTCTGAAAGCGCCAGCACGACCTGCAGCACTCGCCTGGCCTCTACGACCGCCCACTGCTGCGCTGTGATGTATACCGACGGGCGGGTCCCCAACCCCACCCGCCGCTGCATTGACAGATCCACCGACGGGCGGGTCCCCAACCCCGCCCGCCGCTGCATTGACAGGTCCACCGACGCGCGGGTCCCCATCCCCGCCGGCCGCTGCATTGACAGGTCCACGGACGGGCGGGTCCGCAACCCCGCCCGCCGCTGCATTGACTGGTCTACGAACGGGCGGGTCGTGACCCCCGCCCGCCGATATCGGGGGACTCGGACGATGAAGGTCCGCCGGGCCTATTACGCCGGCCGTGCGCGTACGTGAAAGGAAGCCGTCCCGTCGTTCAATTACGACCATGTTGTGCGGCATGGCAATCGCTGTGGAAAAAGTGTTGACGAATAAAAGGATATGGGACCGACCGACGCCCGGAAGGCAAAGAGACAGCTATTACCGTAAAGGCAAAGAAGACAATCCTTTAGCTCTCAGACATTCGATGGGGAGCAAGCCGGCCGAGCGGCGGCGGCGAGCCCCCACGTCGCAGATAAGGGCGAAATAACATGCTGGTCGAGCGACCGAGCGGAGGCCAGGCGGCCGATCGCTACGAGCATGGCAATCAACATAAAAGATCCCTCCAAGGCAAGGACAGATAAACAATACAAAACAAAAGTAGTCCCCCAAAGGGCGAGCCACAAGTGGGCCCATACCGACAAGGTTGGGACCACCAGTCAGGGGGGCTACTAGCCAGACAATAACGGAATTCGGTACAAAGGGCGGATATGCTACATACCCCCGTTGCAAGCTTCGAGCCGTCCCGGCGAGATCCGGTCGGGTGCGAGCTTGCTGCCGGTTGTGCCCTGTGTGGGCGGGGAAGCTCCGGGCGCGGCCTCCAGCAAGCGTGCCGGGGTCGCGCCAGCACCGGTTGGTGCTTCCAGAAGCTTCAGTTCAGTGTGGCCGTGGTGTGGCCCACTGCTTGCCTCGCGCCGGTCGCGGAGCGGCGTGCCACGTTACATAGTGCAGTGCACTACGTGGTCAAGGACCAGGTTGTTGAGCCGCGGCCAGTTGGCCTCCCGGTGATAGCCTGACGGTCGGGAAAGTGTGGTCGCTGGCCAGTTGGCCATCGATCTCGTGTTCACCTGTCGGCGTGTTGGGCCGTTGTTTACGTGCAGGCCGTGTGGTCGGCCCGTGTTGACTCGGCGGAGTACCGCGTGGTACTCGGGTCACGGCCGGTTGGCCCTCCCGTGCGTTGGCTCGACGCGCGGGTGCAAGGGCGTGTGGTCGCTGACCTGTCGGCCATGGTCTGACTCGTTTGCCAGTCGGCACCTTGAGCTGTTGCTTGAGTGCGGGTAGCGCCGTTGTGCTACGGCCGGGGAGGTTCGAGGTTGACGGCCAGTTGGCCACGTTCCTACGCATCGCCTGTTGGCATCATCCAGCCGTAGGTTACGTTGCGTGGTGACGGGCGGCCAAGGCGGCAAGGGTGGCCAAGTGGTCTAAGTGCGGCGGGGGTCAAGGGCGGCCAAGCGGCAAGGGCGACCGAGGGGCAAGGGCGGCCAAGGCGAGCGGCCAAGCGGCAAGGGCGACCAAGGGGCAAGGGCGGCCAAGGCGGGCGGCCAAGCGGCAAGGGCGACCAAGAGGCAAGGGCGGCCAAGGTGGGCGGCCAAGCGGCAAGGGCGATCAAGGGGCAAGGGCGGCCAAGGTGGGCGCGAGGTTGCCGGCCAGTCGGCCACGTCCCCACGCTTCGCCTGTTGGCATCGTATCAGTCGTAGACTTCTTTGCGCATTGACGGGCGGCCAAGGCGGCACAGAGGCCATTTGGCAAGGTCGGTGTGGGTGGTTGCCCACGGCCCTCGCGGGTGTGGCGGGCAAGGTTGTTCCGGTGGCGGCCGGTGGTGTGGCCGGAGCTCCGATGAAGGCGTGGAGGCCGCTCGGCCGGTAGTGGGTCACAATCGTAGCCCACGGTAGACCAACATGGTCGATGGTCGGTAGACCAAGACGATACTCGCGTCACGTCGCCAGTGTAAGCGTGCTTTGTGGACCATGATGGTCAAACGACGTTGTCCGCGACCCTCAAAGAGGTCGTTCCGCAAAAGATGCGACGACGCCAGAGGTCGCGAAGAAGACGCCGAGTTTGGTGCCTCCTGTGCCCCGACGTCACGGTGAGGACGGTTCTTTTGTCGACGAAGAAGACGGTGGCGTCGACGGGCTAGAACCCGGGATCTTCTGGTTACAATTCGTACGCGATGCCAAGTAGGCAACAACGTCAGTATTAACTGAAATGAGAATTTGAGCAATCATATTCATCATGCTCAGCCCAGATGGCGGTATGTTGAGGCAGGTGCCACTTGGCTACCCCGTCAGTCTTGCTTGTGCTTGAGTCTTGTGCTTTTGCACTGGAACAGGAAGGCAGTCTTTGCCCATTCCGTTGTCGTTGCGTTAGACTTGAGCAGTGGCATGAGTACTTTATACTCTTGACAGAGCCCCTTGGCTCTTGCGAACCATGTGGCGTGTTCCCAACGTGGGGTGACCAGGAGTGTGTCCTTTGGACCGGTTTGTATCTCTGCGACCACTTGGTCGAGAGTGTGGATGGGGGGTATCCTCAGGCAGATGCCTTGTAAGTGGGGTTGCTCGTGGGGAGTGGCGTGCTTCTCGGGTTGGTGACTCAAACGGCCATAGTGCCTTGTGAGTTCCGGGAGTTCTCCGAGTGGTCCCCATGTGGGGAAGGTGAAGTTTCGACATGCCGAAGGCAATGTTGACTTCATGTAGTACACAGGAATGTTCTCATAAACAGAGCGGTCTGCGTTGTCCCATTGGACATTAGCCTGTACCACCCCCCATGGGTCGACGTAGACCGCGAGGATGTTGGGTTGCCAAATAGTAGCGCCAGCGCAAGTGAGCGCGGCAAGTCCAGTTGCCAAGGCAATCTTGGTGGTCGGCTTGCGTGGTTTTCGCCACGTGTATCCAGGTATTTCTACCTTCTTGGACCTCAAATGTCGAATGACTAAGTTACGTGGCAGGTTTTCAACCGGTTCCCACGTGTCATCCTTGGGGGTATAGTCATACCATCGCACCTTGAACTCGTAGGAATCACCGGTCTTACGATGAGACACGAGCTTGTCGATGACGTACTCGTCGTGGACAGTCGGCTCGCGTCGTGGTTTGTCAAACCCATCGAGCAGTGGGTGCGGTGTGGACTCGTCCGCGTCGTCCGGCCGTGGTGCCGCAGTGGCGTGGTCGCTGTTGATGCGCTTCTCAATTCCATCGACGTCGATGACAAACGTTGACTCGTCGGCGTCGACGACGATGAACGGCCCAATGGCCTTGCTCTGCAGCTTATTAGCTCGTTGGTGGTTTGTCGTGTAGACATAGTCACCGATCTTGATCTTACGGTTGCGATCCCCAATGTGGGCATCGAAGTTACGCTTGTAACGTTGTTGTGTCTTTGTAAGCGCTTTGACAACGGCAGGTATATGCAGTCTCAGTCGGGGCAAGAACTCTCGCTTCTTTGCGAGTGGGGAGCCGTCACTCAGCGTGCCGCGCGGGGTGAGGGGTGTGCCAGGTGGCAAGTTGCGGACTGACAAGTTGGGCACGCGACGTGGTATGACCAGTTCGACTGGTGCCAGTCCTGTGGACCGATGTGGTCGGCTGTTGTAAGCCATGGTGAGGACAGGCAGAAGCTCGTCCTAGCGCTTGGGGTCCTCCGTGACGTAGTGTCGCAGTTGGGTAGCAATCGTACGATTGTACCTTTCCACTTGACCATTGGTCTGCGGGTGGTACGCGGTAGTGCGCACCGTCTCCACACCGAGTACCTTCATCACAGCGATGAAGAAGTTCGACATGAACTGTGGGCCTTGATCGGATAAGATCTTGTCCGGGGGTCCGTAGCACGCGATCCAGTGCTCAATAATGGCGGATGCAACCAGGATGGCAGTGATGGTCTTCAGTGCTATGCACTTGGTGAGCTTGGCGAACCGGTCGGTAATGACCAAGATGAAGCGGTTTCCGCTCTTACTCGCAGGCAACGGGCCAAGGATGTCAATTGACAACTCGGTCAATGGTTCCGAAGCTGGGAACAGGGTGAGTGGTGTCGTATGCTTTCGCAGCGCCAACCGGTTTAGTGCACAAGTGGTGCAGTTGGTGATAGTGCTGTGGATATCAGATATCATGGACGGCCAGTAGAACTTTCTTCTCAATGTGACGTACATCTTGTTCATGCCCGGGTGGGCGGCGGTGGTCGCCATATGTTGGAGCTTCAAGATGTTTTCTTGTTGCGACTTGGGTATGACCAGTTGGTTTCCATAGGGTGTCTTGCGACGCAGCGCGTTGTCGTCGTCAATGATGAACGACTTGAGACTCTCTTGGCGATGCTGTCCATAATTGACATGCAGAAATCATCGGATTGCTGCTTGTCTATGACATCGTAGTAGTCGACGGGTGTCGGGTCGGACTTACCCGTGTACCGATGGGTTCGAACGCCGTGTGCCGTCTGGGCAACCGCTAGGCATGGAATGTCATCGCTGATGGGTTCAGTAACCGCGTTGTTGTCCGCTCTGGACAGAAAATCGGGCAAGTGGTGGCTGGCACCAGGCTTGTACTTGAGTTCGAAGTCAAACTCCGCTAGGCGCATACGCCATCGCATTAGTCGCCCGCTTGAATCAGCAGTGCTGTATATCCAGCTAAGGCTCTGGTGGTCCGAGCGGATTACAAAGCGATGACCTTCGAGGAAGTGCCTCAATTTGAGGACAGCCCAGACGATGCCTAGGCATTCTCTCTCCGTTGTGGAGTAGTTGAGCTCCGCTGTGTTGAGTGATCGGCTCCAATAACCAACGGGCTGTAGGTTGCCGTCATCGTCCGATTGGAGCAGCGTGCACCCAAGTTGACACGCACTTGCATCGACATCCAGTGTCAGTTCACGTCCGGCCTTTGGTAAGGCTAAGATGGGAGGGTGCACCAGGGCGTCACGGAGGTCTTCGAAGGCGGCCTGCGCCTCAGCTAAGGGAGGCGCAAAGTCCGGTGGGACCTCCTTCTTTGTCAACGCGTTGAGCGGTCGTGCTCGCTTAGTGAAGTCGACTACAAATCGTCGGTAGACGTTGCACATGCCGAGGAAACTCTTGAGTTGGGTCTTGGTCTTAGGGAATGTCGCGTGACGCAGCGCTTCCGTGTTTTTGTTTAGAACGTGGAGTTTGCCAGGCGTTATGCTGTGGCCGAGGTACTCCACCTCGTTGGAGAACCACTTGCACTTCTCAAGATTGAGGGTAACGCCTGCTTCCCTAAGTCGGGTGAGGACGGTGCCTACATCATGGATGTGTTGTTTGGCGGTTGCCGAAAATATGATAACGTCGTCTAAGTAGACTAGGCAAACTTGCCACTTGAGTCCGGACAGGATAATATCCAGGGCTCGTTGAAAAGTTGCCGGCGCGTTGGTCAAGCCGAATGGCATTGTTGTCCAGTCGAAGATGCCGTAGTGCGTCGTGAAGGCCGTCTTTTCTTGGTCCTCCTTTCGCAGGGGTACTTGCCAATACCCGGCAGTGCAGTCGAGAGACGTGAAGACCTTGGCGGCGCCGAGGGAGTCAAGGCAGTCCTCCATACGAGGAAGCGGGTACGCATCCTCCTTGGTGACGCTGTTCAGTCGTCGATAATCGACGCAGAACCGGGCCTTCCCGTTCTTCTTCGGGACAATGACGACGGGACTGGCCCAGTCACTGTGGCTTGGTTTGATAACCTTGAGCTTCAACATCTTGTTGATCTGGTCGACAATGATCGCCCGTTTGAACGCACCGGTTCGGTATGGTTGAGCTCGTATGGGGGCGACCCCTGGTGGGGTGACGATGGCATGCTCAGTAGCGTGTATGACTCCGAGAGTCCCGTCCCACATCTTGCCGTGTTTGGCTAGCATCGTCTTGATTTGCGCATGCAAATACTCTGGCGCATCTTGAAGGTCGATGTCGTCGAGTGACGGTTTTGTTTGCTCGTCCTTCGGCGCCGCCAGGTCGTCTTTCTCCGTTGGAGCCGTGAGTACATGACCGAGGTGTTGTTCGGCGAACGCCACGATGCTGCCCTTGCGGATGATGGTCATGTCTGGCCCAAAGTTGCACACCTTCACCAGGAATGGTTCGTTCGGGTTGACTGTTGCAACTCCTCAGGCAATTGCCATTGACTTGTGTCTGCAAAGACGTGCGTTTGGCTGCAGCGTAACCAGGCTGGGGACTTCACATCTGACCATGATCCATTGTTCTGTCTTGCCGTTGATTCGTGTTTGCTTACACGCGCGGACCTTGGATGATCCTTTGGACCATTTTCGTTCAATAACATTCTTGTACTGGATGCCCAAGATGGGAGAGTGAGCCGTCGAACGATCTTTCGAGGATTGCCAAACGATACGTTTGAGTCGGGGCCAGATTGCCTCCACGTGCTTGTCCACAAACTCGGTGCCGAGGATGCATTTGACCGACAGGTTCGGGGTAACGTAGAAGCGTTCGAAGGCTTGAACCCCCCCGGTGTCGATGAACAGGTGGATCCTTTGTGGCGCGTTGATCGTTTGCCCATTGGCATGAACCATGTGCGGGGCATTGTGCAGGGTTGTCGCGTGGTCACGCCAATGTGGCGGCAAGACATCTGGTCGGATGAGGTTGACACCTGCCCCGGTGTCAAGTATGGGCCTTAAGCTTCGCGTATTCGCTAGCTCAGTGCCGATACAGGCTGCGATCTCATAGTGCCAATGGGCTTTGCTTAGGATCTTGGTGATCTTACGTCTTGCGGGTCGTTTGGGAAAGGGTGCGTCGGGGACACTGCCCGCCGGTCCTCGACTTACTCGTTTTTTGAGTCAGCCTTGCCGTCACCAACGTCATCGCTCTCGTCCTCGTCCGAGTCCGGGAGGACTTCGTTCTCGACGATAGCGTTGGTTTGGTTGCGGACCGAGTCGTCAATGAGTGCCATCACTCTTGCTTGGCGTCGTTCACGACGGGGCTTTGGGCACTGAGAGGCAATGTGCCCAGGCTCGTTACAGTTGTAACAAATGTCGGTAGCCCACAGCCTCGGGGTGTCCGTTCGAGCGGCCTTAATAGGCGCATAAGGTCGGTCGATCGTCCGAGTTGGGGGGGGTGTTGCAGGGCTCGAGACGATTTTACTAACCTTGATGAGGGGCGGGCGACTGGCCTTGATTGACTGGCGCAGTCGGTTCGCGCCCTCCCAGAACCCTTGGGCAACCGCAACCGTGTCTGCCATGGGGCGATCTGGGAACTGGCTGTCCAGAACACGGACGTTCGGCTTGATCAGGTTGGAGAGACCGTTGATGAAAACATCTTTCACATCTTGAGCGGAGAAGAGGCCACAGAGGCGGTCGCACGATGCTTCCACGCGGGTGCCGAACGCGCGTGGGACCTCCGTGTCAAGTTGGGTCATCGTAACGATGTCATGGTACGCCGTTGCCAAAGCGGCATGAGTTGCGTATTTCTTGAGAAGCCAGTTGACTCCTTCACCATATGTGGTAAGTTCGTAGTGCTTGCCACGAACAATCGCGTTGACCGCGCTAGCGAGTGAGCGCTTAGCGGCTCCCGCCAGCCGGAAGGCAATGAGTGGGAACGCCCGACCGTGGGTCAACCCTGCGGCATCACAGGCTCTGCGGAACGTCGTGAGGAAGGTGAAGACACCCAGGGGGTCTCCACTGTTGAAAGTCTCTTGTCCTTGGAACGCGCCGTCGAGACGCTTGTTCATCTTGCTTGCATCTCTCACCATAGATGGTGTATACTTAGTGCTCCGTCGGAGAAGGAAGCAGGTCCGGTAGTCCAAGAGTGATTTAAAGCGGCTGTTGCCGGGTCTAATGACCATCTTGCGATCGCCCAACTCCGTGAGTCCGGAGTGGGGCGCGGGTCGGCGCCGGTGCCTGCGCACACGTCGACGGTGTGCGTCCGAGCTATCCGTAGTGGATTCCGTGCTTGACGAGCTCGGGCTTGACGGTGGGGTGGGGTCCCGGCCACCGTCATCAGTTTCGTCCGAAGACGAGGAAGACGAGGATGATGACTTGTCGGATGACAGCCCATCATCAGCGGATGATGCGTCTCCCTCCCGCGCGTCGTGACGCTTAGTCGTGGCCTTTGCTTTAAGGTCCTCTACCTGGCGCTCAAGCGCGCGGATCCGACGATTCTTCGACTGAAGATTGCCAATGGGCAGACTTGCCTGAGAGGCCGCTTGGGTCTTCGGCTTCAGGTCCATCTTGCCCATCAGCAGTCGGTTCGACGTCGTCCGTTGACGAGACGTCTCATTTGAGGGTGGCTTTCTCAGCTCCTCAAGAGTAGTTGCCAGTTTGGTGTTAGACTCCTCCAACGCCTTGTTGGTAACTTCTTGGGCCTCAAGACGGTCGCGAAGTGCCTCCACCACCGCCTTCAAGCTCTCCAACTTGGAGGTAGTGACATCCTCCGAGTCAGGGTTGGGGGGGGTAACTTCAGGGGCCGGAGGGCGGCTTGTTCCGCTCCCTCCGCCTGGTGGTGTGCAACCCGAAAGCAGGGCGATCCCCTTACCCTTCAAGCGCCGAGCGCCATCAGGAGCTCCCGAAGCCATATCGCAACCCGGCGTAACGTGTGTCGGCGCGCCCTGCGTCACCGACCAAAAGGTCCTCGTGGCACGACGCCCGGCGTCGTCCAGCCTTCACCAATCGGTGTAGTCGCCCAGCAACACCCGATCGAGAGATCGTCAACACGCTGCCACAAGGCACCAAGGAACACGTACGAGCGTACGGCAGCACCGCACACGAGCAGTAATCCCCTGCTGCTCCACCAATGTGGAATAAGTGTTGACGAATAAAAGGATATGGGACCGACCGACGCCCGGAAGGCAAAGAGACAGCTATTACCGTAAAGGCAAAGAAGACAATCCTTTAGCTCTCAGACATTCGATGGGGAGCAAGCCGGCCGAGCGGCGGCGGCGAGCCCCCACGTCGCAGATAAGGGCGAAATAACATGCTGGTCGAGCGACCGAGCGGAGGCCAGGCGGCCGATCGCTACGAGCATGGCAATCAACATAAAAGATCCCTCCAAGGCAAGGACAGATAAACACGCCTTTGATTAAAGCATGCTTTAATTAAAGACACTCTTTAATCAATCAACGATGTATCTTTTTTTATACCTTTTTTGACATTGAACGACATACCTCTGGACTTGTGCGCCTCCCACAATGCGCCACCGTGAATAAGCGTGGTTGGGCGCCAACCAAGCAGTCGCCGTGCAACGTTTGAGTGCCAGTGACGTCCTCTTCGCGCGCCCTCTATCCCTCCCCCTTTCCGCTGTGCCACGAGAAGAGCTTCGGGGGCCTACCGTCTTCGAGTGTCGGGTCGGCTCACGATACCCGTGAAGACTTACAATGGAGGTTGACAGTGCGGCAGGATCATCTTCCGGCGCCGGAGTTCCTGACACGTCGGAGGACGCAGAACCAGTAGACGCTCGGGCGGGCGCTGCAGCAGCACAGGCGGGCGCTGGGGCAGCGGCGGTCTTGGCGGGTGCTGGGGACATTCCGGCACCCGCTGCCAGCAGCCGTAGACTGGCCGAAAGGCCAGTGAGAC
Source organism: Pyropia yezoensis (assembly GCA_009829735.1). Classification (NCBI taxonomy): domain Eukaryota; phylum Rhodophyta; class Bangiophyceae; order Bangiales; family Bangiaceae; genus Pyropia; species Pyropia yezoensis. Next base: position 6,922,688 of record CM020620.1, read on the forward strand.
AAAGCTGGAGTTTCAGCTGCGGCCTGGCTGCGGAGCCATCTGCAACCACTGCCAGAAGGAGGGCGCGCCATAGGCGGCCTCTGCCAGCGATCCCCCGACGGCGCCCCCACGACCACCACTCACCTGGTGCCGCCGGGCGATGGCCGCCAGGGCGGCCAGTGCAGTGCAATGAGCGACAGTTGTTCTGCGCGCAGCAGCGGCAGCGGTGGGTACTCCGCAGCTTCGCACTTCAGCGAAAGAGTCCTCACTTATCAGAATTTCGTATACTTACTGCCGATAAGTGCTGTTTGATTAATGCAACCTTCGGTTCCGAGGTTTGATTAATCTCTGCTTTAATCTATGCTTTAATTAAAATTAAAATGCATGCATTGAACTCGTGACAACCATGGTTGTCGGACGCAGTCGTGACGTTCCGATGTGCCCCAAAAGATCAACGTGGCACCTAATATCCGTAGTTTTAACGAATATGGTGTCGGAAAGCCTGTTGTTGGCTGCGCCCTAACAAAGTGGGATGTGCCTCCGTCTCTCAGTTCACCGGCAACCCAATAGACGGCCAACGGATGAGTGCATACAAACCTATGTGCATACCTACTGTATATTTTTCGGCCTTTATTCATTTACATGGGCGGAAAAACAAGAGTGGGTGTTACCACGTTCAAGCCCCCTTGTGCCGTGTTCGTACTTCCCCTGTCTCCTCCACAACGATGACGGTCCCCGTGGCGTCCGTTATTTCCTCTCGAGGGGAGATCCATCAGCGGCAACACTCCTTACATAGATATGTATGGGAAAAAACCGAACGCAGGCTCGGTCACCGCTGTGCACAAAGCTATATTTACATTTACATCGTCGCTGTCGCTCATGTCTGCCCGTCACTGGGCATGACGCAACAGGCCCAAAAGCGGCCAAAGTACGGCGCTCCTCCACTCTGTGGTGCGCCGTCTTCTCACAAGACGTACTCGACAATGTCCTCATCATCTCCACCGCCGCCGCTGGCCCCGCCGCCACTAACGTCGCCCCTCCCGGCGCTCACACCCGACAATGGAGTGACGGCGAGCAGCTCCCGGTCCTCGAGCGCCTCCACCGCCCGCCCCACCGCGGCGTCCGTAACGGAGAAGCGGGGCGCCAGGGCCGCCCGCACGGCGGCGGTCAAGGCCCCTCGCGACAGCCGCCGCCCCGCCTTCGCCGCACACGCCACAGCCGCCTGGACCCGCATCCGCGCGTCATCGTCGCCCGACCGACGACAGCTGGTGCCGGGGCGTCCAGCACCCGCACTGCCGCCGCCGGGAGAACGCTCCCCAGCTGCGTCGCCGCCGCCACTGCCGGCGCTGCCGACGGCACTCGACGACAACCAGGGATCCCCTCCGGAGCCACCAGAGGCGAGCGCGTAGGGTGACACAAGTGCCAGCGGCAGATGCTGCGCCGGCACAGTCGACCAGTGGGGAGAAGGGGCGTTGGCGGAAGAGGGCATGGGGGCCACAGAAAAGACGGGGCCACTGACGGCAGGGCCACCGCTGCCCGTGTCGGAAGCCGCCCCTGTCTGCTCCACCACAAGTACCCCTCGGGCGACCAACGAGCGCGCTACGGCCACCGTGTCGGGCACTCGCGGGGCGGCCGCCTCGATGGCTGCCGCGCTCAACGACGGGGCGGCGTTGAATAGTAGCAGAACCGCCGCCTGCGCGGGGGTCGTCGTCAGCGTCGTTGTCTGCCCGGGGCCAGTACCGTGCCCAGTGGCCGCGACGGCGACGCCCTCCTGTCCACTGTTGACATCGCGAGCCCACGCCATCTCGACACTCGCCAGTGCCGGGAGCCACGTCAGCCGCCGCCCCGCGTGGACGGTCAGATAGTGTCCCGCCCAGGCAGCCGATGCGTCCTGGACTTCGCGAGGGAGCAGCGTCGCCGACGCATCCGGGTGCACCGCCGTCACCGCCGCACACAGCGCGCGGTGCGCGCGGGCTCTGGAGGAAAAGGGCGCGTCGGCCAGGACATCCCCGACGCGGTCGCCCCCACTGCCACCACCACTGCCGGCTGCATATCCACCGCCCACGTGGAGTGTCGACGGCGGGGGCGGTGGTAGAGGCCACGCGCCGGCAGTCAGCACGAGGACTTCAATACAGGGATTGGCAACGTCGTCACCCCCAGTGACAGGACCTCGCTTGCGGTTGCTCGCAAACGACGCGTTCTCTTCCCGGGAGAGGTCCAGGTCGGCGAGCATTCGCGCCAGCGGGGAGGTGTACGCGGGGCCGACAGTGTCACGGAGGTCCTCGAGCATCGCACGTTCCGCCTCAACCCGCCACCCAACAACACCGCTCCATCCGCCGCTTGGCGACGCCCTCGTCGTGGCGACGCCACAGGCCGGCGTGTCCGCCCCGTCAGGGGCAACCGCCGTCATGGAACCAGCGACAAGGCGACGGGCCAAGCACGATGCATACTCGGAGAGGAAAGCCGCCTTGTCGTCCAGGAAGCGAAACAGGCGAGTGACACACGCCAGACGGCATCTCACGCGCGCGGCCTCGTCATCCGGGTCGACAACGCCCGTGGAAACACCGTCACCTCCTGACCTCGTGTGGTCCGCCCAGTCAACAGCTGCGCTACCGAGCCCTCGCGCACCCCTCCCCTCTCCCCCCCCTGAAAGCACCGCGTGGCAGTAGAGCGCGAGCGTCACCGGCGACGCCGAGTCGGCCGCGTTGAGAAACCGAGCACACCCTCGGTCAAGGGCGTCCGCGAATGCCGGATCAGCGCCAAAGGCGGCAGACACCACCCCTGCGTAGCGCTCGTACACGCCCCAGGCAGCATCTACAAACGCAGTGGCGCGGGCAGCTATGGCATCGTCTTCCGACTCGTGGATCACCTCGGGGGCGACGGCGTCGTGATAGACATCCCCACCACCTTCATGTGTCGTCAATGCGCGAGAGGCTGTTGCTGCCGCTATCGACGCCCCCGTTGGCGGCGGCGGCGGCGCCACGCCCTGCAGATGAGGCAGATGAGGCGCGACCGCCGCCGTCCCCGCCATGTGCACCACTCCCCGCAGGCAGTCCTGCAGCGGCCGCAGGCTGCCCGCCGGGAGCCGCATCAGCAACTGATGTAAAACCCTGAGGTCTGCCGACCGCCCATCCAGCAGAAGAGACGGCACAAGGCCTGTCAAGCGGGGCGCGTGAGCGCCCACAAGCGCAGCGTCCAGCACGGCCGCCAACCGCGGGAGCGTCTCGGCAGCCGCGTAAACGCCGACGGATGCGGCAAGCTCGGCGGGCCGCACCGCTGCATCAACTGCCCAAACATACGTGACAGGGGAGGGGAGGCGGCCGAGGAGACGGTTTGCCTCCGAAGCAAAGTATTCGGAAGAGGCGTCCAGAAACTTCCGCTCAAAGGCAGAGCGGTACAGCTCCATGTCGCCGACGGCCACAGGAAGGCGAGGGGGCGGGGGTGACGGCACCGTCGCTGCGGACGTCGAGGCTGCCGCCATAGCCCCTGCAGCGGCAGACGTTGTCGTCGACGCCGCTTGAGACGATGCGCGGACGACGGCCACGTTCGGATCCCGCAGATGTACAGCCCGTAGCCTGCTGAGCAGCGGTAGCATGGCGGACCGCGCGCCAGCCGCTCCGTCGGCGGCGGCCACGGCTGAACCCGCCGGCCCCATTACCACCAGGGAGACGAGAAAGTCCGATACGGCGTCCAGGCCCGGAACGGTCGACGGTAACCAGTCTGGCGGCGAGGCACCTCGCTCCGCGCATCCCATGTCGGTACAGCCGCACAGGCCGTGGGCGTTGGGGTTTGGGCAGCCGAGGAGACCACCGCCACCGCGACCCGCGGCGGTGTCCATACGCTCGTCGAGCGCCGCCGCCCGACGCGCCCTTGACGCGCCAATGACCGTCAGAGCCGCGTCGACCAGCGCCCCCCCCACGGACCCAAACAGCTGCTGCCTCCAGGCGAGGAGTGCCATGGACCGCACGTCCATCACTTCCACACCGCGCGCGGCAAGCGGCCCTCCTGCGGTCCGCTCACTACTCCATGCGCGGTCGAGGAAGCCAAAAATCGCTGCAGCTGTGTCCACACCGGCGGCATAGGCGAGCCAAGACGCGCGGTACGCGTAGAGGAGGCGCGCCGCATCAGCATTGGCACGGGCCACCCCGGCTGCGGCGGCTACAGCCGTGGCGGCTGCCGACGGGAGCGGCAGCGGCGCCGGGGCGGCAGCCGACGGGAAAGACCGAGGGCGGTCGTACTTATGAGCGGGGACCGACGAGCCCTCACCGCTGCCGCTGCTCCCGAGCGCCCCTACCGTCAGCGTCTGTGGTGGCATCCGCCCCGCCCTGCCCGCGTCCACGAGGGGCGACGGGTGGGGCACGTGGTGGGGCGTCACTGGCGATGACGCAACCACAAGCCCCGCGGCCAGCGCCGCCTCAACAGGTGACAGCGGCAGCGCCGCCTCGGCCGGACACGCTCCATACGGCGGCGCCGTCATGCCAACTGGCGACGACGACCGCGAGGACGATGGAGAGGAGGACGACACGCGGCCACCCACTGCCGCCGCCAGAGGCGACGACGACAGCGGGGAAAAGCCCAGTGACAACGCCACCCCGACTCGCCCACGACCATACGAGCGCCCATACAGCTGTCGGCCGCCGCCGCCGCCACCGCCACCACCACCGCCACCACCGTCCCCACCGAGCGTGTCGCCCTCGCCGCCGCACCCTGGCTGGCCGTCGCCTCCCCCCCCCCCCCCTCCCCTGCTGCCCGCTTCCGCGTGCGACTCCCCCTCCGACTCATCCGCGTCGAGTGCTGCCACCGCCGCCGCCGCCGCCGCATGCCGCCGCGCGCGGCAGCGCCCGTCGGCCGGGACAGCCACGGGCGGCGGCGGGGCTGGTGGGGGCACCGCCGCCAGAGGCGGCACCCGCCCCCGCGCGAGGACGCTGGCCACCCCGCGGGCGTGCATGGAAAATAATAGGCGTAGGCGGGCGTGTAGCTCCGCACCCGCCTCGTCTGCGAGGACCATTCGGTACACCCGCGAGTAAAGGTCAATAAATGGCGCGGCCGGGGGGGAACCAGGCGGTGGGGGGGCGCCGGCCACGCCGCCGCGACCGCCGCTGTTGCTGCCGCCGCCGCCGCCGCCGCCGCCCAGGTCGGCCACCAACCCATCAGCGCAGGCCGACGGGGCGGGTGGCGGCGACAGGCACCGAAGGAGGGCCTCGGAAAGGGCGCGCCAATCCGACTCGAAGTCTCGGCCCCGTGAGGCGGCGATACCGCCGCCAGGCGCTACCGCTGCGCCGCCACTGCCGTTGCCGCTGCCACCGCCGCCGCCACTGCTGCCGCCGCTGCCGCTGAAGCTACCGCCGCTGCCACTGCCGCTGCCACTGCCGCTGCCGCTGCCGCTGCCGCTGCCGCTGACGCCGCCGCCAGCCGCCGCCGCCATGGCGGTGAGCAGCGGCCGTGGCGCACCGGCGGCAACCGTCGACGTGGCCGCTGCCGCCCCAGCCGCTGTGGCCGCCGCCGCCGCCGCCGCCGCTGCCGCCTTGGCGGCTGCGGCAGCAGCGGCAGCGGCCGGGACGGCCGGCTCGCCACCCGCTGGCACCCGGCAGGCGGTGGTGGACGCCATCCCAGGCCGGCGGCGCGTCCACGTCCACCAGGGCATGCAAGAGGCAGATGGGAGATGGGGGGAGAGAGGGGGGTGGAGCGCGCGACCGCAAGGCACCCGTGGGCGTAGCTGTCGGCCAGCAGCCGCGCGTGTCGTGTTGGGTGAGAACAAAAAAAAAACGGAAACGAGAGGAGGGGGGGCCGAGAGGTGGCAAGGGGAGGTAACGGGACAGGCACGGGGGAGTGCGCCCCGGCCACAGACACAGGCACACGGCCACGACGGGGCGCGGGCTTCGGCGTCACGTGCCGTCCTGGGGAACCCCACAAGAGCTGAGTGGGGCCCCCAACAAAAAAAACAGACCGACAGGAGCGGGTGCTCTCCACGTAGCGGCCGGCCGACGACCTGGCAGCCTGCTGCCACGCCCCCCCACCCCGCCAAATGCACAAAGACCACCAGCTGGTGTGGCAACGCCCTGCGGTAGGCAACCACGCAGCCGTTCACTGGCCGACCAGACCCCCCCTCCGCGCGCGTGCCGCCTCGTGTGAGAGTCGCAGCTGGGACACACAAAAGCGGCGGGCGACGGCGGACGTAGGAGATATCTGGGCCACGCTGCCAAAGGAGAGGCGGGGGGGAGGGAGGAGGGAGGGGAGGCAGGGGAGCGCACCTAAGCGGGGGCGGCCAGGGCACTGCCTTCCTCGCGTTGGCCCCCTTGACGGCTGGAGCAGGCACGAAGGAGACGTTGAGGGGGGGTCCCCTCCCCTGACCACCCAGCTAGGTTGGGGGGGTCCAGACGGCCGCCCGCGACCGCAGTGCTGGCACGCGTCACCCCCCCCAGACGGGCCGACCAGAGCACCCCCGAGAGTCTCGGGCCGAGACAGCTCGAGAGGCCAGCCAGTCGGTTTCCTTTTAAGAAATCTGCCGAGGCGCTATGGCCTGGAGATGCAGGCACGCAGGATCCCATGGCCTTGCAGAGAGGACTGAGCAATCGATAAATACTATGTGCAACTCTATGAGAAACTATTTCCGTGGCTGAACCTTGCTGTATACTTGAGACGACGAGTATTTGCTTCTTGGAGGGAAGCTCCTCTCCTCACAGCCGTTATTGCGTGGCTCATTCGATCCACCGCGCTGCCTTCGGATGGGGGGCCTCGCGCCGCCTGGCCCTGCAGCTGTGCTGATGAGGCACCACGGGGCCGCCGTCGGGCCTACCTGCTTGACGACGCGTCCCGCATTGGCCGGCCTTCTCCGCTCCACTTCCTGCGACCGCCCCCCCTCGCTTCCCCACCGTCTCTTCCTTGCTCGACCCCCCTCCTCCCCGCTCTGCTTCCTCCTCCCTTCCCTTCCTGCAGTCCCCCGCCCTTCTGTTTCCACTTTCATCACAGCCTCTCACCCACGTTGAGCACTTCTTGTCTCACTCGTGGTGGTGGGGGCATCTACGCTGCGTGTGGCAACATGGCGGGCCTTGGGGACCTGTGGGACCTAATCCTTGCGTCGCTCGAGGCGACGCTCTTTACCGTCTACCTGTTCACCTTCCGGGCGACTCGCTCGTTTCTGCAGGTGCGTTCTGCTGCTCTCCCACTTCCCCTCCGCACCCCGCTCGGTTTTCCTCTCAGTTTACCGCTCAAGCGTCGCGCAGGAGGTCGCGCCGGTAATTGGGCCTCACAGAGGCCGCGCTTTTTGCAGTACCTGGCCCATTGGATGGTGAGCGGTCAGGCCTATCCCCAAGCCTTTGATTTGTTCAGGCCTATCCCCAAGCCTTTGATTTGTTCTGTGCCGTTGGCTCAGATACTGACCCGCTGCTCACCCTCTGTTGTAGAATGTCGGTGCGGCCTCCTTTCGTGCCTTTATGCCTGCAACCTTTCCACACTTATCCCTACCCTCGACCAGTGGGCCTCCCCTCCCAGGACCTCCGCTACCCACCGAACTGTTCTGCTCGTTGGCGACGGCCTAGCTGAGGGCGTTGGGGACACCCTCGCTGTCGGCGGGCTGGCCGCCCGCATCAACACCCTCTTTGCCGCCGCCGTCCGGGAGGCGCGGATGCCCCACACCACCCTGCCGCTCAAGCTCAACTGGTCCGCTTCGTCGGCGGGCCGGCTTCATGCGTCTTCGGCCGACTGGCTGCCGCCGCCGTCGACGGCGCTGGGGCTGTCACCGGCCGGTGGGGGTGGCGCCGGCAGCGTTGGTGTCGCCGGCAGCCCCTGGCCGTCCCCGCCCGTGGCCACCAAGAACCTGTTTGCGTCGACGTTCCTGTCAGGCCGTCACGCCACCCCCGACATTGTCATCATCCTGCTAGGCGGCGTCGACGCACGGGTTGCCACAGCGGGGTTGGATGCAGACGTGGATACCTCAGCCGACGCTGCATTCGTCGCCGCCGCGGCCATAACGGCCGCCAACATATTGACGCTGGCGCGGTACTGTTCTGCGAATGGCAGCGCCGTGTGCATTGGCACGGTGCCTGCGTTTGCGGGGGTGACCACCCCCGCTGCGACAGCGTACGCCAGGGAGGTGAACCGGCTGCTCCGCGCTGGCGTGGCCGACGCGATGGCCGGGAAGTACTCGGGCGATGCCGCCGCGGCCGCGGGGCGGGTGTCGGTGGGTGGTGCCGACGGCGGGGTGGGGGACATCCTGTTGGCGCCCGACGTGGCGCAGATTGCCGCCCGGGGGGCGGACGTCGTGGCCTACGGGGGGGGCGCCGCGACGCTCAACAGCGCGGGCTACCGCCCGCTGGCGCGGCTCTGCATGGATGGGCTGGTAGGAGCGGCCAAGAAGGTGGAATGGCGGCACTGGCGGGCGGCTCTGGGCAACCGCTCGTGACGCTCAGTGACGGGTGGGTGAGGATTGCGATGTCGCGATTTAGGGGTCTGCAGCTTGAAAAAACGCTGCGTACTTGGTCACCGCGGGGCGTCCCTCGAGCGGTTCACGTTCGTGTATTTATCGGTGGAACCTGATGGCTAAGTCCTCTCGCTGAATCTTGGCCGTCTTCGTGATCGCCACCCACTCGCGCGTCCTACCCCTCCCCGCGACAGCTCATCCGTTCCTGGATACCTCGCCTCTGACCCTGACGCACGCCAGTGAGCGTATCTCCCGCTCGACCCCCATAGCCCTTTCCCCGCTCCGTCTCCCGGCTCACTCCTCACCTCTCCCCGCCCTGCCAGGCGTCATGGCAGCGGCCTTCCTCCCCGTCGCTGCGGTGGGCGCCCGTGCCTGCGGCAGCTTGGGCCAGCCCCTGTGCCGGCAGCTGCGGCCAGCTGCCGCAGTGGGCGTCGCCCGGCGGTCCCGCGGGGTGGTGACGGCTGCTGCCGCCAAGGCGACAGACGACGCCGAAGCGGCAGCTGAGGCAGTCAAGACGGAGAAGTGCGTTAGGCGTAGGAATTGTTTTTATTGGGTGGGGGAGAGGACGGGTGGGGGCGTCGTGTGGAGTGCGGCTGTTGCCTGGTGCGCCATGCGACTGGGGTGGTGTGGTGCGGTTTGAGGTTGCGCCTTGCGTGAAGCTGGGGAGGGCGTGGCACGTGGTGCGCTCGAATGCTGTTATGCCAAGTTCCTCTGGGGGTCTCCTCCGGCCGCGCGGTGGTGGCCATGAACGTGGCCACATGGTTTGGGTGCCCGCCGCTGACGCCCTGTCGTTCTGTTTTGCTGCCGGCCGTATTCGCGGCGAGCCGCCGTCGCACCTCCCCTCCGACGGCGGCTGTCTCTGTATTTTATCCGCTCTTGTTCCGTTGGCTGCCCATGTGCGCCTTTGATGCTATTCCATCGTCGGCATTGGATGGATGCCGCACCCTCCGCTTCCCGCATCAGGCTGCTGGAGTTTTTTGGGGACGCTGCTGAGTGCGGGCGCCTCCGCTTTGTCGTTGTGTCCGCCGGGGTACGTGTTGGGTCACCGCTGTCCCGTGGTTGGTGGTGTCCTGCGCGCTCTGCATCGTGGCGTCGCTTGCGAGCGGACGAGGCCGTGGGAGGTGCACGTCGCGTGGCCCCCCCCGAACACTTGTTTCGTGGCGAACCTGGTCGGCCGCGCAAGTATGCGTGGGCAGACTGGGAGGAAGGCTCATGGCGCTGTCTCGCAGCGTCATGTGATGGGCATGTCCATGTCCCCGGTTCCTGTGTCGGCACTCTGCCCCGGCTGCCTGACTCACTCCGTGCCGCGCCCAACAGCCTCCGCCTATACGTCCACTGTATTGCCTGTGACTGCTCGCACACGCGCTCCTCCCCCCCTTCTTTGGTCTCGCGCGAGCGTCCTCGCTACTCTGGGTGGCCCTCCCCTGCGCCCGCTTCAGGCGGTGCTTGAGTCGGTTGCTGAGCTGTCCATGCCCCCCACCACCTTCCCGATCCCTACGAAGGGCACGTACATCACATTCAAGTCGGGAGGCGGCACCCACGAAGCCCACGTCTCTGTACGGTCGGTGGCTTCTGTGGCGCTCTCGACGGAGCCGGCCAAGATGGGTGGCCACGACCTTCACGTCATGCGCCTGCTCGGTGTCGGGGGGGGACCTGTTCTGTCCTTGTTGGTCGCGTGGGCCGAGGGCGAGGGTCCGGGCTCATACGTACGTCTCTTTCTCTCCGACTTCTTTTCCACTCAGATGTGCTGTGGGTGCTCTTTCCGGTCGCTGGTGGTGGATGTTGCATCAATGCGTGCGGGAGGGTCTGCATGCATTACTGGGCCATTCAGGCACGTGACCAACGCGACGCGACTGTGTGGACAGATGCCCGTGTGCCCTAGACACAAGGGGCTTGTTCCCGGCGACTCTCACGTATGATGCTGTTTGGGGATGGGGTCCACCGGACGACGTCCTCGTCCATTAGCTGACGGCTCTTTGTGCCTGCTTTTCTGTGCGGTTTCTCCCCTTTTGGCCGTTATTTTTCCTGTTTCCTGCCTGTTTCCTGTCAATGGCGGGACGCGTGCGGATGGATGTTCATGTTTCACAGACCCCTGAAGCTGTCGACGCGTTTGGCCGGCTACATGCCAAGTATGGGAACGGCTTCACGCTTTGAGGGGGTTGGATGGGGTGCGGTGGGACCAAAGGTGTGTACGATGCCCACTATCTCCTCGGACGCCAGAAGGCTAGCGCTCTCTGCGAGCTCGCCTGCTGGCACTGCCCCCACCGCCCTCACCGACGAAATCGCCTCCTCGCACACTTCACAGCCCCACCGCCCCGTCGCTCGGTTGTACTGCCGCCTCGCCGGTTGCCGCCCTTCCGTATTCCATCAGCCGCCTGCCGCTCACCTGATTGCCTCTGCGCCATGAGGTATACTTCCCAGCTGCCCCGTCAAACAATGGGCCGTCACAACGACTTGCACTGCCCACGTGCGCACAATCTCGCACCAGCCAGCAGACTTTCACCCGGCGATCAAACCCCGGCTGTACACTCGTCCTGGCTCCCTGTCACACACAAATAACTGCCAGACACCGCTTGACTGTTCTCTCATCGCACTTCCCTCATCCCACACGCTCTTTCAACTCCCGATATTCAATATCAGCGCCCCCCCGTGCCGGTCCACCGCCCACGCGACGCCCAGTGAGTCCAAAAGCCGACCAAGCGCCGGCCGCAGCCGGCTACGCCCCCCGCTGTGGTTCCCACGCCCTGTCACCACATACACGGGCCGGCTACCGCCCCCTGAGGCGCGCGACGCGGCACGGACAGCAGCAACCTTGGCGTCCACGACCGCAGTCGCCACCGCCACCGACATACCGTGGCAGTCCACCTCGGGCGCCGCCGCCCAGCGGGCGTCTGTGGCCAACACCGACCGCATGGCAGCAATCGCAGACGAGGCGGCAGCTGCCGCAGCCGTCGACGCCTCAGCATGAGCGCGGCTATGGGTGAGGCCGACCAAATGGGCGAGGCGGGCGCGCTCCACTTCGGCCGCCTCGGCCACCGCCCGGTGGCGCGCCGCGGCGGGCGGGAAGGCGTGCTTGTCCACAAACCGGCCACCCCCCACGGGAGAGGCCACTCCACCGCCCGCTACCACTGCAGCCATCTCGGCCGCGTCGGCCGCCCGTCGTCGGTCCGCGGCCCGGAGGGGGGAAGGGGCGGAAGATTCTGCCACAGCCTCAGCCAGCGCGTCGGCCAACGCTTGCTGACGGCCTACGCGGCCAGGGCTGCCGCCCCTGCTGCTGCCTCTGCTGCGTCTGCCACCAAGGCCCCCACCACCCCCCCCGCCGCCGCCAGCACCGCTGCGAGAAGGAGAAAGTACCGCGGGAGACCACGTGCCGGTCGGGGCAAGGAAGCTCACATCGTCGACAGGAAACATTTCCAGGAGCGCCAGCTCCGCACGGCCCGCGTCCTCACCTTCGGCAGCTAAGATGTCACGCACCAACGGCTCGCCAGCAAAAGGGTATTTAGCTGCCAGCGCTCGCGCCTTCTCCCGTGCCGCAAATGACAACACATCCGACGGGCGGTACCAGATGCTCCGCGAGGAAGGGGTGGGCGGCGCCCGCGCCTCTGGTGCGCCCGCTGGCAGGCCGGGCGCCGGCCAAGCACCGCTAGTGGGACTCGGGGGCGGAGGCTGCTCATCATCGCCCACATCATCTCTGCTGCTGCCGCTGCCACTGCCGCTACCACCACTGCCACTACCGCTGTCGCCGCCCTCATTCGCAATACAATCAAACAAGCGGGTCTGCTCAGCGAGCACCTCGGCCGTGGCCGCAACGAGCGCATTGCCCTCCGCCGCGTGGGCAGCGGCCGCCGATACAGCGCCCAGGACGGCCGCGGCCGTCGTGGGCGTGTCGTCTGGCACGGCTGCCCAGGCGTCCTTGTCGGCCGAAACAACGGCGAGGACACCAACCATCGCCTCGACCGTCACAGGGGGCGGAGAGGTCGTTGCGATTGGCCCCGCCAGCTGCTGCTCCCGCTCCCCACCCCATGCATACGCCCGCAGGCGGGTGCCGAGGACGCCTAGAGCCGAGGATGGGTCGGTCGCCATGGCGCCCGTTGCCGCCAGTGTGAGCGCCGCCACAATGACAGGGAGGTCCGCGGGCGGAACGCTTTCCCACCGCACGTCGAGCCCATCAGTGCCGAGCTCATATCGCCTTAGCCGGCGGCCGAGGCGGGCGAGGTCGGTCGTCGGCTCCAGCTCTGTTGCCTGCAAGGCGGCGCCGACAGCGTCGGCCAGCTCTGACGCCACCATCAGGGCAGCCGCATCCGCACGGGGGGGGGGCAAGCCCCCACTCGACCCGGACGTCGCCGCCGCTGGCGGGGATGGCGCAGCCGGGGGGGGGGTTGAGGGAGGGGAAGCCTCCGGCGACCGCGCAGCCGGCGCCGATGGCGCCGCCGACGCCACGGCCAGCAGCGACGGAGCGGCCGGGGGTGAGGGCGGCACGTCCGCCTCTGCAATCATATCACAAACCGCCACGTACGCGGCATCCATGTCATAGGCATGGGCCTCCAGCACCGCTTGCACCACACTGGCGTCCAGGTCGGGAAAGTGGCGAGTAAGCTCCCACACTGTGGGGGCTTCCGTAGAAGGCAGTGGCGGCGCCGCCACTGCCGAGGGGGCGCCGCGGCTTGCGCGGGCGCTGGCCATGACGACTAGCAAGAAGAAACGGTCGGGTGTAAGGCGGTGGAAGGGGCGGGGGTGAGGGGGGGGGGAGGGGTGGTGGCAGCACACCCGCAACGCGCGCGGGCCGAGACAGGACGACAAACCGCCGCGGCGTGGGGATCCGAGCAAGGTGAAAGACGGGCAAGCTCAGCATACGCAGCGAGGGGACGCGGCGTCGGACGAGGAGAGCAGCGAGGACGCGCACAAAGCAACTGCGGGGGAGATATGGTGGGGATATGGGGGGGGGGGGGGGAAAGGGTAGGTGGGGGGAGTGAGGGGGAAGCGTAGGAGGCGTGCAGCGAGAGTGCCACCAACGACGGGCGCTTGGCGGGTCGCAGCGACAGCTGTGGCAGGAACAAGTAGAGTCCCGGACGGCAGCGTCGACAGCGGCGGTGGGGGCGCGGCGGTGACAGAGGCGGCAGCAGGAGCAGCAGCGGAGGCGGCACCCGCGAAGATGGCGGCGACGGCGGCGGCGGCGACCCGTGCGGATGTGTAACGGTGCACCCCCCACGAGACGGGTCCGCGGCCCACTCGACGGCAAGATGCGGTCACGTCGCCCGCCCATCCAGATGCGCGCAGACTGCATCGGGCATGCAAGCCGAGGGTCCCCCCCGCCCTGCACCCCTCTCGGGGGTCCTGGTGGGGGGGCGGCGGCCGTCCGCGCGCGGGGGGCAGGGACGTCCCCGCCGGCCCGTCCGGACGGCGGCGCAGAGGCCGGAGCCACGTTGGCCGTGGGGTGAACGCCGCAAGACCACACAACCCAAGATAACATTGCTGGCAGCGCGCACCAGCTGCTGCGCCCAGACGCAAACCAGGGGGAGGCGGGGGGGAGCGCGGGACGACCCGTTGGAGCCTTGCCACCTTTCGTTTTCCCCTGATTGGTGGGGCGAGCGGCCGCCGGCGGGAGGCGGCGGGGACTGCTGCATGGAATGGGACAATCTTTGCCATCATCCAAAAAGAGTTTAAAATCTCATTGTCGATGGGTAGCGGCGTGGCGTCGGGATGCTGATCACGTGAGCACGCGTTGGGCATACGGCTGTGTTGCACTCGCTTGACAGGCGCACGTGCGCAAGGGCACGGTAGCCTATTAGCCGGGACAGGACTGTCGCAGATATCCCCAGTAGTTTTACACATACAGGCCCTGCGCCCGCCGCACAGCCGCGCGCCGACCTGTCTTCCGATGATGCCGTCGTCGGTGGCGCCTTGTGCTTCTCCTCACAGGCAGAGTCTTTCATTTTGGTTGCGCACAACGGGAGCTTCTCTTCGGCGCGGCCGACAGCCGCCGCCTGCACTCCTCGTGCCGTCTCTCGCACGGCACAATATAACATATCATCCCAAATACCTATGCGACAAGCAGCAAAGCATCCAATGCGCGGTCGTTCTCCTAGACAACACACGGCCCCGCCCGTCTCTTCAGCCCTCCCCCGTGCAGCGCACTTGCTAGCCCGCCGTCATGGCGCCTCCCTCATCGCCCCCCAGAGAGTGCAGTGAAACTCGAACATAGCGTGCGCCGAGCCAGGCTGCTCGCCTTGCCCTCCGCCTACATGGAAGCCGCCAAGCCACTTGGTGCCCTCCAGGGGCGGCACAGCGTCAGCGTCCCACGTCTCCGCCACGCCCAATGTGGCGGCACGCCCACCGCCTCGTCGAGTCGTCGCGGGGGACGGCACAGGGGTGCATGCGGGGGTGGCGGCGGCGGCGGCGGCGGCCGTCGCCCGGCGGCGGCGGACGCGCGCCGCGCCGGCGCCGCCAGCCTCCCGCTTCCCTTTGCGCGCCTGCGTCCGCCGCCGTGCGCCCGTCGGGTCCATGCAGGCTGACCAGTAGCACTCAGAGCAGCACGCCTCGACATGTTCATCCACGCAGAGGCCCGCCTCAGCGCCGACAAACGGGCGGCGGCAATTGCAGCAGCGCCGGAGCATCATGGCCGTGGGCGGACGGTGGACGGTCATGGTGAGGGGGAGGGGGAGGTCCAAGGTCTTGCAGGAAGGGCGTCCTGACTAGACAAGGTGGGGGGGGGGAGCAACGAGTACCCAGCAGAGATAGCGAGGAGAGACACAGCACCAGATGGCCACCTCACAGGCGCTGCTCTCAATGCCTTGAATGATAGAGCCGAGGGGGAGGGGGGTGGAGGTAGGGGTGCGACGATGTAGAGGGGGGGATGGAGTGTGGGTCGGTGGTGTGCAAATCAAGACAAAGCTATGATAGCAACTAGCCGGCACCACCACAAGCCGCACGAGGTGCGTGATGCTCTCGCAGAATCAGCTCCGCGTGCCTTGCGGGAGCGGCGCCCACCTGATTCGGAACCATGACAGGTGCCCCAGAGAGCGACGGAATCAATCCACGCCCGCCCCCCTCGGCGTTGGCGCCTCTCTCAGGCGCAGCGCGGTCGCCTCCGGCCGTCGGTCGGCTGCTAGGTGTATCCGTTGGGCTGGGGTGCTCGACCCGTGGAGGCTGTGAACCGAGATGGACAGGGTTTTCTTCAACGGTGCCACTTGAAACCGTCTGCCGACCGCAGCACAGTCGACGTGGGAGCTGTGCCCCCTCGAACTGTCGAGAAGCGGCGGTCGTGGCCGTCGGCGCCCGGAGATTGGCACAGCCACACTGGCTCCCTGCGCGGTAAAGCCGCGGGCAGGCTCCTCGAGTCATCCTTCGAGCAAGGCCCATGCGATCCGCATGTCCCCTGTCCGAGGGCATCCGTTTCGTTCGTTTCGAATGGGGCGGAGCGGCTGGACAGCAAATTCGCTAGACGCATCGAACGGTGGCGCCGGCGGCGCTCGACCGACACGACCGCCGTGGGGCGCTGCGAGCTCCACGCACGCGTCGACCTCTGAAAGGAAGGACACCGCGACGGGTGGCCACCGTGAGCAAGTTTGTCCCTTGGAATCTGATGCTGCTGCCGACAGCGCAGTGAAAGAGTAGATTCACAACTTCAGCGCTACCGTGGCACGGGGACCCCCCCCACCCAGACAGCGTGCGCGGAGGAAGCATCAGATGCTGAAGAAATATGTTCGGGTGGACCTTATGCGCACCCTCGTGGAGGGCTCCCCGGACGCGAGATCGGCCCTTTGGCGAAGGCACACACTTGAGGCGGCACCAGCTGTCGGCGCGTTCTGGTGTGGCCAGGAGATTTTGCATTTTAGTGGTGTTCTCCGGGTCCTCGTCTGGTCTTTTCTTGGACTCGTGGTGGACACCTCGACGGTTTTCGCGCCTTCCTCGAACCTACATACTGTATCTATGTGTCACAGCAGCCCTCTGCTCATTAACCTTTTGCCAGGCGAGGATCGTGCAGCCTTTTCCTGCTTGGACCACTCAGGGACAGCCACGCGTGCGCCCAGGAGGTCTCCGGGTGAAATCGCAGTCACACCAATTCTGTGGAACTGAGTCGCTGGGCAGGACACGTCACGGGCACGGTCATACCCAACAGACGGCACGTTCCTGGGCGCAACTGTATTGGCTAGAGCTACGGCGGCACCTCCACCGGCGCCGCTGCCGCCACCGCCACCGCCACCACCACCAGAGGCACCGCCCGTGCCTGCGTCGCCTGTGTCGCCATCGTCCTCTTGATCGTCGAAGTTGAGAAGGTACAGGTGGTCCCGCCGCGACGCTGCGTTCTCAGCCACAGTCGCTGGATAAAAGGTGGTTGTGTCCGGGTACATGGCCAAGACGCGGGAGCTCGCTGACAGGCACAGGTCGGGGTTGATGGAAAGCACTGACACTTGGTTGTGCGGCACCGAGTAAGTCCTGTCGGAACAAAGACGAGAGAAGAGGATGGCACCGAGATAAGAGGCAGACCACACAAAGCACACGAGAACAGCAGGGCCGGTCGCGACAAGAGGTTAGTTACCAAACAAAGCGGCAAGACGACAAAGAAAGCCGTAAAAGGCAACAACACACTCGCGGTAGTGCCAGCAAGCGCGCACCCGTCAACTACACCCAAAGAGGGGGCACTCTTAAGGACAGCCGCACCCTCCACCGCCACCGGGGTGACCAGCATGTAGCCGCGACACCCAATGACAATTGCACTGCTTCCCACTGGCGCGCCACCGTTGACGATGCCAACAGCCACCCCCACCACCCCAGGTGAGGTCAAGTAAAACAACGACCACACGTCAACAGCACCATCTCACCCACACCTCCCCCCGGGTGCGCCGAACAGAACAGCACAGACCGGCAGCAAACGTACTTGGATGGTGGTGCACGGCCGCTACCGCGCTTCTCCCCCGCCGCCGTCCCGCCGCCAACGCCACCGCCGTCCTCGTCGTCCTCGTCATTCTCATTCTCTACTTCACACGCATGGAGCACCTCGTACATCTTGGTGTCGGCAGCGTAGCGAGGTACAGTGTCAAAAATCCACGTCCACGCGCCCGTCCCGTCCCGCACCCGGCACGCCACATCCGTGTCGGGCTGGACACAGTGGCGGCACTGGCAGCCAACACCGGCGTGGCCACCACCGGCTGCGAATGCCGCTGGCGATGCCATCTGGTCTTTCTGGAGAAGCTAGGCACCCTCGCTCGACTGAAAAGTCCAGTACGGGGAATGGCACAATCCAAGGCGTCCAATCAAAAGCCTTGTGCCTCCAGCTGGTGTACAAAGTTGTAGACTGATGCCCATGGCGCGCACGCCAGTACCGTGAATTCAATCATTGCCCTGAGAAGTCGCCCTCGTGAGCCCTAAAGCACTCAGCACTTTCCTCATGACCGTTGGAACGTAAGTGACATAATTTTCTCCACAGAAACGGCAGTGAGAGACAGCCAAGACGAGGATGTGGAAAAGACTTTCAACCATTGCCCATCGCTTTTGAACGGCGTCAAAATTGCAACATACCGGTGGCGGAGGCGGTGGTGGCTCCTCCGTTCCGCGACCTCACGTCGAGCTCATGTTGCAATGGCGGCGTTTGCATCGCCTGCTACTTGGGCCACTGCAGCCATCTCCCTCGGTGCCGCCTCACTCGGTCGCCGGCCATGGTGCAACGGCGACCGCGCTGCCGCCGTGCCGCCTGTGCGACGACGTCGTCGCGTCGTGCCCGTCGCCACTTCAGGGGCTCCGTCCGCCCGTGACGCAGGCCCCGAGCATGCATTGTGGCCCAGGCCTGCTCCCCCCACCGTGGAAGCCGGTGCTGTCAAGACGTACTGGATTCATCCCCTATCGAACGAAGTAGCGACGGCGGCGCTGGAAGCGGGGTTTTCGACTCTGGTTTTTGAGAGCGCGGCAGAGGCCGCGCCTTTCCGACAGCTGGCCCGATTTGACGCTCTCCTGCTTTTACCAGAGGCAGAGCAAAAAGGCGGGTTGTACCGGATGACAGCCGACCAAGGTGCAGTGACGGGTCCTGCGGACGGCGTGAGCCGTGGCGAGCGCCTGGGCGCTCACCTCGGGCGCATCGACACACCTGAGCGGCAGGCTGAAGCAATGAGCTTGGCCGGTCGCGAGCCAATGGTCGTAATGGACACTACCCGTCACGCTGACGATGAGGCGGCAAGGGCCGCCGCGGCTACTGGCGCCACTGCCGCGTTGGACCGACCGTGGTGGATCATCCCAGCTGAAAACATTCTTGCTGCGTATGCGCAGTCCTCCACAACACTGGTGGCGGTGGCGGGCTGCCCCGACGACGCGGCCACTCTTCTGGCGACACTCGAAGTTGGCGTCGCGGGCGTCATCCTCCGCACTGCGTGCGCTGGGGACGTGGCGGCCCTGGCGGCCCTGCGCGACCGTGCCGAGGGGGCGGCGATAGAGGACCTCCAATCCGCCGTTGTCACGTCCATTCGAACCGTGGGCGTTGGTGACCGAGTGTGCGTGGATACCGCCTCATTGCTACGTGCGGACGAGGGCCTTCTCGTTGGCAGCGCCTCACAGGCGCTCTTCCTTGTGCTCTCTGAAGCTGCCGCGTGTGCTTACGTGCCATCCCGCCCGTTTCGTGTGAACGCTGGGCCCGTCCATTCGTATGTGCTCACGCCGGGTGGCCGCACTCGCTACCTCTCAGACCTTCGCGCCGGTGACGAAGTGTGCATCGTGGATGCCCGTGGACGCGTACGGACCGCGACCGTAGGGCGAGTGAAGACCGAGCGACGCCCTCTCGTACTTGCAGGCGTGGAGCTCGGAGGTGTTCCTCGCAGCGTCCTGCTGCAAAACGCCGAGACAGTGCGGCTGGGAGCGATGCCTGCCGCCAAAGCGGCCCGCTCGGAGGGGGTCAGCGATTTTAGTGCGGGCGTGGCCGTGTCGGCCCTGGCGGTGGGTGACGTGGTGGCCATCCGGAGCGACACCTTCGCTCGGCATGTTGGGATGGCCATTGAGGAGACAATCATGGAAGCGTGAGGGAGGGGCAACGAGCGCCGCACGTGGCTCGGGGTGGGTCCAGCCCCCCTCATTCGAGAGGCCTGCCTGGGGATGGGAGTTTTGTGAGCGCGCTCTCAACGCGGAGTTGGGAGCCAACCAGAGCGACTAAATTTTAGAGCGACGCAGGGGAAGGCGAGCTAGGTGGCGACGCAGGGGAAGGCGAGCTAGGTGGCGACGCAGGGGAAGGCGAGCTAGGTGGCGACGCAGGTGTGGTTCCTGCAACATGCGCCTGTCGACGCCATCACGCGCACGGAACCGCGCAATGAGCACAGCCGAAAAAGCACACTGAAGAAAAAGCACACGTGTGGCGCATGCGTCAGGGTTGCAAGATTATCGTGAATATATTCTGGGGCCGGAAACTAATTATAGTCATGATTGAAATATATGTTATGCACGTGGACGCCACGTGTACCAAGCCCTCACTTGAACTCCGTACGGGGCCTCGGGCGTTCCTGAACCCTGACACTCGCAGCCCACCCCACTCTCCTGCGCTTGTGTAGCGTCCACACGCATGAAGGGGAACGCGTAGAAGGGTCCAAACATGGTATTCTTGGGTCGCAGGCGTAGAAACGGTCCAGCACGGCGTCCTTGGCTGTACCACCTTGAAGAGCCGTCTGCTCTGCGCATGACCAGCGGAGCCGCTGTGATGCCTCAGTGGGGTAGTGGACACGTCCTGCTTGTCGGATCCCGGAGACGGGAAGCCCTGCCCAGCTCGCGTGTACAGTGAGCGTGTCGCGCCCTCTTGCGGCACCTCCAGCAGGATGGAGTAGTAAAGTGACAATGGGCGACAATGTCAATCGTTTTCAGCACCGACTCTTTATTGTTAACGCTGCTTAGCATCGCGCACCGCCTGAGTGACGCACTGATGGTTGGAGGCACGGGTTGTGACCTGGAGAAGGGTACCCCAGAGTGTGCCGGCGTTGGCTCGATGGTCGTAGCCGCCGCCATAGGGGACCACGTTGGCAGCGACAGCGCCGGTGGGGTGGGCGTGACTGCTCTCGGCTGGGAGCAGGTCCGCGGCACGGGCCCCTGCGGGGTGGTCGTGCCGCCGGACCCCGCTGGGGTGGTCTTGCGGTGGTGTGGTCGTGGCCGCCACCGGCCGATGGGGTGGGTGGTCGTGGCCGCCGGCCACGACCGCTCGCAGGGGCTCGTCCTCATGTTCTCTATTCCAGAGTGAAAGTTATGTGATTTTCTCGTACATGCATGCACACGTGGCATAGCTATCGTGGTAATCTATAGTTTACCCTGCTTTACTACCCTATAATTATAGCCTAGCAACCCTGGACGCAGGCCCTGCGTCCCTGGACTGTTACGGAGCCGGCACAAGAAGTCCACGTGCGTTGCTTCATCTCGTACGAGGCCGTTCTGGATCTGATGACAGCGGCCGTTGGGACGGGGGGGGGACGTGCCAGGAAGAGGCGGCAAAACCGCAGAGAGCCTATCGTTAGTCTCCGCGCCAAGATGACGGACCGTCGCACGCGGTGTGCTATCTGTTGCCATTCCGATGGATACCGTGCTCCCACCAACCACCCACTCCCAGACTCCCGACGCCGTTCCCAGACTGACGCCATTTCCGTTGCAAACCAACCAGCCACGAGCACCAGCGTTCCGCTCAAGTGCACGTGGTTCACCCACCCAGTACAAACACAACCGCAAGCGCTCGCCCCACCCTAACACACTGCGGCGACTCCCAAAAAGCACCGAAGAATCAAGAGATGCACAAACAAGCCACTTGAGAGAGAGAAAGAGAGACGTACTACACACACAGAGAGTATACACGGCAAAAGAGGAGGAAAAACAAGACGAGACTCGCAGCGAGGCAAAAGAGTAGCAAACACACTAGCAGGAATGCGAATGTGCTTGGGGCGAGCCCATCGGCACGCCATACCATACCGGGGGAAACTCCCCCTGGCAGAACTTCTTCACCTCACCCCCCAAATATCAGGCCATTTCCACCGACTGTGCCGCGCAACGCCGCACACGTTTCTTGTATGCGTCCATGTCAGTGTTGAAGAGCTGGGCAGCTTCGGGATTGGCAGGGCTAGAGGCGTTGGGGTCTGTCAACAGAGACTGAATGGATGTCAGGATGGTGTTGACCGTGAAGATGGGGGACCACCTGTCTTGGATGATGTCCAAGCACAAGGTGCCGTCACTGTAGACTACGGGCGCCCAAACGACCAGTCAATGTACACGACAACAAAGTCAAGGGCCCAAAAAAGGAAAAGAACGCAGTGTCAACAAGTCAGGATGCTGCAATGCAGAGAGAGGCAGGCGAAAGAGCTGGAACTGGTGGTGACCAGGACCACGGCCCAAGGACAACATCGAACAAATGCAAGCGAAAGAGACCCCCAGTCTTCCACAGCACTCCATCAACACCGTACGCAAACCCAGCAACGAACAACGCACCATTGGGGTGGAACATCTGGCATGTAAAGCGAACGCGAGGCGGCTTCTCCGGGTACTGCTCACTAAAGGTCAGGCGCAGCGCATACACGCCACCTGAGACGAATCATCCAAACCATCAACCAAACGCGGAACCAGACGCCCACAAGACACAGGGCAGCAAGGGACCAAGACCGTGTTACGACCAGTGCCAATAAGCAGACAACACCGCAGGTCAGAATACCGCAGCCAGTGCCTCAGGCACGAGTCAAGAAAAAAGAAAGCTGTAGTCCTGACCAGGCTACAACTTGAAATACCAGTTAGCGGTAGTGTCGCGTGCCACCTACGCCGCACAGGGGATGCAACAGACCACAGCATTAACTATTCCATGGTAGCCAACGTACCTTCCCAAAGCGACTCGAGAGGCCCAAAAATGGTCGCACCCCACACGAAGAGGTTCTCTTCACTCAAGGGGCTTGCACTGCATCCCTGTCAACGCCTCAAAGCGACCAACAGAAAAACACGGCGCAGACGAACCAGCCATGGTAAACGGGAACGGCAAACAGAAAGGGCGCGAACCGAAGAGGGAAACCAAAAACACAGCCAACTGCGTCAGCAGATGCGCCTTATACTGGACTGGGAGACCTCCACAGTCTCACGCTGTAGGATGCTGAACGTGGCACATCAAAGAAACACAGGAGGGGCCGAGAGCCACCCACAGAGGAAGTTATACACATGGTGCCCAAACCAACCAAACCGCGTACGCAAGCGGCACACTCTTACGCAGGGGACTCAGAGCACACGCCCACAAGAAAAAAAGAGTCATCAAGCACCAACGCACCTCAGGTGGCTCCTGCATCATAGCCTTCAGGTCGCTCATCAACCGCAGCCGGGCGGGAGTCGCCGGGCCGCTCATGATGGCGCGCACACCCTCGCACACCTTCCGAACACAGGGAGAGTCGGTGAGAGAACTCGAGCCAGCACCCAGGAGAAGTCCACAGGAAGCGCAACGGCTGGGGGAAGGAGGGCGGCCCCGACAGGGTGACAAACTCGACCGAGCGGGGCGGCCAAAGCAGACAAAAGAGCAGCGTCGACGACGGCTGGTGCGGAACAAGTGGGGCGGTGAAGACAGCAGCGGGCGCCACCCACCGCGCGGCTCGCGGCTAGGGACGCGGCGGTTGGGGGGAGGGGGAGGGTGCGCAGGTAGGCCAGTGGGGTGGCGATGGTGGTGGTCACTCGCCAGCGTGCCTGGGAGAGGGCGGGTTGTGGTGCTTCCGCGAGGGGGGGACGTGCCACTTGCACTCTGCGAGTCCCGATTGGTCCAGGCTGAGGATTGTGCCTGATGCATGATTTTCATCGCTGCTTTGCTGTAGCAAGTGCTGAAATACGTGAGTTTTCGGACTCGCATGTGTCAAGGTGGAACAGCAGTCGGCGGGGCCAAAGACTTGCTGTGGCAGGATAGGACTTGCTGAGGCCTGGTCAGGAAGACTCAAGCCTTGGACTGTTTCCCCCACGGCAGAACCCTCTGCGCGTCTGAAGCAGCTGGTCTGAAGGACAAGCACACCTCGCTAGCCTTGCGAAAGACCGCGTGAGCAGCCTGGTCAACACGCCTGCCGGCGCCCAGCAGGAGGCGCTGCCGTACCTCGCTTCCCTTCGTACTGTACAGTGCAGTACAGTACACACCACGAGAGGCCCCTCCTGCCCCATCACTGTCCTACCCGCCGAGCGTTTCGACTTCTACACTTGCCACAACAACACCCTGGGTTTCATCTCCCCACTCTGCTCTGTATGTACAATACATGGCATCCGATGGCCTGGCCAGTGACCAGCCGCTGCACGGACGGCGAAGTCCACCCCTCTGCCATGGGCGGGGCGTCAATGTCCATCCGAAAGCCCAGAACCAGCTCCTTGCGCGAAGCTCCCCACCACAACCCTCACCGGTGGGGCACGTGCGATGAGCTGCCCCGCCGCCGACCACCCCCGCGGCCTGCGGCTGGGCCGTACCCCCCCCCGCGGCTGGCCCAGCCACCCCGCCCTCCCCGCCGGCCGCCGCCGCCGCCCCCCCGTCCACCGCTGCCACGTGGATACCCCCCGTGTCCCCTGCGCATGGCTGGAAAGCCACGGCGTACGAGCCCGCTGCTGCTGCCACCGCCGCCGCCGCCGCCGCCGCCACCACCGCCGCTGCCGCGGCCGCGGCTGCCGACGACAAGGTCATCGTCCGAGTCGACAGGCTCCCCCCCAGCACGGCCGGGCGCGTCGTCATCCGCCGGCGGGGCCAAGGTGGGACCATCGCCCACAACGTTTTCTGCCTCCTCGTTTGGGTTGGCCAGCACGCGCTTACGGAAGAGCACCGCGATATCCGTGGCAGACTCCATCACCGACACGGCGCGGGTAAGCTCAGCCCGTAGTAGGGTCACTACCGCCGCCGTCGCGGGGGGCACTAGGTGAGCACCCTCCACGAGGGGGTCGTCGACCACCAGGTAGAGGTAGCGCAATGGGTCGCCAGAGGAGTGCGGGGCGGTGGCAGCAGCCGCTGCGGGGGGGGGGCGCACCGCCCGGAGAACCGCGGCAAAAAAAGCCGCGAGTAGCTCACACACGGTCGCCCGGGTGGCCGGCGGCGGGCGACGACGGTGGCAGGCGCTCGACCGTCGCCGCCGCGCCGAGACTGTCGGCGACGGCAACGACGACGGCAACGGCGGTGGCGGCGGGCGTCCGACCAGCACAAATCGGCCGTCACGAACCGACCAGGGGTCCGCCGCAGCCGCCGGCGAAGCCCCCGCCCGCTCCATCCCTCCATCATCAATGAGTTTCCCGTTGTCATCCTGCCCCCGTAGCCGAGCCACCGCCCACGGCACCATCCCCCACGTGTGGAGGACCGTCAGCACCGATATGGTCCATGCATAAGAAGACGGGAAACCTGCCTCGTCGTTGTGCACCTGCCTTGCGTGGGCCCACCGCTTGACCAGCACCACCACATCCCGCACCCGCAGGTCGCCAGCGGCCACGATGACGGCGCGGAGCCAGCGCGCAGGCGCCGTCACTGCACTGTCGTCAATGGCGGAGCGGGGGTCCACCCCGGCAGCAGGCGGCGGGGCAAGCGTCAGGCAAAGGTTGAGACGCTCGTGGGGGTCTGTCAAGCATAGCCGCGGGCACCCACCAGAAGTGCCCGCCAGTGACACGGGAATGACCCGGGGGGGCACCAACGGCGGCTCATCAGGGAGCACGAAAAGGTGAGAGTACACCTTGTCGGACACATGGTCCAACAGAAACTGGAGAAACCGGAGCGTCGCCCGCGCGTCCCGCACGTACGCCGTCGCTGTCGCCGCAGTCACCGCTGCCGCCGCCCGACCCGCCGCAGGCACAGCTGTCGCCACTGCCGCCGACGGGGCTGCCCTCCTCTTTCCCCCCATAAGGAGGCCCGGCAGCGGCAAAGACAGCACCACGTTCACATCCGACTCGGGGACGGCCAGCCCTGCCGCGTGGGAACCCACCAACCGCAGCCGCGCGCCACACAGCCGCGGCTCCCGCAACAAGATGGACTGCAGGCGCCCAACCGCACGTCCGATGGCGGCGGCCGTCTCTTTCGCCGGCCGATGGAGATGCAAGGCCTCGTCCAACGACGCCTGCAGCTGCTCGGCGTTGGTGCCCGTCGGGAGGGACGGAGGGGGGGCAGGAGGCGCCGCCGGCCGAAGCGGCGGCGAAGCGCTGGGGGAGGAGCTCGGCTCAGCCGCCGATGCCGCCGGCGCCCCAGGGGAACCTGCGGCGGCCTCGCCTCCCAATGCAGCCGGGCGGGGGGCCGACCCGCCAAGGGCCAGCGCTGGCGCGGCGGGCCCAGCGGCCGCCGGCACTGCCGACGGGGGGTCCGGCATCAACGGGCGCCCCACCGCCGGGGCGGCTGCCAGAGCTGTCGATGGGGTGGTCGCAGCTGACGGGACAGCAGCCCCCATTGCCGTCCCTGCTGCTGACACGGCGGGTGCCACTGCTCCTGTCGCGGTCGCTGCAGGTGCCGCTAACCCTCCCACAGGTGCCGCAGGTGCCGCTAACCCTCCCACAGGTGCCGCAGGTGCCGCTAACCCTCCCACAGAGGCCGCCGTTACAGGTGTCGGCAGTGGTCCAGCAGTCGCCGCTGACATCGCCTCAGACGGCCGCGCCTCCGTCACCCGCAAGGCCGCAGCGACCAAGGCGTCCCCGGCCACCGCTTCTGGCATAGTCGACGACGACGCCGGCAGTGGCGGGGTGTCGCCGCCCGCCAGAAAGAGCCGTGGGTCCGGCAAGGCGTCGGCAAGCGCCGCCGCTTCAGCCGCGGCCGCCGCCGCCAGCGCCGCCGCGTCGTCGGCGGCACGGCGGGCGCGCCGTGACGCCGCCAAGGCCGCCGTATCGGCTGCGGCCGCCGTCTCGGCGGACGCAGCGTCGGGCGCCGCCGCCGCCGCCACCTCGGCCTCTGCCACCGTCGCAGCTGCGTCGGTAGCCGTGGCCGTCGCCGCGGGAACTGCGTGTGGCGGGGTGGCCGTCGCCGCCTCGGGAGCCGCGCTTGGCGTTGAGGCGGCCGCCGGAGCCGCCGCCGCCGCCGTCGTCGGCACCGGCGGGGCTGCCACCATCGGCGCCGACGGTGCTACAGCTGCAGCCCAGCCCGCCAGGGAAGCAGCCGGCGGTGACACCCGCGCCCGCCCCGCCTGCTCCACCAGCGGCGACAGCGGCGGCGACGTGCCCGCCGACGCCCTCTCCCGAGGGGGTGAAAACGGTGCCGGGCCGCCACCAGGCCCAGCAGCGGTCGCCCCCAGGGCAGGCCGCTCAGCCGGAGGCACGGGCGACGGGGGCAGACCAAGCAAACGCTCTAACTGCGCCACCTCGCTCACCGCCGCGGTTACAGGCGGCGTCGGTGCCGCGGCCGCTGCCGGCGTCGGTGCCGCCAAAGGCAACGCCGCTGCAGCTGGCTCCCGAGGCGGCACCGGCGGCCCGGTCGGGGGGTCCCGCGGCGGCACCGCCGGCGGTGCACGAGCGGGCGGCGGCGCGCGGGCGGTCGGCGGCGCGCGGGCGGTCGGCGGGCCGCCGACGGCACCCCGCATCCAGTCTGTCAAGCGGCGGCCGCCGCCGGCGTGACGGCGGGCGCCCCCTACCCGGGTGTCCCCCCCACCATCGCGGGCCACCACCGGCGTACCGCCAAACACCGCAAGGGGTCGCGCGCCCGGCACACCCACCCCCCCCCCTACCGCGGGCGACGCACCTGCCACGCTCAGGGGTGCCCTACCGGCGGGCGCCCTCGCACCACCCGGGACGTCCAAACCAGCGGGCGTGGCGGCACCGGCGGGAGTGCTCTCACCGGCGGGGGCAGCCGGACGGGCGGTAGCAGCCGTGGCGGCGGGGACGACCCTTCCAGCGACAGTGGCCGCACCGGCAGGAGCGCTCACACCGGCAGGGGCGCCTGGACGGGCGGTAGCAGCCGTGGCGGCGGGGACGACCCTTCCAGCGACAGTGGCCCCACCAGCAGGAGCGCTCACACCGGCAGGGGCGTCTGGATGAGCGGTGGCAGCCGTGGCGGCGGGGACGGCCGTACCGGCGGGAGCGGCCGCACCGGCGGGAGCGGCCGCACCGGCGGGAGCGGCCGCACCAGCGGGAGCGGCAGCACCAGCGGGAGCGGCAGCACCAGCGGGAGCGGCCGCACCAGCGGGAGCGGCCGCACCAGCGGGAGCGGCCGCACCAGCGGGAGCGGCCGCACCAGCGGGGGCAGTCGGACGGGCGGCAGCCGCCGGACGGGCAGAGGCAGCCGTGGCGGCGACGGCGGCGGCGGCGGCAGCGGCGGCGGCGGCGGCGGTGGCGGCGGCAGACGCACCCCCCCCCCCCGCCCCCCCGAGGGCCCTCCCCGCGAGCCACCCCCCCAGCCGCGCGGCGGCGGCCAGTGCCGCCGCCCCCCCCCCCCCCGCCCCCCCGCCGGCGAGCGCATAGGCCTGACAGAGGGTGGCGGCGTCCGCGGCGGTCAGCGCCACCTCCCCCGCCGCGGCGGCACGCCAGATGCAGTCGGCGGTGCGGGTGGCACGGGCGGCGGCGCGGGCGGCGGCGGGGGTGCCCGGCCGGGCGGTCGTCGCGGTGGCTACCAACGCCGCCAGGCGGGAAAATGCAGCGGTGGCCGGGGCAGGGGCGGCGGGGGCGGCGGGGGCGGCAGACGGCAGGGCGCCGCCGGCAGACGCGGCGGGGGCGGCGCCCGCAGGCAATGGAGGCGGGCGTGTGCCGGCCACGACGGCGGGGAGCCCCCCAGCCGCAGAAATAGCCAGCCGGGCGCCACCGGCGGGACCCCCACCGCCCCCGTCACCGGCCCCCTCGCCGCCGTCGCGCCCGTCACCGCCGCCGCCGCCGCCGCTGTCCCCGCCGCCCGCACCACCGCCAAGGCGTGGGCGCTTGGCCGCACGCCACGCCGCCTCCACGTCATCCCCAATGCCTGCAGCGCGGGGGGGGGGGCGGCCGGCGGCGGCGGCGCCGCCGGCGGCGGCGGTAGCGGCGGCCGCGGCAGCGGCAGCGGCGGCGGCGGCAGCGGAGGCAGCGGCGTCGGCGGGGGAGGCCGCTGCCGTGTTTCGACCAGCGGGGGGAAGGGGGGGCAGGGGCGGCGGCCGCGGTGTTGCTCCCGGCGGGCCAGGTTCCGCCGCGGGGGGGCGAGGAGGGGGGACCGCAGGCGGCGGCGGGCTGGACCGCTTCATCGTGGGGGAGGGGCGTGTCTCTATCCCCAGAGGCGGGTGCAGGGGGAGACTATAGAGAGGGGGGGGAAGGAGGTAGTAGGGGAAGGAGAGAGGGATGGAGGGGGCCGTGGAGGTGGAGGGGAAGAAGGGGAGACGGCCGACGTCGCCGGGCGGGTGGGGGGGGGGGGGGGGGGGGGGGGATAAGGTTGGGGCACGGCAGCGCCAGCGAGACGGCCCACTTGGGGCGGCGACTCGTTGACGGTCCGACTGACACGTTGCACGCGGATCGCCGCGCCAAGGCGCGCGCTTTTCGGGCGCCGTTCCCTAGCCTGCAGCTGCCCGTCGCGGTCACAGCTACGGTGATATGTACCTACTTGGTGACCGCCTGCGGTGGCCGCGTCCTCGCCTCTCCTCCGAGGCGGCGACTATCATCGAAGCGGGCGATGGACCACCCCCCCGCCGGGTAGCGACACCTTGCACCTACAGTACTTCGCGCCACACCCCTCCTCAACGCCCCCCTTCTCGTGCGGGTGGCTGCCGCCCCGTCGTTGCCGCCGTTCGGTCGGCCAGCGGCTGATGACGCGCCGCCGCCGCGCGAGTGCCTCAGGCGAGTGTCCTCTCGCAGCTGGTCTTGTTTTTTTCCTTTTTTCTTTTTTTTTGCTTGCTGAGGGCGGAGAAGATGAAAAGGGTGGCGGGGGGGGGGGGGGGGGGGGGGCGGGGAAGGGTGGAGTTGTAGGCGTTGGCCGCCCTTTTTTTTTTTTTTTATCTCTCTTTTTGTGCTCCTGGTTGCCATGACGCCCCCGCCCACTTCCGGCGACCTCCCCCGACCACGTGGGCGGAATGCCGGCGCGTGCCGCTGCCAGACCCGTGGGGCAGCTCACCGCCCAGAGGGGAGTCACTGCCATCGCCCAGGGGTGGTTGCTGTCGCGCGGGCGGTCGCCGCCGGCCTTGCGCTTTCCCCCTCCACCCCGTCACTGCCGGCCAAGGGAGGACGCACGGTGGGCGACTCGCCTGCCCGCCCGCCCGCCGTCCCCCGCCTCCGACTGCCCCCTCCCTCCAACACACGCGCGCGGAGTGATGGCGGCTGGCGGCAGGGGTGGGGATGTGGGGGCACCTCGACGGGAGTGACTGCCACGTCAGGCGGGGGGGGGGACGGATGCGCCGAGCACGTCTGTGCAGCGTGCCCGTGACGACCTGCCACCTCGAATCGCGTTGTGGTGGCTTGGGGGATGCCATCGACGGGATGAGCGGGTGGCCCTTGTTGCAGTGCCGCCGCCGTCGCGGCGGTCCCGACGGCGATCATGCCCCTTGACTCTTGCACGGGGGGCGGGGCCTCCCTGCGCTCCGCGAGCGTTGTGGCCATTGCTGCCGCCGCGGGAAAGGTCGGCGAGGGGGCCCCAGCGGGAGGTGGGGCGGCGGCAATCGCTGAGGGTCACCCGCTGGGAACCGGAACGGGCCCCCTGCCGCGCCGCAAAGGGGATTGTCAAAGGCCAGGGGCCTCTGACGGCGAAGGGGAGCGATTGGGGATCGCCGACCCGCCAGGCTCCGTCACCTCTACCAGCATCGAAAGCGCACCGCGGCTGCCTATTCCTTGCGCACACCAAGATAGGCGCTGATGCATGCGCTCCCCCTCCTCGCCGCGAGTACAGCTGTGTTTCACTGTTCCTGTGTACTGCAGTACACCAAACATACAGTATAAAAATAGCGATGTCTACGTGTACAGTACAGTACATACGGGGGGTATGTGGGCCGCTCATAGATACATACTGTCCAGTACACATCGACTGTCAGCCCTCCCTCAGGAGCCAGGATCGTCGGCAGCCAACGGACCGCGTTCCAGGTCATGCGCGCCTCGTCGTGGCGGTCAGGCGCGGCCAGCCGTCTTGATTCCAAGGCGTTTCGCCCCGCCACGAGCAGCTGGGCTCGGAGCCGCCGCAGGTCGGTCGCCCACCCGTCCCACCCGCACGAGTGCCGCCTTGGCCCCGCTCCGCCCCGCCCTCCAGAGCACCTTGTTGTTCGCCCTGAGGGAGGGATGTGCGATGGGGGGCCTGCGCGAGGCACACCGCCGACTGTGAGCCGCCCCTGGATTCTGGGCCAGAACGTATCCATTGGTTGCCCAGCTTATGCCCCATCATCGCCACCCATGGGTCAGCCATGGGGCACCTGTCTGCCCTCTGGCTCGTGGGGACACCGCCCCACCGAGCCGCGTTGCCTGACAACGTGGCCGCCTGCACAGCGCACCAGCGTCCCTGCTGTGTCTGCCAGGGGTGGGAAGGCCACAACGCTCCGCCTTACAAGTATGCATACGACAAACTGCGGCGCGGAAGTCGGGAGCACATCCCCAACCCGCGTCTCGGCACTGCCGGGGAGCGCCTACGCCACACCAGTCCCTGTTCCCGCATCCCATGCCGGGCACTGCCATGATGGCGTTCTTTCCCTTGGCCTTGGTGCTGTTGATGGTGGCCGCCGGCGCCGCCGCGCACCCCGCCCCCGCTCTCCGTGACGCTGTCCCCGCCCCCGGGCTCGTGTTTGGGAATGGCACCGGCGACAGCTCCACCTCCCGAGTGATTGGGGGCACCCCCGTTGGCTGGGCGGCCGCCGCGGGCATGCACGCCAAGCTCACCGCAAATGGGGACACCCACTTTGTCTGCGGCGGCTCCCTCATCACCGCCCGCCACGTCCTCACGGCGGCCCACTGCGTGGCGTTTCGGGGCGCCCCCCGCCTGCCAACCGCCTTCCACGTGCGGCTGGGCGGCATGGACGTGGACCACGGGCTGGTGCGGGCCGTGTCGGCCATTTCCGTCCACCCCGAGTACGCCATCGGCCGCTCGTCGCACGCAGACGTGGCGGTGCTGACGCTGGACCGGACGGTGGGGCAGGCAGAGGCGGCCGACCACCACCTGCGGATGGTGACGCTTAACGAGGACGCCTCCCGGCCGGCGCCTGGCTCCACGGCCGTCCTGTCGGGGTGGGGGCACTCGACGGAAGCGGGGGGGGCGACGGTGGACAAGCTGCTCCGCGTGCGCCTGCGGGTGCTCACACACGCCGAGTGCCTGCGGGTGCACTCGGGGGGGGGGGGGGTGTCGCGGAGAATGACAGCAGCGGCACCTCCGCCCCAGCGGGTGGACGAGGCCGAGGAGCTTTGTACGGGAGGGAATGGTCGCCGGAGCTGCCAAGGGGTATGTTGCTCTTTTTCTCCTCACTCACTGCTGTTTTTTCGAATCTGGTTGGTCGGGAGTTGACCAAGTTCGTGACTGCTACCGAATGAGGCACGCCTTTGGCGTGCCGCTTGATGCTGTGCTGTTGTCTGACTCGGCGCGATCGACCTTGCTCCCACCTTTCTTGTCCCTGTCTGCTGTTTTTCCTCCATTCGTGCTGCTGCTCTCTGGCGTAGGACTCGGGTGGGCCAGTGTGGTCTTATGAAAGCGGCCATTTCGTACAGTGGGGTATCATTTCCCATGCGCTTGGCACCGAGTCGCTGCCTTGTGACGGTCAATACCCAACCATGCTCATGCGCACGAGCTACTATAAGCCCTGGGTAGAGTCCATTGTGGGAAATCTACAATGAGGCGTGTCTTTTTTTGTTCTTTTTGTATGCGGAACCTGTTATAGTCGCAGGCCGCCTCGTTACAAGCTTCGAACCAGTCTTTCGGGGGCCCTTGTGCTGTTCAAACCCTGCCCTGGCATCGACGCGCGTTCAAATGACACCAACCACACACCAACCTGAGAAATGGCGAGAGAGAGCGCCCCCTATATTCGTAGGGATGGGTGGCGGTGGGTCCTACCCACACAGCATGGAAGGACGGGGCCGACTGCCACACCGTCTGCGGTGCAGCACCTCCCCTTTGTAGCCACTGCGTGTCCGCCGTCTGGAGTGGCGGGCGAGGACCGGGGGCGAGGGAGCTCTGTGGGTGAAGCGGCCGCACGCCACGAGGATGCCCCCCCTACATACCACGTGCAGGACCACCCCACAAGGGAGGGCGGACCACGCGCCTTGACCGCACCAGACACCCTTCCCCGGCTGCCGTTGCAGGAAGCGCCGGGAGGAGAGCAGCAGGCACGCGGGTAAGGGAGCGGAGGGGATGGGGCCAGTGGCGCACAAGTAAAGGAGACGCGCGGCGCCCGCCGCGCGGCGCGTCCGCGCCCCCCGCAGGCCGTCGCGTTGGGAAAGGACAAACCGCACGTTGAGGCGAGGGGCGACGGCGTCCGCCTCCGCCCGCTGCAACAGGCGGCCCCCCCCCCCCCACCCCCGCGTGCCAGTGGGGGGTGAGTCGGGCTCACAATGGGTTGTGAGTCGGGCTCACAATGGGTTGTGAGTCGGGCTCACAATGGGTTGTGAGTCGGGCTCACAATGGGTTGTGAGTCGGGCTCACAATGGGTTGTGAGTCGGGCTCACAATGGGTTGTGAGTCGGGCTCCCAATGGGTTGTGAGTCGGGCTCCCAATGGATTGTGAGAGGAGGGTGCTTATTTCTTCCCTCTGGCTGTATGCGCATCGCTGGCCTCGATGCAATTTGGATGGGCATTCATTGAAAGGAGAGTTCGACTGGGTGCGCCTCCAGGTACAGTCTTTCTCCGTTGTTGGGCACCCTTTGTGGCGACCGTAAGCCCAAGGATTGGAACTTGATTCCGCCCTCTGATTGGTCGGTGACAACGATCGAATGCTGACACATGCGTTGATCGCACCGTAGAGGTCGGTCGACCTCCATTGGTTACTAGACACCGTGCCCAAGAAAGGATGTCACAGCAATGGAGAAAGACTGTAACGGTACCCAGACTCCACACTATCAACATACCTTGCGAGCGTCGCACGTGGTGCAGCCCTCTGCTGGTACAGTATTATATATGTGTATTGCACGGAGCTGTGGGTAGCACTGCCCTCCTTGTGGCTCTGATTGCTTCCGCACCACTCGGCGCACCAACGCCATTCCCAAACGCCTGATGTCCGGGTGACAAAGACATATGGCTGAGCTTCGTTTCAGAAAGGACAATACATAAATTACGGTGCTATTTGTACATTCGGGGCAAATTCTCGCCAGAGAACTTGGTCGAAGGTGGCCGCCACCTCGATCGGCGCCCAAGGCATCCTCGCGCATACACTCGCACGAGCAGCCGTTTGTAGCCACCATCCATCCCGGCCTCCCGCGTTGTCCCCGCAAGTGGGCCTCACCTCCATTCTCTGCGCATTCAGTAGCCATGGCGTCTGGCGGCATCGGGACGCGAGGCACCGCTGGCAGGTGCTACTCGCTGTGGATTGACTACAGCCAGGTACGTGGAGTGCTCCTGCTCTGGCCGTTGCACGATGATGCCCCGCACAGTTTCCCGCTACGCGTTCTCTGTCTCGTTTTGTTTTCTTTTGCTGACCACTCTTGGAGCTCGATTGGCGCTTGCTTGGCTGCCTGCTGCGATTGGATTGAGACAGTGTGTGGACGGCGCGACGGTGCCGACTGCGTGTCTAGCCGCACGCGATGATTATGTTGAGTGTCTGCATCACCACAAGGAGGTAAGCTGGTCTGCTGTTCTGGCTGCTGCATCTTGGTGGTGCGTCGTGAACACGTGTGCTCTTTTTCGGACGCCTGCTTTCGGTCGTTCCATGTTATTGACTCCCTGATCCGCTCTTTCTTGAGGTGTCCTGGTTGTTTTTTTTCCTTCTCCATCGTTGCTTTTGGCTTTGGCTACAGTTCAAGCGCATGAAGGCCGTCGCGGCGGAGATGGCAGCCAAGGGGATCGAGAAAGTGGGCGAGACGCCGCCGTCGTCATCTGAGTCATCAGGTCCACAAGGGGGCGGAGGTCACTGAGCTGATCGGCGCCCTATGGGGCGCCCATGATCAGCCCAGTGACCTCCACCCCCTCGTGTCCCTGGGCCCAGAGGCGAAGGTTTGCTCAAATAGTGATGGTGGGTGGGTAGAAGGCGGACTCTCACAGGGAGGCGCTCCCGCAAGGGGGGGGGGCGCTGCCTGCGGCCCGACACGGCATCTGTGTCAACACTCGCTTCACTCTTGCGTGGGTCACGGGGACAGTGGTGGCGAAGGGAATGGGATGAGGAGGGGGTGTGACGGAGCAGCAGGTGATGATATGTCCAAGGGGGCGAAGTGAGCGAGCGGCTCGACGGGGTCGTCGTGTGCGCCTAGCTGCATCTCCTGCCTATCGCGCGCCGGTGCATGCGAAACGAAGGAGAGGGGGTGGGTGCGTTGTGCAGAACAAAGATGAAGGAGAAGAAAAAAAAAGCAAAACATTCGCATGCCGACAAGACAAGCATGAAACAGGCCCGCTCACGGCAACAGAAACAGGTGGAGGACTACATGATCTCACACGCGAGCCACACCCCTACTGCTGCTGCTGCTGCGCGTTCTTGGCGCGCTGAGCCGCCTCGTACTTGGCGTAATACTCGTCCACGTTGCTCTTGTAGCTCATGTGCCATGAACGCCACACGACCCCGCCCTGTTTGACGGAAGAAGAGGACGGAAGGGGAGGATAAAGGACAAGGAAATCATCAGAGAGTGAGGCCTCACATCGGTGGACAAGCACGTGAGCAACAAAGCATGGCCACGAAGAACACGCGCAAGCCCAACAGAACGGCAAAGCCCCCTCCGAGCGTGCAGCTCACCGGAGAGCCACGCATGGGGGCTCCCTGCCCCCACACCAGGAGCGGAACAGACTGCAACCTACCGCGATGGCCAGGCCCGCGCCAATAAGAATCTCCTTCGTGGCCGACACCTTCTTCGTCAGCGCATTGGCGGCCGCAGCCCCCGACATGATGGCCTGT
This sequence comes from Pyropia yezoensis, assembly GCA_009829735.1. Taxonomy (NCBI): domain Eukaryota; phylum Rhodophyta; class Bangiophyceae; order Bangiales; family Bangiaceae; genus Pyropia; species Pyropia yezoensis. The sequence continues at coordinate 6,957,925 of CM020620.1, forward strand.
GTGGGACGACCAGCACGGGAGAAAAGCAATGTGCCGTCGGGGGGCCGACAAACGGGGTGAGGGCACCAGTAAGTCGACTGGCACAGAATACAAGTAAGGCAGGACACAGAGCGCAGTGGGGCGGGAGCACAAATGGGGCACGTCCCCCCAAAGAAAAAATGCTGCCGAGCGGCGTGTTGCCAAGACGCCCGCGCACCGCACGTGGCCCGGGCCGCGAGGCGAAACGCCCACAAGGAAAAACAAGAGCAGGACAATAGCAGGAGACCGAGCACATGCGCGACCACACGTACGTATGCAGGGGTAACGCGTTCACGAGGGAGGCAGAGGTGGCGTAGGGGGGAGAACGCGGGGACAATGGGGAGAGGGTCGGGCGTGCGGTCGCGCGGGGCTGCTGCTGGCCAACGGGGAGCGCGTGGTGGTCGAACGCGTCTGAGACGATGACCACTCCACACAAAAGTGGCGACGATCGCTCGCGTTCGTGGATGGATGCTTTTCATGCAACAATTACATGGTTCATTTGGCAGGCTGCAGCCAGCTGACACAAGTCGACACCGACAAGTAGATATAAAAAACGCCTACCCACGAGGCCGCCCCTGCCAGCCAGATGTGCCCCTCACAAATGGGGGGTCCTCGCCGAGAGCTTCCCGTACAGTACTGTAGCGCCGTCGCAGCCTCACGGCTGTGGTTGCCCATAACCCCCACGCACGCCCCGGTGCTGACGTCTTGGGCAGTTAAGACTCGGCAGGGGGGGGTGATGGCCCTACCACGGGCCCCACTACCACCCCAGCCAGTCACGGTTGGGTCCGTCCCGCACCCGCTGCGTCGGCCGCCGCGCGCCCGCCGCGCCGCCCACCCCAGGTTGGGGAGCGGCAGGGAACAAAGGGGGGGGGGGAGGGCAGGCCGTGTGGGGGCGGGTTCGCCCTCCACCGTCTCGAGGGACGGGCGGGCGCCCCACCGCCCGTCGCCCCCGCTCATCTGCTCCCGTGGCCTGCGCCCCCGCCAGCCGTCACGGCCGTGGAGGGACGCAGCGGCGGCGGCGCGGGCGCGTCGGTCCCGCCGTGGCTCCCCCGCAAGACGGCCGGCAGACCCCCCAGACTGCGTGCAGGGGCGGTCGGGGTGGAGGGCCGAGCGCCCACGGGACAAGGCCGGTCTGGTAGTGTCTGCACAGCCGCCGCCACTGACGCCGCCACCGCCGCCGCTACTGACCGCCGCCGCCGCCATCGCCGCCGCCGCCGTCGCCTTGATGCCCGCCGCCGCCGCACCACCCCCCCTGCCACCCAATCGTGTCCCCACCCACGCCGCCCCTATATGGAAAAAGAAAAAAAACACAACAAACGATCCCAGCACCCCAACCCGCCTCCCCCCCAAGCCGGCGGCGCTGCCCCTCCGCCGCCTCCCCCCCCCCGCGGCGGCCGTTTCCCTCAGCCGCCCCCGTGTCGGCGCGTGTTGGTCACGTCACTGAGCACCCGCCGTGGGGGAGGGTGCCCGGCCAGCGGCGCCTTGCCCCCCGCGGGCGCCGCCGCTCCCGCCGCCGCCGGGCTGGCGTCGCGGCGGCCGCCCCCAGATTGGCGGCCACCGCCGCCTCCGCCGCCGCCGCCGCCGCTACCGTTCCTGTCATGGTCATCATGGTCACCGCCACCCCTGCCGCCGCCCCTGCCGACGCCGCCGCCGCCGCCGACGCCGCTGCTGCCATCGCCGCCGCCACCGTCACGGGGGCCACCAGCACGCGGGGCAACGCCGCGGCCACCGCCCGCACGCCCCCCGCCAGTACCGCCGCCACCACCGCCACCGCAGCTGCTGCCCACCCCCCCCACCAGCGTTCGCAGCAGCAGCGGCGCCACCCGGCGGCGACGTTCGCTACCACCGCCGTCGCCGCCGCCGCCGCCGCCGCCGCCACCCCCTATCGCGCCCCCGCCACTGCCATCTGCGTCGTCGCCGGGCTCCCCGCCGCCGTTGCCGCCACCGTCGTCGTCGTCTTCGTCGTCTGCGTCGTTGCCGCCGCCGCCACCGCGTGGCCGCCGCTGCCGCCGCTGCCGCCGCCGCCGCCGCCGCCGCCGCGGGGGCGACACCCCCACCAGTGGCGGCCGCCGTGGGGGTGCCACCACCCCCTGCCCGCCACCCCCCCCCCCCGCCCCCCCGCCGCCGTCGCTTTGATGCGCCGTCGACGGCGGCGGCGGCGGTGGTGGCGGCAGCGGTGGCGGCCCGCGGTGGCGGGGAAGGGCCCGGGCGGGAACGCCCGTGTGGAGGTACGCATTGTCCAGCAGCACCTGCAGGGTGCGGAGGGTGTCGCCGGGGGCGCCGACGCCCCACTCGCGGCCGCCTGATGGGGGCAAGGAGGGGAGGCCGCCGCCGCCGCCGCCGCCGCCGCCTGCGACTGGGTCCGACGGCAGGGGGGGCACCGGCCGTGGAGGTGCCGCTGCTGCGGGGATCCCCCACCGGGGTTGCCTCGTCACTCCCCCCCCCCCTTCCCCCCCCGCAACCGCATCGTCACCCACCGTGGCAGCCGCCGTATCCGCCGCCGCCGCGTCAGCGGCGGCGGCGGCGGCGGCGGCGGCAGCAGCAGCAGCGACGGCGGCGCGTCCCCGGAGCAGCTGCGGGAGGACTTCTGCCTCGACCCACCCCCACACCCCCGCGGGCGCCGCGTCGGCGGTGCCCGCCCAGACGCCCATCAGCTCCCCAATTTTGGATACCGCCCCGACGCGCGGCGCGGCGCCGCTGCTCGGCAGCAGGCACGGCGGCAGCCGCGAGGGGGGGGCGGGGGGGGCGGGTGCCCCCGGGGGGACCCCTCCCCGGTGGCGGGGTAGGGCGACGCGGGGGGGAAGGGGGACAGCTGTGCGGCGGGGGAGGCGGCCGCGTCGTTGTCGGTGGGGTGCCGCCACCCCCCCCACCCCCCGCCCCCATCGTCATCCCCACTGTCACCGCCGCCGCCGCCGTCGACACCGTCCCCACAGGCAGACGGGGCCATGGACGGGGACCAGGGGAGCCACGAGCCACCCGACGACGGGCTCCACCCCCGCCGGGGGAGGGCGGACCGAAACGGGCGGGCGGCGGCGGTGAGCGCCCGCCGTAGGGGGGCGGCCGTCGGGGGGGGGGGCTCCCCCCCGCCCGGTGGGGGGGCGCCCGCGGTGCCTGCCGCCGTCGCCGCCGCCGCCGCTGCTGCTGCTGCCGCCGCCGCCGCCGCCGCGGCGGCCGTGCGCGGGTGGCGGAGCCGCGCCCACGTGCCGCCCCGGCCCCGGCGGCGCGGGGCACCGCCGGGCGGCGCCGCCCCGACGGGCGCTGACGCAGACCGGAGCAGCCGGCCGGTGGGCACCCGCCCGTCGGCGGCTGCGTTGGGGGGCGGGGGGGGTGTCCCCCCCTCCCCCCCCAGGGGGCCCCCCCCCCGACTCCCCCCCCGACCCCCCCCCCACCCCCCCCCCCCCCCACCCCACCTCTTCCGCGTCCAGCCGGTCGTCCACCGGCGGGAGGACGCCCTCCGCCTCGAGGTCCCGCGTAAACGCGCCGTCCGCGTCGCCCACAAACAGCACCACCCCCCGGACGGCAACGGTAAAGAGCCCCGCGGCGGCGGCGTCGGCGTCGGCGGCCTTTTGGGTCCCCCGCCGGAGGAAGAGGAGGGAGGTGGCCGCCGCCCGGAGGCGGTCGCCCAGGTCGGGCAGGTGCTGCCACGACGCCGCGTACGGCAGGTTCCCCCGGTAGTCGATGAGGATGACCGCCGACCGCTCCATCCGCATCGCCCGGTAGACGTCCAGCGCCGACATGGCGGGGCCAGCACCCGCGGGTGGACGGGGGGGGGGGGAAAGGCGAGAGCGGGGGGGGGGGGAGGGGGGCGGGGGGCGGGGGGCGGGAGGAGTTGCAAGAGCGGCAAGGGGGGGGGGGGGGGGGGGCGGGAGAAGAAGAAGAAGAAGAGGGGAGGTGGTAGAGGGAGGACAAACGGACGGTGGGGGGCCGGGGGTGCGGCCAGGCGGGCCAGCCGCGTGGACGGGTCGATGGGTGGGCGACGGGCAGGGCGCCGGGCGGCTGGCAGCCGCCGCCCCCCGGGGTGTGTGAAAAGACCCGCACACCCCCGTGCAACAGCAGTGGGGAGTGGAGCGGGGGCGCGCCGCTGGCGCCCGCGTCCAGAGGTGGGGGGGGGGGGGGGGAGGGCGGCGGTCGGTGGCCCCCACTACAACCTCCGCGCCGCGGCGGCCGGCCGGCCGGTGGTGGTGCCGCGGCGCCGCAGCCGGGGGGTTGGTTTGCGGCGCGGCGGCCACCCGCCCACCGCACGCCCGGTCGCCGCCGCGCGCGTCGCCGCCAGCCGGGGGCGGTGGGGGGGGGGGGGGGGGGGGGGGAGGGCGGGCGGGCGGGCGGGCGGCGGCGGCGGCCTCGCGGCCACCGCAGCGGCGCGTCCTTGCGTGCCACTCGCGGCCGGCCGGCCGCAGCGGCAGAGACGAGAGACCAGCCGCCGGGCGGCGGCGGCTGTAGCAAGGGGGTGGATGCGGTGACCGTCTTCCCCCCCCCCCCCCCCCCCCCACCACACCCCACCCCCCCCCCCCCCCCCCACGCCCCCACTGCCCCAGTCCCCCTCTTCCTCCTGCCCCCCCCCGCCCCATAGGTAGGGAGGGGTAACAGTTGGTACACCCCCCGCCGTTCCAGCGCGGGTATTTACGTGCGGCGACCGCGTCGTTGGCGGCTGGCGGGAAGCACCGCCGCGGCCCCGCTGCCGCGGCCGCTGCCAGGCTGCCGCGGTGGGGGGAGCGGCAGGCCGGGGGGGGTGGGGGTGGGGGGGGAATGGGGGAGGAACCAGTGCGCGGCGGGACGCCAACGCCAACCCTGCCCCCCCCCCCCCCCCCTTCCCCCCCACCACCCACACCCCCCCCCCCCCCCCCCCCTGCCGCTGGGCGTCTTGCGTCCGTGTCCCCGTGCGCGAAAAAGGAGTGACCGTCAGGTAATGGGACACTGGCGGCGGGCGCACCCCCCCCCCCCCAGCCCTCCCCCTCCCCCTCGCCACCTACCGGCACACAAGATACGGCACGTTCCGACGGCTGCCGGCCGCAGCGGCAGCGGCGGCCGTCACCGACGACGGTGGGGGGGGGGCGCGCGGCCGCCGCCTCTGCTCCGCGTTTCCCCACCCCCCCCCCCCCCCCTCGGCCACAAATACCCCACCCTCGCGGGTGCGGTCCCAGGCCGCCCGCACCGTGACCGCCGACCCCGCAGCGGTCGCGATCGGGCGGTCCGGTGCATGGGGGGGGGCATGGAGGGCAGCTTTGGGCGATGGGCCGGTTGTGAGAGAAGGGGGGGGGGGGGGGGCGGGTGCGGGGGGGGGGGGATGCGGCGAAGGGCCAAAACGCTCGACGCCACGGGGCCGCGGCGGGGGTGCAAACCCGCCGCGCACCGCGCCCCCCCCCCCCCCCCCCCCCCCCCCCTCCACAGTGCCGACCGAGGAGTCAGAGTCTCGGTCGGCCGCGGGAGCGGGACGTCACGGTCCTGACGGTCAAGAACGAGGGGGGGTGAAGGGAGGGAGCGCGGGGGGGGGGGGGGGGGGGGGGGGTGGGGGGGGGAGAAGGGGCAGGGGGCACACGACCCGCGGATCCAGTGGTGCGGCCAATGGGGCCGCCGCTTCCGTCATTCGAAGTTTAAAACTGGGAAGGGGGGGGGGTTGGGGGGGGGGTGTGCGTCACGCAGCCACCGTTTCCTGACGCGTGACACGCGTCATCACACTCACGACAGGAAGGTTTGTATTTAAAAACAGCGCTGTTCAAAGATTGGCACCAGCTTAATCAGTCCAGTGGGTGCAGAGTATTTCATTTCAAGGACGCGCACTTTCAATTAGATTGAATACGAATTACATAACTTTCAAAGTCTTGTAAGCACTTGGTCGGTGTCTTATCGCGTCCCGACCCGCCCCCCTCTCCGGCGCCTGCATCGCCGCGGCACCCACCCCTCCCGCCCACGCGCACCTCGGCATGGAGCCTAGCTAGGCTATCCGATTCCCCGCCTGCGTTGTGGGGACGAACGGAGGGCTCGGCTGCCGCCGTGGCCGCCATGCCCCAGATCATCTTCCCCCCCCCCCCCCCCCCCTTGGCCTTCCAGTAAAGACTGGGGGGGGGGAGGTGGAGAGCGTTGCCCGTGCCCTTTCTTGACGCGGAGAGACCTCGTCGCCCCCCAATTTATTGCCGTTCCCCCCCCCCCTCGCGCTCCCATTCAACGGTTTGGGGGCCGGCCAGCCCGCCAGTGCCTGCTCTGACGGATTGGCCTCTGCGGTCAGGCGTTGGCCGTTGGTCGACGTTGGCTGCGGCGGGCACCGCCGCTGGTTGGCTGACATCATGCTGCCGGCCGCGCGTGGCCACCGTTCGCGTCGGCCGCCGCTGCCGCTGGCTGGGGCAGCGCCGCAGCTCTTCCGGGTGGGGCTTTACCTACCGCCCCCGTCTGCGCCGCGGTGGGGTCGTCCTGCCACCGTCGCTCGTGCATCCTTGTCGTCTGGTTTTGTTCCCCAACCGTCGGGCGGTCCTCAGCGGCGTGCCCCCGCCCTCCCCCCTCCCCCCCCCCCCCCCCCCCCCGTAGTCCCCGTGCGGTGTACGGTCGTCCCCCCCACACCCACTCCCCCCCCCCTTCCCTACTGCCCCCTCCTGCGACGATGAAGGTTGCAACGTGGCGACCTCGAAGCCGCGGCGCCGCAGACCCCCACTGGCCACGCTCCCGGCTAGCACTGCTGCCGGCCGTGGTAGTGGCGGTCCTCCTGAGTGCGGCGGTGCTGCTCTCCCCGGCGGCGCTGCGCGTCCGCTCGGGCGCGCTGCTGGCCATCGACCCGGGGGTGCCGTCTGGCAACGGCGGCATTCGCGGCTCCTCCAAAGGGGCCCGCCCCGGCGCTGGAGTGTCTTCTGGGGAGGCAGCGCCGCCCGCGGCGCACGCACTGGCTGGCGACGGCGGCGGCGTCGGCGGGCCGTCGCTGGCGGGCCTGCCCCTGCGGGCCGACTGGAAGGCGGAGGGGCGGCCCGCCTGGTGCGACGCGCTGCTCGCGGCGCCCCGCCCGTGGGCTGCCTCGCCCGGCACGCCCCAGCACCTCAAGACGTGTCCGTCGCGTAAACCCGGCGGCGAGTGCAAGGACGGGGCGCCCATCCAGTTTTTCTCCCAACACCACCAGGACGCGTACCTGTACCTGCACCACTTTGCGGCGCTCCGCCGGCGGGGCGTCTACTGGGACGTGGCTGCGAATGAGCCGATCCAGATCAGCAACACCTTCTTCTATGACCGCTGCCTCGGCTGGCACGGCGTGTGCGTGGAGGCCAACCCACGGTACCTTGGCCCGCTCGTCATGGAGCGCGGGTGTGTGGTGCTGCCAACGTGCGTCAGTGCGACAAGGGAAAAGGTGGCGTTTCGGCTGTCGGGCGCCGTTGGCGGTGTTGCGTCGACGGTCAAGACGGCGGCCAAGGTGGAAGACGTGACGGTCACCATGACATGCGTGACGGGGGAGGATGTTGCGGCGCGCACGGGCGTGCGGGAAGTCGACCTTCTCAGTTTGGATGTGGAAGGACACGAGCTGTTTGTGTTGCAGGGGCTGGGCCTCGGCGACGGCCTCCGCGTCAACGTCATTGTGGCCGAAGTGCAGCCGCACACGGCGGCCGGCAAGTTCTTGCTGTCCAAGGGATATACAGTTCACGAAGTGGTCAGGAAGGACCCGCGGCTCCAGTTCCAGCTGGACATGAGGTACGACTACATCTACATTGCCGCAGGGGTTGTGTGGGGGTCGCCCCAGTGATCCTCGGAGCGGGGCGGGGGGTGGGAGGCGCCGAAAAGGGGGAGCTGTGCCTCTGCCGACGCACGGCTTGTAGGGCTGAGGGGGGGGCGTGGGAAGGAAGCTCATTTGGGAGCAGTTATGGCTGCCGCACCGCACACCTACCAGTCATGTAATGCAGGGCGTCTGGCTTGGCGGTACCACCCCCGCCACCCACGCGTCTCCTGGACTTCCACAGGCGGGCTGCGCAATCTGGGGTTGGACTGTCTCTGTGGTCTGTGTGCGTAAGGGCCTTCGTGCGACGAGCTCGGACTGCCCGGCGCTGCTGCCGTTGCCGACGGTGGCCGCCCCTCTCGCGGCGCTGCCCCCCAGCCTGTCCGCTCGCACAGCCGCCCTGCCGCCGGCCCGAACTCCCGCTCATCTTTCCCATCTGGCCGCCCTCCCGACGAGGAGGCCGTCACACCTCCGTGGGCGGCTGGTCTACATCTCTTTGGGCCCGTGATGATCGACGTGCTGCACAGAAACTGTACAGTATGTACTGTACAGTGTAGAGTACACTGTACGGGCTTCTGCGAGGCGGTCTCCCCTCAGCAACGATGGCCGCGCCCCCGCTGGTCGTCCCCCCCCCTGTCCCCCTCCCCTCCCCTCCGCCCGCCCAATATTCACCGCCACCGCCACGGCCACCTCCACCACTACCGCCACCTTGACGTGCCCCCCCCTCCCTCCCTGCGCAGTGGGTCTAAAACCGAGTACCTACATTTCCGTGCAAGACGGCCCTCAGGGGGTCGTGAGGGCCTGCTTACAGAAGCCGACCCTCCCACAGAGGCCGTAAAGGCCATCTTGCACGGAAATGTAGGTACTCGGTCTTAGACCCACTGCGCTGGGTTGGATGGCTACCAAGCGTCGGTCACGCGTGCGACACAGCCACGAGCGCCCCCCCCCCAAGCACGCCACTGTGCACCACCGCTCCCTTCCCCGACGCGGCCGGCTGTATGTACAACCCAGCCGTCGGGCACCGACTGTAAGCGAGCCTGCGGCTGCTATTGTGTAGCCGGCGTGCGCCCCACCGCGCCGTTGACGTGGCGTCTCCTCCCCATCAGTCTCTCTCGCGATCCCTACCCCACGCATGCCAGGCTGTCTGCGGGCAGACGGCCATCGCGACTGAGCCCCCCCTCCGCCCCGCCTACTCCACGCCCCCCCCCCCCTCAACCGCTCCGAGTGGCCAGAACCAAAAAAGAACCCACCCACCACCCCCCGCCTTCCTCCCCCACGCAGACAGGCGATGGGGGACGGCGAGGCGGAAGAGGCGTTCGACACGTGGGTGCGGCGGTAACTCGCTGCCTGACGCCGTCGCCAACCGGGTAACTGCCCCCAACCGGTGGGTGGGCCGCCCCCCACCGCCCTGCCCCTTTCCTGCCCGCCGGCCAGACGGACGCCGCCCCGCCCCCGCTCTCCACTACCGCCTCCCCCTCCCCCCTTTCTTTCGCCGATCGCGCGCCGCACGCACCGCACGCGCCGGCCGTACGGACCACGGCAGAGGTGGCGGTGAGGAGGGGGGGGGAAGGGGGGGACCGGCTCATCGTCGACGGCGGCAGGAACGCGGGGGGGGGGTTCAGCGGGCGGGAGGGGAGGGGGGGGCGGGGGGGGGAGGCAAACGCAACGACCCGACGACGACAAACGACGGCCGCAGTTAGCGCGCACGCGCGGGGGGGGGCGGTCGGGTGGACGGGCGGTTGGGACCGGGGCGGCCATGGACGGCCAGCGGCGGCGGCTGTCGCGGCCTGGCTCCGCCGCAGCCGTGGGGGCGGCGGATGCGGGCGGGCTCGTGCCGTCACGGTGTACGTTGGGTGAACTGGGGGAAGGGGGCTGGGGGGGCGGGTAGGAGGGGAGTGGGGGGGGCGGCCGCCGCGACAGTAGCGGCAGAAAAGCGGCGGCGGTAGCGGCAGCGATGGTGGCGGCGACGGCGGTGGCGGCGGTGGCGGTGGCAGTGGTAGTGGCGGTGGCGGTGGTAGCGGGTGACGACTCGTCAAGTCCCCCCTCACGCGGTTGTGGGCTGTGCCCCTACAGACCGTGCTGACATGAGCACGCGCCGCCCGCCCGCTGCTGTTGTGGCGCTGCCATGGTCAACGTCTCACCCCCCGCTGCCCCACGTCCCTGCACTCCCCCCCCCGCTGTCCCCCCCCGGCCTGCCGCCCCCGTCCCCTCTCGGCCCATCCCCTTTTGCCTCGCCCCGTCTCTGCCCCCGCGGGTGGGATTTTCTCTGCCCCGCCTCCCCCCCCCTCCCCCCCCTCACAGTTCTAGGCCTGTCCAGCCAAGACCTGCGCGTCTACTATGGGCTGGCGCTGCTGCTGCTGGCGTTCGCGTTCACCGGCTGGCTCAGCACCGCCACCAACCAATCGTGCGTGGAACGCCATGCTGCCGCCGAGCTCGTGGCCGCCGCGGCGGTGGCAAACGGGAGCGCCACCGCCGCGGCGACCGCGGCGGTCGCCGCGGCCGTCGCAGCGGCAGACCCGTCGGCGGCCGTCGCGGCGGCGGTTGCGGCGATGGTGCCAGCCGACGGAGGGTCGGCGGCAGCGGCGGCGGCGGCGGCGGCGGCTGCCGCCATGGCCGCAGCGACAGAGGGCCACCCGCTGCCGCCATGCGCGTTGATGGGGCGGGCTCAGAGCTTCCTGATTGTGTTTATGGGCCACAGCGGCAGCACGGCGCTGCTGTCCGAGATGACCCAGCACTCGGACATCATGGGCAGCCCGACGGGCCCCGAGCCGATCGACCACTACGAGTACGAGACCAACACGAGCCTGGCGTTGGCGTGGACCCGCCAGTTTCTCGCCGAAGGCATTGCGGCGGGCAAGGTGCCTGGCTTTAAGCTCCGCCCGACGCACATCCTCGCCGACCCCGACGGATTCCGGGCGCTGGTGCGGGAGTTTGGGGTGCGGGTCATCTGGAATAGCCGGGCGAATCTGCTCAAGCAGGCGGTCGGCGAGTACCGGGGGCGGTACCTCAAGGACCTGACCGTCGTCGAGGGCCTCCGCGACGGCGAGACGCTCGCGCAGCGCTGCGCGGCGGGCGGCTGCCCGGCGGTCAACGTCAGCAATATGCCCTACTTCCACGGCCTCCTCCGCGACCTATACAACAATGATCGGCTGGTGGAGGAGGCGGTGGCGGCCGCGGCGCCCGACGGGTGTGTGCTGCCCCTCCCATACGAGGACTACCTGTATGGCCGGCAAGCCGCTATGGGCCGCGTCTACCGCTTCCTTGGCGTCCCCATTGAGGACCACCCGCCCAACCGCCGCAAGGCCACCCACGACAGCCTTTGCGCCGCGGTGGCCAACTATGACGACCTATGCGCCGCGTTGTACATGTGCCAGGACTTGCGTTGGATGTTTGACGACTGGCGGACGGGGTGCAAGTGTGGCAAGCTGGCGGCGAGCACCTGGGAGGAGGGCGAGGCGTTCTGTGATATGGAGCAGCCCGTGCCGGGCGCGGACCTGTAGGCCTGCGAGTAGTAGGGGGGGCAGCGAAGGCGGCGGTGGCGGCGGACGGGGGAGAGAGGGGTGACGGGCGGCGGGCCCGCCGGCCGGGCACTGCCGGTCAGTGCCCAGTCTGGTGTGTTACGTGGGGGCCATTACTGTTTTTTTTGCTCATTGCGCAAGGTCAAGTTGCTCGTAGAACGACTGGTCTCTTCTCTGGCATGGCGCCAGGAGTGGGCGCGTCACTCGGCGCGACAGCAGCGTTTGCATCCACGGATTCATATAAACTTTCGCAGCGGCTGCACGGTCCGTCAGTGTCGGTGCGGGAGACCCCCTCGTGGGCGCAAAACCCGCAGACTACTCAAGGCCACAAACCACGGGTCCCCTCCTGCTTCATCTGCTCATTACCCAAGATCCCCAGGCGCCAGTGGCTCCCGTGCGGCGCACGCCAGTCAAAACAGGCGCAGAGCTGCCTGACACCGACCCACGCCAGAAGCCATTGTCGAGAGCAACAAGGACAAGTCAAGCGGACGAGGATCAACAACAGCGGCGTGACGCGAGGGTTCGTACTTCCAAAAGCGTGGCAGGGTGCGATAGACACACGTATTTTTTGATTTGATTTTTTTTTCTCCCACTGCCTCGCCGAGACAGACCACAGCCAGAAAAAAGAGAAGCAGACCCATTAAGAAAGCCAGGCGTACAGCACTGGACGAGAATGTACACGGCAGGTTTAAAAATGGTTGAGCGGGAGCGCCGAGCACCCAGCGCGCGGCACCACACCAGTTCCGCCAACCCTCTGCCACCCCCCAGACAAGCCCCGACTACAGCAGCCTCCCCCCCCCTCTCCCCAAAGTGACCGGCACCCGCCGCCGGCGCTATGGAGATTGCGTCAGACCGTTGGCCGAGTCCACCGCCGCAATCCACCGGCTAGCCGCAGCGTTGGCATCAAAGCGGAGGGTCCCGCCAAAGTCAGAGGTCAGCGATTCGCGCGGGATGTGGTCGTACAGCACCGAGTAGGAGGCACCAAAGGTCTTGAAGCGCCGCTTCACCTTGGCCTTCATAAATGGCCGCACAATTGCCCACACTGTCCGCAGCACCAGAGGCTCGTTGACGGCGTACATGGCGTTGGCCCGCAGCGGGTAACAGTCCTGGCACAGATGAAGGAAAAGACGGTACTCAGATGCCTTCATGTAGCGCACGTAGCGGAGGGCGTAGCCTTCGAGGTTCTGCACAATCACCGCGCCATAGATCTGCGCCTCTACATCCGCAATCATCACCTCGAGGAGGAAGAGGACGGCCTTGAGGATGGCCGTCACGTTGGTGGCGCCCACGTCGTCCACCAGCGCCAGCAGGTGGCGGGTGACCACCGAAAGGATGACCCGGCCGTCCGGGTCCCGGGTGGGGAGGATAGAAAAGGAGCCCGACGTGAGTAACCTGCGCACCAGGTCGCGCTGGGTGGAGCGCAGCCACCCGTATTCATCGTGGAAGCGGGAGTAGTTGGTGTACTCGTCAAACGCGCGGGCCGTGTCAAACTTCTTGCACCGGAGGAATGCGAGCAGGAACGAGTCCTCCCGCCGCGAGTAGGTGCACGGTGCGGCCGCGGCCGCGCCGAGCGCAGCCGACGCAGCCGGCGAAGCGCTGGTCGGGGGGTGGCCAGCGCCGGCGCCCCCGTCGCCCTTCCGCTCGTGCTTTCGGATGAGCGCGTGCATCGCCGCCACCCCCGCGTGGCGGCGGTCGTATGTTTCACCCAGCTTACGCCACGCGTCTGCGCGCAGGTGCGCAGGGGGCGCCAGCTCGTCCGTGTCGTCCCGTGGGTCCTCCACGTACGCCGTCCCCAGCGCGGGGGCCACCCCCCCCGCCGCCGACGCCGTCACCCCACCGCCGCCTCCGCCGCCTCCACCTCCACAGACTCCACCCCCACCCCCACCCCCACCTCCACCACCGTCCAACAGGTCGGCGCTGACTATGGGGCTTCCACCGCCCCCGCCGCCCCCCGGTGACGACGGCGCCGCCGCTGCCGTCCCCGACGCGTCGGCCGACGAGATGCCCAGGCTGAGGAACCGCGGCAGCAGGCCCGACGTGGCTGATGGCGTGTGGCCCGTTGGGGACGCGGGGGGGGACGGCGACAGCCGCCCGCCCACGCGGGAGCTCCCAGATCGTACCCTCGCGAACTGACGAGCAAAGAGGCCGGCGACGCCATCCGAGGTCATTCTCAAAAAGGGGCGACCACCACCGCCAAAAAAGAAAGAACCACCAGCGCGCGGGGGGTGGGGGGCAAGGCGACAAGCAGCAGCAGCAGCAGCACACCCGCCGAGCCCACAAGAAAAGAATAAAAATGCCTTGGGATCCTACCAGCAAAGCAGCAGCAGCGGCCACAGCAGCGTCCACAGCAGCAACGACCGCAGGCACCAGGGAACGCGGCGACCCACACGACAGAGGGTAACTCGGCCGTCGACGTTGCGGGGGGCGTGCGGGTAGGGGTTGAGGGAGATAGCGAGGCGAGCGGGTCGGGGGTGTGTCGGCGGGGCGCGAGCCGATGGCAGACCGACGACGGAGGGGCCGATGAGCCGAGGTGGAGGTCCAGGGGTGGGGGGCGGCGGTCGTGGATCCCCGCGTCCTGGAGTGCGCGCGGGGGCAAGCCCGTGTACGGCTCTGCCCTCTTCCCACCCCCGCCCGACCCCTAACCCCTCACGCACGGAAACCGCGGCACGCTGAGCGCCCCTGCCCTGCCCTCCCCCCCCCCCCCCTGCGCGGGAGCCACCAACCCCCCCCCCCCCCGGATTGGTGCACCTACCCCGCTGCCACCACCACCACCGCCCGCCTCCCCCCCCACCCCAACTCAGCACCAGGTACAGCAGGGGATGGCACCGCTGCCGCACTCCGCCCTTCCCCCCACGACAGAGACGCTCGGTCGAAGCGCCCGTTGTTGCAAGCGGCGAAAGACCCCTCGGCCAAAGGGGAGGGGGAGGCGGGGGGGGGGGAAGAGGCGAGCGGCGGCCAAAGACACGCCCAGCCAGCTGCAGCCACGCAGCCACAGAGCGCCCCCCCCCCCCCCCCCCGGGGAGTAGCGACGAAAGAAGAGGGCGCGCGGCGGCGGGAGCTGCTGGCAGCAGTGCCGAAGGCGGACAAGGTCAATGGAATGCACAGGGGCGTGATGGGGAGGGGGGGGGGCTGGGAAAGACGGACAGGGTGGTAGGTACTGCGGTCCACCGGGACGGCGGGACAGGCAGCCAGGACCCTCCTGGTCGTGGCGGTGGGGGGGCCGTCTGCAGGGGCAGCGGGGCACACGCCCCGCGCGGTGGCGTGGCTGGTGGTGTCGGTGGCACACTGTGGCAGGGGGGGCAAGGTCTGGAGGGGCGTGTGCAGCCAGCGAGGTCCCCGCGCCGCCCACACGCGCAGCGCGCGCTCTGGGCAAGCTGTGGCGGCGTGGCGGCCGCCCCCCCCCACCCCCCCAAAGAGTGTTAAGAGGAGGCCAGCGTGTGACACCGTGGGCGAACCGCCCCTCTCGCCGACCCTCCTCTGCCGCCCGTTCTACAGCGGTGCCGGCCTTCCGCAGTGGGTAGTCACCCGCCGGGGAAGCTTGGGCGGCGCAGCGGGTGGGGGTGGGGGGGGGGGCACCCCACGCTGTTCCGTCGGCGAGGGCCAGCTGGCTGCCATGGGCCCAGCGGCGCTGCGGGGGCACGTGGGGCTGGCGTGCCATAAAGCCTTACTGTACTTTATAGCAGGGGTGGGCCCCGTTCAGGCCCGGCCGCGTCGGGCTGGCACACGCGCGCGTGATTGGACCGCGTCAAGGGTGTGGCCTGAAAGGCGGCGTCAAGACGCCCCCCGCCGCCCAGCGGCCGCCCAGCGCCACACCTTCCCTGCGTGTGTGGCCCGGCAACGGCCCTGGGGCCAGGCCCGGAATCGGATACTCCCGGGCCGGTCGCCGACGTCGCCCCAACTTCTGAGTGTCCGCCACGCTCGGTGGCCACGGTGGCACAGGCCCTAATCAGGGTCTTGGCTTGTCGGGACTGAAAGTGCGTTCGCGAAAACGTCCTACATAGTCCGTTACTTCCATTTTCTCAGACTCACATATTGAGCAAAATATGTATGCATGGCCGGTTTCTGAAGAATGATCAGTTCCGTAGGGGGTTCAAAGCCGGGCTCTTAAAGCGTAATTTGGTCAAGAGTAATACGCGCGTACTTGTCAAGCGCATCTGGCTACGCGGTACGCGATTGCTCCGGAGGCACCCAAACACTCACTGGGCCAGGCGGTGGGGGGCCAAGAGTATCGGGTACGCACATGCACAGCTTCCGAAGCGTAGTGTAGTTAATTATTACAACAGCGTGCTCATCAAGTTTAAGTGGGACAGCGGGAGGGGGTACACGCGGTGGGGTAGGCCACGGCACGGGGGGTCGGGCCGGTGCCGCGGGCAGCGTCGACGATGGCGGGCACAGCGACGACGACGGTGACGACGACGACGACGATGGCGACGACGGCTGCGGCAGCAGCAGCGACGGCGGCGGCGGCGGCGGCGGCGGCTGCGGCGGTGGCCACGTCGGCGGCGGCGGCGACGTCGGCGGCGGTGGCCACGTCGGCGGCAGCGGCGACGACGACGAATTCGGGGGGGGAGGGGGGGGACGGCGGTGGCGGCGGCGGCGACGGCGATTGCGGCGGCGGCAGTGGCGGCGGCGACGACGAGTTTTGGGGGGGGGGGAGGGGGGATGGCGGTGGCGACGTCAGCGGCGGCGGCGGAATGAACGGCAGCAGCGACGACGGCGTGTTGGGGGGGGGGGGGGGGGGGGCTCGGCGACGTCAGCGGCGGCGGCGGCATCGACGGCAGCAGCGACGAAGGCGTGTTGGGGGGGGATAAGGGGGGGCGGCGGCGGCGATGACGGCGGCGGCAGGGACGGCGACGTCGCTGGTGGCGTCAGCTGCTGTGGCGGCCGCCCCGGCGGTCGAGGCGGAGGTGGTGGCCACCCTGCCTGTGCCGGTGCCCGCGGTGGCGGCGACCCCGCGCGCCGCGGTGCCCATGTTGGCAGCCGCCGTGGCCGACGTAAAGGAGGCCGCAACAACTGCGAAAGGGCCTGACGCACTGCGCAGTGGTGTCAAAGCCCAACACGTCGGGGGACCGAATTTTGGCCCACACAGCGCGTGCGAACCCGTGCGGACCTCGGAAAACCCGGCTCAGAGGGCGCGTAAAGGGCGTTTTTTTTTTCACTGGACCGCACAGCCCGTGCAAGCACACTTTGCCCGGTCTCCGTAGCTCCCTCTCTTCGTCGTTGGTGAGGACATTGACGCCTTAGACAATGAAGGTGAAAGAACACTCCGGAGCCAGTGCAATGTGCGCTTGCACGAGCTGTGCGCTCCAGTGCAAAAAAAAAGCCCTTTACGCACCCTCTGAGCCGGGTTTTTCGAGGTCTGCACGGGTTCGCACGCGCTGTGCGGGCCAAAATTCGGTCCCCCGAGGTCTTGGGGTTTGACACCACTGCGCTAGGCCCGCTTCTTCCTCGGCATCTTGTCGGTCGAGGGAGTTGGACACGACGGCCGCCTCACTTCTTCGAGTATTCTAAGTATGCGCCAGTGAAACTCTTTTCCGTCTGCTAAGCAGATAGGCCATCGTCTGCACACAGCCCCACCTTGGCCCAACAGCCCTGTGACAGGGCCCACGCCTAGTTAAGGTGTGCAGCCTGGGTTTCTTTACACTAGCCTTTTCAAAGAAACGTGCAGCCCTGTGAGTGGCTGAGAAGAAAATTGGGGTTTTTTCATGACCCCAATTTTCACCCCACGCCACAGAGGCCGTGAGGGACGGTCGGGCGCAGCCCCGGTGACGCGGCCACCCGGATCTTGCGCATCAGTGTGTCCCCGCGAGTAAATCTACCCAACCCCTTGCACGACATTTCCACCCCTCCCCCCCCTCCCGTCGCCTTGACGCCTCCCCCTTCAACCCCCCCCAGCCGGAGTCTGAAGGTGACAGCCCTTCCCCCATCAATAACTCCATTCCTGTCGCTGTTACCCCGGGCATTCTCAGACATCTCTGAGATGCCCCGGGGAAGCGTCTACAGGTGTACTATGAGGGTCGAAAAGCCTCCGAGATGCAGAGGACAGTACATCCGCCACAGGTGGTAACGTCACAGTCATGGGGGGAATGCACCTTCCCCGAGACGTGAAAAGACGCCCCCTGCGCCGGGCCCACCCCTGTTGGACCTCGCCAACCCCGGGTGTGGCGGGTAGTGAGCCTTTGGGGGGTGCACCGGGCGAGGGTGGTGGCCTGTGGGCGCTGTGCGAGGGGATGAGGTGGGGTGGGTGGCACTTCACCAAGGTGTGGTGTTTCGTTCCGGCAGCCGTTCTTCGAGGAACGGTTGACTCTCCACTATGCATTCTTTTCTAATTTTTCTATTCTCACCTGCCCCACACGGCCGCGACAACGGGTGAGGGTGAACACGTGTACATTCTTCAACTTCCTGTGGCCCAAAGGAAGAAAAGACCTGACACCTCGCTCTTGAGCCAATGCGGTGACAGAATTGCCTCTCAGAGCGATCGAATTGATCTTCGTCGGCCAATGAGGAGACGAGGGAGCCTGTGAAACCCAGGCTGCACAAAAAACGCCCCTCTAAACTAGGCGTGGGCCCCTGTCGGCTGCGCGCGTCACTGGCCACGCATCGTCGCCCGCGGCCACCCCCACCAAGTCCGCCCCCCTCGGCGACCGAAGCTGGTCGTAGCAAGCTACCCAGCCCGCCGCCCCGTTGCTCGCGCTCTCGCCCAGACGTCCCACCACGGTGCCGGCCGCCGTCCCTCGCCTCTGCGGTGGCGGCGCGGCCGCCGGCCTGGCCGCCACCCTCTTGTCACCCTTCCCCCCCGCGCTCGTGCGCCACCCTAGACGGTCGTGTTTCTTCTTGGTGTGTCCCTGCCTGTGCCTGGTGGGATAAGGTCCCGGCGGGTTGCGTCGGCGTTGCCGCGTTCCCCCTCCCTCATTCATCCATCCACCCTTTGCTCGGCTTGAGGCTGTGTTCCCCTATCGCTCCCCGCTGCTCGTGTGGTTGACTCGTGGGCGCTGTGTCCCGCACTGGCCGCGGTGACGGCCAAGCCCGGCCCGTAGCGCACTGGCCCGGCGTGCGCGCACGCGTGCACGCCAGGTGCGGTGGCGGCCGTCTGGCCTGCACTTGCACGTTTTTCCCATCTCCGCTCTTTCCCGGGGGACTCCGTCCTTCTCTTCCGGTTACCGCGCGACTTTTTGCGACCTGTCTCTGCGCTCCGCAGTGTGCCTCGGGAGTCCCCGTGGCTGCCTTGCCGATCCCCTCCTTCCCAACTACCCCTTTCCCGTCCCTATTTTTCCCTCCCCCCCCGTTTCCTGACCCCCCCCTTCGTCTCCCCTCTGACAGTTTTCCCCCCTTGTCACCACATCTGCCGCCGCGCTCCCCAGCTGGCCTGTCGCCATGCCTTATACCGCCTCAATGGACGACGCTGCCCGCGTGCGGATGGCCAAGATGGTCGTGTCGTTCAAGGTGGCTGCGGCCGCCCAGGGCTGGCTCCTCCGCCGCGTTGACCTGGTGCCCCTGCCGACCGAGTCGTTGCCCGACGCGCTTGCCGCCGCCAACGCCCGGCCGGCAGTGTACGTGTCGGCGGCGGGCGCGGAGGCGCCGCCGCCACCTGCGCCGCCGTCGCGTAAGCGCAAGCGCCTAGCGGCGGCGGCGGCGGCGGCGGCGGCGGCCCCTGCAGTCGCCGCGACCGACGCGGACGCCAATGGCGGCGGTGACAGTGGCGGCACGGGGGGCTCAACCGACGACGGCAGCACCGACGGCGACAGGCCGTCGCGGCTGGTGCGGTCACGCAAAGCGGCGCGCGGCAGCGTGGCAGGTGCGGCGGGCGGGGGTGGCGGCCCCTCCCGGCTGCGGCGCACCCCGGGCCGTGGGCCCGCCCGCCGCGGGGGTGGTGGGGTGGGCGCGTCGGCCACCCGCCCGCGTAAAGTCGAGCCCGTCCGTGGCTGCGTTGGGGGCACGGTGCTTGGGCGGGAGCGGCGGGCACGGGCGGCCGCCGCGGCCGCCGCCGACGCGGCCGTTTTTGCGGCGGCCGCGACGCCGACGCCGGCGAGCGCGCCGCCGCCAGAGCTGCTGCCCCCAGGGGAGGGGGCGGGGGGGGACGACGGCACGGGCACGGGGGGTGCCTCGGGGGTGGAAGGGCGAGAGGCGCGCAACGCCTCCCGCCGTGGCCCGGCGGACACGTCGCTTCGGCGGGGGAAACGGCGGTCCGCACCGGGCGGCCGGGCGGCTGCTGCCTCCGATGCCACCGCAGCGGCCACGCCCGCCTCCCCGCCCGCCCCGCCACCCCTGCCGCCAACGCCCCGGCCGCTGTGGTTGGACGTGGTCGTGGGCATGTGGAAGGGGCTAGAGGCCCGCGCCGAGGCCGAGCCACCTCCGCAGCCGTCGCCGTCGCCAATGGTCCCTGGCCAGGGGGGGGCGACGGCCGGTGGCGCCGACGGTGGCAACAACGGCGGCGGCGGTGCGTCGTCCCCGGCAGCAGCTGGGGCGGCGGGGGCAGCAACGTCCCCCTCCGCTCCCGTTGCCAAGCGGCGCGTCCCCAGGCGGGAGCTCGCGTGGACGGCCTTGGAGATGGCGCGTCTCGAGGCGGCAATTGCAAAGTATGGGTGGGGCTCCTGGCGGCGGGTGCACGTGGAGGCCCGCCTCATCAACCGCACCTACCAGGCAACGCGGCAGCGTGCAAACCAAGAGCGGCGGACGGTGAAGGCTGACCCCGGGTCGGTCTTTACCCGTGCATGGCTGGCCTCGGAGACGTACCGCAAAGTCATCACGGGGGGGGAGCTGCCGCTCGACGAGGGGGGCGGGGGGGATGCTGCCACTGGTCACAGCGCCTCTGCCTCGGGCAAGGGTAGCGCGTCCGCGGACCGGGCGGCGGCGGCAACCAGCGGGGCTGGGTCGTCCGCCCCGCCGCACCCCCCAATCTTTTACCAGGAGCCCCCTCCATTCCAGTTGGTGGCTGGCAGCGGCGGCCCCGAGGATGCCACCCTTGCCGAGCGGTACCATTTTGAAGGGGCAGACGAGACGGAGGATGCGTTTGATGCCTACGCCCTCCCCATGCGGGAGGTCAAGGCGATCTCCCAGGCGGCTCAGTTGCTCACCCGCCGCCCTGTGGTGGTAGTCAAGACAGATGAGGCGTTGGCGCCTCGCGGCGCGGCTCGGCCGCCGCGCGGCGGTGGGCGTGTGCGGGGGCGGGGTGCCGCCGCGGCGGGTGACGGCGGCCGGGTCCGCCGCAGGAAAACAGCGGAAGGCCGGACTAAGGCCGCCGCGGAGGCAGTCGCTTCGCCGCTGCCGCCGCCGTCACCGCCGCCGCCCCAGTCACCATTGCCGCAGCAGCTGTCGGCGCCGCCACCGCCGCCACCGCCCCCACCGCCGCGGCCGCCACCCCCGCCACTGCCGCCGCCGCCGCTGCCGTCTGCGCCAGGGGCCCCCGATGGTGGCGAGACGCGTGGGTGGGGGGCGTGGGGTGACTCCCTTGCGACACCCACCGACCGTGACGGGTGGTCCTCTTTTGAAGCTGCCATGGGCGGTGGTGGCGGCCCCAGCCGCGGCGGCGGTAGCAGCGGCAACATGCACAGCGTCGGCGACTGGGACCTAGGTGGCTGGGCGTGGGGTGGCGCCAGCGGCGGACCCGCGAGCGCGAACCTGGCCGGATGGGCCGCCGCCGCCGCTACTGTCGACGCAGCAAAGGCTGCCGCTGCCGCGCCGCTGCGGCCGTCACATGGCGCCGCGGGTGGCGGTGTCGCTGCGGGCGCAACTGCTGCTCAGCTGGTCACCACCGCTAATGGCGCCGCCACCGGTGGCATGAGCGGGAACGATGCCGCCCTAGTTAGTGGCGCAGTTCCTGGTAGTACCCTCACTGCAGCTGCTGCTGCCAAGGTGGGCGGCGCCTCCGCCGCGGCCATGACCGCCACTGCGTCGCGGCCGCAGCCGCAGCCGCTGCCATTGGCAGGCGTGGCGCTTGGCCGCGCCGCTCTCGACGCGGCGGCCAGCCGCGCCGCTATGCGCGCGGCTGCCGCGCAGCCGGCAGCTGGCAGCAGCGGTGCCCCCTCTGCTGCCGTTGCAGCCGCGGTAGGCGCGGCCGTGGCCGGCCGCGTCGCGGCTGCCGCCGCCGCTGCTGCCGCCGCCGGGCGTGGCCGTGGCCGCGGCCGCGGTCGGGCGGTCAGCCGCGGCGTCGGCAGCGGTGGCGGCAGCGGCAGTGGCCGCATCCGCCGCCCTGCGGGCACGGCGGGACGCGGCGGCGCCGGCCGTCGCGTCGGCTCCCTCACCCCCGCCGTGGCGGCGGCGGCCGCGGCGGCCGCCGCAGCCGGCGCCGCGGCTGGCAGGGCGCGGGGGGGGCCGAGCGCCGCCGCCGCCGCCGCCACTGCCGCCATTGCCGCTGCCGCCGACCGCCGCGCCCGTCGTGCCGCGGCGGCGGCGGCGACCGCGGCGGCGGCGGCGACCGCGGCAGCCGCCACGGCGCCACCCGCTTCTGCCGCCGCGGCCGCGCGGCCCGCGGTGGCTGCCGTGGCCGTGCCGCCCGCAGTCGCGGCGCCCGCAGCTGCGCCGCCCGCGTTTGCGCCGCCCGCGGTCGCTCCGCCCGCAGTCGCGTCGCCCGCGGTCGCGTCGCCCGCAGCCGCGTCGCCGGTAGTCGCGCCGCCCGCTGTTGCATCGCCCGCAGTCGCGCCGCCCGCGGTCGCGTCGCCCGCAGCCGCGTCGCCGGTCGTCGCGCCGCCCGCGGTCGCGCCGCCCGCGGCCACGGTCGTTGTGGCTTTGCCGCCGTCGACGCCACCCCCGCAGCCGTTTATGCCGCTGCTGCTGCCGCCGGCACCGCCGCTCCCCTTGTCGTCGCTGGCGCCACCTTTGCCTGCCGGCGGCGGCAGCGGCAGTGGCAGCGACGGCGGCGGCGGCGGCGGCGGCGGCGGTGGTGGCGGTGGCGGTGTCGGCGGTGGTGGCGGCGGTGGCGGGTCGCCCTCCCTGGCCAGCCCTCGAGGCGCGGCGGCGGGCGGCATTGGTGGCAGTGGCGGTGGCGGTGGCGGTGGCGGTGGCGGTGGCGGTGGCGGTGGCGGTGGCGATGGCGGCGGCGGCGGTGGCGACGGTGGCGGGCCGTCGACCCCCACTGCCAGCCCACAGCGCTCGGTTGTGACTGCAGGCGGCACTAGTGGCGGCGACAGCAGGCTCGGCGGCGGCAGCGTCGGCATCAGCAGCGCGGCGCGGGCGCGGAGCGCGTGGGCGCCGTCCCCCCCCCCAGCCAAACCCCTGGGCTCGCCGCCGCCGCCCGACGGCGGCCGCGGCGGCGGCGGCGGCGGCGGGTGCCCCCGGGAGGCGCGCGCGCGCAGCGCGTGGGCGCCCTCCCCCCCCCGGTGGGTGCCAGCCGACCCGGCGGCCGCCGCGGCGGCGCGTGCGAAGGCTGGGGGGGCGGGGGGGGGGGGCGCCGCCGCGGGGGGGGGCGGCACGCTGCCGCTGCTGCCGCCGCCGCCGCTGCTGCCGCCGCCACTGCCGCCGCCGCCGGGGGGGGGGGCGCCGGGGTCGGCGTGAAGAGGAGAGGACGGCGGCGGGGGTCGTGTGGCCTCCATACATGCACGCTGGGGGGGGGTGTGCGGTGGGCGTGCTGGGTCGGATTGGGTGGGTTGGGGTGGGTGGGTGGGTGGGGGGGGGGGGGGTGGAAATACACGTCGCGGCCAGTCGCGACTTTTGCACTGTGGTGTGTTTTGTGTGTTTCTGTAGGGCGGGGAGATGGGTGCACTTGGGGTGGGCGTGGCCCGGCGTGGCCGGCGTTCCCCCCGCGGCGACGGTGCCGCCGCACCCCCGCTCCGCACACGCGATGCAGCCGGGGGGTGGGCCGCCGTGTCTAGCGAGCCCAGCTGCGGGCTCACCGCTCGAGGCGGCAGCCGGCGGCACATCCCCCTCGCGGCGGGGGGTGGCCGCCGCGTCGGGGGCGGCGGCGGCCGTCACGGGTGGATCCCCGGCTGGCGCGTACTGTACATACATAGCGCGGCGCGTCCCGCGGCACGCCCGGCCGCGATGCCGGCGGAGCCGCGTCGGCCCCACGCGCGCAGGCTGTCGCGCTCCGCCCGTGGGTGTCGTCGGCCACCGCCCGCCGTGGCCGCGCACCCCCCGCTGTGTTGTCTTGTATGTACGTACCCGGTCACCCCGCAATGGGGGGGCGCCGCCACCCGACAGCCACGGCCGTGGGGACAGCGACGGGCGGTCATCCCCCCACCCCCGCGCGGGAGGCACAGAAAGAGGAACAGAAGAAAAAACGGGGTGGGGACGGCGCGGGGGGGGGGACGCAGGGGCACCCCCCGCCGCCGCCCGCTCCCTCGACCCAGAAAAAAAAAAACCAACAGCCGCGCGACCGTCGTGCGCCACACAGCACCCGCTCGCCCCGCCCGTCCAAAAAAAAAAAAAGAAGAAAAAAAAGAGAAGAGCGGAAGTCCCCCCAACAAAAGACAAACCGAACACAAAAAAAACGAGGAGGGGACGGGGGGGACAAAAGGCCCACCGCCCTCCCTCCATCCACCCCCCCCTTCCGCCCCCAACTCCCCCCCCCCCCCCCAAGGCCAACCCCCCCCTCCCCGGGGCCAGCCCCGGACGCCTGCGGCGTCAGCTGCTACTCTGGCCTCCTCCCCCGGCCCCCCCCCCCGGCGGGGGGGGGGGCGGCGGCCGCGGCGCGTCGGCCGCCCCCGCCGGCGGCGGCGGCGACCGCGACGCTGCCGCCGCCGCACCACCGGCCGCGGCGGCCGCCGCCGCCGCCGCCACACCGCCGACACCACCATCGCCACCACCACCACCACCGCCGCCACCGCCGCCGCCACCACCGCCGCCACCCCCACCGGCAGCGACCATCGGCAGCGGCGGCGGCGGCGGCCGCGACAGTGGCCGCGGGTGGCTGGCCGCGGCGGCGGCGGCGGTGGCTAGCGCGCCGCCCCCTCCTCCCGCCGCGCTGCCGCCGCCACCGCCGCCGCCGCCGCCGCCGCCGCCGCCCAGAGTCGTGGGAACGGCCGCCCCCCCGACAGCGGCGGCAGCCGCCGCGGCGGGGTAGGCGGCGGCAGGGACGGCACGCCCCCCCGCCGCCCCCGGCCCCCCGAGCGGCAGCACCAGCCGCAATGGCGGCACAGACGGCGGGGCGGGGAGGAGGAGCCCCCCCCCCCCCCCCCCCCCCCCGGCGTCCCCCCCCGCAAAGAGGGGGAGGGGCGGCGGCGGGTAGGCCGCCGCCACGCCCACGCCGCCGGGCAGCAGCGGCAGCGGCCGGCCCGGCCGGCCGAGCAGCGGCGGCGGCGGCGGCAGCAGCGGCAGCCCGCCGCCGCCGCCGCCGCCGCCGCCACCCCCACCGGCGGCGGCGGCGCTGCTGGCGGCGGCGGTCGCAACCCCAATGGGCGGCAGGCCGCCAATGGGGCCGCCGACGGCGACGCCGCCGCCGCCGCCGCCGGCGGTGCCGCCGCCGTCGCCGAGCAGCGGCGGCGGCAGCGGGTGCGGGTGGTAAAGCAGCCGCCCGTCGAGCGGCGGCGGCAGGTACCGGTACGCGGCGGCCGGCAGCGGCGGCGGCGGCGGCGTGGCAATGGCCAGCGGCGGCAGCAGCCGCACGCCCCCCCCGCCCACGCCGCCAATGCTGCCGCCCCCCCCGCCCACGCCGCCAATGCTGCCGACGGCGCCGAGGCCGGCGGGCACCAAGCCGCCGCCGCCGCCGCCGCCGCCGCCGCCCAGGACGCCCGCCACCCCCCCCCCCGCCCCCAGCCCGTGGGGCGGCAGCGCCACGTGCTGCGAGTGCTGGTACAGCCGGCTGCTCTGCGCATACGCCAGCAGCTCCAGCCGCCGTTGCCGGTCGAGGCGGTCGGCGGGGTCGCCCCCGACGCCGCCGCCGCCACCCCGGCTGGCGCCCACACCCCCCCCCCCCCCCCCCCGCTCCACCCCCCCGCCACCGCCGCCGCCGCGCGACGGGTCGGCGCTCAGCGGCCGCGGGGGCCCCGTCAGGGGCGGCCCCCCGACCGCCCCGGTCGCCGCCGCCCCCCCCCCCGCGGCCGCGGGGAGGGGGGCACCGCCGCGCGCGGGCCGTCGGCCACCCCCCCCCCCCCCCCCGGCGGGGCGGCAGCGGGTGGGCGGCCGCCCACGGCGGCGCGCCCGCCCGCCGGTCGGGGGCGCCCGCCAGCGGCGGCGGCGGCGGCGTCAGCGACGACAGCGGCGGCAGCAGCGGCAGCGCCGACGGCGTCAGCAGCGGCAGCGGCGTTGGCAGACGCGGCGGCGGCGGGGGGGGGTGCCGCCCGCCGCCACCGCCACCACCACCGCCACCACCGCCACCACCACCGCCACCACCACCACCGCCTCCGCCACCGCCTCCGCCACCACCGCCACCGCCGCCGCTGCCGCCGCCGCTGCCAACAGCGGCGGCGGCAGCAGCAGTAGCGGCGGCGGCGGCGGTGCCTGCCAGCCGAGGCGGCGGTGGCGGGGCGTAGCCGCCCAGCCACCCAAATGCCCCGCCCCGCCCGCCAGTGGCAGCGGCCGCGCCGGCGGCGGCCGCGTCGGCAGCCGCCGCCGCCGCCGCCGCCGCCGCGACGGCGGCGGCCGCGCGGCCCCCGCCGCCGCCGGCGGTGCCGCCTCCGCCCCCTGCCGACGGGAGCGGCGCCACGCCCCCCCCCCCGTCGCCACTGCCGCCGCCGCCGCCGCCGCCGCCGCCGCGAAAGCCGCCGTCCGCCACCACCCCCGCGGCGGCCGGCGGCGGGGCGGCAGGCGGGGCGGCAGGCGGGGCGGCAGGCGGGGCGGCAGGCGGGGGCTTGGCACCCCCCCCCCCCCCGGCAGTAGCGCCGCCGTCGGCGCGGCGCCGCTTTTCGGGCGGCGCCCCCGCCGCCGCGTCGGCCTGGACCCCTGCCGCCGCCGCCGCCGCCGACGCCGCCGCCGCCGCCACCGCCGCGGCCGACCGCTTGCGGCCGTCGGCGCGGCCGGCGTCCTTGCGGTGCTTTCGCGGCGCCTTGGCCGCCTTGGCCGCCGCCCCCGCGCCGCCGCCGCCTACGCCGCCGCCGCCGCTGCCGGCGGTCACGGCGGCAGTGGGCGGCCCACCACCACCACCACCACCACCACCACCACCACCACCACCACCACCACCAGCGGCGGCGGCGGCGACAGTGGCCGGCGTGGCGACCGCCGGCGGCGCCACCCCCCCCCCCCCCCCCCCCCGGCGGCCGGCGGCGCCCCTCCCCCCCCCCCCCCCCCCCCCCCCCCTCCCGCCCACGGTAGGCGGCCTGCCAATGCCCCTTGATCTGCGCCACCGTCTTGGACGGCAGCGCTGCGGCGAGGCGCCCCCAGTCGCGGCCGTGGGCGGCGAGGAGGCGGCCAAAGCGGGCCTCCTCGGCGGCCGTCCACACGGCCCGGCGGCTGCGCTTGCCGCCGGCCTTGGCCTTGCCGCCCCCACCGCCGCCGCCGCCGCCGCCGCCACCGCCGCCGCCGCCACCGGCCGCCGCGGCGGCCGCGGCGGCGGCGGCCGCCGCACCCGCCGCCGCGGGCCCCCCAGCGCCGGCAGCCCGGCCAGCCGCCGCCGCCGCCGCCGCCGCCGCCGCGGCGGCAGGGGGCGGCGGCCCGGCCGGCGGGGGCACCCCCCCGCCGACGGCCGCCGCCACCTCCCCCCCCCCCCCCCTTCCCCTCCCGCCGCCCGCGGCCACCCCCGGGGGGCGGCCGCCGCCGCCGCCCGCTCCCCGCTTGGCCGCTGGGAACAACAGCTCGGCGGCAATGCCGTCGGCGGGCGCCTCGCCACCGCCCGCCACACGCGGGGCGGCGGCGGCCGACAGCGCCGCGGCAAAAGCGGCCAGCTCGGCCGGCGTCCGCGGCGGCGGGTGGCGGCCCCGCTTGCGCCGCCCCCCGCCCCCCCCGCCACCGCCACCGCCGCCGCCACCGTCAATGCCAGGACCACCCCCGCCGCAGCCCGCCGCCGCCCCGCCGCCACCACCACCGCCAGACGCACGTGCGCCCGCGCCATAGGCGGCCGCCAGTAGGGGCGCGGGGATGTACGCGTCGAGGGCGGCCACGTACCGGTGGGCGGCGTAGTAGGCGCGGCAGTCGTCGGCAGTCTTGGGTGGCGGGGGGGGTGCGTCGGGGGCGGCGGCGGCGGTCGCGGCGGCCGCCGCAGCGTTTGCCGCCGCCGCCGCCGCCCCGCTGCCACGGCCGCCGTCGGCGGCCGCCGCCACCCCCTTCCGCACCGCCGTCGGGGCCTGCCCAGCAGGCGCCGCCGCGGCTCCCCCCCCCTCCCCCCCCCCCCGCGTCTGGCCTCACGTCCATGGCCGCCGCCGCCGCCGCCGCCGACGAGGTCCCCCCCGCCACAACCGGCGGCCGAGGCGGCGTCGGCGGGGTGGCGGCGGCCAGGTACGCCGCCACCCCCTCCCAGTCTGCCCCATGACGCAGGAGCGCCATGGGAAACAGCGCCCGGGAGCGGTCATCCCACGCCGCCGCCGCGGCGGCGGCAGCGTCGGCAGCGGCGGCGGCCGCGGCGACTGCCTGCGTCGCCGCCGCCGCGGCGGCAGCCGAGCCCGGCAGCACGCGGCCATTGGGCAGGGCGCCCGCCCCGCTACTCCCCTCGGCGACGCCGCCGAGCCCGTCGGCGCCCCCAGCCGCCGCCCCGCCCCCCCCCTCGTCGTCGCGGGGGCGGTCCCCGTCGGGCGGCGCGAGCCCCGCCAGCGTCAGCAGCGCCCGACGCTTGGCGCCCCGCCGCTTCATCGACGGCCCGTCCTTGAGGAGCTGCTTGAGGTCCAGCCGCAGCTTGTTCTGATAGTAGAACCGCACCACATCCTCCACGCCCTTGTTGGGAAAGAAGGAGGCGATGCGCCGGAACTGCTTGGGGTGCGCCAGGTACTTTTCCAAAAACAGCAGCACCTCCTGCCGCCGCCACGGCGCCACCGCCCGGGCAGCCATGTGCTCCGCGATAGGGTCGTCCAGCAGCACCCCCCCGGCCGGGAGCGCCGGCGCCTGCCCCACCGTCGACAGGGGCGGGACGGACGCGACGGCCGACGCCCAGCGGGAGTCGCTGGCCGACGCGGTGGTGACCCGCGCGAGCAGCTCGTCCAGCTCGGGGAGGGTGCACGGCGCGCCCGCCGCGCCGCCCACCGCCACGGGGCGGTAGGTGACGCGGCCCGACGCGGTGCGGCTGGACGACACCATGGCCGACCCGCGGGTGGCCATGAGCACAAACCGGTCCCGCTCCCGCACCGTATCCCGCTTGTCCCGCGACCGCTTGTCCAGCGCCGCCTTGACGCGGCCCCGCCAGGCGGTGCGGAGCGCCGCCTCTGTCGCCTCCATGGCCCCCGCCCGCGCCGCAGCGGCCACCGCGCGGGCGGCCCGCGCCGCCGCCACGCCGTCGCGGAGGGCGGCCGGCGGCGACGCGGCCGCCACCACCCCGGCCACCGCGGACGCGCAGGTGTAGGTGGGGGGGGCGGCCAGGCCCAGCACCCGGTCCGAGCACAGGCGCGCGAGGGAGCGGGCGGCCGCCGCGGCGGTCGCCCGGTTCTCCCCGACCAGCCGCCGCACCACGTCGGCCACGAGGGGAGCGGGCGGCCGCCCGGCGGCCGCGCCGCCGCCGCCGCCGACGCCCCCTTCATCGTCGGCGCTCCCATCATCGCTGGCGCCAAGGCGGCCGGGCGTGTCGCAGCCGCCGCCACCGCCGCCAATGCCCCCACCGCCGTCGCCCCCACCGTCGCCGCTACCGACGCGGGCGACGGGCCGGTGGGTGCGGATGACCTCTGCCGCGAGCGCCGCGGCGGCCGCCGCGGCGGCAACGTCCACCCCACGGCGCGGCCGCACAACGACAGCGTCCGTGTGGGTGCCGCCACGGGCGGCGGCAGCGCCGGTGGTGGCGGCTTTTGCGGCCAGCGCCGCGGCGGGCGCCGCGGCGGCAACGTCCACCCCACGGCGCGGCCGCACAACAACAGCGTCCGAGCGGGCGCCGCCACGGGCGGCGCCCGTGCCGGCGGCCGGGCGGCCAACCCCGCCGGCAGCCGCCGCCAGTGGGCGCGCCGCCCCCTCGGCCGGCCGCGGTGGCGGCGGGGGCGCGGCGGCGCCACCAGCGCCGCCTCCTCCCGCTGCCGTAGCCGCCGCAGGAGCGGCGGCCGTGGTGGACGAGGCGGCGGCGGCGGCGGCGGCGGCGACACGGAGCTCTGTCAGGCGCTTGCGCGCCCGCCCCAGCCGCGCGTCAATCTGCTTCATGTCGTCGAGCAGCTGCGCGCGGGTGAGGTCCGCCATGCCCCTGCCGGGCGTCGCGGCCGCCACCTCGAGGTGCAGCGGCGCCGCCGTGGCGAGGCCGTCGATAAGGGGGTCGGCCAAGGGCGGCGGCGCGCCCGGCACGCCCCCCGACACTGCCGACGCCGTCGCCGCCGCCGGCTGCCGCGGCGGCGCGCCGCCGCCGACGCTTGGCCCGTCAAGGCCTGGAACAGGAGAGGAGGGCGGCCGCAGCGCCGGCAGCGGCCGCGGCGCGCCCACGGATGCCGCCGCAGCCGCCGCCGCAAAGGACGGCTGCGGCGGCGGCCGCCGCCCCGCCCGGTCCGCGCCCACCCCCACCACCCCCGTCATGGGGACGGACGTGGACGTGCTCACCGTCGGCGGCGCGGGGTCAGACGCAGGCAGCAGCAGCGGCGGCGGCGGCGGCAGCGGCAGCGTTGGCGGCGGCGGCGGCTGCGGCGCCACCGCCGCGCCCCGCGCCTCCGTCACCCCCGCCGCCGCCGCCGCCGTGGTTGCCAACGAGGGGCGCAGCGCGAGCGGCTTGCGCACCGTCGGCGACCGGCCAGCGGCGGGCGGCGGCCGCGGCAGTCGGCGCAGCCCAGACGGGGAGGCCGCGCCGGCGAGCGGCAGCGGGGGGGGCGCGTCGGCCACCCCGCCCCCCGCTGCCGGCGGGACCGCCTTGCGTGGCACCGGCGGCGGCGGCGGCGACGGCGGCATCGCCACCACCTTGCGAGGCACAGCCGGCGGGGACGGCGGCACCGTCGCTGCCTTTTTGCGCGGCACTGCCGGCGGCGACGCCGGCACTGGCGCCGCCTTGCGCGCCACGGGCGGCGGCGGCGACGCCGGCACGGGCGCTGCCTTGCGCGGCACGGGTCGCGGCGGCGCCGCCTTGCGCGGCACGGCGGGCGGTGCGGCGGGCGCGGGCGCCTTGCGAGGCACGGGCGGCGGCTCCTCGTCAGCAACCGCCACGCCCGCATCGTCGGCGGCGCGTTCACGCCGCGGGGACGACTGGGGCAGCGGCGGCGGCGGCGGCGGCGGCGGCCGCGGCGTCGGCGGCGACGCCATGCCCCGCAACGACGCGGCGGTGATGGGCCGTGGCCGCCGGCCACTGCCGTCGCGTCCGCCCGCGGGGACGGGCGCGGCCACACCCGGTGACCGCCGCCGCGCCGCCGGCGCCGTAACGGGCGGGGACGCCGCAACGGGCGTACGCGGCGGCGCTCCCCGGCCGGCCGCCCCCGTTGCCGCAGACGCCGACGGCGGCAGTGGCGTCGCCGCCGACCCCACGGCTTGACTAACGGCCGGGTGGGCAACCGCCGCCGTCCCCACTGTCGTCGCGGGCGGGACGGGCAGCGACAGCGTCGAGGGCGGGCGCGGCGCCCCCGGCGCGCGCCGGTCGCCGTCGCCACCGCCGCCGCCACGGATGCTACCACCACCACCGCCCGCCACCACAGGCGGCGGCGGCGACAATAGGGGCGGCGGGCTGCGGGTGGCCGCCCCCGCACCGCCCACCGGCGGCCTCGCCGCCACAGGCGCCGCCACGACTGACGGCGGCCGCGGGGGGGATGACCGCGCGTGGGGCGGCGACGTGGCCGCCCCAGCCGCCGCCGCCGCCGCCTGCGACGGCGGCAGCCTGCCGACCGGCGGTGGTACCAGCACAGACGCCGACGGGACAGCCGCCGCCACGGGGACCACCGCCGCAGCTGCCGCGCCGGGAGACGGCCCCGGGAGCCGACGCGCCGGCGACAGCGGCCGCCGCGCCGGTGAGGGCGGTCGCCGCGTCGGCGATGGCGCCCGCGGCGCCCGTGGCGACGCGCGCGTTGGCGGCTGCTCGCCGGGCCGGGCCGGGCCGCCCGCGAAAGCGTCGTCGCCCAGTACCCGTGGCGACGGTGGCTGCCTGCCAAGTCGCCCCCGCGACGACGGCGGCGGCGCCGCGGCCATCGACTGCGCGACAGGCCGCAGCAACGCTGCCGCCGCCGCGGCTGCAGGCGCTGCCGCTGCAGCCGCCGCCGCTGCCGGTCGTGGCGGCGGTGGGGGCGGCGGCGACGCGCTCTGCCGACGGTGGGCGCTGCCGTCACGGGCGGCAGCCACCCCCCCCACCGTGGCCGTCGCGGCGGGCGTGCCGCCGTCACGACCCGCCGCCGCAGACGGCGGTGCCGCTGGCAGGCGGGTGGGCGTGCCGGCCTTGGCCGCCTCAACAGCAACAGCGGCGGCAATGGGGGCGGCGGCTGTGGGGGCGGCAGCGGGAGCGCCACCGCCCGCTGGGGGTGGGACAGAGTCTGCAAACCGCGACGCCCCCTTTTCCGGCCCCGCCCGCCCAGCGGCGGGCGGCCGTGGCGCCACCCGCGACGCCGGTGGCGGCGCCTGCCCGCCACCGCCACTGCCGCTGCCGCCACCGCCGGCAGCAGCAGCGCGACGGCCGCCTGATGCAGAGGCCGCCGAGGTGGGGACGGCGGCGGCCGCGGCGGCCGCCGCGGCGGGGGGGACGACCAGAGGCCGGGGCGGCGCCACAAGCCGCGGCGACGGGGGGAGCCGCGGGGACGCCCCACCCGCCACGACCCGCGGAGGCGAGGCCGCCCGTGGCGGCGCCCCCGACCGAGGCGGCGGCGGACCCGTCCCGCGGCCGGGAGACGCCCCACGCCGCGGGGAGGGCGGTCGACGGGGAGAGGGCGGCCGCCGGGGAGATGAAACGCGCCGAGGTGACGGCCCGCGCCGAGGAGACGGTCCGCGCCGAGGAGACGGCGCCCGCCGGGGAGATGGCGCCCGCCGGGGAGAGCCACCGCGCCGGGGAGAGGGTGCGCGGCGGGGGGACCCCCCGCGTTGTGGGGACGGCGCGCGGCGGGAGAGGGGCGCCCGCGTCGGCGACGGCACGCGTCGCGGAGACAGTGCACGCCGCGGAGATGGAGCCCGCCGAGG
The DNA here is from genome assembly GCA_009829735.1 of Pyropia yezoensis. Classification (NCBI taxonomy): domain Eukaryota; phylum Rhodophyta; class Bangiophyceae; order Bangiales; family Bangiaceae; genus Pyropia; species Pyropia yezoensis. The sequence continues at coordinate 6,990,205 of CM020620.1, forward strand.
CGACGCCCCCCACCGAGGAGACCCCCCCCGCGGCGGGGATGGTGGCCGCCGCAACGACGGCGGCGGCGGCGGTGGCCGCGTTGGCGATGCCCCGCGGTGGGGGGAGGCCGCGCGCCACGATGCCGCCGCGCGCCGTGGGGATGGCGCCCGCTGGAGGGGCGGCGGGCCCCCCCGCGGGGGGGATGCCACCCCGCCCCCCCGCCACGGCGACGCGCCGCGCCGCGGCGGCGACCGCCGCCGGGGTGACGCGTCGCGCCCCCGTGAGGGCGGCGGGGTTGGGCGCCGAGGGGGAGACGCCGCGCGTCGTAGCGGCGACGCCGCGCGCCGTGGTGGGGGCGACGCGCGTCGCAGCGGCGACGCCGCGCGCCGCGGCGGAGGTGACGGGCGTCGCAGCGGCGACGCCGCGCGCCGCGACGGCGACGGTGCGCGCCGTGGCGGCGACGGTGCGCGCCGCGGCGGTGACGGCGCGCGCCGCGGCGGGGGAGACGCGCGTCGGGGAGGGGGCGACGCACGGCGGGGCGGGGGGGACGCGCGCCGTGGGGATGCCCCCCGCCGCGGGGATGCCGGCCGTCTGGGTGAAGCCGGCCGTCGGGGCGACACCGGCCGTCGGGGCGACGCCGCCCGTCGGGGCGACGCCGCCCGTCGGGGCGACGCCGCCAGCCGGAGCGGGGAGGTGGCGCGCCGCGGGGACGCTGCCGCCCGCCGCGGCGACGGCGGCCGGTGAGGCGACACGGGCGGGGGGTGCCTTGGCGACAGCGGCCGCGGCGGCGCGGCCGGCCGCCGCGGCGCCGGCGCCCACCGCGGGGAGGAGGCCAGCCGCCGAGGGGGGCCCCCCGCCGCGGGGGGAGGGGGCGGCGGCGACGCCCCGCGTGGGGGGGACGCGCCCCCGCGGCCGGGCGACGCGCCCCGCAGCGACGGCGGCGGCGGCGGCGGCGGCGGCGGCGGCAGCGGCAGCGGCGGCGATCCCGCCCGCCGCAACGGCGGCGGCGGCGACGACGCCCGCCGCGGCGACGGCAGCGACGACGGTCGCCGCGGCGGCGGCGATGCGGCCCGGTGGGGCGTTGCGGACACTGTCCCTGGCCGCGGCGGCGGCGGTGGCAGCCGCGGCGACTCGCCGGGCCGGCCGCCCGGCCGCTCTGGCACCGCCGCCGCCGTCACCGCCGCCGCCGACGCTGCCGGGCGGGGCGACGGCGCCGCGGCCACAGCCCGTGGCGACGGCGCACGCCTGTCTGACGGCAAGGACCGAAGCGGCGTCGGCGGCGGCAGCGGCGTTGGAGGGGGGGGAGACGTCGCAGGCGGTGGTGGTGGTGGTGGTGGTGGTGGTGGTGGCGGGGGTGGGGTTGGTGGGGGCGGGGGTGGTGGTGGGGCTGCGGCTGGGGGTGGTGGCGGTGGCGGTGTTGGGGGTTGGGCGGCTGGGGACGGCGCCGCGTGACGCGGCTCGGTCGGCAGCGGCCGCGGCGACGGCGCCGGCGGCGCCCGTGGCGACGCCCCCCCCCCTCGCGGGGATGGCGGCTGCCGTCGGGGCGACAAGACGCCCCGGGGCGACACGACACGCCGGGGTGACACAACGCCCCGGGGCGACGGCGGTAGCCGCGGTGACAGCAGCATGGGTCCGCCGCCCCCCGCCGTCGCCGCAGAGCCCCGCGGCGGTAGCGGCAGCGGCAGCGGCGGCACCCGCACCGACGGGCCGCCCGCCCGCGCCTTTGTCGCCCCATCGCTAGCGCCGCCGCTGCCGCCGCCGCCGCCGCCACCACCACCGCCGCCGCCGCCGCGCCGAGGCGACAGGAGCGGCCGCGCCGCCGCCGCCGCCGCCGCAGACGGCCGGTCAATCGGTAATGGTCGCGGTGACGGCACACGGCCGGCAGCGGGGGCTGCGACGGGGGATGGCAGGGGGGGCGGCGTGGCCGGGGGAGCGGCAGCGGACCCGGCCGCCCCGCCAGGGGGTGCCCCCCCACTGGGCGATGAGGGTGGCAACGCCAGCCGCCAGGGCTGCGCGCCCGCGCCCGCGTCCGCACCCGCACCCGCCGACGGCGCCACCGCCGCAGGCGCCCCCCCCGCCGCTGCCGCCGTCGACGACGACCGCGGCCGTGGCGTGGGCGACGGTGGGCCCGCCGGCGGGCGTTGCGGGGACGCGGCGGCCGCCGCAGGCGCCGCTGCCGCCGCCGCGGCTGGCGCCGCGGCGGCCCGCCGGTCGGCCGCCTTGTCCTGCCGCCGCCGCGCCTCCATCCGGGAGAGGCCCTTCTCCTCCCCCCGCCCGGCGGGTGCCGCGGCGGCAGCCGCAGCCGCCGGCGCACCCGCCGGCGGCAGGTACCCATTGGCGCGCCGCGTGTCGGCCAGCGGCCGTGGCTCGGCCGCCGCCCCGGCGGCCGCCGCAACAGGCGCCGCCGCCGCCGTCGTTGATGGTGACGCTTCGGAAAAGCGGCGGGGCTCATCACCCCCATCGCGGCCGCCACGGCTGCCCCGCGGGGGCGGCTGTCCGCTACGGGAATCCCGGTTGGTCGCGCCCAGACGGCCACTGACGGGCGTGGAAAGAGTATTCAGCGCCCTTGGTGGGGGGGGGGCGCGGCCCTGGACTGCTGCCGCTCCCACCGCCGCCGCCGCCGCCTCCGCGGCCGCCGGTGCCGCCGGTGCTGCCGCCACAGGCGTCGCCACGGTCGGACGGGACAGCGACGGCGGGGGCCGTGATGGCGCCGGCGTGGGGCCTGCCGCCGCCGCCGCCGCCGCTGCTGCCGCGTGCGGCAGCGCCACAAAGCGGCTGCCCGCCGCCCGCTTGGCCGGCGGGGACCGAGACCGCGCGGCGGGCGGGGACCGCTTGCGCGGCGACCGCGGCCGGCCGCCACCCGTGGCCGCCACCGCCCTTGGCACCTTTGGGGGTGTCGGCCCGTCGACAGGGGACGTTGCTGGGGCAGCGGAGGCGGCGGCGGCAGTAGCCGCCGCGGCACGGGTGCCCCAGGCGGTGGCCAATGGCGGCCGGTCCCGCTCGCGCACCATGGCCACCCCCGTCGTGGGGGATGAGCCGCCGCCGCCACCGCCGCCGCCCCCCGACACGGGGGCGCCCGCCACGGCCGCCCCGCGGGAGCGGGTGCCCCCACCTCCGCCACTCATCGACGGCGGGGCGTCGGGGGCGGCCGCCGCGGCCGCGGCCGACGAGGCAGACAGGGCCAGCGGCGGCGGCGACCGCCCACCAGCGTCGGCGGGCGGCCGACGCGCTGGCAACCGCCCACCGCTGCCGCCGCCGCCGCCGCCGCTGGTGCCGTTGGGTGGGGGTGGGGGCGGTGGCGGTGGGGGGGGTGGGGGCGTTGGCGGCGGCAGCGGCCCCGGGCGGCCGGCCACGTCGGCCGGCCGCCCCCCCCCGCCACCCCAGGCGCGCGCCCCACCCCCCCGGGGCGACGGCGGCGGCCCGGGCGCCGCCACCCCACGGTACCGACGGCCAGCCGGGCTCGCACTCCGCCGTCGCCCCCCACGGGGCGACAGCAGCGGCGGCCGGCCACCGCTGCTACCGCCGGCCGAAGCCGGCGAGGCGGGCGGCGGGGCCGCCGCTGCAGCCGCCGCCGGCGACGCAGACGGCGAGAGCGCCCCACCCTTACCAGGCGGGAGAGGCAGCGGCGGCGGCGCGCCCGCCGGCCGCGCGACTGGGTAGTCAGCGCCGCCGCCGCCGGGGCGGACGTCGGGCCACCCGCGGCCCCGTGGGGGCAGATGCGGCGGTAGGGGCCCGCCGCCACCACCGCCGCCGCTGATGCCACCAATGCCGCCGCCCCCCCCGGCGTCGCCATACTTGACGCCCGGCGTCGGGTAGGCACGCATGCGTGGGCCGGGCGGCGGCGGCGGCAGCGGCAGCGTCGGGGGTGGGGAGTGGAGTCGGCGGCTGCCGCCGCCGCTGCCGCCGCCACCGACCCCACGGGCGGCTCCGCCGGCCCCCCCAGGCGGGTCGTACAGGTGGTGGCGGGGGTAGAGACCGACGGGGGGCATCGGGAGCCCCCCACCGGGCCCGCCCCGGTCACGGTCACGGTCACGGTCACGATCACGGTCACGGTCGCGGTCGCGGTCACGGTCACGGTCACGGTCACGGTCACGGTCGCGGTCACGGTCACGGTCGCGGTCGCGGTCGCGGTCGGGCGGGGCGTCCCCGACGCTGCCGCGGCGGGGCGACGGGGGTGGCGCCCCACGGCGGGGCGCGCGTGGCCGCGGCGGCCGCACGGGCCCGCCAAAGGGAGGGAGTGGCAGCGACAGCCCACCGCCGCCACCCCCCCCGCCGCCACCCTGCCGACCAAACTGCCGCCGGTGGGTGTGCATCCAGTCCACCTGCGGGGGTGGCAACGGCGGTGGCGGCGACGGCGACACCAGCGGCGGAGGCGGCGGCAGAGGCAGCGAGTGCGCCGCTGGCGACGCGCTGCCGCCGCCCGCCCGCCGCCCGCCGCCACCCGTCACGGGCGGGTGCGGCGGCGTGCGCGGCCGGCGGAGGGGCCCGCCGGCCGGCGGCGCCGGCGACGCCGGCGGCGGCGGGGAGCCCGCCCGCGGATAGCCCGCCGCGTTGGGCGGCCGATGGGACAGCGGGTAGCCACCGCCGCCGCCGCCACCGCCGCCGCCGCCGCTCCCACCCCCTGGCGGCCGGCGCGACGGGCCGTGGCGGCTGCCGCCCCCGCCGACGAGGGAGCCCCCGCGGATCCGGCCGCGCTCCCCGCCACTGCCACACAGGGGAGCGGCGAGCGGCCCAGCCGGGCCCGTCTCCCGCCTCCCGCCGCCACCGCCACCGCCGCCACCCCCCGCCGGCCGGCCGCCGCGGTCAGACGGGGGCCGGTCCGGGGGGTGGCCCGGGCGGTCCCCTCCCCCCCCCCCTCCATCTACCGACGGGCGGCCCTGCAGCAGCGGTGGCGGGCGGCCGCCACGGACGACCGGGGAGCCCCCCCCACCCGATGTCGGCGGCGTTGGTGGCGCGCCGCGGCCGCCGGCGGCCCCCGCCCCAGCGTCAGCGACAGTGGCAGCAGCGCGGCGGCGGCCGGCGGCGCCCCCCCCCCCCCGGTCGACATCACGGTCGTGGGGGCGGCCACCCCCGCCCCCTCCCTCCCCCCCTCCGCGGTCACGCCACTCATCCGGGTCGGGCGGGCGACCGCCGCCCCCCCCTCCGGCGAAGGCGGCTCCCCCTGCCGACGACGACGACGGGCCCCGGGGGCCATAGCGCTCCCCGCGGCCGCCGCCGCCCCGGTCGCGGTCGGCGGGGGCACGGCCGCCCCACGACGCCGTAGAGGCGGCGGGGGCGGCGGCCGACGCAACGGCCGGGTGGTGGTCTGACGCCCCCCCCCCCCCCCGGCGGCCGACGGCCGGGAGGGCGGCGGCGGTGGCGGCGGCGGCGGGGGGGGGGGGGGGGGTGGGGGAGGGGGGGGGGGTGGGGGGGGAGGGGGGGGCGGGGGGGGTGGGGGGGGGGGGGTGGCGGCGGCGGTGGCGGCGGCGCCGCCGGTGGCGGCGGCCCCATGCGGAGAGCAGCCAACGCGGCAGCTCCGGTCGGGGCGTGGTGCCGTTGGTGGTGGTGGCCGCCGGGGCTCCCACCGTAGCAAACGCAGCGGCAGTAGCAGCGACGGCGGCAGCGGCAGCAGCAGTAGCAGCGTCAGCGTCAGCGTCAGCGTCAGCGTCAGCGTCAGCAGCAGCGGCGGCGGCACCGGTGGCGGCGGCGGCGGCGGCAGCAGCAGCAGCAGCAGCAGCAACGGGGGGCGGCACCGACGGGCGCCGCGTGTCATGCGCCCCGTCGGTTGTTGTAGGGCAAAGGCGGCCGCCGCGGGGGCGGCGGCCACGGGCGGTGCCGTGACCGCGGCCGACGTCCGTTGGCAGTGACCGGGAGCCCCCCCGCTCTGTCCGCGTCGCGCGGTCGCCCCGTGTGGGAAGGCGGGGGGGGAGGAAAGGGGGCCAAGGAGGCGCCACGCGGGAGGGGGCGAGGTCGGCGGGCGTCGCGGCGGCCGCGTGGACGGACACACGGCCAAGTGGGTGGAGCAAGAAGCGCGCGTCGCGGCGTGGTGAGTTTTTTTGCGCGCCAGAAGGCGGCCGCTTCGCGACGCCGCGAGCCGCCAAGGAAGTGCCGACCAACGGGCCGGAGGCCCCAACCGTGCGATGGCAATTTCTCCGTATCAAGTATTTATGCGCACTCTTTCAATTTTATCATCTACTTGCACACGACTTGTGTGCTGGTGTTCAAGGGGCGAGAAGGAGACGATCGTCGAGACATGGCACCGCCTTCACCACGATCGGTTGGATCGTAGGCCAACGGCCTGGAACGCTGACGGTGGGACTGGCGCAGAGGGGGGGCACCACGCAACCGATGCTCGTTCAACCTCCTCGCCGAGCCTCTGCTGCGCACCCCCCCCCGCCCCCACGCCGCCCGCGTCGCACACGGTCTCTCTCCCCTGCTGTGTTTTTGGTCGTTGGCGGGTGCGCCCCCGCGCGCCCGACGCCCCCCCTCCCGCGCCAAATTATTGCGGTCATTGTCAGCATGGCCAGCGCAGGGGCGGGCCTGGACCAGCCCCCGCACGCCGAACGTCGCGCAGGCGCGCCCCCGGCCGCGCGGCATCCGTGGTGTGTGTGAATGAGCCCAGAGGGCCCCCCCCCCTCCTGCGGTCGTCTGCCGCCAGTGTCGTTCGACGCGTCGACGGAGGAGGAGGAGGGAGGGGGGGGGGGCCGGGGAGCGACAGAGGGAAGCCCCCCCTGGGTCCTCCCGGGCCTCCTCTCCCCCTCTGCGCGTGCCTCTTTTTTTTGCGGTTCTGTTGGTGGTGGTGGGGGGGGGGGGGGGGGGGGGGGGGGGGGGGGCGGGGCCGGGGGGGGGGGTGCCGGGGGGGGGGGGGGCGGAGGCCTGAGGCACCCCCGCCCACCGCTGGCGAGGCGTGGCCGCGCCGATGGCTGCTGCCACCCGCAACCGCTGCTGCTGGTGGCGCTGTCGCCCCCCGCCCCGGACCCCCCCCCCCCCCCCCTCCCCGCGGCCTCACGGGCAGGCACGAGCGCCTGCCGTCACTGACTGGGAACACTCCACGCCCGCCGGTTGTCTAGGGGGCGGAAGGGCGGGTGTGAGGGGGTGCGGTGCGGGGGCGCGCTGGTGGGGGGGAGTGCGGTGCTGGCTCGATGCAGCGGCGAAGGGGGGGGGGGGGGCGAGGGGGGTGTGGTGGGGGGGGCTCCTGGCGACCGGCAGCCACGGCGTCAGCGGCGACGCGGCGGGCGCGCGGCGTGGCGCGGGGGGGCTGGGGCACTTAAAAAGGCCGCCGCTGCCGCGTGGCCCCCGGTGCATACCCGTCGGCCGTCGCGGGTGTGAGAGCTGTCAGAGCGCATCATTCCCCCACCACTACCACCACCACCACCACCACTACCACCCCGCCGCCGACCCACCCCCCTTTCTCCCTACCCGTGCCGTCCAGCCGGCTGTGCCGCAGGTTGCCCACTCCACCCCTTGTCGCCATCATGTCGTGGCAGTCGGTACGTTTGGGCGCACGGTTGCGGCGGTGGCGACTCGTGTTAGCCCCTGGTGCAGAGGCGGCGCGGACTGCCAGCGTGAGGGGGGCGGGCACGGGCAAGCAGGGAGGGGGGGGCGGCCGAGTCCTGCGGGACGGCCGCTTCCTCGACATGCTTTGAGTGGATGGTGGCGGTGGCAGCGCATCACAGCCGCGGGTGGTGCGCCAGGGGCTTGGCAGTGGCGTCTGTTGGCGTGAGGCCGCGGCGAGGCATTTGGCTGGCGGCGGCTGCCCCTGGCGAGGGCGCGGGCCTCCGCCGGCCACCTGGGGCGTGCTCGTCTTGCGTGGGGGCGTTGCGCGCGACCGCTGCCCCCGGCGGCTGCCCCTTCGGCTGCCGTGACCTTGCGGCGTGAGCCCTGATGCGGGTGTGATAATGCATTTTCACGTCACGGCGGGCTGGCCTCCATGGCAGTGCGGGCGGAACGACCCCCGCTGCTGGTGGTCTCGTCGTGTCGTACAGTGTCGTCCAAGCTTGCGCGTCATGCGGTGGGCGGCTGCGCTTATCGCCGCCGTTGTGGCGGTGAGCTGCCTGCGACGCGGGCGTGACCTGGTCGGAGTGCTAACCACCGTTGGTTTTCTGACAGACACGTTGACCTGGCCGGTGTTTGTTGTTGTGCTTGTTTTCCCCCCTGCCCCCCCGCTGTTGAGCCCTCCCCACAGTACATTGACGACCAGCTGCTGGCCGCTGGCTTCTGCTACGCTTCTATCAATGGGCATGACGGGAGCCTGTGGGCATGCTCCAAGGGTTACACCGTCCTGCCTGAGGAGGCGACCAAGCTCGCCAACCTCCTCGGTGGCACCTCCCTCGACTCGATTGCAGCAGGCGGCTTCATGCTGGCGGGCCAGAAGTATGCGTATACCCGTGGCGAGGTCGACGATGATGAGGGTGGCGTGGTACGTTTGGGATGGCGGGGGCACCTCTGTGGGAGAGGCGGGTGAAGGTGTGGGCTCGGGTACTGTTGTTGCTGCCTTGGAACAGGCGTCGGTCCCCCGTGCGTCGTACGGGAATTTGCCCATCTGGTGTCTGCCCTGTCCTGGTGCCTGGCCTGTAACCCATCAGTGGGTCTACGTTCTGGGTAACGAGGGGCGTGGCCTGTGGGGTGGTGTTTCTGACAGTCCTGTCTCCTCTTGTGGCGTTGCTTATCTCTGTCGCGGTGCGGTCCTTCCCCCGTGTTTGCTTGCGTTCCGCACCCGTAGCCCTTCCTCCAGGGCCGGTGCAAGGAGGAGGGCAAGTCGTCGCAGGGCTGCATTGTCATGCGCACCTCGCAGGCTGTGATCATTGCGGTGCACGACCCCGCCTACTCGGGTGGTGCCACGTTTGGCAAGGTCAACATTGAGATTGCGCGTATCGCCGACTACTTCGTCGAGTCGGGCTTCTAGGCGGCGTGGGCCCCCGACGTTGTTGGTGCATCAATGCTGGTGTGCGGTTGGGGGTGGGGGGGGGTTGGCTCGGGTTGGGCGTGGAGGGGGAGGGGTTGATGAGGACGTTTTTGTGTCTTCAGCCGTGCTGAAGGGATCGTGCGCGCGCTGCAGTGTCGCGCTGGCAGCGCTGTATTTGTTGTTTTGAATTTGTTGGCTGAAGGACGCGCCTGGGAGGCACAGCTCCGCAGGACCGTGCAGGTCAGCCCCCGCGAGAGCGGGACGGTCGCGCCCGTGCCGACGTTGGTCTCACGGTCTCAAGCATTCCTCGGGTGGCTTCTGTCTTCTCCGCACTTTGGAGCTGACAGTCAACATGACGCAGCGGCGTAGTTCCCCCCAGCGCATAGGCGGCGAAGGCAGGACAGCGGGTTCGTTGCACTAGGTCTGTAATACGTGGCCATCCAAGCTCGTGCCCCCGCACCTCTGCGACTGCTGGACGAACGACGTTTCCCATTTTTCTTGTCACTGGCCCTCATGGGGTGACCACAACTATCTGCCTGGTAGCACTGGGCTAGAGATCTCAAAGCGTGTCGAGTCATGGCACAGCACCCCCCTTCCGTCCGTCGGGGTTCTCGGTTGCAGGCGTTCCGCGCATCTGCCGCGGCCGTCCACGAAGCGCACGCCGATGCTCTCGATCGCCTCGCGCTCTGGCCACATCACCTCAGGGGCGCTCCCCGAGGCTCGGTCGCGGCACCAGTGGGCGTGGTCAGAGGAGGTCAGCCAGCGCTGAGATTAGTCTCACAAGTGGGAAGGTCAAGTGTCCCAGCAACGCGAAGGGAAAACAACAGCCGAAGGGGGCAGAGCACGGCCACGCATGCGGCACCACGGAGCGAGCGTGCCCCGTGCACGTTGATTGGAAGAGGAATGAACAAACGCCTTCAAAAAACCGTTTCTAAAGGACGAGGGGTAGGGAGGAGCGGACGGTGGCTCATCGTGGAAGAGTCCGAGGTGAGGGGTACTGGAAGGATGTTTACGCGACGGAGTTTGGGAGCGAGACGGGTGGGAGCTCTGCTGATAACTGTTGCTTCCACTTCTGTGACGTCTGCGGCGCGGGAGACACGCAGAAGCGAGATGAAAGCACGAGGACGCCGGCTCTATTTGTCCTGTGATGTCTGAGGCGCGGCGAGACCACAGAAAGGAGATGAAAGCACGAGGACGTCGGCCCTGGATGACTCGGCGTACTCATGGCCTTCTAGAGCAATCACATCGAAGTAGAGAGCAGTCAACCACTGATACGCCGCCGTGAAGACACACACACTACCATCGTCATGCTCGCCAAACGTTGGCCACTGCGCTCGCCACTACACTTGCCCTCCTCCACGTCCCCTTCTCTCCCCCCATACCCGTCCGTTGCTGCTCACGAGTCCACCTTATCCTGGGAGAGCGCTTCCTCGTTGGCAGCCTCCCCCCTCGCCTCCATCGCCGCGACCGCCTTGTATCTGACAACTGGCCAAAACTCTCCCCTCGCGGCGGCTGTCAAGAGCGTGGAGCCGATAAGCGCTGGGACCAGGTAGACGAGCGCCGGCTGAGCGGCGTGGAAGACCATGTTGGCCCCAAAGCAGACAGCGAGGCCCGCCACATACGCCGCGAGGGCGGCACGAAAGTAGGGCCCGGCTGGTACGGCGGAGATATCGCCCCCAGCCGCCGACGCGTCCCGCCCATAGACCAGCACTTTGTCGAGGGCCAACAAACAGAACGCGGCGTAGACACCCGGCACGATCACGTCGCCCGCGCCGAGGACAGCAAACGGGTACGCGGCGGCAGCCGAAGTGGACGCCGCCGCCGCCTCGGGGGAGATAGCCCGCGGGAAGAGGAACTTGGCAGGCGTGTCGATGGCAACCGCCACGCTCACCATCACTTCCGTGCCCCACACCCAGAAAATGTCATACGCCAGCAAGCCCGTCAATAGGCCCGCAATGGCGAGGAAGCTCTCCGGGCGGATGAATGATAGAACACGTGCGCAGAGCGCGCCGGCAATCACATTCGAGAGAAGAAAGTTGGGTGGGCCCGTCTTGGTCAGGTATGCGACCGTGATGGCAATAGCAAACGCCCACGCCACCATCTCATCCCCATACACGAGTAGCTCCCCGCCATTGGCCTGAGGGGAGGGCTTCCCCTCTGCTGTGGGGGCCGCCTCCTCCCCAGTCACAACATTGCCCGCGTCCAAGCCACTGCTGCCGCTGTCGCCGCCCCCGCCAAGTCGCAGTGCCACCCAGTCGCGTACCCCCGCCGGGAGGAGGCCGTGCGTGACCGGGTCTACCATCTCCTTGAGGCAAAGAGCACCCAGGCTCGTTGTGACGACATTGAAGAGAGCGCCTACATTGACATCAGTGTAGCGCAATAAGCAGTAAGCGCCAAAGAGGGAGAAGGAAGCCCCAATCGGGGCCGTGGCCGCCTGCTTGGGTGTCAGCTTCTCTGTCGAGTCGGCCTCAAACGCGGCGCCCTTGGCCCCAGTGTAGAGCGCCGATGACGCGGTGGCCATGAAGAAGAGCACGTCGCCGACATTGCCCGAGTTGGGCCACACGAATGGAATGGCCTGCGCTGCCGCAAAAACGGCGTAACCGACCGCCAGGTCGGGTGTCAACGTCCGCCGCACCCGCGCGGGAAAGACCGGGGGCGGCGGCGGCGAGGGGGGGGGAGTGGTGGCGGCCTCGGTGAGTGCGCCGTTGACGCCTGCCGAGGCGGTCACGTCGGTGTTCTCCACAGCCCGCACGGTAGCGGCCGCCGCGTCCTCCCCCCCAGTCGCCAAAGCCACGACGCGCGACCGACGGCGCCGCGACGTTGCCCAGCCCGCACCGGGCCGTCCTAGGCACCAGAGCTGGGCACGGCTGGTGCTCGCGCGGGAACCGGACAGGGCCAGTGGCGCTACAAAGGCAGCTACCGACGCCATGGCAAAAGAAGGCAGGCCAATGGGGCCGCCACCCGTCAGCGTCGAGGAGCGGTAGTCGGGGGGGTGGTGGGGGGGGGGGAAAGAGGAAGAATACCGCTCCCACCCCAGTGTACGAGAGAAAGACGTAGGGGGGGGGGGTGCCGGTGGCTACAGGGAAGCGCACATGGGGTCGTTCGCGGGAGAACCACACCCGCACCAGGAGGCAGAGTGGAATGTCGAGAGATTGCCACGTTTATTCAGTCAGCAGGCACCCCCCAAACTTGAGCTGAACACTCTCGGTGCCCAAAGATTAAGCCAATTGTAATTATGCGTATGAAATGAAATACAGAGAGGATGCGACACATTGTTGTCAGAGTTGTCCTGTCGAGCAGGAGCAGAAGGCCAACAGCACCCTGCCCCTCCCAGGCCCCGCTCCTCTCCAACTTTTCCGCCCCCCTCCCACTAAAGCAGTGCCCCTTCCGACGGCTCCTCATCCTGGTACTGGTGACCCATGTGCCCCGCCGAGTCGTCTGCCTCGTCGTACTGGTCACCCGGCGCGGTAGAGCCGAGTGCGTCGGCCGTCGCCGCCGCAATGTCGTCCTCCACCTCAACCAAGTGTCCATTCTCCATCGGGAAGGTCTGTGCACGCAACATGGGGGTGTCGTCCGCCGTCAGGCTGTCCATTGGCGCAGACAAATGGCTGACGCCTGTCAGGCCGGGCGCCATAGCCGCCGAGCCAGAGGAGCGGGGAATGGAGACGTCCGCCTCGTCGTCAACGTCCTCTTCCACAACAACCTCCTCCTCCTCCTCGTCCACGTGCTCATCGTCCTCGTCAGAGACGCTCTCCTCGGATTCTGACCGGGTTTCCGCCGAGGAGGGTGAGTCAGACGCATCGTCCGTCTCAACCATCTGCGATGACGGCACGCGCGCAATGGCAGCGACGGGAACAACCGGAACAGCTACAACCGGAATGGCTGCCACCTTACCAGACGACTCGGGCGCGTCGTCGGGTTCCTCCTCTTCCTCGTCCGTTTCTTGACTGCTCGTGTCGCTGTCTGTGTCTGCGCGAGCCGCCATCGCCGCAGCAGTCCCCAGAGCTGTCGCGCCGGCCACCGCCGCCGCCACTGGCAGCCCTACGACAGGAATTTCCGGAACGGCCTGCACAACCGTCCCCGGTCCGCGATCCATTGACGATGGCGGCTCGTCCTCGCGCTCCAGGTACTCGTCTCGGGCACGGTCCGCCTCAGCCACCTGCGCCGCTACAACTCGTTCGCCGGCCTCGTCGAAGATTGGGGAGGCGGTCAGCTTAATGAGGCGCGGCGGGGATCCATTGTTGGGCACCAGCACCATCGTCGCGGCGTTGGTGTCGCCAGCAAGACGGATGCGGTTGTAGTGTACCGCCCGTGATCGCCGTAGAGTGTAGAACGAGTACTTGCGCACCAGGCGCACAGTGCCAGCCGCAGCCGCAGCGGCACCAGAGGGTCCCTTGGCGCTCTCGCCATCGGGTAGGCCCTTAAGCGTCAGGATCCACAAAAACACCACGCTGTCCGTGTCGCACGTGCCAAGGATGTGCAACGGGTCCGTGGCAAGGGAGGGAAGAAACTCCACATCCACAATCGGCGCCTTGTGACCGCGGAGGTTCACCGACTGAACGACAGAGCCGACCTTGCGGCTCGCCCTCACCGACGAGTCGATCACATACGCTGACAGGCCTGTCGCCGACACGGCAAACCGCCTCCCGGTGGAGGCGCGGCTGGTACCCGGGATGAGGATGGAGTGTGTTATCACCTTGGGCGCCAAGTACTGGCCCGCTTCGCTTGCACCAACCACTTCCACCGTTCGCACAGTGGATGCCAGAGGGGCCGGCTTCGGCGGTGACATTTGCACGTTGGTTGACTCTCGAATGCGTGAGTTGCGGGGAGTGTTCAGCGCCCCGGGGCCCGACGCGTGCCTGTCCGACCCATACGAGCCAACCCCGCCGTCTCCATTCGCAAGGCCCCGCGATGATGTAGGCGGGGTCGCAGTCGAATTGATTCGCCGAGCGGTGTCAGCGTCTGACTCGGGTGCCGTCCCGCTGGCCGGCCGGCCTGAGACGTCCTCCGAGTCGTCCTCCGAGGTGTCCTCCGAAGCGTCCTCCGTGTCTCGTGTGGCCGAGTGAGTGGCGGTAGCCACGGCGGCAGCAGTGACAGCACCAGACGCCAGGCCACGAGAACCTGTCGTCCACGACGCAGCTTCCTCATCGTCACCGACGTTGTTGTCGCTGGCCACACCGACAGGCGCACCTGCTGATGCTGCGTAAGCTGCCCCTTGCCGCGAGTCCGCATGATCCACCACCGCCCCTTCGTCCTCCTCATCCTCCATCTCCACAATCGGCACAGATACAACGCGCTCATACAATGGGGCCAGGTCCGAAGTGGACTCGTTCACAGCCATACTGTCCATGCTGGGCTTCACACCATGCCCTGATGCGGGCGCGGACGGCTCGGCCGCGTCAAGCCCCCGGCTGCCCACTGAGAGGGGCGCGGCAGCAACCGCCCCCAACGCCGTCGGCGCCGCGTCCTCCACACGGTCATTCACGTCGGCAAATTCGTCACCATCCGCCCGCGTTGCCACCACTGGCGCATTGGCACCTGCTACCTCCTCCTCCTCAGAGCTCTCCTGTTCCGGCTCCACCTCAACCTCCTCTTCCTCTGACGTGTCGCCAGCAGGGTCCTCCACCTCCATCCGTGGCGGCTGCGTCGCTGCGGGGACGCTGCCTACGGCGTCGCTTCCGACGCTGCGACTGCTGACAGGATCACCATCAGGTGCGCCTCGCTCTGCTTCGGAAGCGTGGGACGTAGATGACGCCAGCGCAGCAAAGCGGGCGTCCGCCCCAGATGGCGCATACGCTGTTGGGCTGACCTCACCATCACCAGGCGGCGGTGGCAGATACGTAGCGTCCTCCAACTCCGCCTGCTGCCCAAAAAGCTTGTAAGCAGACGCTCCCAAACGACCAGGCGTGGGCGGTGGGGGAGACTCAGCGCCGTCGCCACTTGTAGCGGGCAAGGCACCTGTCACTGAGGACGAAGCCACCTGAGGCGGGACAGCTCTGGTCGATTCAATGGCAGAAGAATCTGCACCTGGCGCCTCGGCCGCCTCGTCGCCAGACGTGAGTGCGTCTTCGGAGGAAGACGTCAAGCCCGCCTTGATAGCAGCAGGGGCTGCCGCCACAGCCGCAGCAGCAGCGACCAACCGCCCGGGTGGCGCATCCGTCGAGGTGTCCTCGACGGCAGCCGCATCCGCAACCACCGGAGCGGCCGAATCCTCATCAGATGACGACACAGACGCGTCCTTCTCCGCAGGGGTTACGGCAGCCTTGAGAGCAGCAGGAACTGCGGCCACCGCCGCAGCAGCTGCGGCCAACCGCCCAGGCGGCGCGTCCGTCGAGGTGTCCTCGACGGCAGCCGCATCCGCAACCACCGGAGTGGCCGAATCTTCATCAGATGACGACACAGACGCGTCCTTCTCCGCAGGGGTTACGGCAGCCTTGAGAGCAGCAGGAGCTGCCGCCATAGCGGCCATGGCCGCGGCCACCCGCCCAGGTGGCGCACCCGTCGAGGTGTCCTCGGCGGGAGCAACTTCCTCAACCACCGGAGCGGCCGTCTCCTCGTCCGATGACGATGACGCCGACGCGTCCGCCACCGCGGATGCCTTGGGCTCTCTCGTGACATCCGCAACGGGCTCTGTCTCGGTGGCAGGAACAATCGGCTCCTTGGCAGGGGTAACAGCGGCCTTGACCGCCGCGGGGAAGGACGCAACCGCCGCGGCCGCAGCAGCGAACCGTCCAGGAGAGGTGGTTGATGGCGCCGGCGACTCCTCAGACGATGGGGACGGCGCCAAGGCGGAGCCTTCCCTCGCCGTCTCAGCGGGGTCAGCGTCGGCATGGTCAGAGGTGGGAGGAGAGTCTGATACAGACTCAGTCGAGGGCGTCTCCTTGGCGGGTGCGACGCGGGACTTGACCGTGGCGGCCATCGCCGCGGCAGCAGCTGAAAAAGGTGCGAAGACCGATGCCTTGGAGGGCCCAGCTCGGGCCGGCTCCTCTTCGGGTGCGGCCGGCTCATCCACGGGCGCCACCGCCCTCGACGCGACTGGCACAGCCGCATCCGAGTTGTCCACTGACGAAGGCAGCACCGCGGCGGGTACGGCAGCGGGCACGGCTGCAGGTGAGGCTGGCGCGTCCTCAAGCTCGTCCAGGATGGGCGGCGGGACCGGTTCGTACACGTCATTATGCTCCTGTACCAACCCCTTGGCCGTCCCCACGGTTGGGAGCTGGTCCAACGATTCCTCTTCCACGAACACCTCCTCCTCCTCCTCCTCCGATTCCACCTCGTCCTCCACCTCGTCCACTTCCACTAACGATGAGTCGGCCGAGTCATCCGACACCTCGTCACTGTCCGTCACGCTCACCTCGTCGTCCGACACAGAGACATCTTCGTCGCTGCCGACGGCCACCGGCGAACCCGAGGCCGCCTCAGCGGCCGCTTCGGCCGCCTCGGCTGCCTCGGCCGCCGAACGATTGGCGTTGGCCGCCGCGGCATCAGCCGCGACCGCCGCCGCCGCCACCCGATCCGCCACAGCCGCCGTGAGAGGGGGGCTGGATGCGGTCGACGCCGCCGCCGCTACGCCGTCCGACGCCTCCTCCACCGACGACGAGCGGGCGGCCGCCGCCTCCCACCGCGCCGCCCGGGAAGCCACGCCGGGCGACGGTGCTTCCGCCATCCCCGCCGAGGGGAACGCGGGGAGGGGAGCGGGGGGGTGGAGGGGGGTGAGCGTGGCAAGGTGGGGTGGGGGCGTCGAGACCCGCGCCGGAAGGCAAGTGGCAGAGGGTAGAGAGGGGGGCAGGACCCGCGACGTCGTGCGGGAGGGCGGGGGGGGGGGGAGGGGGGGGGGGCGGGTCGCGCGTCGCGCCCGCGGTCACCAAAGCTCGGCCGCTGCCGCCACCCCGCAGTGCGCGCGCGTGCGGTCGAGGGGGGGGGCGGGCACAGGAGCAGCCGCGTCAGAGCAGCCGAACCGTTCGCGGTGGGCCCCTGTCGGAATAGGCAAAGGGGAGGGGACGTGGCGGGGGGGGTGTGTGGCTGGGTTGGCCACAAGTGGTTGGAACCGCGTGTCGGCGGCGGTGGGGTGCGGGGTGGGGGGGGGTGAGAGGGGGGGTGGTGGGGAGGAGGGGACAGGTGTGGGGGAAGGTTGGCGACGGCGACCTACGGGCGCGGTGGCGTTGACACGCACACCTCGCCCACTCGCCGCGTCGCCGCCGACACACCCTCCCACAGCGCTCCGGCGGGAGGGCGGTGGCGGTGCCTCGCCTGACGATCCGGGCGGCGAGAGGGGGGGGGGGGCGGGGGGGTGGGAGGGCGGAGGGAGGAGAGGGCCGCCGACCACAGCGGCAGGCTCGGGGGAGGCCAACGCTACGTGGACCGTCAGCGGCGGGACGGGGAACGGGTGAGGAAGAGAACGTGAGCAGCAGCGCGGGGGAGAGGGGCAGAGGGGGCGGGGGAGGGAGTTTGCGCTACACCAGCGCCGCCGCCGAGTGGGGCGGGGGCAGCGCAGCGGGTTGGCCCGTACAATAATTGGCGTTGTTTGTAGCTGTACGTACTGGCCTATCCGGCTGTGGCTGGCCACGACGGGGCGCAGCCCCCTCTCAATCGGCACACACGGCCGCGCGTACAGGACAGTTCAGCCGAGCAGATTGGCCGACCACAAGGCCGGGGTGAGAAGGGCGGTGCCGCGCAGCCGGCAGAGGGGAAAGCCCCCCCCCCAACCCCCCCCCCCTCACACAGTTCAACCGCGACACCGTGCGGCGGAGGGCGCGCGGGAGGCACGCCCACGTCTTTGCCGCCCACACCAGCGACCGCTTCCCGCCAGCCGCAGGGGCACGCGCGGCGCGCGCTTTGAAAAGAAAAGAGAAAAGAAGAAGAAAAAGAAAAAGCTCCAGTGGCTGCTCTGAGCGGGAGGGCCACCGACGACAGGCTGCCACTCGGCAGTCGGGGCGTATGCATATCCGCGTGCGTGGTCAAGGGACCACAGCTCTGCTCTGCTGCCTCAAGAGGGACGGGGGGACGCGCGGCTGGCGACTTCCGAGACTGGGCGTTGGTTGTTTCTCCCGGCCCGACGTGAGGCCGCGGCAGTGTAAACGGCGGGTGAACCACTCGCTGTGCGCACGAGCCGTCTTTGTGTACAGTACAGATGGGAGGGGGGGTGGAGGGGACAGCTGCTGGACATGCAAGATGAACAGGAGTGACAGACTGGTTGGCACACCCAGTTCCGCTGACGCCAGGAAACTGTCCCCACCCACTCCTCCCTTGTCTCTCTCTGTTCCATCTCTCCCCCACCCCGCCAGCGCAGCGAGTCGGGAGGGGGGAAAAGTGAAAATGAACACAAGAAACCCTCCCCCCCTGTTCATCCCGCAGCGGCCGTGTGATGTGGCCGGATACTGCTGCCCTCCATACCCTACTGTATTCAATGGATCAGAGTATCTATGCAGAACAATGCTGTGGCGGGGCTCACCCGCCTGGCGCCGCGTCGTTCGCTGTCAGCAGCAGCGGTAAACAGGTGTATGTACAGTACATAGCGTACAGTACAATACCCGCCGTTCCACCCCCCGCGCAGGTGAGGCGCCGACCACGCCACGCGTTCGTGTCACACCCCCAGCACGCCGGGGGCGCGGCTGGCCGGGAAGCCGTCGTCGTGACCCCTCAACGCACCCCCCCTCCCCCCCACCGCCGCAACACCCTGCGCGGTTTTCCTCCACTCTCCCTCGGGAGTGTGAACCATTCTGTTTGCACGCCGCGTGCCCGGTCGGTCGCAGCACGAGCGCAGGTCGCGGTACGAGCGCAGGTCGTGCCGCGACGCTGGCGCGGCAGAGCCTTTGGGCAACCGAAAAGAACAGGGCAGGCCCGGGTGGGGAGGTGGGGGGGTGGGGTGGGGGAGGGGGAGGGGGGGGGGGGTGCGGAGGTGCCGCCACCCTGTCCGGCACGTGTGGATAGCACCTCTGCTCTGGTGATGCTGCTCCTGGTTCCTCCGTCCGTCCCCCCCGACGAGGTCAGGAGGGGAGCGGCGGGCTGCCGCTGGTGTCTGTGACGGGGCCGCCCCCCGCTTCATCCCCCCGTTCGCCCCTTTGCTCGACGCGCTCTGCAGTTCCTTTCGCGCTGCCGCGTACCCTCTGGCGCCCCGCCCCTCGTCAGGCCAGCCAGACGCGCCCTCAACAGCGTTGCGCTCAGCCGCCGTGGCCATCGCATCGGTCCCCGCTCGCCAACTAGTCCCACCTCGCTCTTCCCCCGGTGCGGCAGCTTCCCTCGCCCAGTGTCCACTCTCTCTCGGTGCCCGCGAACCCCGCGCCCCCCCCCCCTCCCATCCCTCAACACTTCCCTCCCCACTCGCAGCGAACGCAGAACGTACGAGGGAAACCCTTCTGGCGTCACTGGGGACGTGGCGAGCAGACTCGTAGCGCGGCCGGGGGCAGTGGCCGTCTCGCCCGGGACCGTCTGCGCTAAGGTCGCGCTGATCGGAGAGAGGTGCTGCCACTGGCCGAGCCCGCGCCGTCGGCCGCCGCACCCCGCGCGTATGGGGGAGGTCAAGCCGCGACGCACTTGCCCATGACACAGCGAAAGGAGATCCGTATCTGCACCCTCATCCTCCCCCCCTTCCCTTTTTCGCGCAAGGTCCAGTCGTTGAGAGGAAAAAACGTACGTAGCACGGCACTGGGAGGGGCGGTGGTCACCGTGATGAGTGGCCACCATCGTCACCTCCAGCGCGGTGTCGGCAGCCGCGGTCATTGCGGCGCCAGTAAATATATATAGTAGATAGGTCTGAAACGATATTATGTCTAAATATATTTGTTGACTTCCTACATCTAGATACGTCGGGCTATCTTCTGCCGCCGCGCCTTGGCGCACAGGTCCAAGGTGACGGCGCGGACTCTGCGGGCGGGGGTACGTACCGGTGCCGCACACCCCGTGGTGGGCAGGACGTGTCCGGCCCTGGCGGCTGCCGCCGCCGCCGCCGCCGCCGCCGCCGCCGCCGCCGCCGCCGCCGCCGCCGCCGACCGGACGGCCTCACCGCCAGTCACCCTCGTGCATGTTGGCCCCCCGCAGGGCACCCGCACACAGCAGCAGTGCCACTGTCGAACGCCGCTGCTGCCGCGGCCGCAGCAGTGACAACTCATCCCCCTCCTCCTCCCGTCGGTGGCCGCCCCCGCTGCCGTCGACGAGGCGGCAGCGGCGAAGGGGAGGCACGCGGTCAAGTCAAACGGTGCGCTCCAACAACAAGAAAAAATCCATCGCTACAACCGACCTCTTCCCCAAAGTCACCATCCGCCGCCACTACCCGCACCTACATATCGTCGCGCTTCAAGCCGCAACTCTCGCACCACCCACCCACACACCCAAGGCCACTAGCGCTTCACCATCCAGAGCCAAAGCCAGCTCGTCGCCCCCATGACTCTGACTCCGCGTAGGTAGATGCTCACGCTTATCCGTACCGCTCGGCGACATTTTCCGAACTGCGTTGCCCGCACGGAAGGAGCCACTGCATGCAGTGTGCATGCACAGGCCAAGCGGGAAAGGGGTCGGCCCGGGGGAAAAAGCAGCCAACTGAGCCACATCTCCTGCTCTGGTCAAAGCTTGCGCCGAGGCTGTTCGCTGCACTCCGCTCCGCGCCTGAACAAAAATGTAGGTGACCGAATCCATGCTCTACGAAAATACAAGGAAACAACCGTAGCGTGCCCAAACGTTGGGCACCCCTCGTTAAGATGCGGGCACGGGCAAGATGGAGCGGGCTTGCCTTTGCGCCGTCTCCGCCGCGTCAGTTGCTGCGCCCATGCACTGGTCCAAAAACCGCTGCAGACTGCCAAGGTACTCGTCCCGATGGTGCTTGAGGTGCGTGGCATGCACGCTCTTCTCCCAGATGGTGTGGTAGACATCCAGGCCCATCTCCCGGTTGCGCGCCATGTAGTCCTGCACCGAGGCGTTAATGCCGCTCACCACCCGGTCGTCGGTCGAGTAAAAGTAGAGCTGTGGCCGCTTAAACTGCAGTTGCCTCAGCGCGTCCTCGGCGTGGATAAAGTTTTCCCGCGCCTGGGTCACCCAAAACATGCCGTGCGCAACAGTCGCCCACACAGCCCGGGACACGGCGGGGCAAACCGTGTGGAGGCCGCGCGCCACATCCGACGGCAACATCGGGGCAGGGCCAGAGTCAAAGATGACACCCCGCACCTTATTCTGGATAGCCTCAAAGCGCGCCACGTCCGACTTGAGGTGGTCCAGCATGTAGCCATAGATGCCCGTGCCAATCGAAAACGCGTGGACAAAGACCGGCTTCTCGTCGGGCATGGCGTCCAGAAACGAAGCCACTCGCCGCGCCTGTGCCCTCGACGCGTTGGGTACCAGGGCAGTGCGGAATCCGTTGAAGACATAATGCACCTCAAAGCCCTTGGACTGGTAGAACTCGGCGTACTTCTTCATGCTCTTGGATTTGGCGCCCATCCACGAGAGAAGGATCACCACTGGTGCCGACGGGTTGACGACAAACGCAGCGGCGCTCGTCTCCAAGCATGAGCCGATGGCCCCCGCGGCAAGAGCCATCTTCTCACACATTGCGCCGCCGTCCTTGTATTGCCGGAGCAGCACGTGCACCGCGGGGGCCTGCGCGGCCGACCGGCCAAAGTCACCATCCTCCTCGTCATCATCCCCCCCATAGGACCACCCGCTGCGGCCAAGGCCACCCCCACCGTCCCGCGCCCCGCTACCGCCACCACCACCCGCCATCACGGCCGGGATGCCCAACCGCATCCGCAGCACGTCGGGAACGGTGCGGGAGCGCGATACAACCCGCATGGCAGGCAGGGCACGGGGCATCGTCGGGCCACGCGCGTACCGGTCAGACGGCGGGGGGGGTGGCCTCGAACCGAGGCGCGACAGGGGGGTGGTCGCCGCGACGGATGTGACCTGCAGCGGCGGCGACGCCAGCGGTGTAGATCGGGGAAGCACTGCCCGCCGGGCGGCAACGCCGCGCCGGGCAGTGGGGTTCGCATGGCCGCCGCCACCGGCCACACCAAGCACGAAAGCGGGCCGACCCATGGGGGATGCGGGAAGGGGGGGCGGAGAGGTGGGGGGAAGGATGGAGGTAGGGAAACGAAGGGCAGGACGCGGAGGGAGGATGTGCGAGGGAGACTGCACGATGCAAAGCAGGGAAGCAAAGGCACGGGGCAATGCCGGCGAGGGGAGATGAACACGACGCCGACGGGAGCGGTGGGAGCCATCACGCGCGGGGAGGGTCCAGCAGGATGGTCGTTTGAGTTTGACCTATGTTTTCACTTGTGAAATAACTCTTCGCCCCACTTGCGATTTGACCACCACAAGAGATATGCTGTCGAGCATAACCAGTGGTCGAAGGCATCACTTGAGATTCAATGTACCTGATTTCTCTACCTCTGAGCTCTAGCAACCATGATGGAGATGGAGTTCATAGATCCGCAGGTCCGCTGGACTGGCCTGAGGCGACCTGGGGCGGCCTCTCACCGATGGGCGACCTTGTGCCGTCCGAGAACGCCCTGAATACATCGATTTCACCTGCGCAATCAGGAGGGCAAACTCCAACTCGCTTGATCACATACCCACGAGCTTTCGAAAGAGCTCCTTAATAGCCAAATGGGGCGAGTTGGGGACGTCTGTGGCTCGACCACAGAACACCGGTCGTACAGTCGTCGCCTCGCCGGTGGCCTCCCCGGTGGAGAGCGTGGGCAGGGTCAAGCTGGCTCGGATGGATGAACGGCGGGGGGTGTGCCCCGGCGACAGTGTGGCTGCGCCGCGCCGGTGCGCCAGATCCGAAGCCCCCACCCCCCGCCCTCCCCGCCGCTCACTGGCCGGCGCCGCTCTGGGCGGATCCCCCTGGGGGCTTCCAGCGCCACGGGGGGCCGTCCGACGCCAGGCGGCCGCCTCCTACCCATCCGTTGGGGGGTGCCAGCCAATGGGCGGGCACGCCGAGTGTGCCTGACTGCTGGCCCTCAAGATTGTGAGGACGGGAACATGGGGAGGTGCGGTGGGGGAGGGAGGGCAGACGGCGAGGGTAGCTAGCTAGCTCGGTGTTCTTTTGTCGGACCCCCCCGCCCCAGGGGGCGCCCTGCCGTCGGTTGCCGACCGCCCGTCACCGTTGTGGAGGGGGGTCGGGGGGGCGGGGTGGGTGCGCGGCGGGATTGCGTGGGAGGGGATTGTCGTCGGCGGCGGTCGGCCACAAACGTCTGTGTGAGGATCTGCAACCGGCGAATGCTGGCCGCTCATGTTCTTGAAATCACTGCCTCTGCAAAGCACTCAGCTGCACGTGGCACGCCGACGTGCCGTGTGGGGACGAGGACCTTTTGGCATCTGCCGACGCCGCTCCGCTCTGTTTGCTGCGCGACCGGCAGGCCCCGTCGACGCGGCGTGCAACGTAAACGCTGGCCCTCGCGTGGGTCACTGGCAGCCAGATTCTTTTTTGGACCCTCCCAGCTCCAGATGCTGCGGTGGCGGGCGACCGAGATCATTGCCGGGAGCGGCAGAGGCGTTTTGACATAGGAGCGCGCGGGGTGGTCGGCGTGCACGCCGCGGTCGCACCAGCTCCGCGCCAACCACCGGCAGCGTCGCGCGCGGCAGAGTCGCTGCGACGGCACTCGCTGCGAGGGCCGCAGCGGAGAGGCAAATTCCATACAGTACCGCCTCACCGGAAGTCCCGCCTGAGGGGGGTATGTAACGCTTGTGGATGGGGCTGGAGTGGGGGGGCGGGACGCCAGAGTGGGACGGGTGGGCATCACAGCTGGCACTTGACCTTGCCCTCCGACAACAACGACGGCAACATCCTGACGACAGGGTGGAGGTATTCCGTGGCAGGCGGAACCGATTGCTTTCGCGCAGCCGCCCACGCTGCCGCAGAACATCTGGTGCGACCGTCATCGTGAAGGACCACGCCGCCGAGCCGCACACAACCAGTGACGCGTTTTTCCTTGCAACACTTTTTGAGGAGACTTCTATCACCACCACCTCCACCGACCACCGCCGCCGACCATCCCCTCTGACCTCCCCCACCGACCACCCCCGCTGACCTCCCCCCCCACCGACCAACCCCGCGCGCCCACCGTACACCCACACACCCCATCAACACCCCCACCTCGCACGTGCGCAGGGAGCGGGGGCGCCTAGACGCCAGGAGCGCATCGACAGCGCCTGCGCATATAATTTCCAGTGAGGCTTGACGTGCAAGGGCCTCGGGGGTCATGTAGGACGCTACCGCAGCAGGGGTGACCGACGGCGGCGGGTGGTGGGGGGCGGGTGGTGCGGGTGGCAGCTGCCCCTTTCCTCTTCCTCCTCCCCCTGCAGAGGATCAGGCGGGCTCAGACCAAGGTAGACACCACGCTACGTCCAAACGAGAAAATAGATGGGAGGGGAAGAGAGGGGGACGGGGAGTGAGTCGCGGGGAAAAGGTGAAAGGCAGCGGCAGGGAGGCAGGAAAGAAACGGAAAGTGGTTCGTTCGACTCTTGTCGTCTGACCGCGCTACGGCCTCGGCCACCTGCGACGTCTTCCGCCCCACGCTCCCACTTATTCACTACGGTTTTTTTCGTTCAGTTGCCTGCTTCCTTCTCGACGCCTGCTACGTCGGCACGCAGCACACGCGCGCTAATCTCCCCCCTCCAGCCGATACAAGGCTGTCCGCTGCGCCACCGCGGCCGCCCGCTCCGCCAGCCACTCCCACCCCTCCGAGAGGTGGATGCGCTCTGCTGCCGGGTTGCCTGCCACGTCCACAGACACCAGCCGCGGGCAGCAGCGGAGAAGCACGGGCGGCACGGCGGGGAGGTCATTGTCGGCCACGTCGAGCACCTCGAGAGCGGCGGCGCCGACAAGCGCCTCGGGGAGGGACGTCAGCCCGTTGGCCGCCACCCGCAGCGTCACGACGGACGGGAGGTCACAGAGGACGGCGGGCAGCGCGGGGCCGAGGGCGTTACGGGACAGGTCCACCGTCACCAGCCGGCCACACGTGGCAAGCGACTGCGGCAGTTCTGTCAGGGCGTTACCCGCGGCGGTGAGGGCCTCCAGGTAGGGGAAGGCGGCAAAAACGTTTGGGAGGGCGCACAGCCGGTTGTCCGCAACCTCAAGCGCGCGCAGCTGCGTCCACACCGCGATTGTCGCGGGCAGCGCCGTCAAGCCACAGTCGTTCAGGATGACCCGCCGCAGGCAGCCGCCGGGGGTGCCCGCGGGCGGCGCGGCGGTCCCGCCGCCGCCGCCACCACCTTTGCCACCGCCGCCCTTCTTTCCCCCCCCCGCTGCGGACTTGCGTGCCGGCGGCGGGGCCGCTGCCGTGGCACCCGAAGGCCCGAGCAGCACCACAGGGTCGTCCTCTGCAAGCACCTCCAGCCGTGGGTTATGCGCCAGCGACAGGACGGTGAGACGGCGAGGCAGGTGCGCACGGACGCGGCCAGGGATGACGGGCAGGTCCAGGCCCACCAGGCTCACAATCCCCGTCCCGCGGGACGCGACCAGCGCCGCCTTCACCGCAGCGTCCATCGCGGGGGGGAGGCCGTCTCGGGTGGGGGGGGGGGTGGCCACGGCGGGCGCATCCGCGGCGGGGGCCACCCACGAAGGCAGCCAGCTCGACAGGCTCGACCGCCTGCCGGGCGTCGACGACCGGCGAGCACGCGACGGGGGCGGCTTGGGGGTGCGCTGCGCCCGCTCGCGCCCGTCCCCGACGTCACCACCGCTACCATCTTCTACGCAGCCGTCGCCGCCGCCATCGACGCCGCTGTCATCGTCCGTGAAGCCGCCGTCATCCGCGGTGATCGGCGGGGGTGCAGTCCGAGACAAGTCGCCCGGTGCGGCGTCGGTGGCGGCCGCCGGTGGGGAATCCCGCTCGTCGTTGCTGTCCCGGGAGGGATCAACGCCCGCAGCGTCGTCCCGCGCGGGCGCGCTGGTGGTGGACCCCATCTCTCAGGCCAGGGGAGGGAGAGGCGTGGGAAGGGGGAGGGGGGGCCGGGAGTGGGGGGGAGTGGGGCGAGCAGAGGGGAAAGCAACAAAGACCTTCGGTGACGGCACAACCGTGTCGGCGCGTGCGGCAGCTCAGGCTCACCGCTCTGACAGCCTGTCGCACGATGCCCAGATGGGTGCAAGCAGCAGCTGATGGCGGCAGAGACCGCGGCGGGCTGGTGCCGTGCGGCGGCGAGCGGCAAAAGGAAAGATGTGGTGGTGAGCGACGACACAGACGACAACGTGGGTGGTGGGCAGGGACGATACGCGTAGGCGGGTGGGGTCGGGGGTCGACGACAGATGGCGGCAGCGCGACGGTGACGGCTGCCGTGGGTGCTGTTGAACGACGGGGGGCGAGGGGGAGTGATGGGAACTGGGAGGAGGGCAAGGGGAAAGAACGAGGGGGAGAAGGAGAGGTGAAGCCACACGATGCCGTGCTGGTCCTCTGGTCGACGGCGACGCGCGAGCCGCCAAGCGGAGAGGGTCGAGCGGCCCGCGATGTGCCAGGCGGGCGGCCCGTTGTGGAGCACATGCCCAAAGGGGGGTGTGCAGCTGTGAGGGTGGGCGGCATGCCGCACTGTTCCCCAAATGGGCCAAATGGGGACTGCGAATGGAGGGGGGTCCTCGCAGACCCGCGCGGGGAGGGCGCCCCCCGCTTCCGACACAAGTAGACTTGGCGAGCGCTCGATGACGTTTCATGGCAGCGGAAATGCCGACACTCGCCAGGTGGCGCTCAGCCATCCGCCCACACCGGTCACTTCAAGTGGAAGCCTTAATCAATAAGTGTGTGTATTTCAATAGCCTAATGTAAGCACACGAGACACATGGCCATCAAATACGCACGTGAATTCATGAACCTGTGCACCCAAGTGCGTCCAGCACTCGAGTCGGCGTCTTCTGGGTGCCTGTACTGTATGTTTGCAATGTACGTTTGTACCGTCATGCCCTCGCAACTGCCAGTCACAGTGCCAGTCGCCCACCTCGCCCAAGGCTTGTTCTTTCCCACCGCCCCGCCTATTGCCCAGCAAGGCTACGTTGCCCAATCCTCTGTCACTTCCTTCCCTTCTGCTCTTTTGACGTGCGGGTTGCGCAGCAGGTCTGCTTGGGCGCGTCTGGTCCGCGTTGTCCAATCCTCTGCCATCCGCTTCCCTTGTTCCCTTCTCACGTCGGCGTTTCGCAGCAGGTCTGCTTGAGGGCGTCTGGTCACCCGGGGGCTGCCGTTTTCCGTCTGCTCCCGCCATTCTGCTTGTCCTGGCTACTGTTGCACCAGCTGGACTGCCACCCCGACACCCCCCCGGCCTGGGGGCTTCCCCCTGTTAGGCAGGGAGTCCCACTCCACACTCTTGCCTCTGTCCGCTTCCTTCCCTCCCCCGTCCGCCCCCCCTTCGTGCCCCCATGGACGTGGCCGTCCCGCTTGGCGTGTCGCCGCGGCGACCGCGGCAACGCCCCCCAGTGGGGCCGCCCGCTGGCGGCTTTGCTCCCCGCTGTGGCCGCTACTTTGCGCCGCTGGACGTCCGCCGCGCGCTACCCGTGACGGGAGAGGCCTTCCCGCCGCCCCCTCCCCCCCCCACCGGCTCTGCCGCCGCAGCCAGTACCGCAGCCGGACTCCGCGGCGGCGGCGGCGGCGGGACGTCAGGGGCTGATGAACATCGTTCCTCCACCGACGCGGCCCCTCCCCCGCCGCCGCCGCCGGCCCCCCCTCTGCCCGCCGCCCGCGACGCTGCCTCCACCCGCGCCCGCCTCGCCGCCTACGCCGCCGCCCTGGCCGCCTACTCTGCTGCCGCGGTGGTGGGCGGCGTGGCTGCCCGCGGCGGCGGGGTGGCGCCGGCCCTCCTCCACGCCGCCGACGCGGCACTCGTGGTTGCCGCCGCCGCGGCGCTGCCTGGCGCCTCTGCCACCGCAGCTGCCGTCGCGGGCAGTGGTGGAGGAGGCGGCGGCGGCGGCGATGGCGGCGGCGGGAGGGGGGCGGGCGGTGGCGGCGGCAGCGACGACGGGGCGGCGGCTGGGGTAGCGCCCGCCCGAGCCGCCGCTGTGGCGGCGGTGGCTGTGGCAGCGGCGGCGGTGCTGGGGGTGGCAACTCGCGCGCTGGCAGCGGGGCGCTCCTCGGCTGCCACCGTTGCCGCGGCCGCAGCCGATGCCGGGGGCAGTAAGGGCGCCGCTGCGCCGGCCACTGCGGCTGCTGCGGCGCTGCTGCCGCTGGCACAGCTCGCTGCGTCGGCGGTGGGTGGTGTCGCTGCGGGGGTTTGGCCGATTGGCAGAAGGGGCGGCGGTGGGGGCGGCGGCGGCGGCGGCGGAGGCTGGGGTGGCGCTTCCGGTGGCCCAGCGCGGGTGGCGGGCCGGCGGCCGTGCCCCGCGCGGGCGGCGGTGGCGGCGCACGCGGCGGCGGGCGCCATGGAGGCGGCGGTGGTGGTGGTAGGGGGTGGCGCCTGGGCGTCTGCAGCGGCGGTGGTGGCGGCCGCCCGGCTGGCGGCCACCGCGGTCGCACCCGCGGTGGCGGCACTGACCGTCGCGTCGGGGGGGGTGCCGCCAGACGAGGCCCACCGGTGGGTCCGCCGCATCGCACGGTGTGGGCGGGTGGCCCGGGTGGTGCGCGCCACGTTTTGGGCAGCCGCCGTTGACGGAGTGGGGGGAAGGGCGGGCGGCGGCGGCGGCGGCAGCGGCGATGATGTTGTCGGATGTGTGGTGGTGGAGGCGTCGTCGGGGGCGGGGGGGAATGGCGGAGTGGTTTCCGACGTGAGGGACGCCCTAGAGGGACTGGTCGGGGACCTGACTGTACAGGTTGTGAGAGGGGGGTGGGACAGGGAAGGGGAGGGGGGTGTATGATACGTTTGGAGGTAGGCGTGGGTGCTGAGCGGTGTCTACCTGTGGCGGTTTAGACAGGTGCGGTGCTGGTTGTGGGGGCGTCCAGCTCTCTCCAGCTGGTTGTCGGTGACGGTACGCGTCGCGACTGGGCAAGCATGTCTGGACCTGAGGTACGTCGGGATGATGGGCCGTCCACGACCCCCGGCGTAAGCAAATGAAGAAAGCTCAACGTCATCACTCGCAGATGGTACTTTCGCATGGGACCTCGGTAACAACGTATACAAGCCTGCTTCTATCGCTCATCACGGCGAACATGGCACGACCCTGAACGAAAGCCCAAACCTACAAACAGCACCACTGCCCAACGCTACGCAACAGACGAGACAAAGAGAGTGAGACAACAAAGGAGGTCCAGGTGCGTCAGCAAACCGCCAGCGAAGGTGGGGGACAAAGCCTCCAGAGGCAACGATGTCAAGGTCGACTGGGCAATGCAAGGTTCAGACTGCACGACAAGCGTGCGAGCTAGGAGTGCGTTCAATGGGCACCCGAGGGCGCTCTCAGCAACACGGACCAAAGTGATAAAAGCTCGTCATCATAATGAGGACCAACAGCCTAAAGCGCGTCCACGAAATATGGGAGGCGCTCCCATTGAGACAGAGAATAGGGCACGTACCCTGTATGGATGGAAAAGAAGTCGTGCGCCGCGGCGCGGGTTGGACCGCCAGGCCACAATGCCGGCTGGATAAGGCCTTCCGGGCAGCAACAACTGCGTCACTGATGCCAGTCGACCGCCGCCGTGCAACGCGATGCGCGATGCAGCCACGGAAGACAGCCACTTGTTATCGATGACGCCGGGCATGCAGGCGTCGCCATTGTGAACGCTGCCGCCGGCCGTCGGCGGCAACGATCCAAATGCGCAAGCGTCGGCCAGGACACCCTAATCAATTCTCACAAAATTGTTATCAAGTACTGTAATCATAGACTTCGCTCTTCCTATTTTTTGTGCATGATCGCACTGGTTGCGCGGCACCCTCGCAACCCCCCCCCCATCGGCGCTTGCACGTGGGGTGGGCCTGTGCGCAGCTGCCCAACCAGGTCGCGTGGCGGCCGGTGCGCGCCGCCAGAGGACGGCCCTCTGTCTCGGTCGATTGCAGCTCTGGTGCCTGCCACACGAGCCAGCGCATTGGGGTGTGCCGCGTTCGTTTGCCTGGCGCCCGCTTGCCCAGCGGGCCCGCCGGCCAGCCATTTGGGGGCGCGCGCCCCGCGCTTCCGCTCGCTCGGCCCCCGTGCCTCGCCGCCAATAGCCTCTCCAGCTGGTGGCGGTGGTGGCGGTGGTGGTGGCGGTGGCGGTGGTGGTAGCGGTGGTGGTGGTGGGGGGGCCGCGCATAGGGAGAGCGTGCAATCCCCCAAAAAGGCGTTTTTGTCGGTCGCTCCTGGTCACGGGCCCTCGCTTTTTTGCATTGACCGTTCGCCCACCCCCTTCCCCCTCCTCCCTCCCCCTTTCCGCTATCCCCCCCCCCTTCTCCCCCCTACCTGCGCTTGCCCTCCCTCGGTGTGGTCCATCATGCCGTCGACCGCCGCCCCCGCGCCCATCACGGCGGTGGGCCTGTCTGGCACCCCCTACACCCTTTCCATCGTGCGGCGGCTGGCGGCCGGGTCTGCTGTGGCCGTAGGCACCAACCCCCCCGCCACCTATACGCTCACGCGAGTAGAGCCGTCGGTGGCGCTGCCGCTGTCGGCCCTCCACGCCGAGGCCGCGACCTGGGCGGCTGCCGCCGCCGCGGCGCCCGCGTCGGTGGTACCGCTGGTGGACACGTTTGAGGCGGGCGGCGCGCTCGTCTTCCTCGCGGCCGCCCCACCGCCGTGGCGCGATGGCGACGGTGATGGTGGCGGCGGCGGCGGCGACGGTGGCCCGCCGGCGTCGCTATCCGAGGCCGACGCGCTGGCTGCGGCGGCCTCGTTGGCGGCGGCCTCATCGGCGGTGGCGGCGGCGTGCCCGGGCCGCGCGCACGGCAACATTCGGCAGGGGTCGGTGGTGTGGGGTGCGTGGCGGGGGGAGGATGCCCGGCCAACGGCCCGGCTGGGCGGCTTTGGCGTCGACCGCCTACGGTCGCGAGCCAAGGGCGTCACCGAGGCTGATGACGTCTACGCCCTGGGGGTCGTGCTCCACGCGTGGCTAACTGCGGGCGGGGGGGGAGGGGGGCGGGGTGTCAAGGGCCGCCTCAGCGGCGTTAGCCGTTGTGTGGTGGAGGCGGCCCTGCGGCCGCCCGCGTCACGCCCGCTCATGGCGGTGTGGCAGTACGACCTAGCGGCCGCCCGCGGGCTGGTGCCCGTCGCGTCGGCGGCGCTGCCAGCGGCAGGGGTACGGGAGCGTGAGGAGGTACTGGCGGCGGACCTCAACTCGGTGCGAATTGGAGGGGCGGTGGGGGGGGGGGGGGGGAGCACCGCGCGCACCCGGACGCCCCCGTCTAATGGCGTTGCCGCCGCCGCCACCACCACTGCTGCTCCTGCTGCTGCTGCTGCCGGTCGGGCCTCGCCAATGGACCCCCGCTCCCTGACTGCTGCGGTAAGGGAGGCAACCTCTGGCGAACCGTCTGCCCCTGCCACGGCCGCCGTGGCAACCGCAGTGGGTGGGCTGACGGCTGCCGTGGCTGCATCCCCCGTCGCCGCAGCGGACGGTGTATTCCGGGCACTCTATCGACGGCCGCTGTCCAAGCACCCGCTGGTGGCGTTTCGCTCGGCCTCTCTGCTGGCGGCCATGCTTGCTGCCGCCCCCGCAGGCGTGGCGCCCGTGGTTGGTGGCCAGGCGCCGTTTCTTTCCTGGGTGGAGACCACCTGGGCCCGCGGCGGTGGCGGGGACGCTGGGGACCCTGACGGGTCATCCCCTCATCCGCTCGCCTACTGCTTTGCGGGCGGGGAGGTGGCTGCCTTTGCGGCACTCATACGTGGGGTGGCCACCACCCTCGTCGCCAACCCGCTGCTGACGAGCCTTGGTAGGGGCGGACCGGCTGTTGACCGTGCGGCTGCTGCTGCGATGGTGGAGGCTGTGCGGGTGCAAGTTGTGGCGGCGGCCTCTTTGGCCACGCGGCTAGCGCCCGCGTCGGATGCGTGTGCAGGCGCGAAGGCGGCGGCGGTGGGCCTGCTCGTCCGCGGTACACGTGTGGCGGTGGCCGCC
The DNA here is from genome assembly GCA_009829735.1 of Pyropia yezoensis. Taxonomy (NCBI): domain Eukaryota; phylum Rhodophyta; class Bangiophyceae; order Bangiales; family Bangiaceae; genus Pyropia; species Pyropia yezoensis. The sequence continues at coordinate 7,021,976 of CM020620.1, forward strand.
GCAGTGCGCGTCGCCGGGCCTCAAGGGGCGGGCGTGGCCGCGCTCGAGGGCGCCGCCGTGCCGCTGTGGGCCCTTGGTGGGAAGAGGCGGGGTGGGGGTGTCCACAGGGGGATCCTGGACTCTTCAGTCGTGACAGAGGACCGGGCGGTCCACCTGGCCTCCAACGGAGGGGCCAGTGGTGTTGGCACCCACCCGTCAGCCACGTCTGGCGGGGACGACAAGGATGCAGTGCTGCGGGCGGCGTTTGCGAGCGGAGGGGGCTGGGCCAGTGGCGGCGGAAGCGGCGGTGGTGACGGCAGTGGCAGTGGCGGAGGGGATGGCCGCGACGTAGCTGAGGACGACGAAGAGAGGGCGGTGCGGCGGGCCAAGCGGAAGGCTGCCCGCCGCGAGGCGCGTGCGTCCGCCGCAGCTGCTGCAGCCGAGAATTCGTCGGCTGCGCTGGGCGGGGCGGTTGCCGCAGAGATTGAATCTGGCCGTGAGCCCCAACACGCTCGCAATGGCTCACGGCAGCACCATCGGTCCGACACCTCCTCATCCACGACGACGCCGACAACGTCGTCGGCGGATCCCACTTCCAGTGCCAGCAATGGTCACGGCCGGCAGCGAAGGCATGTCGCGTCTACGGACGCTAGCAGCAGTCCCAGCAGTGGCAGTGGTAGTGACAGCAGCAGCAGCAGCAGCGGTAGCAGCAGCAGCAGCAGTGGTAGCAGCAGTAGTGACGGGGACGACAGTAGCAGCAGCGTAGAGCGGCGGCGGAGACGAAACCGCCGACGTCGCCCCGGGTCATCAACCACCTCCCATAGCGCGGACGAGCGGAGGCGGCGGCCGTCATCTGCGGTGCGCCGTGCGGCGCGTGCATCATCATCGGACGAGCGCAGCAGCCGCTCCGCTCGTCGGACCAAGTCCAAGCGCGGGACGCGACCGCCCAAGCAGGCTCGCCCGCCTGTGCCTCCTGTGGGCACAGGCCTGCTGGCGGCGGCCACCCCTGCTGGCAAGACGCCAGCCATGAACACGGCGTTTGAGATTCCGCCTCATGCGGTGCGGTTTGGCGCGCAGGTCGGGTCAGGGGGCTTTGGTGTGGTCTTTAAGGGCGTCTACGCGGGCGAGACGGTGGCAATCAAGAAGATCCACGCTCACGCGTTGGGCAACGCGGGTGCGGTGGCCGAGTTCCAGGCCGAAGTGGCGGTATTGTCGTCGGTGCGACACCCTAACATTGTGCGCTTTGTGGGTGCGTGCACATTGCCGCCGGCGCTGATGATCGTCACGGAATTTTTGGAGCGCGGCACCCTCTTTGATGTACTGCACGGGAGCAAGGAGCCGGTCGGCTGGCGTGAGCGGCGGGGAATGATGGTGGGCCTCTGCGAGGGTATGACCTATCTCCACTCGCGGGGGCTCCTCCACCGGGACCTGAAGGTATGTTGTGTGGAGGGGGAGTCATCTCTTGAGGGTGTGGTGCTGAGTGTGTTGACACGCTTCGGTGGTACTGGTGCCAGGAAGCGTTGGCGATGCTTGTGTATGAACGCCTCTTGCAGGCCATACTTGCTTGTCATCGACACACGTACCGGAGTGGCTTCTGGCGGCTTTTGACCACGGCTGATACCGAGTTTGCGTGACGAGACCGACTGGGTGGGACTAACCAGTTTTGGTTGCCTGCGCATTCTCGCGTGCACATTTTTGGTCGATGTGTTTCGTGCAACTGTTCAATCTCTCTGTGCGGCTTTCCGTGTTGACCACTGTTGTTTCCCGCAGAGCTCCAACCTTTTGTTGGACAAGGACTTCAATGTGAAGGTGGCGGATTTTGGTCTCACACGCATCGTGTCGTCGCCGACGGCAGCGCCCATGACGGGTCAGTGTGGCACTTTCCAGGTACGTGATATGCAAACAGGTGGGCGTTTTATTCCTCGTATTCTGCATCCGTTGGGCGTGTCTGCATGTTTGCTTTGAGCTGGCTGTGCTTGGCGTTTTGTCCTTTCGGATGACGCTTGCCATGGTGGTGTCTGACGTATTCGTGCACGCCTTTCTGGTTTCCCACACGTCACTGGGTTGGTCGGTGAATGGTCATACGGCACCACGCTACCTCACGCTGTTCTTTTCCGACCGACCCGACAGTACATGGCTCCAGAGGTGCTTGCCAACCGCCCCTACACGGAAAAGGCCGACGTCTTTTCGTTTGGCATTCTTCTGTGGGAGATGGTGGCACGCAAGCTCCCCTTTTTTGGCATGGCCCCCATGCAGGTGGGACTGGCGGTGGTCAACACGGGGCTGCGGCCGCCGATTCCTCGCGACTGCCCGCGGCCGCTGGCCATCCTCATGCGCCGCTGCTGGGAGCAAGACTTTCGTCACCGACCGTCGTTCAAGGAGGCGGGCAAAGCGTTGCGGGCCATGCCCAGTCACTGAGGTGGAGGATGCAGCTCACGCTTTTTTACAGGACCAGCAGGAGAGTGGCTGGGACAGGAGGTTTTGTGGTGCAGGGGTTGTCCTGGCGGGATGGTCCGACGCGTCACGCAGGGGCGGAGGTGGATCTGGTCGCACCTGTTCTGTACGTTCATCACTGTTCCCTGTACACACACACGGTACAGGGTGAAGTCCCACCGAACTGCACTGTACATACACTCTGTTTCTCATTTCGATTTTCGTTGGGACTCATGAATGTATTTCTGTGTGGAAGCCCCCCGTGAGGGAATGGAGCTCATTTCAGTGACCGCCCGAGAGAAGGCGATCCACCACGATTCCCCCAGAGTGCGTTGGCGAAGCAAAGAACGCAGCGTGGCTGAGCGGTCTCGACGAGCTGGTCGTGCCTGCGCGGGGTTCTGTTGCTGTCCAGTGCCCCTACTGCCCTCTGCCTTGTGCTGCCCGTTGTCGTAGCTTGGCCATCCCCACACACGCGCTCCCCAGCGGCCTTCTGTGAGCGCGGCCCCGTCTGTCACCATGGCGTCGCGGCTCAAGGCGCTGATTGACCACCCCGCGGGGCCCCGGACGGGTGCGTTGGCAGCGTTTGTGGGCGACTGCGTAGCCGTCTGTGACCGCTGGAGCTTCCTGATGGGCTGCTCTTCTTTTGATGGAGCAGTCCTGCCGTCTGCTACGTGGGGGGCTGGCTACGGCACGTGCAGCAGGCAGCGCAAGAGTGTGAAAGGGTACTAACTGGTCAGTGCTTCGGTCTATCGTGGTCGCGTGCGCCTGTCTTTCTCGTACGTTCCCTCTGCTGTATGTGTTTTGTGTGGTGACCCGGGGCGTCCGGTGGTCCAGTCTTCTTCTGGGCGCCCATGATGAAGTGGGGCTTGGTCGCTGCCGGACTGTCGGAAATGAACCGGCCCGTTGAAAAGGTGTCGATACCGCAGAGCTTGGGTACGTTTCGCCCGCTACGGCTTTGGCGTGGTCCCCTTTGTCTGCGCTCTGCGCTGGTGTGGAAGGGCCGCCCTGGTGGTGTCATATGTTGCTCCTGGCTCGCCCCTTGGGTCACCCCTTCCGTGTCGTTCGGTAGACCTGACGCGCCCCTTTTTGCTCGCACCCCACGCGCGTGTCTTTTGGCTCTGCTGCTCCTGTCACGGGACGCGTTTTGATCGTGTTTGCTATTGTCGTGGACGCGACTTTGTTGCGGATTTTCCGCCCGCGCGCAGCACTGGCCGCCACGGGGACCATCTGGACGCGGTGGTCCTTTGTTATCACGCCCGTCAACTGGAACCTGGCGACCGCCAACGTCTTTGTCGCGTGCACGGGGATCTACCAGTTGCAACGGGTGTACCGGGCGGGCCGGCCGGGCACGGCCGCCGTCGCCGACACGGAGCCGCCACCGCCAGTCCCAGCGGTGCCGTCCTGACTAGACGCGCGGGCGGCCGGGCGCTCGCCGTTGGGCGGTCCGTCCCGGGCACACACTGGGGCAGGCTGCGCACACACACACCCATCCATCCACGCTTGTTTGGTGTACTGCGCAAGCCTTTTTTTCTCTAGCCGCCACTGCTCGTCGTGTGTGAGTGCTGTGTATGTGTATGTACTATACGTGTCTTTCGGGGGAGAGCGGGCGTTACAACACCTCTTTTCAAGTCCACACGCACCGGTCACGCCGCAACGCGCACCCCCCCCCCCCCCCCCCTGTCCACCCCCTGGCCTCCCTCACGCATTGGTACTCCGGCTCCGGACCAGGGACGGCCCGCCGCTGCACACGTACGCCGACAGGTGGTCGGTGGCAGCGTCTGGCCGTAGGGCCCCCTCCCCCGCAACCCGCGCGCACACCACCACCGCCCGGCCGTCGCCGCCGCTGCTCTCGGTGGCAGCCCCCCCCCCCCCGCCCCCCCCCCCGGTGGCAGCCTTGCGGGCGGCCCGGACGCCCAGCCCGCCGCCCCCCCGGCCGCGGCCAGTGGAAACGCCGTGGGCGGCGGCGAGCTCCCGGCTGCGGCTGCGCCGCCGCTGCCGCGGACCCGCTAGCGGCTTGGCCGCCCCGTCGCCGCCGCGGCTGGCCGACCGCGCCTTGCCGTCGGTGCCGCCGACGGGCGGCAAGCCGCCTCCTCCCGCCTCGTCGCTGCCACCGCCGCCGCCGCCGCCACCGCCGCCGCTGCCACCGCCGCCGCCGTGGCGGCGGGTGGTCTTGTGGAGGGCCCGCACGCCAACGGTGCGGGCGCGGCGAACGAGGCTGGCCGGCGGCTGCGCGGGGCCAAGCGACGCTTGGCGGATGAGGGGCATGCCTTCAGCGGCGGCCGCTGCCGTTGCTGCCGCCGCCGCCGACGCGGCGTTGGCCGCCGCCTGCGGCGACCTCCCCGCGTCCGCCATGTCGACGGCGGCAGCCGCGGTGGCCAAGGCGGACACTGCCCGCGCCGGCTGCACGTCCATGACCTCCCGAAAGAGGAGGCGCTTGACCTGGTCGGCCGTGAGGGGCCCCTCCCGGACGCCCTCGTCGAGGCCGCTGAGATCGGGCGGCGGGCACGCGGCGGCGGCGGCGGCGGCTTCGGCCTCGTCATAAAAGTCGGCCACAAATGGATGGCGCAGCGCCTCGGCGGCGGTGAGGCGCTCGGTGGGGTCAAAGGCGAGGAGCTGGGTGAGGAGGTCGAGCGCCCCCGGCGGGGCGTTTGGGAAGCGGGCGGCCAGGTCCACCCCGGCCGACTCGGGGAGGTCCCGGAGGAAGCGGAGGGCGCGGCCACTCGAGATGTGGGTGGTCTGCGCGTCGGTGGGGGTGCCCACAAACGCTACGGTCAGCTCCACCTGGTGCCGCACGTCCCGGCCGGGGAAGAGCGGCGCGCCCCCATTGAGGAGCTCCCCCAGCACGCACCCCACCGACCAGAGGTCCACGGCGGATGTGTAGGTGCGGGCGAGCGACAGCTCTGGCGCCCGGTACCAGCGGGTGACCACGTAGGCGGTCTGGACCGCCTCCTCCCCCACCGCCACCGGGTCCACGTACCGGGAGAGGCCAAAGTCCGCCACCCGGATGTCCCCGTTGCGGTTGACCAGGATGTTGGCGGGCTTGATGTCCCGGTGCCAGCAACACGCCGCGTGGGTGTAGGCGAGCGCCGAAAAGATCTGGTACATGAAGAAGGAGAGGTGGACGGGCAGGATGGGGGTGGAGGAGCGCGCCAGCTTGTGCAGGTCCGTGTCCATCCGGTCGCTGATGATGTAGAGGTCGGCAAAGGCGGCGTACGAGGTGGGCGCGTCCAGGTCCACGATGGACAGCAGCGACGGGTGGCGGAGGGCCTTGCCCAGCCGCACCTCCCGCAGCATCCGCTTGGCGTCGGGAGCCGACGCAAAGCAGCAGCTGACCTTTTTGATCGCCACCTGCCCCCCCGTCCAGGTGTCCACCGCCGACACCACCACCCCATAGGCGCCATAGCCGAGGGGGCTCCCCAGCCGGTACCGCTCCGCAACGGTGAAGCGGGTGCCAAAAAAGACGCCGCTCGTCTTTCCTGGGGGGGGGGGTGCGGGAGGGGCCGCCGCGTCGGCCGCGTCGGCCGCCGCCGCCGCCTGGGACCGGGACACCCGCCGGGGGGGGAGGCCCCCGCTGGCACCCGCCGCCGCCGCGGGTGCCCCTCCGCCGCCTCGCCCGCCACCGCCACCACCACCGCCACCGCCACCGCCACCGCCACCGCCACCGCCACCGCCACCGCCACCGCCACCGCCACCACCATCGCCACCGCCACCACCATCGCCACCCCTACCGCCGTCAACACCTCTACTGCCACCACCACCTCTACTGCCACCACCGCCACCGCCACCGCCACCGCCGCCCACCGCCACCCGTGGAGGCGGCGGCAGCGTCGCCACTGCCGCCACCGCCGCCCCAGCCGCCGCAGCCGCCGTTGCCACTACCGTCGCCGGTGGCCGTACAGCCGTTGGTGGCACCGGCGGTGCGCCCAGCGCAGCCGGTGCGGCCAGCGCGGTGGAACCGCCGCCGCCGCCGCCGCCGCCGCCGCCGCCGCCGCCGTCCCTGTCGGCAGCGACGGTGGCGGCAGCAGCGGCAGCGGCTGCCGCGCGGGGCGGCAGCGGTGGGGTGGCGACAGGGGCTGGGGGGTGGGCGGCCACGGCGGCGGCGGCGGCGGCGGCAGCGACGGGGAACGCTGCGTCTGGGGCGGCGTGGCCGCCCCCCCTGGCCGCCCCCGCCGTCGTTGACGCCCCCACCGTCGTCCTTGTTGTGGCCGTCGCCGCCGTCGCCGGCGCGGCTGCCCCCTCTGCTGCGGACGCCAGCGACGCGGCGGCCGCGGCGGCGGGCACGGGCGCAGCGGCGGCGCGGGAGAGCCACCGCTTCATCGGGGGGGATGAAAGGGGGGTGCGAGGTGAGGGGGCCGGGGGGGGGAGGGGAGGGGGGGCGGCGTGTCACCGCCCCGCCGCCCGCCCCCAGAGCACCACGGGGGAGAGGGTGGGAGACGGGAAGGGGCAGAAGCGCCAGCTGGTCGGGCCGGAACCGGCGACAGTGATGGTGGTTGTGATGCTGACGGTGGTGGCGGTGGTGGTGCTCGTGATGGTGGTGGTGTTGGTGGTCGTGACTTGCAGTCCACCAGGCTTCGTGGCGGAGAGGAGGGGTGGGGAGAGGGGGGGATGGGTGCAGGACCCGGACACGGCCGTGACACGAAGCGGCGGCGGGAGGGCACCCCCCGGGCGAGAGGGCAGGGGGGGGGGGGGGGGGGGGGCCCGGGGGCCCGCGGGCCCGCAGGGGAGGGCGAGGCGGCAGAGGGAGAGGAGGGGGGAGGCACTGGCGCGCGGGTGCGGCAAAGAGGTCGGCGGGGAGCGGGGCCCCGCAGCCGCCGCCCCCCACCCCCGTCCCCTCGCCTGTCGCCACGACCACCGCCGCAGGCCGTTACCCTCCCCTTCTCCCCCGCCCCCCCCCCCCGGTTCCACAACGCTGGCGGCGGCGACGCCCGCCTGCAGAGACGGTGGCAGGCACGGACAGGGGGTGGGGGCCCCCCCGCCCGCCGGCACGGCCCTGCATTCAACCCCCTGCGCGCGCTTGGCCGCCGCCGCCGCCGCCGCCGCCGCTGGCCTCACCACCCCGCCGGTCTTGCCCGCCAGCGCCCCTCCGCAGGGGGGGACGGGGGGGCGGGGGGCGGGAAGCCACCCGCCAGTCTGGCTCGGGGGGCGACGGCCGCAGGGTGCGAGTGCCGCCGCCGTGCAGCAGGCAATGCAACGCCGGGGGTCGCAGGCGTGCTACTACAATGGCCACGCGACGGGCATGCGCTGTGGGTTTTGGGGGGGGCGCGGGGGGCGGCGGTGGGGGGGGGGGGGGGGGTGCCTTTGGGGGCGTGCCGCCCGTCTACCTACCCCCCCCCCGCCCCCCCCCGCGACCGCCGCCCGCTGCATCGGCGAGCGGGCACGCCCCTCCCGCCTCAGCCGCGCCACCGCCAGCGCTGCCCCCCCGATGACCCCCAGACGGCACGGCTGGCCATGGGGGACGACAGGTCACCCCTGCCCCCCCCCCCCGCCCCCCCCCCGCGCGCGCGCGCGCGCCAGTGGGTTCCCTCCCCTCCTTGCATGCCAACGTGGCGGCACCCCCCCCCCCAACCCCTTCTTGACCTCCACCCTCACTCCTCCCCCCCCCACAACCTCTGGGTGTGTGCCAGGCACGCACCACCAGCGCCCTCCCCCGCCAGTGTCTTCTCTAAAGGCACACCACCACCGCCTCATAGCCCACTGGCAGGGACATGCTGATCATCACACGCCACACACACCCCCCCCCCCGCCCAAAAGAAACATGGAGAGGGGGAAGGGGGGAGGAGGACGGGAGGGGGGGAGGGGAGGGGGCGAAGGGACGGGGGGGGGAGTGATAGAGGTGGGCGGGTACGGGAGAAGGGCACCCGCGCGGCGCGCGCGTGCCACTGGCGCTTGGCCGTCACCCTCCCCTCTATGAATGTATGTCTGTACTGTACATACATACGTGTCAATACGAGCCCGCCACCACCGGGACGTCGGGCACAGGCACTCGGGGAGGGAGAAGGCGGGGGGGCAGGGGGTAGCGGGGGTGGGCGGCAAAAAAATTCCGACGCCCACCACCTCCCTCTGCGGCCGCGCGGGCGCGGCGGGGGCGGCGGCAGAGCGCCAGCGCGCACGGAACCGCAAGAGCCTGCAGCCAGCGCTGGCGCTGCGGAGTAGAGCGAGCCCCACCCCCACCGCCAGCCGTCGTCACCCCCACCGCCGGCGAGTCGGCCCGTCGGCCGGCCCACCCCCTCCCCCCCCCCAAACCACCCACCGCCCAGTCGCTCCAACGCCGTCGACTATTATTTCGCGGCTCGCGGCGGCAGCGGCGGCAGCAGCAGCGGCACGGTGGCGAGCGCCGGCGGCGGTGGCGGTCCAGCTGTTTGGTTCTGTCGAGTGCTCTTTCGCCCCGCCGCCGCCACCGCTCGGGGCGAGCACAGTAGATGGATGCGCGACGCTACGGCACGCGCACGGGAGCGCAACTCGACCACGAGGGGGGTTTGGGGCGGCGGCGAGGGATGGGGGGGGGAATGGGTCTGTGGTCGCATGGACGGTCGGCGTGCCGCCTGGCAACGCCACCGGAAGGACAAAAAAAAAAAAAAAAAAGGGGGGGGCCGCGGACGCGGAAAGAACAAGTGTCTGCTCAACGGGCGCATGGCAGGGAGTCCACCCATCCCCCCTCCCCCCCCCTCCCCCCCATCTTCCGCAAGACCAACCCCCATGACGCAACACGGCACTCGGTGCGGCACCCAAAAACACGGGACGGGCGGCAGCACCCAGCGACGAACAACAACCACAGACCAACAAAAAAAAGAAAACAGCACGTCGCCGCCATCGCCGCCGCGACAGGGCCACACTCGCAACCCCCCCCCCCCCTTCTCTGTTCCTCCGCCGCCAAGCCAGCGTCGACACCATCCGTGGACCACACCATGCAACGGTTCCCCACCCCCCGCCCCCCCCCTCCGTCATGCAACAAATCAGGCCCAGTTGAGGTCGGCGGTGCCCTTGTTAAACAGGTAGTCGACCCCCCCCACGTGGACCACCCCGTCCTTGAGCTGCACCTTCCACTTGCCCGACTTGCGCGTCACCCGGTCGTGCTGCGCGAGGATGTAGTCCTCCGACTCATCCTCATCATCCGCACGGTGTTCCAAGTCACTGTCAATGCTGACGCCGCCCAGCGACGCGTCGTCGGGCTCATCCACAGTGGCGAGGAGGGCCTCCGCCTTGGGGTCATCCCCATCATCCTCCTCCTCGCCCCCACCCCCGCGGCCCCGCTTGGTGCCCCGCCCCGCCTCGTCGTCGCCGCTGTCGCCGTCCCCGCCCGCGCCGTCCACCTGCGGGACCACCCCGGGGGGGACCGCCGCGGCCACCGCGGGGAGGCCCAGGCCCAGACCCGCCGACGCGCCGCCCGCCCCCCCCGCCCCATACGCGGCCGGCACCGCCGCGGCGGTGGCGGCGGTGGCGGCGGCGGCGGCAGAGGCGGCCGCCGCCGACTCGGCGCCCGTCTTTGCATTCTCGGCGGTGAGGAAGGTGAGGCGGGCGAGCCAGCGGGTGCGGAGGTCCTCCAGCACCTCATCGTCCGTGGCGAGCGCCCCGCGCTCCGCCTCTGCCCGCGCCCCCGCGATCGTCGTGTCAATGACGCGCAGGTACACCTCCCGCACCGACTCGGCCGTCGCGACCGCCGACGGGGGCGCCCGCGACGCGCGCGCACGCCGGGCGGGGGCGGGGCCGCTGCCGCCGCCGCCGCCGCCGCCGCCGCCAGCCGCCGCCACCGCCCCGGCCACGCCGGGCGCGCGGGCCCGCGCGGGGGGGGGCGCCACAGCCGTGGGGGGGCGGGGGGGGGCGCCGCCCCCGAGGGGGGGGATGGGCGCAGACATGGTCACCCGCTGCGCGCAGGGGAGGAAGAAAAGACGGCAAGGGGAATCAAAGGAGGGCACGGAGGGGAGGGTAGGGGGGACAGGGGGGGGGGGGGGTGGGGGGGGTGGGGTGTGTGGGGCGAGTGGCGTTGGCTCCTCTCCCCAGAAACGTTGGCGGAAGCGGCAGCGCCCGGGACGGGGGGGGTGGGGGGAGTGGGGAGGGCGGTCGGTCGTCCCCTCCACGCGCAGGGGGGTGACCAAGCGCGCGGCGGTGGAAGGTTGGCCAAACGGCACACGTCACCACCCCTGCCACCCCCCCCCCCCCCCCCCACAACCGCCCGCGCGCGCGAGTACACGCTGCCCGCTGCCACACAGCAGCCGCACCGCAAAACGGGCGAGCAACAAAAAGGTAGGAGCCCCACCCCCTCCCCCCCCCGCGCTGGCACCCTCAACACCCACCCCAGCAGCCGACGGGGTAGTACCTTCCCGCGGCGCCACGCACAGCTGCACCCCACACCCCCGTCGCGGCACAAGCGCGCAAAAAAAAAAAAGAGAAGGCGCGCACCCCCAAAGCAGCAGCAGCAGCTGCAGGCAGGCAACAGCTGCAGCGGGGGGCGGATGACGACCACACCACCACCACACCCCACCACGCGCTCCGTCCCCCCCCCCCCCCCCCACCACCACCGCCCCACCCCCTCACCTCCAAACAAAAAACCGCCACCCACCACCCACCGGCCAACGGCCGTTACCACACCCGGGTGCACCCCGCCGCCGCCGCCGCCGCTCCGCCGCGCGGTGCACCACTGCGTGGCGGCGGTGGGTACGCGTCTGGCGGAGAAAGATGGAGAAAAAAAACGGATGGGGGCGCGCGCGCGGTGCGCGAGCAGACAGGCGGGTGGGGCAGACGGGATGGAGGGGAGAGAAGGTCGAGGGGGTGGTGGGGGGGGGGTGGGGGGGGAGGGGGCGTCGGCGGCAACGGTGGGATCCCCCGCGGGGGGGGGGAAGCGCCGGGGCCGCCACGGCAGGGGGGGAGGAAAGGGGGGGGGGAGGTAGGGGGGGTAACGCGGGCGCTACGATGCCCTTTCGCGGCCACGGACCGCGGGTGGGGGGGGGGGGGGGTAGGTCTGTTCTGCGCGCACCCCCCCACGCCACGTCTGTGCGGGGGCGTGGCCGCGGTGGTGCGCGCGAGGCTGTCCGTCGGGGGCCCCCGGCCGGCGCACGGGCGCCGCCGCTCGTCTGTGGGTGTGGCCAGCCAGTGGTAGCTGTAGGCGTCCCGTACGGCCGTGGACGCCGCTGGTCAGGGACCTGTTGGTGAAATTGAGTGCCGATTTGGGTACAGTGTCACGCTGGGAGCAAACCGTGGGCCACCTTTGTCATTACACATGCCATGATCGGTCGATCATGGCACCTCGTTGGTTTCATCCACCGAAAGTATGGACTGTACCGTATTAAATGGGGAGAGATATGAGTCATGGCGCACGGTCAGTGTTGCCACGTGAAACAGACATGCCACGTTGCTGAGTTTTGGGTCGCCCGTGGGAGGCCACGGGACTGTCTCTCTATAGAATTACAAGCGCCCGCCGATCAGTGCACTGCGCTGGTCGCGGAGATCCGCGCGGAGGGGCCGACCGGCACCTGCGAATGGGGGTGATGGGGGGGGTGTGGGGGTCGGGCGCGGGGCCACATCGTCGGAGAGCGCCCGGCACGAGCGAGACCAACTCGTCAGCCGCCGCGGTCGACCGGGCCGCCCGCCTCCCCCCCCCCCCCGCCCTGTTCCGGCGGTCCCTCACCCCCCGCCGGCGCTGCGACGCTGGCGTCGGAGGTGCTGGCAGCCTTCTCGGTCACGGCTGTGCAGCGGCGGCGGCGGCAGCGGCGGCAGCGGCGGCAGCCACGGCTGCGACCGCGGCTTTGGCGGCGGCGGCGGTGGCGGCGGCGGCGCCCGCGACGGTGGCGGCGGTGCAGAACAGGTGGTGGCGGCGGCGGCAGCGGCGGCAGCGGCGTACGCAGGCGCCTTTTTTTTTTGTTCTACTTTTTTTTTGGCCGCCCATGGCAGCCCGGCAGGCCCACGGGGGTGCCCCCCGGGCATTGGCGCTGGCCTTTTTGCCAACGCCGCCCCTCCTCCGCCCCGCCACCCCCGCCACCACCACTACCAGCGGCGTGCCACCGTTTGTGGCGCCCTGCTGGGGGGCGGCCGCCGCCGCCGCCCCCCCGCGCGGCCGCCGGCCGCCGGCGTCGGCCGCCGCCGCCACCGCCGCCACCACCACCGCCACCCGCGACGCGGCAGGGGCGCCGGCGCCCCCTCCGCGGGCGCCGCTGTCGCCCAAGCCGCCGCCGCCGCCGCCGCGGCCACCGCCGCCACCGCCGTCGCCATTGCCGCCACGCACGGCGGCGGCGGCTGCGGCACCGCGGCCGCCACACTTCCCCCCGCCGCGGCGGCCACCCACGGGCGCGTGGCGCGCCGGCGCGCCTGCGCCCAGCGGGGCGGCGGCTGCGGCGACGCTGCTGCCGGGCCGCCCGCGGGGCGGTGGCCGCAGCAGCAGCGGCAGCGGCGTCCCCCCCCCCCCTCTCCCCGGGCGGCGGCGGGTGCGGCGGCGCCCCCCCCCCCCCCCCCCCGCGGCGGCGGCGGCGGCGCTGGCGGCGGCGCAGGCAGACCTGGCGGCCGCCGCGGCGGCCGCCCCGCCCGGCGCGCCCCCCCCGCTGCCGCTGCTGCGGCGTGCGATTGTGGCTGCCGGCCGGGTGGGGGCGGTGGCGACGTGCCGGCGGCTGCTGGGGGTGGCGGCGGCATCGTCGCCGGCGGGGGTGCCCCTCTCGTCGGACCTCCCCACCAGCCTGGTGCACGCGCACGTGGTGGCGGGCGACGCGGGGGGGGCGCTCGTTGCGCTGCGCACCGCGTTTGCGCTCGCCGCGGCCGGCAGCGGTGGGGCCGGTGGCGACGGCGGTGGCGGCGACAGCGGCGACAGCGGCGTTGACGGGGGGCACCGGCCGCTCGGCGGGTGGTCCCCCACGGACGAAGGTGTGATGGCTGGCCTGGACCCGGGGCCGTCGCCCGCCGCGGCGGGCGCCGCGGCGGCAGCCGCCGCCGCCCCCTCCCCCGCCGCCATCCGTGACGCGGTCCGCGCGGCGGTCGCGGCGGGCGACGCGGACACGGGCCTGGGTGTCCTCCGCGTGGCGGTGGGCGGGCGCGTCGCGGCCGGCGCCGCCGCCTGGGACGCCATCACCGGCCTGGTCGGCCGCGTCCGCGGCGCCGACGAGGCCGTCGCCCTCCTCCGGGACCGCCGCCGCCACTGGCCGCCCGCCGCGCGTCGCCGTGCCGCCGCCGCGTCGGCGGCGGTGTGGGCGGCGCAGCGGCGGCGGCGGCGCGGGGGGTGGCGCGGCCGGGAGCACCCGCGGGGGGAGGCACGGACGTCGGCCGCCGACGCGGCGGCGGGGCTGGGCGGAGAGGGGGGGGCGGGGGGCGGGGACCCGGTGCCCCCGCCCACCGTTGGGCTGTTTAATATTGTCATGGCCGCGCTGGTGCGGGCGGGCCGCCCAGACGAGGCGCTGGTGCTCCTTGGCGAGATGCGCGCCGCGGACCTGGTGCCCGATGTGATCACCTACAACGTCCTCCTCGACGGCTGTGTGCGGGGGCCGTCGGGGACGGGCGGGCTGTGGACGCTCGAGCCGCTGCTGCGGAGCATGCGGCGGGGGGGGGTCCGCCGTGATGTAGTCACCGAGGCGTGTGTGGTGCGCGCGCTGGGCCGCCGCGCCCGCGCAGCGACCGCTGCGCGCTTGCCCGCTGCGCGGCGGGACGTGTGGGCCGCCTGGGCCATGTACCGCAAGCGCCTGGCCGCTGCAGGCGGCGGTGGTGGCGGTGGCGGCGGCAGCAGCGGCGGTGACGCCCCGGCCGCGGTGGAGCCGACGCTGCGCTACTATAACGCCCTCATCGCGGCATTTGCTGACGCCAAGTGTGCGGATGGGGCGGCGACGGCGCTCACCGCCCTCGCTGCCGACGGCTACACCCCCGACGTGTTTTCGTTCAACTCGGCGGCCGCCGCGGCCGGTCGCTCCGGCGACATCCCCTTTGCGCGGTCCCTCCTCGCGCGGATGCGCGCGGCGGGGGTGCCACCCGACTCGCTCACCTACTGCTCGGCCATCACGGCCGCGGGGCGGGCGGTGCCGCGGGCGCCCGACACGGCCGAGGCGCTGCTGTTTGAGGCGCTCGCGGGGGGGGTGGAGGTGACGCCGTCCATGGTCAACGCCACCCTCGCCTCGTGTGGCGACGACATTGACCGCGCGCTGGCCACGTGGAAGCGCCTCCGCGCGGCGCTGCCGGCCGCCGACGCGGCGGCCGCGGCGGCCGCCGCCGCCGAAGGGGACCTCGGTGCGGGTAGCACCGACGCGGCCGGAGGCGGGCCTGGCAGCCGGTCGCCGTCGGTCGCGGCAGCGGCGGCAGGCGCGGCTGTTGCCGCCGCCGCGGCGGCCACCACCTCGCGGCGCGGGGTGGGCGGCGCTCTCCGCGGGGTGGTCGGCCGCGTGCGCCCGTCGGCGGCGACCAACATCATGTCCTTCCACTCCCTCTTCCGCGTGTGTGGCGCCGGGGGGCGGGCGGACTTGGCGCTCCGGCTGGTGTACGCTGTCAAGCGGGAGCTGCCGGAAGAGGCGGAAGACCTCTCCCCCTGCTGGGCTGCTTACGTCCGGGGCTTGGAGGAGTCGGTGCCAGTGCCGCCCGCGTCGGCGGCGGCCGCGTCGCCCCAGTCGGCCGCGCCGCTGCTGTCGTCCCCGCCGGCGGCAGCAGAGGCGGCGGTCGCCCCCCCAGCTTCAGCCGCCGCCACCGCCTCCCTCACAGGCACCGCGGCGGCGGCGGCGGCGGCGGCGGCGGTTGCCCCCGCCCCGCCCCCGGAGACGGACCCGCTGCTGCCGCCCGCCGACGACCGGCGGGCGTGGAGCTCGGCGCCGTGGCTGACCCGCGTGCGGCTGGACCGGGAGGGCGTCACTGCTCGGCACTCGCTGGTGCAGCGGCAGTACCTGCGGCTGCTGCGGCTCGAGTGTGGGCAGCCGCTGGGGCTGGGGGGGAAGGACGCGGGGGCGGGGGGCGGGAAGCGCCGCCTCGGCGTGGACCGCTTTGTGATCCAGTGGTGAGGGGGGGCGGAGAGGGAGCAGAGGAGGGGGGGGGGGGGAGGAAGGGTCGGCGGCGGTGGGGTGAATGGGTGGCTGCAGGGTGGCTGCGGCGGTGAGAAGAGAGAGGTTGACGCTAGCGCGATGGGGTGTCTCTTTTTTTGTTACGTGGACACATGCCGTGGGTGGCCGTGGCAGTGTATGGGGCCGACGTGGTGCGCCACACCATACAGCAAACACGGACAGTCACGCCCACAAGAGACCCGTGCCCACCTCTCCCCGCTCCTCGCGCTGCCCGCCGCGTCCCGCCCCCACCCTCCCCTCAGTCAAACACGATGCGGGTGCCACTAAACGTGGCGGCCGCCCGCTTGCGCTCCTCGGCCCGCCGCGCCGCCCAAGACGGGTGCGCTGCGGCCGCATCATCAGCGGCCGCGCGCGTGCCGCCGCCACCACGACCATCACCACCTCCCCCACCACCGCCACCACCACCACCACCACCCCCGCCTCCCCCGGCACGCGCACTGCCACCGCCCCCCCCACCAGCACCACCGCCACCGCCGCCACTGCCGCCGCCGCCGCCACTGCCGCCGCCGCCGCCACCGCCGCGACCACCACCACGGCCACCGCGCCCCCCCCCCGAGCGGTCGCCGCCGCCGCCGCCGCCGCCCCGGCGGGCCGCCGTCAGGTGCGCCGCGCCCGCCCCATAGGCCGCCTCGGCCAGCGCCCGGCGAGCGCGCTGGCCCATCCGGTTGCGCGGCGGCTCGGCAGCGGCCGGCCGCCGCCAGCCGCCGCCGCCGCCGTCGCGGCGGCCGCCGCCAGTGGCCGCGCCAGTGGCAGGCCGCCGGCCGCCGCGCCGGCCGCTGGGCATCCCACTGGCGGCGGCAGCCACGGCGCCGTCGTCGGGGGCGTCGTCGGTGTCCCCACCAGACGAATCGTCGGTGGTGGCGGTGGCGCCGGCGGCAGCGGGGGCGGCAGCGGCGCCACCGCCCCGGGCAGCCCGCTCCGCCTCCTCTGCCGCGACGCTGTCAAAGGAGCTGCCCCCGTCACTGCTGCCGTCGCCATCGCGGTCGTCGTCGCCCGCCGGGGGGGCGGTCGCCGCCGGCCGGGGGCGCTTGGGCCGCCCCCCCGCCGCACCCGCCGCCGCGCCTCCTCGCCGTGGGCGTTTGGGGGGCCGGCCGCCACCGGCGGGGGCGCCGGCACCGTCGCCGTCGCTGTCGCTGCCACTGCCGCTGTCGCTGCCGCCGTCGCCGTGGCTGTCGCCGCGGCTGTCGTCAGCATCGGCAGAGGCGTCGGCGGCCAAGGCATCGGCGGCGGCCCGCTCGGCGGCCACCTCCATGAGCGCCGCGCGGACCGCCTTGGTGTCCGCCACCCGCACGGTCAGCGCCTTTACCACTTCTGGGTCCGCCGATGGGGCGGGGAGCGCCCCACCGCCGCCCTTTCCTCTGCAGCCGCCACCGCTGCCACCGCCGCCGCCGCCGCCGCCGCCGCCGCCGCTGCCGATGCCGTCACCGACGCTGTCGCTACCGGCAGAGCTGCCGCCGCCGCCCCCTGCGTCGCCATCCCCCACGTCTCTCGAAGGAGCAGCAGCGTCGCCAACAGCAGACGCAGCCGCAGCGGCCGCAGAAGCGGCGGCGGCAGCGGCGGCGGCAGCGGCGGCAGCAGCGGCGGTCACGTCTGCCGCCCACGCACCCTTGGCCCGCCCGGCCGGCGCGGCCTTGGCGGCCGCCCGCGCCACCGCAGCGGCGGCAAGCGCGGGGACGGGCAGCGCTTTGAGGGTGGCCAGGGCGGTGGCCTGCCGGGACCGCCGGTCCGCGTCGGGGGCGGCCGTCGCAGTTGCTGCGGTCGCGGCGGCCGCGCGAGGGGGGGCGGGGGGGGCGCTCAGCCGCCGAGCCAGTTTGCGTGCCTCAAAGTTCTGTTCAAAAAAAAAAGGGGGAGAGGCGGGGCAGCAAGGGAGGGAGGGGGCGAGAGGGGTAACGTCGCCCCACGGGGGCACCAGTCACAGCGCACAGCGCTAGGAGCAGCAAAAGAGGGTGAGCGGTGAGGACGTCGTCGTGCAGGACACAGGGTGTGCGGCCCGGGGGGGAGCTTGGTCCACTCCCCCCACAGGCACATGGCGCATGCGGGTGGCGGCAAGCGGGGGCCAACGACACCCGGACGGTGGGAGCAGAGCCAGCGCCAGCACCGCCCAGCCCCCTCGACTCGCTGCCGCTAGAGGGGAAGGCGGCGCCCACGTACCTTAGCCTTCTTCACCGCCGCGTGCAGGCGGCGGGTGGCGTGGGAGAGGCTGTCTGGCGGCGCCACCGCCGCCGCTGCCGCCGCCCGGGCGGCGGCCAGGGGGTTGTCGCCCGCGGGGGCACCCGCCATGCCGCCACCGCGAAGGGAGGGCGCTGCGGGGCAGAGACAATAAACAGGGTCAATGACGGGGCTGGCGCTGCAGCTCACCCTGCCCCCCACCGCCTCCCCCCGCCAACTGCCGTGAGGCTCGACCGGGCGAGGCGCTTCGACCACGACGTCTCCCACCACGACCACTAAGACCAAGGCGCGAGGCCGGCACGACGACGGGCGGGGTGTGCCTCGATGATTGCTCATTGCTGGGGGGGGCCACCACAAACGCCGACAAAAGGTGAATGCCAACCAGATCAATTCCATCCTCATCTGCCGCCACAACAACATCCATCGTCTGCACGGAGCCAAGGCACGTCAGCCCCTGCGCGGATGTGGACTGTCCAACGCCCCCCTCCATACTTCCTACGAATGGGAGGACTAGGGATGACTGGGAAGGGGAAAAGCAACACAAAAAACTAGGGAGCGGCGAGGCATACCTAGCTGACATCAAAAAAACGGGTCTGACAGGGTCTCACGCGCCACCGCTTGCCCGGCGGCACCGCCAACGAAACACCTGCCTGACGCCGACACACCGCGCGGACTGCCGCCACTCTGTCGGTGCCGTCGCCCCCCCCTCCCGGCCATAAAAAGGCGCCTCTCTCCTCGTACTCGAGTCCAACCCCTAGACACTTCTCTCCACGCCAGCCTCCCCGCCGAACCCGACAAGCCGACCCGTGCCCCCCCCCCCCCCACCACCTGGCCTAATCACTCCCGAGGTGGCGCCCCGCCCAGAACGCCCACGTTGCCCGCCCGTCCCACGACCAGCTGAGCCACGTTGAGGGTGCGGGTGGCAAAGCCCGCCTCGCAGTAGACGAGGTAGTAGAGCCACTTGCGCACAAAGGTGTCGTTAAAGCCCGCTGCCGCCACCTCCCCCCGCCGTGCGGCAGCCACAAATCGCGCACGCCACGCGGCAAGCGTCGTCGCGTAGTGGGGACCAAACGTCTCGACGCCCTCCACCGACAGGGACGACGACGACGTCATGGCGGCGATGAGCACGGCCAGCGACGGGCAGCAGCCGCCCGGGAAGATGTGCTTGGTGATGAAATCCGACGTTGTCGAGTACGCGGCCCACCGCGCCTCGGGGACGGTGATGACCTGCAAGACGGCCAGGCCGTCGGGTGCCAGCGCACGATCCACCGCCGCAAAGTAGGCGGGGAGGTAGGCGGCGCCAACCGCCTCCACCATCTCAATCGACACCACCCGGTCAAAGGTGCCGCTCACCGACCGGTAGTCGCACAGCTCAAAGCGCACCAGGTGGGCCACCCCCGCGGCGGCCGCGCGGGCGGTGGCCAGCTCCAGCTGCTCCACCGACAAGGTGATGCCCACCACGTGGGCGCCCGTCGCGGTGGCGGCGCGGATGGCAAACTCTCCCCAGCCGCACCCAATCTCCAATACCCGGCAGCCGGGGTAGAGGCGCGCCTTGGCAATCACCACGTCCAGCTTGCGCCACTGCGCCTCGTCCAGGGCGTCTGGGCTGGTGGCGCCGCCGGCGCTCGACCGCCCCGTGGCGTCGGGCACTGACCCGCCGGTGGCTGCCGCCGTCACTGCCGCGCGAGGCGACGCCCCGGCGGGCATCGGTGCCACCACCGCGGCGCTGGCGGTCACTGCCGCCGCGGCGGCAGTTGGCGAGCCGTCTGCCCATAGCGCACACGAGTAGGTCCAGCTCGGCCCCAAAAACGTGGCAAACAGGGCGTTGCTCAGGTCATAGTGCGCGGCCACGTTCCGCGCACTCCCCGACAGCGAGTTGCGGTGGCCGACCAGGTGCACCAGCCCCGCCACCCGGGAGGTGAGGCGGGAAAGCACCAGCCGGCCCGGGGAGAGGGCCCCCTCATCCCGGTTGGCAATCAGCACCCGCAGGGCGGCGAGTAGGGCGTCAGCGTCATCCACCCCCGGGGTGTTGCCGCCAACCACCTCGGCGGCCATGTAGGCCTCGGCAAAGCCAATGTCCGCTGCCGCCGCGATGCGCGCGTAAAACGAGGCGGGGTGGAGGAGGGTGAGCGTCGCAACGGGCGCGCCCGCCGCGGTGGCCACGGCGGGGGGCTGGCCAAACGCGTAGGCCGCCGCGTCGGGCGGCGCGTGCGCCAACGTCAGGCTGCCGACCGACAGGGAGGAGTGGAGGAAGGAGTGCACCGACGCCTGCAACGCCGACGCCACGGTGGAGGAGAGGAGGGTCAGCGCACGAGAGGCCAGGCCTGTGGGGGGGGGCGGGGGGGGAGGGTGTCAGACTCGTCGGGGGGGGCACCAGCTTCCCAGGGGCGCCCTTGGTGGTCAGGCCCACCGCCTTTCGCTTGGCACGTCTACAATGAGAGGGCAGTGAGCATAGATGAGAAAGGAGGGCGAGTAGCACGGCATAATAGAATACAGCAGGTCAGGCCGCGTGGTCAGCGGTGCGGTCAAAGCGGAATGGCGGTGCGTGGGGAATGTGGCCCTACACAGCCGCACCAGCAAAAGTGACAGCGCTGGTAGCGGCGGAAACGCTGCCGCCGTTGCCGGCGGCGGCGGCAGCAGCAGCAGCCGCAACAACGATGGCCGCCTCCAGCAGCAAGGCCGCCCAGCACCCGCCCTCACCCCACCCTGCGTCCAAGCAGGGCGAGAGCGGGTGCCACGGCATAACGAGGCTCCCCCTGACGCCCTCACAAGTTGGCGCGTCCGAGCAAGGACACGAGCCCGAGGACGCGTCGCCATCCTCCCCCCCCCCCCCCCAATGCTCCTCCTCTCCTGAAGATGTCCCACCCCCCACCCCCCAAACCCCCCACCGACCCTCTCCCTCTCGCACACCTCGGTTGCCATATGTCCCCCCAAAAACGTACATTGGGTCCCTCCCGGCGGCGGGCCACCCCGTCCCCATGTCAACCCCCACCGCTGACGCCAGCAGCATCACACTCGCGTCGTAGTCGCCAGCGGGTGCCCCCGGATCCCCCGCGCCGCCACCGCCGCCGCCGCCGCCACCGCCGCCGCCGCCGCTGCCACGGTCACTGCCGCCGCCGCCGCCGCCGCTGCCACCACCACCACCACCACCCATGCCACCGCCACCGCCAATGCCGCCGTCCTCGCCAACGACCCCAACGCCGCCGACGCCGCCGCCGCCGACACCGCCCACGCCGCTGTCGCCCGTGTAGGCGCTGTCTGCACACGCGTCCGGGTGGGGCGCCATCCCTGTCAGCCAGGCGGCGGGCCGAGCGTCACCGCCGGGCGGGACTGACAGGGCGGCGGCTTTCTGCCCGGCACCACCCCCTGCCCACTCAAAGACCCACCCCCCTGCCCCCCGACCAATCCCCCCCTTCCCACCCCCCTTGGCGTCACCCGTCGGCACCACCACCGCCACCACCACCACAACCACCACCACCACCACTACCACTACCACCACCACCACCACCACCACCACCACCACTACCTTCGCTCCTGTCGGGCAGCCAACTGTGGCAGTCGCGTCAGTCAGCTCAACGTGTCGGACACGTGCGTAGCCGCCACCAAACTACCCCCGCCGCCCCCCCCACCCCGCGTCCGCCGCCACAACCGCACCCGCCACCCCGCCCGCTGCGGCCACGACCGATTGCCCGTCAGGCCCCCGCCCCTCCCTTCGCACGCTCGCGGTGGGGGAGTGGCGCGCGGTCGCGAGCGCGGCCGACTGTCCCGCGCCGCGCCGCCGCCGCCGCTGCCGCCGCTCCTGCGCTGCCGCCGCTGTCCCGCCGACACCCCGCGGGTCCCCCCCCCCTCTCCTTCCCGCGCTCACGCCGGGCACACAGCGGTTGGGCGGGGCCCCCCCCCGCGCCAGCTATGGGCCCAATTGAAGAGACAAAGGGGGGCGGTGGGGGAGGGGAGGGGGCCAATGGCCCGCCCACCGTGAATCCACAATGGCCTCAGGGGTGCGCGAGAGCCGACACCCCTTCCCCACCGTCCGCGGCGCCACGCGCGGTGGCAGATGGTCGGCGGGGCCTATTCCCCGATCAACGGGCGCGGCGGAGTGGGGGGTGTGCGCTCGCCGCGTGATCCAGCGCCGCAGCTGTTTTGCAAGGCCCCCGCCCCGCGGCATGGGAAAAACCATGTTGGCAGTCTGGGGGCCCCCTGCTGCGGGCCACGCCGCAGACCGCAAACCCCTCGAGGCGATCGCGCGGAGCCGGCGGGAGAAAGGTGGCGTCGTCCTGCTCTGCACTTTTTGGTCCAGCTCACAGTGTTTCCCCACGTGGCGTGGCCTCCCCGTCACACCTACAGCTGTACGCACCGCTGTAGGTCTGACGGTAAGGTTGTCAGTTGTTAAGAGAAGTCGTTTAACAAAAGTCGTTAAACGATCGTTATAACGATCGTTAAATCGTTAAGGTCCAGGGACGAAAACTCGTTAAAGTCGTTAATTTCCGGCGCCTGTGTATTTACATCTCGGGCAGTGCAATTCTGGAGGACAGTGCCACATGCGCGCTCAGTCCAAGACTTCAGGGTCCGGATTGCTGACTTCGCGGCTGCCCTCCGCGCGCTCCTGCGACCAACGAGGCCACCGGCGCAGGCTGCACCACTACTCTTCCTTGTCGTCGCTTCCGGGCGCCTCTGAGCAGCTAGATGGACCTGTGGGCTGCCTTTCGAAAAACTAGCGACCACGTGCTGGACGGCGATGGAAAGGCGACCAACTATTTGGTTGCCTTCTGCCGCGCCTGCGAGGCTGCCCACCAACAGTACCTGCCGGACGTGGAGGCGTGCGACGGAGACGAGGGCGCCCTCTCCAAGCTGCCGGTTGTACCGCCCGCCGCGCCGGTGCACGGCCGCAGAGACAAGATGGTCCCCCACCTGCGGAAGTGTCCGTTCTATCAGCAGACTGGCGGGAGCTGCGCACCCAGTTGAGTTGGCTCAGCCTCCTCTACGCATCGGACGGCCCTTGCTGGAGCAGAGTCCTAGGCGGGGCCCGTGGCTGACGACGTGTCTGCTCTGTGTGATGAGCTCGGCATTACTGCCGAGCAATTTGCCCGAGTACAGGCCTTTCTGGCGGAGAAGAGGGTGGACAGCACATACGGGCGGAAGCGCCGTCGGCCTGATTCAACCCTCGAGACGTACTTCACCACGCGAGTTACGAAAGACGAGAAGCGTGTCCTTCACGAGCGTCTTTTGGTGCGCTTAGCCGATGCCCGCCTACCATTTTCCATCGTTGAACGCCCGACGTTCCTGGATTTGATTCGCACGCTGCGATGCGCGGCCGTCGACCAGATGCCCACGAGACGTCGCCTTGCAGGGCCGCTGTTGGCAGCTGCTGCAAGCTCCTCCCAGACGCGCATGCTGGGCCAGATGAAAGCGCAGCTGAGTGGGGCGCTTCGTGGCACGCTGATGTGCGACGGATACGAGCGGGACGATCGCGTTCACGTGATGGGCTCCATCGCCGGCGTCCTGG
This sequence comes from Pyropia yezoensis, assembly GCA_009829735.1. Lineage (NCBI taxonomy): Eukaryota > Rhodophyta > Bangiophyceae > Bangiales > Bangiaceae > Pyropia > Pyropia yezoensis. The sequence continues at coordinate 7,045,070 of CM020620.1, forward strand.
GCCTTCGGTACGTGCTGGAGGCGAAAGAGGAGGGATCTGCACACCATGGGCTGGCAGCAGCCTCAGCCATAAGCGGCGTACTGGACCGTCTCAAGTCTGACGGCTTGGCGATTGGGGCCGTATGGACGGATGATGCGGGCCAGTGCGGTCGGGCCAGACGTATCTTGGCGTTGCGCTACCCCTCTCTCGTGTTTCTTCGGTGCATGGCGCATCAAATGAACCTGTTGATGAAGCATGTCCTGCTGGATACGTCTCTCGGCCCAACTATAAAAGCGGCGGTGGCAGCAGCGCTCACCATCACGCGATCATCGGCAAAGCTCCTGCCACTCGCCAAGGCATCTACGCAGCGGATCTATGGCTCTACGCTGGCGATATTGACGGTCTGTGAGACACGACGGAGCCCATTACAGATGTGTCTGGCCAGCTTGCTACGCGTCCGTGGCGCGCTTCTCTGCTTTGCTACGGAGGTGGGGTCTGCCGCGCCACTGGCTCTCGCGCCACTCCGTCAGGAAATATTTTGGCGCAAACTGGAGCTTGCCGAGGCCATCGTGCGGCCGCTTGCACACGCGACCTTTATTCTTAAACGGGATGACACGTCTCTGGCGGATGCCTTCTTCGTGTACGGTGGTATCTTCCAGCACCTGGAATCCATGAAGCATAGAACCGGCATCAGCGGTTTTTATCACAACCTCGAGCGTCGATGGATGAGCGAGGAGCAGCCACTTTTCGTGCTCGCGTTTTGCGTTCATCCTCGATACATGAAGATGGCGCGGGCTCTTCTCGACGTGGATCGTAGGGGAACTCCTGTGGCCCATTTCTCATCGCCGTGCCTGTCCAACGCCGCCGCTGGCTACTATCTCAAGTGGTTTCCCGGAGATTCGGCGGCTGCCAGTGCTGTTGTACAGCAGCTGTTTGATTTTCTTACGGACGATGCTGTGCGGCGGAACTATCTGCGGCAGGTTTTCGAGGGCCAGAATCAGGGGGACCATGGTTGGCCTTGGTTCAAGTTTTGGTCCTTTGTTGAGAAGACTGGGCGATGCATCGAGCTTGCGAGACTGGCCATCACGCTGTTGGCTTGCAAGCTCCAGACTGCGTCGGTTGAGAGGCTCTTCAAGGAGTGGGGCGCACAGGCAACGGAGAATCGGAACCGCATGGCCCTGTCTACAATGACTGCCCTCACACGAATCAAGTATGAGCACGAAGATTCGAAGCGGCAAGCCGGGACGGGGCGGTCGAGAACAACCAATCGCGTGATCAACGCCGAGGAGCGGCCACGGACCACCGCACAAGCGTCGCCCTTGCCGTTGGGTGGGGCCAGTGTGCCAGCCGATGCCGACGATACGGACGAGGACGAGCCATCTGGTGCTGCTGCCAACACGCTTGGTGAGTGGGCCGCCAGTTTGAACCAGGTTGAGGAGGATCCTAGTGAGGATACTGCATCTGATGGCTGTCCGTCGTTCATGTCGTTTGATTTCAAGGGACCTGAGATGCCCGAGCTGGCGCAGCCGCTTCCTACCGAGGACGTGCGCGGCTACCCTCAAGAGGTTCTCGGTACCCTGAGCAACTTTCGAGCAGCAAAGTTCAGCCTGCTGCACCTACTGGGTCGAACTGCTGGTGGGGGATACAGTGTGGACCTGAGAGACCATGAGTAGATCAAAAGTTTTCATGTGAAGCGTCGCGGGTAACCAGGCAGAGCGTTGGGCCTGATGCCATGCGGCTCTCCAGCGGCATGCAAGGCCGCCCGGTGCGGGGCACGGACAAGTTCATCGGATGCGTTCGCGTTTCCGTGACGATGCTGTCTCGCCCGTCGTCCAGAGCCGTTTGTCCATGGTCCGGTCGAACGGCCAACGCCCCTGTCATCACCCGTCGGCCTGCCGGATGCTGCGCCGATGGAGCGGCTAGCTCGGAGGGCAACGACAGCTTGTGGCAGTCTCGCGAGCCCCGATGGAGTGGGTGGTTCGGAGGGGCAGAGACAGGTGAGTGGTAGTCTCGTGACGAATGGGGTGAGGCACTGCAAGTGACAAACTCGTTTTCGGAGTACAATGTAAGTGTTAACAAATACGTCCGTAAGGTGGGTCGTTAAAGTCGTTTAACGACATCGTTAAAGTCGTTAAACGATCGTTAACTCGGTAAGGTATTTCTTAACGATCGTTAAGTGCCATCCTTACTGACGGGGGCCTCGCCGTCACACCTACAGCTGTACGCACAGCTGTAGGTGTGACGGGGACGCCGCGCCACGTGAGGAAAACTTTGCATACCCAATGTCACGCAAGGTTTGTCTCAAGAGTGGTGTGCCTTCAAAGCTAGTGAAAGTAGGGAGTAGCTTGTCTGCCCCAATAACGAACCACTGCACCTAAACCCACCAAGCCACGTGGCCCACGTGTACCCCGAAATTGATCCCTCAGGCAACGATCTGTCGCACTTGGTCGCGGTACGCGCTCTACTGGTCACCCGTCTGTGTTCTTCTCCCCCCACTGTACCACACATACCCTGCGCCCCGCACCGCCCCCCCTACCCAACAAGGTCGCCTACCCGTGGCGGAGCCGGCCATGTAGCTGGGACTTCCTCAGGACCTGATGCGACGTGGCCGTAGGCGGCTTCTCCCAGCAAGGGGGGGGGCATGCATCGTCGCCAGGGAGGCAGCCTCCCCCTGTGGACCCGTCGGCGCGGTCCTGTGAGCTTTTTCCTTCTCTCTCTGGTAAAAACCCGGCTTCCGCTCGACCGAGTTGAGTGTCCGGCTGAAGTATCCTACCGGATGTAGTTCCGGGATGGCGTTATCGGTACCGATGAGCGTCTCTCCCTGTAACGAGGTACACCTCACCTGGGCATCCCATGCATCGACATCGATGACAAAGGTCCCGCGTCCATGCGGCAACGCAAGGACGAGTGGGGACAGCAAGGCCTGCTTCAGTGACTCGAATGCTTCCTCCTCGCTGGGCGAGGGTGGTTAGTATACTTTTGGAAAGGTGCTGCTCGTCAGAACCGTTGACGGTTTGGCTATACGAGCGAAGTCCTTGACGAATCGTCGGTACACGTTACACATTCCCAGAAAGCTCTTGAGCTGTGTCTGGGTGTTAGCGTATCGAGCATCCCGGAGGGCCCAGGTATTGGCTTCGAGTACACCCAGCTTGCCTGGGGTGATCTGGTGACCCAGATACTCGACAGTCTGTTGAAAGAAGGCACACTTTTTGAGTCGCAGGGTGACCCCGGCGTTCCTCAAGAGGGTGAGTACCTCGTCGACATGTTGGACATGGTCAGCCATGTTACGCGAGAAGACGATGACATCGTCGAGGTACACAAGGCAGTTACGCCACTTCACTCCCAACAGTATTTTGTCGATGGCCCGCTGGAATGTAGCGGGTGCGTTGGATAGTCTGAAGGGCATCCTTAGGAACTCGTACACTCCGCTGTGACAGACGAAAGCTGTCTTGGGGATATCCTTCTCGCCCACGGGGATCTGCCAGTACGAGGCATTGCAGTCCATAGTGGTAAACACTGCGGCCGCTCCCAGGGAGTCGATGCACTCATCCATCCTTGGTAAGGGGTATGAGTCCTTCTTGGTAACCAAGTTTAGGCGTCGATAATCAATGCAGAACCGTGGGGTTTGATCCTTCTTCGGTACAATGTCGACTGGGGCACCCCATTCCAACATAGAGGGCCCGATCACCTTAGCTTCACTCATCCTCTTCACTTCCCCGTCAACGATCTCTCGTTGCATAGGTCCCGCTCGGTGCTGTTGCGACCGGGCAGGTCGTGTGCCTGGTACCAGGTCTATGCGATGTTGGGTTGCCCCAATGGTACCCAAGGCTCCGCCTGTCCACATGACGTCGTGCTTCGTTAGCATTCTTCATACCCCTTCTGCTACCGAAGAGGGAAGGTGGTCGAGGTCAGCCTCGGCCAAAGCTTTCAAGGCTTCTTGGTCCTTCGGCGGAGTATCCGCCGGGACTGGTGGTCGAGTCGGCTTCCCAATGTCGGATTCCTCCCGCTCGGGGGTCTCTGCGACCGACAGTACTTGAAGAGGTTCCAGTCGTGGTTCCCGTGTCCATACGGCAGGCCGTCATGGAACGAGAACACGAGATCCCTACAGCTGGACACCCGGGGGGTTCACGTATGTTCGCAGCAATGCGAAGGTTCTTCTACTGGCCAGCAATGGCCGTCGACGTGGTCGACCACGTAAGGGGATGCCAGCCCTGTGCACGTAACCGCATGAGTCTACATAGGCAGGCGTCCGCCATGAAACTGTTCCCACCGGATGGGCCCAACGAGCAGGTCGCTATCGACATACTCGGGCCACTTCCGGTAACGGAAGAAGGGAACAGGTACATCTTAGTCATGTCAGACCGATTCACTAAGCTGTCACGAGCGGCAGCCATCCCGAATGATACGGCATATACCATCATGAACGCAGTGGTCGACCACTGGATCAGTGCATACGGAGTCATGAAGCAACTCCTCTCCGGCAACGGAGCAAACCTTACGTCAGCATTCTGCACTAAGGTCCTGGGCATGTTCGGTATCGAACCCCGTCGGGCATCCGACTACCACCCGCAGTCCAACGGGCAAGTGGAGCGGTTCAACCGCACCATCGTCAAGATGCTCCAATGCTACGTGGCCGAGCACACGAACACTTGGGACAGGCTTCTGTCCGTACTCACCCTGGCATACAATGCCAGGCCACATCGGAGCAAAAACATCGCCCCACTGGAGTGGGTCATGCCACTAGGGGTCCGTAACCTGACGCTGCCACCTGGCAGGTGCACTCGGTATGATACACCGAAGGGCCGACCGGCCGAACGCATTCACCTAGCTTGGTTGGCCAAGCTATCGTGGATGATTCCTAAGCTCAAGGGTGCCCTTGACAGAACATAACTTCGATACAAGAAGAACTTCGACGCCCGACTACGGGTGCGCAACGCTACCCTGATGACAGGTGACTGGGTCTACATCAGACACCAGAAGTTCCGAGGGAACAAGCTTATGCAACCGGTCAAGGGACCGTACCAGATCTTACACAGAGATGATCACTCTGTCATATTGCACTCCGATACGGAGATACAACGCATCAACCTCAACGATGTGACACCTGCTCCGAAGCCGGAACAGCCTCAGCCGGTACTGGCTGGGTTGCTACATGAAGCTCTTACAACCCACCGGTCAGATGACCCGGTGGGACCGGATGGGATTCCATACCAAGTAGAGAGCGTGGTCGGACATACCGACCCGGACCTACCAGGACCCTGGTACGTCAAGGTTATGTGGGTCGGATACGACTCACCCACCTGGGAACAGGCGGCGAATATACCCCGCCAACTCCTCATGCCTTACATGAGGCGACGACGCCTACTGTAACAACCCAACCGACACCGAGTTCGGCTGTTGGGGGGTGAGGCTTATACCTACTGAGTAGGGTGTCACATGGACTCGGCAAGACTTAGGTTCACTAAGTTGGAGCGGACTTAGGCAAACTAAGTAAGCTACTGACTTTTACAAGTTTACTTGAAGGAGATGACTAACTCCGATAATCTCAAAGTAACCTAAGGCTGACACCAAGGTAAACCTTCAGCCAGGAGGCAAGTGACGGACCAAGAAGGTTGACCTTCATGAGTATTAACCAACCAGGATGGGTTGGGGGAGGCGGAAAAGAACCGAGGCAAGCCACGACTAAGTCAAACGGGGTACTCCCCAATGGCAGGCATTGGTATCATGCAAACGCCCCAGCGGGGGATGAGTTCATACTCACTACTACCCGGCCACCATAAGGGTTACCGGGGCCCTCTCCCTCACAAACAATAGCACTCCTCAGTGGGTAGACCCACTGCCCGAGGGAGGCCACTCACGCGTAAGCGCGTATACCTCCGTGCTCCACCAGTCGGCAATCTCACGACGGTCAATCACCCGAGATACTTCGGTGCATAGCTGGACGAGGGTGCTGCGGCCAGCCTCCACGTCCTCCAGAGCTGTCTGGAGGCGGTCAAGCACACCACCGAAGCAACGCGCTGACCCAACCAGCGCAGCACCTGGGGGGATATCCCCCCAGCTAACAGAGAGACCCTCCCGCATTGCGCGGGCAACAAGGGCGTCAACGCCCTCATACCAGAGACGGGGACCCCCGTCATGCATGACAGGGGCGGGAAGTGACACTGGCGCAGCCAGAGGAGCCATAGGAGCCGACACGGCCACCACCGGAGCCGGTGGCGCCTGATATGAGGCCCGGTCGGACCCCACCGAAGGGGCTCCACCGTAACCCCGGCGGGGCTCCGCCCGACGACGGGACACCTCTCGCTCCCCACCCGCAGAGCCCCACTCTCGGGGACGACGGCCAACCGCCGCCGGTATCGGGTTACCGAACCACGGGGCAAGGACCTGAAGAGGGTCATGGATAACCATGGGAATACCCAGGTCAGCAACAGCCTCGGTGGACGCCCACCCATGGCAATTGGGCTCACCCGGCTGAGTACGCCGGATACGCAACGAGTGACGAGGCAAGGGGGAAGCCCCAGCCTGCGGGTCCCGGTACGGGGGAAGGGCCAACACCCCGGCCCAGTTCACGGCATCGTGAACAGCCAGCAGGGCCTCGAACTCCCGGGCCAACCCGGTCTTGGCGGCTATCAGGTCCACGCCCAACTGCGCGATGTGCCGGCGGACACCCGTCGGAAGATGAAACAGGCGCCTCTGCCGGCGGACGGACAGCATGAAGGAGGAAGCCTGCCCGAGGGTAACCTCAAGGGTGGAGGTACCCTGCAACGGGTGGACCGGCCGGGAGGCCAACACACTCCCGAAGTATCGGAGACAGGAGCCGGTGTCAAACCGGAAAGCAGGGGCGGGTTCCCACCCCTCCTGCCACAGAGGCGGGCGCACGGGAGTGTATACCGGCGCACGACCGTTGCCGGTCTGCAACGCACACGTTATATCGGTGCGGAACGCATCCGCCATGACACCATGGTTACGTCGCCAGCTCGACGCCGACTTCAAACCCGCCATAGGCAGGTAGGGAGCCGTCAACGACAGGTACGGGGATACCCCCGGGTAATAATCGAAGTCGGGATACCGACCGGTATCGCCCACCGTCTCCCCAAACGCAACCGGCTCCGCCGCCGCCGCAATCCCCCGAGCACTAGCCGGGTAGTCAACCTCCCGCGGCAACGCGGGGGCAATCAGGTCACATACCCCGAAGGCGGGGTCGAGGTAGACCTCACCCCGTCCCACCCGGGTGCGCCAGAGCTGCGCATGCCGGTCGTCCGGCTGACTCAGGATCCAATGGTGTTCCACCCGCACCGCGTTCGGCTGGTTGACCAGCCGCACCAACTCCCGCTCCCAACTCGGGTCCACCCTGACGCGGCGGGAAGTCCCTCCAGAGAGACGCGATGGGTGGAAGTCCACCCCCATCCGCCCAGCGGACTCCATTGACTCTTGCACAGTCATGCCTCGAACCCGAGCCGCCAAATCGGACATCGACATGGCGGGTTGACCTGCCGCCACGGCGACGCCGCCACCCAACGGGGCAACCCGGGCAGGACCAGGAAGAATCGGGGGCGCCGGGGGATGCCCCACCGGCAGATGGGCCGGCGCCGAAGGTGCACGAGGCCGAGGAGGAAGATGAAGGGCGGGTGCCCGCCCGGAGTAGCTCCCGGAGTCCACTGCCATCGGGGTAGATAACTCTTGACCATCATGCGTCCGCGGCACCGCGGGCAGAGCATCGCCGCCACCCGGGCCCGACGAGGGTACCACGGGGGCAGCACGGGTAGACCCGCTACCCGCCGCAGCGGACACACCAACCGGGCGGGCACCCGCGCCGTCTTGACCCGTCGAACCGGCCGGGGTGCCGCCACTACCATCCGCCACGCCGGCGACACCGCCTTGAGGTAGAGCCGCGCCGGCACCGGCGACAGAAGCCATCCGGGCCGCCGGAGGAGTAGCGGTAGAGGCCACCGCTGCACGCGGTTGTCGGCCACCCGACGGAGCCGTCGTGCCGCTACACACGGACGACAACCCGCCCGGCGCGCCTTCCGGGGCCACACGAACGGTCACCCGGTCGTCCTCGTCCTCCGACGAGCTCGCTAAGAAGCATTCGGCGGCGGTGGCAGAGACGGGAACGTCGTCCACCATCACCTCTTCCTCCTCCTCAAGCAGGAGGTCGTCCTCGCCCCCGGGTACCTGGGGGTCCGACATGATGACCGGGGTAGCAGGGGCGCCCCGTGCAGAAAAGCCGAGGCCGGCTCGACCCGGTACGAGGAACGCTCGCGCGGACGAGCCAGGGAAGCGCGGGCGCCCGCGCTTATAACCACACAGTTCAGCACGAGCGATACGGCAGCGCGGGACGACCCGCGCCAACCGAGCTACGAGGGCGCTCCACCCAGGCACCTGGACCGGAGCCACGCCCCCCCCACACGGGGTAACCAGGGGGGTCACCCCCAACCGCCCCCACGCAACGCGGGCAACCCCCGCCACCCCTCTCAATCGTCTCACGAGAGGGGCTCCCCTACCACCAGACACCTGGTGGCGGATCCGCTTGCACCACCCCTCGGAAAGGGGGGTCGTGAACAGAAACCCGCATCGGGAAATTAACGGTCCGGAAAACGGATCGTGTGTGTACCACACAAAGGGGGGCACCCCCCTCAGACAACCTCGAAAAGGGGTGTCTGTCGCGACAGGGCGCAAAGCCCCACCCGACTGGTAAACGGTCACGCGACCCACTTACATTCGGTAATCCGAATGCAACTCGACCCGAGGACGGGCCGAATCTAAGGGGGGGATATGTAGCAATATGGTTGGCCGTATTGTGACCCTAATGTTAGGGGGGCTACTTCTAATCCTTGGCTTTCAATTTGAGAGTCCGTACTGGTCACGGTATCTATAAGTTACGTATGACCAGAGGGACTTGCATCTTGGGGTGGAGGGTAGTTAGTAGTGTCTCCGAGGGTTTATAACGAGGGGGCCGGCGGTGAATCCACCGCCGGCCAAGGCAGAACAACAAACCCCTCCCATTTGGGCTCCCATCTTGGTCCCGTGGCTTGCGCTCCAAGGACAGCAACCTTGGCCTCCCGGTGACGTTGGTGCCGATGCCCCTTGGTGAGTGTTCCCTGAGAGTGGACGTGCGACGGATTCCTATTGTGCTACACCTTAACTCCTCGTTTTCGTGGGGGTCGAACATCGCTTCCCCGACTCCGGGTCGTAGGGGTAGGAGGGTGTACCCGCGGATCGATGGGGCGCCGGCTGAGCCGTGCTCTCCGTGGGGCATTCCCCGCGGCCGTACCGGGTGCGTTCAGGTTGCCCCCGCAACTCCGTGTTACCCTTCCTCTTACCCGGTTCCCGCGCTTGGCTGGGTGGCGTCTTTCGGGGTATCCGGGAGAGGAGGTGCCTCCTCAACGGCCAGTACCCCTCCCTGCGCCTGCTGCCTGCCCGGTGCGGGTCCGGGTGTCCTGGTGGGATACCATCCAGTGGCTGACTTGAGTTGCGCCGCTCCCCGTCGAGACTCCTCCCGGATGAGCGGGCATGAAGACACCCGGTGCTGGGGGTCTCCGCACAACATACATCCGGATGTACCAGCCGTGCCGGGGTTCGCGTCGGGGTGGCTCCATGGCTCCGGGTGACTGCCTCGGGCGCCCGGGTGTCTGCTCCTCGATAGTCCTTGGGTCCTTGAGTCAAGAGGAACATGGACTCCTCAAACCGGTTTGGCCTGCCCGCAATCTGCGGAGGTGCCTCCGTTCGTGCTGCCCATGTTGGCATGGGTTGATGAGGGTTCCCCGAAGACGGGGAGTACCCTGTGGTCCGTACATACGGGACGCGACGCTCGCGCCCTCGCTGACCTGGAACTGGGTCCCAGCAAGGACGATGTACGCCTCCGTAACTTGCTCATCAATCACCGGCGTAGCTAGTAGCAACAGGTGGCTTCGTTTGTCAACCAGGGGTTCCTCCTCACCCGTGGGGGCGTACTCGGTCGCCACCAGTACTCGTGCGGCCTTAAGTTCCACCTTCTCATGCCTGGGTGCCGATGTAAGACTGAGCTTGCTCCCCTCACCCTTGGGCTTTGGGGCTAAGGCACACTCCGGGTGAAGCACCCGGTAGGCGTCCCCCAGTGACTTGCGCATGCGCATCAGTCGACTGAAGATCTTCCGTGCCGTATTGGCCCCCCGTGTGGATATCCGCACGTAGTTGGGTACTCCTGCGAACAAGAAGGCCCGTAGCTCACCTTCTCCTAGGATTTTTCCCAGCTCGTAATCGAGCTTCTGGATTCGGCGTCCGAACATCTCGTCATCCTCCCAGGACTGGGCGGTGGCAATGCGAAGGGCCCGGTAATGGTCTTCGCACTTATGCTCTCTGAGGTAGCTGATCAGAAGCTCCTTGAGAATACCACGGTAATCCATGGGGGTGGCTGCGACCCTCATTCATGGCATCGGGGATGCCTGTCGAAGGATGTCTCGTACCCGTTCATCAACAAAGAATGAGAGAATGTCCAGGGCTAACCCCTCGCTAACGAGTGCCTTGTCTGCAGCTGCCTTGAAGCTGGTCAAGAAATCGATGACTGCCCATGGACGTCCGTTCGGGCCTCCGAACATGGCGACTTCCTTCGTGAGGGTCTGCATGGATCGGATGGCCCGATGCGATTTGTTACGCATCGATTCGGGCACGATAGTAGAACGGTCTTCCAAACGATAACGTTCCGGAAACAGTAGGGACCGGAAGACTTCGTTGACAATCGCCGTATCAGCGTCCTGGGCATCCAGTCGCTTGGCCAGTTGGTGAGTGGACTCATCCGACTCCGTGCGCTTAAGTAGGCTAGAAGAAGCCTGCGCGGTCATGGCCTGAACCAGTGAGGCTGGTACTTCTTGCGTGGTCGCCTCGGGATCCCGAGTCGCTTGACTTCCTCCGTCTTAAGGATTCTGGGAAAGGGTACCACCCCCTCCGCTGGCGGATTCTGCTCCGGCGTAAGTATCCGCCGGGGTGTATCCGCCGCGTCCGCTCCGGGTACTCCGGGGGCGCATCGCTCCGTGTGGCTCCGTTCCAACTCGACTGACGAGGCGGATCCATAACCCACCGAGTCCGGGGGTTGCCCGGTAGTCACTGTGCCGGGGTCAAATCCTGTGGATTCAGAATGGAGTCCCGCCGGCTCACATCGTACCGGTGTAGGTGAAATACGACGGGGTTCCGTCGTGTGTTTTGTTGACATCAACATTGCCATTGCGTCCTCCGTTCACTCTTGACGGCCGTCGAGTCCGGAGAACCGAGCCTCGATGCGAGCCAGCGATGCCATCAAGAAATCTTCTGGTGAAGGTGGAGGCGGAGTGATCTCCGCCGGCGACACTCGAGGTGGGCCTCCGCGCCCTGCCGTCAAAGCCGTACTGAACGTCGATACGGCACCGGATGGCATTGGCGTCTCAATGTTGTCGATCGGGGTACCGGTACCGGTTTCCGTGATCGCCTCCGGGATCGGTGTCGACCCCGATCCGTCATCTTGAGTGGTTCCCATCTCTTGCGTAAACATCGTCACAATCATTCAACAGACGTACTGGTCACCACGAAAAAGAAAGCGAGGGAGTAGGTTGGGAGACGTAATTAACTCAACACAGTCACACGTAACACTCAACAGAGTCAACAGATAGCAAGACCACGAATACAAGAAAAGGACCGACTCCCCATCCGTGTGCAAGGGCCGAAGACGGCGTCACCCCTAGGGTGACGAAAATACAGTTTCACGACCACGTCTACCGTGCCTTCCGACTTCCAGTGGACATCGTCTGCGACCGAGACCGGATTTTTATGTCCCAGTTTTGGCGCAGACTACTGGACAAGATCGATGTCAAACTTCTGCCATCCTCATCTTATCACCCCCAGACGGACTGCCAGCCCGAAGTCATGAACAAGAAGATCGAAGAAATCCACCGATGCTTTGTGGACCACAACCAGAGCAATTGGGACATGTATCTTACGAACGTGGAAGTCGCTTGCAACCACTTCATCCACTCTGTGACAACCTACTCCCCATTCTTCCTGACGCACGGCTACGAGCCCAACGTCGTACCATTTAACACCCTGAGAAACTCTATCGAAAACGTGCCCGCACTTTCAGCGTGGCTGACCGCTCTCCGATCGGCACACAAGACCGCTGCTGACGCCATCCGCAAGGCCAACGTTTATCGCTCTGAGTACGCCAACAAGTCAAGGAGGGACACCCACATCCATCTCGGCGACCTCGTCATGCTGAGGGCAAAGAGCCTCATGCCTTATTCTCTTCAAAGGGTCAGGAAGCTCATGCCAAAATACTCCGGTCCGTACAAGGTCACTGAGGCTGTAACACCTGTCACGTTTCGACTTGATTGACCTCAAGCGGTGCGGGATCGCAAGGTTCACAACGCCTTCCATGCTAGCATGCTCAAGCTCTACCAATTCGACGCACGGTTCGGGCGCTCCCCGGACCCGCCCCCTCCGCTTGCTCTCGCCGAAGGTTCTGAATCGCACGAGATCGAACGCGTGCTCCAACATCGTACGCGTCGCGGTCGCTCGCAGTACTTGGCTAAGTGGAAAAGCTACCACGACACCAAGAACTCATGGGTTTCCGCACGAGACCTCGATGCTCCCGAGCTCCTGGCGGCCTTCCACCGCACGACACGGGTTTACGGGGGTGGAGGTGTAAAGACTAAATCCTTGCGGCGCAATCCCTCCTGACGCGCTCAGAATTACCCACGGACCGGCGGGTTAAAGCTCAGCGAACAACCACGGGTTGTCAGGCTTCGGCCGTGGCCGAGCGGGTTTCTGCGCCCTCTTTTGATCTTAAACATCCAACATTCAACTCCACTAGTCCCTCTGATGACAATGCACCACGACGCTGGCGGCTCTACGTTGAGGCCAACAATGTACGAGGACACGACAACGTTGCAAGGCGGCGTGTCAATGCGGCCGACACCGAGACGGCTTTACATCGAGTGTGGAGCCCTTTGCCCAGGGCCTCCATTCGAGGCTCCCGTCCCAGGCCTCTATAGAGGGCCAACATTATAGGCCTCCATTCGAGGCCTCCATCCAGGGCCTCTATCTGGGGCCTCCATTTGGAGCGTCCATTCGGGGCCTCCATCCGAGGCTGCCATCCGGACCAATCGGAGACCGCCATCCGTGGTTCCAGAGGGTCCTGTGGCAGAACTGGCCCCACGCAGGGGGGCAGAGCGCGCCATACTGGGGCGGGGGACAACTGGTCTGACCCGTTCCTTCCTTTTGCATTTGATCTCGACTTTCCCTAAGTCAGGGATACTTTGCTTGATAGTGAATCCAACATGGATTTGAGGGTTTCTGCATTTTCTCGTCTTGAATTTTCATGTGGCCCGGTGGGCAGGTGCTGGGGTGGGAGATTCTGAGTGGCGAGATTCTGAGTGGACCCTGGGGGGATAAGGGGAGGGACAGCGGGGCTTGGCCCTGCGTCCCCGTCCCGACTAAGAAACTGTTGGACCACACACCATCCTCTTGTTTGTCCGTGGGGGGTTTGCCCCACAACAGGGACAGAGTGTGTGCGACTTGCACTTCTTCCGGTTCCCCCGACACGGGAGGCAGCCCTTGCACACCGCCCCAACTTGGGTGCCGTGTGTGCAAGTGGTTTTTGCCACATTTGGTGGAGCAGCAGGGGACAGAGGTGAACTTTACCTCCGGGTGCACCCGGGTGTAGGGGGCCCTCTGTCTCAGAGGAACGGTGGTCTTGGACTGTGTCGTGTGGATCGTTAGCCAACACGGCTGGATCGGACCCTCCGTCGTCCGGGGAGTACACGGATGACGCACGTGCTCCAGTGCCATTGAATACTGGTGAGACACAGGTGGGTTTACCTGGGGTCGCAGAAGGACTGGAGGTCCCTCAAGGTAGGTGTACCTGGGGTCCCAGAGGGACTAGAGGTCCCTCGAGCCAGCAGGACTGGGAGTATGGGCGGGCAACTCGCCACCCCGACTCAGTCGGGAGTTCATTCGGGTGACACCCCCGATGATGGTGGGCCGAAGTCCGGCCACCGGGTGGTACACTCAAAGGGAACGTCCCAAGGTGAGGGGACTGTCCCCGCGGGACCCACTCGGGTTGGAGCCAAGTTTGGCATGGAGCCATCGCCAACTTGGGTTTCGGAGGACGGCGGACCTCCGTTGGTCGGTGATGAGCTCGCGCCCGTGCCCTCGGTTGAGACCCCTGAGGATCGTGGTTTCCCCTCAGGTGGACTCCCGGAGGTTGACCGAGACTGAATTGGAGTCGAGAACCCTCTCCTGGCGAACTCTTTCCGTCGGGAGGCGACCGAAGTGTTGCGGCAGGCTTTGCCGGAACTGGTGCTCACGATGACAAATACCATCTTGAACCAGATTGTGGCGAGTTTGCCTCATGGTCTCAATGTCCAGACCGGAGGGGGGCTCTCGAGCCCGCAGACGCAGGGAACACTTCACCCTTCGCCTGTATCGGGGCGTCCCGAACAAGGACCAACCCCTGTGACTCCCAACTTGGGAACCACCGGTGTGGCGTTATGAGCCCTTGGGACCGCTGGAACCCGGGAGACTGACTTGGGACCTAGCTGGCAGCGTTGCGTCGAACCACGCGCTGGCCGGGGATCCCTGCATCGGTGGCCCGGGGCCGAGGCGACACGCCCGGTGCCCTGCTTGGTCACCCGGAGCGGTGCACTTGGAGGGGGCCAGGAGACGGCGTAACCCGCCACGTCGAGAGCGGGCACGAACAAAGATCATGAGGGAGGGGAGGGGAAGAGGAAGGACTTGGTGCGGGTGCGCAGTGTGGCAGTATTGACCCCCAGGTAAGGGGGCAACACGTGCCATGCAAGGGGCGGCAGGCCACTAGCCTGATCCGTTCCTCCCCCTGCATTTGGGTCCATATTCCCTAAGTTTCGGATAGTTAGCTTAGTAGCAAATCCAACTTGGATTTGAGGGTTTTCTGCATTTATCGTCTTGAATTTTCGTGTGGCCCGGTGGGCAGGTGCTGGGGTGGGAGATTCTGAGTGGCGAGATTCTGAGCGGACCCTGGGGGGATAAGGGGAGGGACAGCGGGGCTTGGCCCTGCGTCCCCGTCCCGACTAAGAAACTGTTGGACCACACACCATCCTCTTGTTTGTCCGTGGGGGGTTTGCCCCACAACAGGGACAGAGTGTGTGCGACTTGCACTTCTTCCGGTTCCCCCGACACGGGAGGCAGCCCTTGCACACCGCCCCAACTTGGGTGCCGTGTGTGCAAGTGGTTTTTGCCACATTTGGTGGAGCAGCAGGGGACAGAGGTGAACTTTACCTCCGGGTGCACCCGGGTGTAGGGGGCCCTCTGTCTCAGAGGAACGGTGGTCTTGGACTGTGTCGTGTGGATCGTTAGCCAACACGGCTGGATCGGACCTCCCGACGTTTGGGAAACTCTCCGGTGACGACTTTACTCCGGCGCCTTTGAATACTGGCCAGACACAGGGTGTACCTGGGGTCGCGGAGGTGCTAGAGGCACTCCAGCCAGCAGGGCCGTGGGTATCGGTGCGGGCGGTATGCCACCCCGAACCAGTCGGGTGTTCACTCTGAGGGTCTTCCTCGGACCGGTGGTTCGCACTTCGGCCACCGGGTGGTACACTCAAAGGGAACGTCCCAAGGTGAGAGGACTGTCCCCGCGAGATCCACTCGGGTTGGATTCAACTTCGGCATAGAGCCGTCGCCAACTAGGCGGGTGGAGGACGGCGGACCTTCACTCGTCGGTGATGGGCTCGAGCCTGTGACAGGGGTCGTAGCAAGTTGCTACCCCCGCCACCCTCAAAGAAAGTATATTTGATCGGGAGCCAAGTTCGGCTATATCGACCAACATGAGGGACCGGCAGTAGCGGTCACCCTCAACGCGGGCGCGAGTAGCGACCCGAAGTCCGGAAAGGAGAAGCACCAAGCCAAGTCGGCCGCCTCTCCTCGTCCCCATGTGAACATGGAGGGTGTTCCACCCAGGTTGAGGGTTCAAGTTGAACGCCTCTTGGACCAATATCACAAGTTGTGGGATGGTCAGTTGGGACTCATGAGAGCCACCCAACACCGGATCGAGTTGAAACCCGGTGTACCCCCTATACGCCAACAACCGTATAGGGGAGGGCCCCGTTCAAGGGCCCTCGTTAAGGAGCGCTTCAACAAAACTATTGTTAGGCAGCTGCGCCACTATGTGAGTGAGCTTGTGAAAATGTGGGACCAATACATTTCTATTCTTACCACTGCCTACAATTCGCAGGTTCACTCATCTACCGGGGAAGTACCCCTCGCTTTTGTGACCCCCCGTCGCGTGCGGTCTATTGCCGTGCGGCGGCCGCTCCCAACTAGGGAGGATGGCGGCAGTACGCCTACTCCTACTGAGAGTAAGGCGGAGTTCGCTGCTAGGCTTGAAAACCTCATCCCTAAAGTCAGGGCTGAGATGGACAAAGGACAAAAGCGCTACAAGCGTACCTTTGACAAAAAGGTGCGCAACGCTAAGTATGTCCCCGAACAGGGTGACTGGGTGCTGGTTCACTCACACACCCCAACTGGGGGTAAGTTGGTATTCCAGACGAAGGGGCCGTACCAGGTCCTTCGTACTGATGGGCGGCGCTTCACCATCGAAAGTGACGATGGGGTCCGCACAGTGAACGGACAGGAAGTGGTCAAAGTTGCACCACCGCCTGCAGGCGACCCAGCTTGGGCGCGTGCTTTGGAAGCGTGGCGCCTCCCCTCACTGCCTGCGGCCAAACAGGGCCCGCAGGAGTACGTGTTCGATAAGTTCATCGACCACGGATGGGATGAGGATACTGACCGCCTCATGTTGAGGGTGCGTTGGTTTGGCTACCAAGCCAAGGATGATACGTGGGAGTATGTGGAGGACCTTCCCGCTGAGAAGGTCCGGGCGTACTGTGCCCGGAATGAGATAGACCCTAACAGCCCTCCCTCAACGTGAGGGAGGGCCGAGCAACAGTGCCAAGAGAGTGCTTCAAGTCGAAGTGGTACGCAGAGTGGCTTTTAACTACAGCCCTAACCCTCACACTCTCACAACAAAGGCAGCTGCCAACTAGGCACGCATGCTAGACTCTCCCACTCCACGGCCCTCGCCCTCACGTGGAGGCGAGCGGCGAGACCCACGCCGATAACGGTCTCCACTCGTTGGAAGGGGCGGCGGCTCCAAGTCGGAACCGTCGCGCCATTCACGGTCGCGCAAGTGGCGCCGACCGTGGCTACTCTTCTGCCTGGTCTTGCGCGCAAGTTTGCGACGCAGACGCTGGACAGACTCCGTCTCCGACGGGGTAGAGGACTCCGAGACGGAGTAGGACAACTCGTCTTCCGACGCGGAGGGAGAGCGCCGCGAGTGTCGGCGACGACGGCGAGGAGGCGAGTATGCCCGGCTCGCGCGACGTTTGCCACGCCCAAGTGGGGCTGGCTGGGGCATAATAGCCCCAATGCGAGCCAACTCGGCTGTCATAAACTCCGCCACCGACTCGCAACTCGCGGTCGCCACTGCAGTACGAACACGCTCCTCAAGTTGAGGAGTCTCGGAACTTTGGAGGGTTGCGGTCGACGCGGCCAACCAGGAAATGGTGCGCACCGTGGTGATCATCATCTCTGAGGTTAGAGGCGTGGGCGGTAACACCAACTTGGGGTATACCGTCAGGAGGGTGGCCCCCAAGTTGGGGGACACCGGGGTGGACGACTCAACGGCCACGCTAATCGGGATGTTCCCGTGAGGCTGGAAAGGAACAGGAGGAAGCGGAGGGGCACGCCGAGGTGGCGGTACCCGGGTGTAACTGCGACCCCGACTTGGGGCCCCCGCAGTGGGTTGAGTCATGTGGTCATCATAGGACGGCACGGCCATAACTATGGGCTTGTCCGGGGGTGGCGCAGTGTGGCGATCCACCTCCGGGGCATACGGGTAGTCCCCGATGCCCAACCCCTCTCGTAGGACCACACGGCCGTCGTGAAGTTCACGAGCGACCCACACGAACTGGCGGAGTGCGCCATCGTCCTTTGGCCCACGAGTGGGGCGGCGCAACTTGTGCTCAATGCTCTGCCACTCGATGAACTTGTGGAGGCGGAGCATCTCCTCAAGTAGAGTGAGTTGTCCTGATGAGCACCCCTCAGCAACTAGCTGAGGGGTGAGCTGTTCCAAACCTCGGATGAGCCGGAGGGGGAGATGCCAGAGCATCCCCCGCCGCTGAACACAAGACACCCAGGTCGACTTGACCTCGAGGAGCCACTGGGTGGCCAACATGGCCCACACCAGGTGATCAGGGCCAGCCGTCAACATGACGGAGCCGAAGTGGTCAAGCAACCGTGGCAGCAACGCCGGGAACCCGTAGGGGACCTCAACTTGAGGCCACCACTCGGGCTTCTTCGGATAGTACTGCTCCTTGCTGGCAGCAGACTGTTGAGGAAACTCAAGTTGAGCCGAGGTCACCAAGTAGGGACCTCGCCGGAAGTCTTTCTCCATCCGCACATCAAAGTGATGAGTGTGCGGATCGGCCTCGTGGAGGTACGGGGGGCGAGTTGCCACCGCGTCCCAAGTAAGGGTCGTCAAGTCGCCGGGACCCGGGATAGTTCCCCCGCGGTCCACCATGGCCTTGGCACGCTGAACGTCCTCAACCTCCTCATCGTCCAGGAAGGCAAACTGATCCGTCCTGAAGCCGGCAGGGAACCCGACCCTACGGGGATACTTCTCCCGTAGGCGGTCCCATACCCGACCCATCGCTGCGCCAAGTCGGCCACAGCGAAGAACAGTCAACCCCTCCTCATAGAGAGGCCAAGCGGGGTAAAACCACCGCCCCAAGGCCTCACGCGGGACAACTTGTCCCGCCTCCGGGGGAGACCCCACCGTCAACCCAAAGCCGGGTGACGCGGGAGTCCCATCCCCCGGAGTGATCGCGGAGCCCCCGCCGGAAGTCCCGGCGGGTGCTGCACCGTAGGTGGTGTCCTCCAGTCGCTCATCTAGAGAGTCCGTCTCCACTCCCGGGGTCGCCATGGCTCTCCCCAAGTTGGGGAGAGACGCTCTGGCTATCGCGGCACGAGACCCGCCTCGAGTTGAGGGGGACTCGGATCGTGGGTATACGGGTGGCCTCCCCAGCGTGGGGCGGCCCAGTGGAAGGTGAAGGGGAGGTGGTGGTAATGGTGAAGTGTGAACTGAGGAGAGCAAGCTGCCGAGTGGGCAAGCTTGAGGAGAGGGGCGGTCAACGTGACCGCCTCCACATCAGTGTTACGTACTCGATGGGGGACAGCAAGTCGCGCCCCCAACGCCGAGACGTGCGTTTACGCACCCCCTCACAGGGCCGACCGGGTCGGTCGGAACTGAGGAGAGGGGAGTGTGGCAGTATTGACCCCCAGGTAGGGGGGCAACACGTGCCATGCAAGGGGCGGCAGGCCACTAGCCTGATCCGTTCCTCCCCCTGCATTTGGGTCCATATTCCCTAAGTTTGGGATAGTTAGCTTAGTAGTAAATCCAACTCGGATTTGAGGGTTTTCTGCATTTATCGTCTTGAATTTTCGTGTGGCCCGGTGGGCAGGTGCTGGGGTGGGAGATTCTGAGTGGCGAGATTCTGAGCGGACCCTGGGGGGATAAGGGGAGGGACAGCGGGGCTTGGCCCTGCGTCCCCGTCCCGACTAAGAAACTGTTGGACCACACACCATCCTCTTGTTTGTTCGTGGGGGGTTTGCCCCACAACAGGGACAGAGTGTGTGCGACTTCCACTTCTTCCGGTTCCCCCGACACGGGAGGCAGCCCTTGCACACCGCCCCAACTTGGGTGCCGTGTGTGCATGTGGTTTTTGCCACACGCGGGAGCGAAGGTGTGCAGAACGGTCGCGGCGAGAAGGTGGCCACTGTGACGTTCTGAGCCCCTGGCACCGTTGGAACCCGGGAGACTGACTTGGGACCCGGCTGGCAGCGTTACGTGGAACCACGCGCTGGCCAAAGATCCCTGCATCGGTGGCCCGGGGCAGCGGCGACACGCCCGGTGCCCTGATTGGTCACCCGAAGCGGTGGACTTGCCGGGTTGGGGCACACTGACCTTCGTTTTATTTGTGTGATTTTTCGCATTAGTTTTCCTTGCGTGATTTCGTGCGTTTCCCCTTTTTCCCACTGGGTTTTTTTGGGGATTGACATTTGTGTGCGGGGGGATTTCGCTTGCTTTTCGTGTGTTGGCCCGGTGAGCGGCCGGTGCCTTGCTGGCACTTGGCCCGCTGGGGGCGCTCTCTGGGGGCCTCGCTCAGGGCCCCTGGAGGGGCCAGGGGGGGAGGTTCTTGAGGGGTGCTCCGGGGTTCTCCCCGGGGCCATCTTGTAAAATTAACAGTACATTGGGTTTCTTCTCCCTCGGGCTTTTGTCCGGTCTACCTTTGCCTCGTACCGTGGCGGGCGAGTGGATCAGCAAGGGCTCTTACCTGTTCCTTCCTGGGCTTCGGACTGTGGTCTCTGTGTCTGTGGTTGTGGTTTCTGGGTCCGGGAATGTAGGTCCCATTACGCTACATTTATGGTGGAGCAGCAGGGGAAGGATTTACTCTTTTCCCGTATCGGGACAGCCCTGTTCTTTCTCTGTGTCGTTTTGTTCCTTGGTTCCCGCTTCTGGTAACGAGATCGTTTTGTTCAGGTCGAGTGCCGCACGGCCAACATGACGGGCCCTGTCCCTTCGGGCGGTCGGGGCCGTGGTGCGTTGTCGGACGTTTCGATGGTTACTCCCGCTGGCCGTGGCCGCGGCGGTCCCTCGGGTCCGTCGGACCGTGGCGGAGGCGGGCAGACAGGGATTCCTCGTCGGGGGACAGCGCCCCCGGGTGGGATCCGGGCTACAATGGGTCTGGATTTACGCGGGGACGCGGGTTCCGAGTCAGGGGCCTGAGTTCCACCTTCGGCTACTGTTACTGGGTCCCCAGACATTGTGTTCACACTGGAAACGTTTCGAGATGAGACTTTTGGCTACTGTTTCCCAGGCCCTGAGCCTGAGTCCTGCTGGCCAGGGTGGGTCCCGTGATACCAGTCGTTCCGATCGTTCTCGTTCCCGCCGTCACCGGCATCGTCATCATTCGAGTGGCTCTTCTTCCTCTTCTTCTTCTGGTACCACATTTTCATCCGTCTTTGAAGAGGAGGACCTGGAACCCATTGAACACCCACGAACCGAGCCCCAGGTAATCAAGTGTTCCGATGACCGTCTCGCTCGGGTCCTGGACTATCGTACGTATCGCCTACGGAACAAGAAATCGACCCATGGAACGCGAGAAGCGCGCATAATGGGACGAGTTGCTCGTAACATGAAGCACTCCTTTGCTGGGTACCCTAGTTTCCCCGGGAAAGAGGCCCTGAAGGTGTTCACGTGGCTCCGCAAAACTGGTTAAGGCATGTCACGATAATGGGGCTTCCGAGGGCATGGCCCTGTACGCGATCCCTCATTTCCTGTCTGGGGACGCGGAACTGCGGTATACTCGGGCCCTTCCGGACTCCTCAAGCGCGTCAGGTGGCGCTTCCATCACGAGTTACCCCGAGGCTGTTAACTGGTTCCTTGAAACGTACGCTGAACGCCATGCGTTGGCACTGGCGCAGGATAAGTTCAGTGGGGCCGCCAAGGAACCAGATGAGGGTATCGAGGCCTTTGCGGTACGCTTACGGGGTCTGACGGAACTATGCGGAAACATCCACACCGAAGGTACCATGAAACAGCAGCTGATTCAAGGGCTCCCTGAGTACCTACGTACGGACGCATTTGTTTACAATATCCCTGATCGTACGTACCAGCAGCTGGTAACGTTTACTGCGGGCAAGAACAAGGCTGCTACCGAGGTTACAAGATGGCCCGAGGGTCCTCTGTGACCAAGGCTGGCCCCTCTGGAACCGTCCGCAGACCCACGGAACCAAGGCCCAATCGTTCGTTGGACTCGTCCCCGTTGATGGCCGTTAATCCTATGGGCCCCTCTACGATCCTTAAGGGCCCCCTCGAGAAGGAAGCTGAGAAGATCGGGTCGGGTCAAGTGTTTGGGTTCAAGGAACCCACGCCCCAGTTCGTGGGAGTACGCACCATGGACAGTCGACGCCCGTACCGTTGTTACCTTTGTTGGGAACCGGGTCACATGGCCCATCAGTGTTCCATGCTGTCTGTGGTCCAACGGAAAGCGGTTCTTCAGGCCCGGGACTCGTTCCTTGCGGCCACTCGTGGACGGAGTCAGAGTACCGATGTAAAGCCGAACGCGGACCGCCAGTTCCATCGTCGGATCCGGGTTGCTATGGTTCAGGCCCTTTCTGAAGGGATAAACCTCTCGGATGACGAGGCGGACCAAGGGTACCAAGTGAACGACGGTTCCCAGGAGCCGGGACCCTCGGGAAAAGAGTAACGGGGGGCGGATCGAAACGGTCCCCTCCCCATCGCCGGGATAGTGCCTGCTCGTTTGCAACTCCTTGTTTCCGGGAAACGTCATAAGGATCGCGGCTCCTTCGTCCGGGTTCGGTTCGAGAGTCGGGACGGGGTATGGGCGGCTCTGGTTGACGAGGAACTGGCCTCGTTGGCCCTACCGTACTCGTCGGACGTACTGGAAGGGCGTGAGATTCTCGAGGTCCAGGACGAGGACGCTGATCAGTCGGACGCGGTGGTTTCCGCAGGTCCTTCTGGGAACCCGGGCGCTCGGTCGTCGGGGTCAGCTGGCCATCGTTCCAACCCTCCCGGGGGTCGTACCGTGTACGTGGCCAACCTTCTGGACCATGGGGACGTGCCCGACGCGGATCTTATGGACCTAGAGGGGAACCTGACTACCACGGCGGTTCTTGGGCTACGCAGTTTCTTTGGGGGCCTTGCGGACGTTCTTGCCAACGCTCATGTCGGGCCCCTGTTGTCGGCTTCCCTCCACGCAACGGTTAACCTTGGGGCCCGCGTAGCCGAGTGGACCCGAGCTCAAGGGGGATTCGGTAACCCAGCCTACAAAGGGCTACTGACCTTGGTTGACCGTAACGGGATGCGTGGGGACCTTGGTACCGAGTTGGGTAACGCCGAAGCGGCCGCGCGTCGTGCCTGGACGGGGACCCAGGAAGGTTCTCGGGTCCGTGGCCGGGACGACATGGACGAGGAAGAATCTATTCGTCCCGACAGTCGTTTCCGTAGGTACTAGGTTAGCGAGGGTGCAAGGGTTCTTCGGGTGTGTTCCATGTGTTGACCCTACGACTTGTTGCCTTGAGGGTCATAAAGTTTCCTCTGCTTCTCACAATCCTCTTGGTAGCCATGCCCCTTTCCCATAATCCCCTTTTCTTGTAGTCCCGGTACTCCGAGAAAGAGAGGGAGGTGGAGGGGAGAACCAAACCAAGCTCAGCATGAAAAAGAATTCCAAGTAGCCCTCCTCTTGAAGAAAAATTATACATTCCTCGCCACATACATGATGACTGAGATCCTATACCGAACCTGTGACCTTCCCATGCACATGGGCCGCTTGAACGGCACTGAACCCCGGGGGTCCGACTGACCAGGTCAAGGGTGTGTGGTCCAAGTTTAGCAACGGGGCCACTTATCCGCACCCGGTTCAAGGTTCCAGGGCCACAAAGCATGGATTGCCTTGAAAGGTTCCAGTAGTACGATGGCCTCCTCCTCCCGCAGTGGAGGTTCGGTCCCAACGTGTTCACAGTACTGGATAACCTTGGCCCTGTCGAACTTGTGGTAAGGTTCCCAGGTATCCTCAGACTGGGCGTAACCCCACCAGCGAGCCAAGAGCCATAGGTTTCCTTCGTGGTCCCTGTCGTGCCCCAAAAAACGTTCCTAAACAAAAAGGGTACCAGAGTCCTCATGGTCCAGGGGTACAACCGGTTCTTGCGGACCATGCAATATGGACGTAGAGTCTGTCTGGCCAGAGGGTGTGGGTGCACGGGTTACATGGTCACTACTAACCCGGTCACGGATCCCTTCAACCAGCACCGTGAACGTGTGCCCATCCCGGTCTACGATCCGATAAGGACCCTTGACCCTCTGGTCCAATTTCTTCCGACTGTCGTCGTTCGTATCCACGTAGACCCACTCTCCCACGCGAAGGGTCTCGTTCACAGGCGCAACCCGTTTGTCGTAACCCCTCTTGTACCGACGCTGCGCCAAGTCAAGGTTCTTGCGTACCGTGAAAGCTAGGTTCCTCAGGTGGGCCCGTCTCATCTCGCGTATCTGACGTGCATTGCCTTGGAACTCCTTGGCATATGGGGACCCTGGGAGCCGGTCCAGTGCAAAGGTACGCACATGTTCAGGAATGACAACCTCAAACGGGGCCACGCCTGTACTCTGTTGTGGCCTTGTGTTGTACGCCACGGTAAGCACGGAAACATACTCGTCCCACTGGTCCTGATGGTCCTCGATGTACGTACGTAACTGGGCCACGATAGTACGGTTAAAGCGTTCCACTTATCCCTGGGTCTGCGGATGGTACGTGGTAGACGTTACGTGTTTGATCCCAAGCATACTGCAGACGCCACGGAAGTGCGTGGACGCCAGCTGGGGCCCGTTGTCAGTCAGTAACGTTTCTGGGGGCCCGTAAGAAGCGACCCTTGTATCCAAAAAGGCCGAAGCCACCACTTCCGCGCCCTGGCTGCTGATGGGTACCACTCTGGTCAGCTTGGTAAACCGGTCCACGATAACCAAGAGGTACTTGCTCCCGTTCACTGTCTCAGGCAAGGGTCGCAAGGGGTCAAGGCATACGTCCTTAAAGAGATCCGTGGCGGGGAACAACTTCAACGGATTGGTACGTCACCTTCCTTGACCCTTGCCCTTGGAACAAGCGGTTTAGTTGGTAACAAAAACGTGCACGTCGGCCACCATAGTTCCCCAGTAGAACGTTCGTCTCATGGAGGTATACATCCTATTGATCCCTGGGTGTCCCGCGTGGCCTGGTTCATGTTCCAAGGTCAGTACCTCCTGCTGTAGTTCCTTGGGGACCACAATCTGAACGGCTCGGTCCAGAGGAGCCAGTCGTACAAGTCCACCTTCAGGTGCTTCCCCGTACCGCGAGTTAGCCTTCCGGTTCATCTCTTCCTGAACTTCCCTGCAACGCTTATCGTTCGCCTGAGCCTTGAGGATCCTGTCAACCGACAACGGTGGGTATCTCTTGTGTGTCGTGAAGTTCGGACGGACCCATCCGGTAACAAAGTTCGCCATGGTTAGCAGGGAAGGTATCTCCGCAGGTATAGGTCATCGGTCGTGTCCCGTAGTTTCTAGTCTCAACGTAAAGTCTGCAGGATGGTGGTGTTGACCAGGACGGGACTCAACGGTATAATTGTATTCAGCTAACCGGAGTCGCCAACGAGCCAAACGTCCATGAGCTCCGTCCATGTGTAACATCCACTTTAAAGCGG
Source organism: Pyropia yezoensis (assembly GCA_009829735.1). Lineage (NCBI taxonomy): Eukaryota > Rhodophyta > Bangiophyceae > Bangiales > Bangiaceae > Pyropia > Pyropia yezoensis. The sequence continues at coordinate 7,070,338 of CM020620.1, forward strand.
TGTGGTCCGTGCGTACAACGAAGCGTGTCCCCTCTAGGCACGGTCGTAAAAGAAAGAGAGCCCAGACAACGGCAAGACACTCGCGTTCCGTGGTACTATAGGTCCGTTCCGCTTGTGTCAGAACCCTGCTCCAGTAATCCACGGGCTTGTAGGCCCCGTCCTCTTGTTCCTGCAGCAAAACGCATCCAATCTAGGCAGCGCTCGCGTCGGTATCCACATTAAACTCGCCCGAGCGTCGCGGAAGCGCCAGAATCGGCGTGTGGGTTAGACGGTACTTGAGCTCCTCGAACGCGTCAGTCTGAGCCGGAGTGAAAGGAGGCAGAGGGTCGGGTACCTTAGTACTTGCCATAGCCAACAGAGGGCAGGCCACATGAGCATAGTCCTTAAGAAAGCGACGGTAAACGTCACACATCCCAAGGAAACTGCGTACGTCCTTCTTGGTTGACGGGGTCTTGGCTTCCCGTAGCCCAACGAGGTTCTTCTCGTTCACGCGGAGCTGGCCCTTGCCGAAGATATGGCCAAGGTACTCAACTTCGTCATGAAACAAAAAGCACTTGCTGGCCTTAAGGGAACCACCGGCCTTTGCGAGAAGCCCAAAGATCTCTTCCAGGTGTTTCAGGTGTTCCGTAGGGTTCTTAGAGAAAACAATAATGTCGTCCAGGTACACGAGGCACGTCTTCCACTTAACCCCGGACAGGATCATGTCGATGGCCCGTAGAAACGTAGCCGGAGCGTTTGCAAGACCAAAGGGGAGCCTTATGTACCGGAAGGTTCCTTCGTGACACGTGAACGTTGTCTTATCCTGGTCCTCGGCAGCAACAGGGATCTGCCAGTAACCACAGTTCGCGTCCAACATGGAAGACACGGTTGCTTCTCCGAGAACGTCTATACAGTCGTTCATCCTAGTTAACGGGTACGTGTCCTTAACCGTCACATCGTTCAGTCTGCGGTAGTCAACACAGAACCGCGGGGTACCATCGGGTTGGGGACCAAGACAACCGGGAACGACCACTCAGCCTGAGACGGTTCAATGACCCCGATCTTGGTCTGCTTTTCCACTTGTTCCTTGATCAGGTCCCGATGATGGAGCCCGGTACGGTACGGTTGGGAACGAATAGGCTTGGCTCCGTCCTTCAAAGTGATCCGGTGGGGTGTCACGTCAATACGTCCCAGTTGTCCGTCCCACAGACCCTTGTAGCGTTCCAAAAGTTCACGTACAGCCTGGTGCAGTTCAGGAGGGATCAGCTCATACGCTACCTTGGGCATCTTGACCGGGATTCCGTCTGACTTCTTGCCTTTTCGCATCCGGCTCGGGTACCGTGGTTCCATCGGATCCCTCAGGGGTCTCGCCTCCCGGTGGCGACGCTTGGCCCGACGTGTCCCCTTCCTCGGTTCCTAGCGTACCAATTGGGTCGGTCCCCTCACTAGGGGCCGGCAAGTAATCAGTGGGGACATCAAGCACGGATCCGTCGTACGGGATAGCGACGCCAACGGCAAAGTTCTCAGGCAAGTTGACTGCCCGGTTCGAGATGTTCATGATATGGATCCGGAAGTCCCGGCGGGTCCGTACGTTAACCAGGGCGTTATGCAGACGGAGCCCTTTCTTAGCCATCTTGTGCGGCCGTTCATAAAGTAGATAACGTCCGTTCGTTCCGCATTTGACATATACCGCTTGGAGGGCTCGGGGTGCCAAAGTGACACCCTTAGAGAGGTACAGGGCAGAAGGATCTTGGCGTACGGGGTTACCCTTCACAGGAAAAGCGTTCTGGGTCTTTCCGTCCCACGAACTCTTGGCGTACGTCAGGAAACCCAGGTTCCAAAGCACAGACTCTGTTCCAGGGTAGATCGCCTTAACGTGTTCCTTCTGAAAGTCCATCCTGAGAATCAACGGTACCGAGAGGGCCCTGACCACGAGGAACTCGAACTCGATTGGCTTCCCGTTCACAAAATCCGATAGTTCCACGATCCGACGGGCCCGTAAAAACTGACCCGAGGCGTCACACACATGCGTCGACTTGGGGGCCCTTGATGCCAGTCGTTGCCATCCGACAGGGAGGATGTCCTCGCGTACCACACTTGGCCCAGCACCAGTGTCCAGGATAGCAGTGGTGTCTTTCGGTTCCTCCTTGTCCAGTCGAATCAATGTGTTCAGAGCAAAGGTTCTCTTACGCATTACAAGCAAGGTACCCTTGAACCCATAGGGCTTCTTCATCCCCATCCGACGTCGGAGCCCAGACTTGGATCGTCGTGCGAGAGAGGGTAAACAGGGACAAGCGGTGGTAAAAGCTATAGGAGGCTCAGAACGTACAGGTATAACGGGCCCTTAAAGATCTTGGAGAACCCCAACGCAGTGGCTAACGAGCAGGCACTATCCCGGCGATGGGGAGGGGACCGTTTCGATCCGCCTCCCGTTACTCTTTTCCCGAGGGTCCCGGCTCCTGGGAACCGTCGTTCACTTGGTACCCTTGGTCCGCCTCGTCATCCGAGAGGTTTATCCCTTCAGAAAGGGCCTGAACCATAGCAACCCGGATCCGACGATGGAACTGGCGGTCCGCGTTCGGCTTTACATCGGTACTCTGACTCCGTCCACGAGTGGCCGCAAGGAACGAGTCCCGGGCCTGAAGAACCGCTTTCCGTTGGACCACAGACAGCATGGAACACTGATGGGCCATGTGACCCGGTTCCCAACAAAGGTAACAACGGTACGGGCGTCGACTGTCCATGGTGCGTACTCCCACGAACTGGGGCGTGGGTTCCTTGAACCCAAACACTTGACCCGACCCGATCTTCTCAGCTTCCTTCTCGAGGGGGCCCTTAAGGATCGTAGAGGGGCCCATAGGATTAACGGCCATCAACGGGGACGAGTCCAACGAACGATTGGGCCTTGGTTCCGTGGGTCTGCGGACGGTTCCAGAGGGGCCAGCCTTGGTCACAGAGGACCCTCGGGCCATCTTGTAACCTCGGTAGCAGCCTTGTTCTTGCCCGCAGTAAACGTTACCAGCTGCTGGTACGTACGATCAGGGATATTGTAAACAAATGCGTCCGTACGTAGGTACTCAGGGAGCCCTTGAATCAGCTGCTGTTTCATGGTACCTTCGGTGTGGATGTTTCCGCATAGTTCCGTCAGACCCCGTAAGCGTACCGCAAAGGCCTCGATACCCTCATCTGGTTCCTTGGCGGCCCCACTGAACTTATCCTGCGCCAGTGCCAACGCATGGCGTTCAGCGTACGTTTCAAGGAACCAGTTAACAGCCTCGGGGTAACTCGTGATGGAAGCGCCACCTGACGCGCTTGAGGAGTCCGGAAGGGCCCGAGTATACCGCAGTTCCGCGTCCCCAGACAGGAAATGAGAGATCGCGTACAGGGCCATGCCCTCGGAAGCCCCATTATCGTGACATGCCTTAACCAGTTTTGCGGAGCCACGTGAACACCTTCAGGGCCTCTTTACCAGAGAAGTTAGGGTACCCATCACGTGGCGGAGCCGGCCACGTAGCTTGAACTTCCTCAGGACCTGATGCGGCGCGGCTGCCGGGGGTTTCTCCCAGCGAGCGGGGGGGGGCATACTTCGTCGCCGAGGAGGAAGCCTCCCCCTGCGCAGCATCGCTTATCCCCTGTCAAGATACAAGCCCGATTTTGGCCAGATCTCTTGCTTCGTTGTGCAAATTCTTGCCCTGCTCGAGCACGAAAATGAACGGCTCGAGCAGAATCTTCCTTTTCTGATCGAGGGGCTGGGCTGAGTCCAAAGAATCTTTCCGAGGATGACCTACATGACGGCCGCTGTCGGTGTTCTGTCAACCAATGACAGCAGCGGTGGTTCTGCTGTTTGCTGGATGGACCGTTCCCTCGGCCAGAATTCACGCCGTAGATCTCGAGCAAGGCGGAAAGATTTTTCCTTGCAGACACTCGAAAGCTGTCGTCGTGCAGGTTCTTCGTTAGCCAATGCGAGGGAATGCGCGGTTTTTAAACGCGTTCGTATAAACATTGCTCCCAAGCGTAGCGATTGTCGGTCGCTTCTGTGCTCTTCACGAGAGTGCTCTCCTGCCCCGTGCGCTTCCGGTCATACCAAGGGAGGTGGCGACCACCAATCGCCCGAGCTGTTCTAGGCAGAAAGCAAGAAGCGGGGGGGAAAGTGTTGTCTATGATGCCTGGAGGGGGGGTCGATGCAGGTTTTATCCAGGTTTTTGCTCGAGAATTTCCCAAAAAAGCAAGAAACTTTGATAGGCGATAAGCAGTGCTGCGCTGTGGACCCGTCTGCGCGGGCTTGTGAGCCTTTCCCTTCTCTTTCCGGTAAAAACCTGATTTTCCATTTGATGTTGGCCATCCCCGGTCTGTCGCATGCTGATAAGCTCGAGGAGGCGGCGCGCAAGGCCGCAGAGAAGCAGCAGCACACGGACAATCGCGTTTAAGAAGCCCGAGTCAGCAGGGACCGGCGGGTGAGGAGAACAATCAAAACAATACAAAATAGCGTCTGCTACCTTGTGCGCGCCGCCAGCGGACGCGCTTAGGTTTGGCAGTTCTTCCGTAGTGCAGAACGCTGCGACTATGCGAGGGAAGAGGAGACACTGAGCCGTACCGGAAATCTCTTGACACGTATCGTACTCGAGATGGGCCCTGAAGCCCGATTGCAGGGCCGGTTGGTTTAGGGGCACTACACATGGCAGCCCCATATTGGGGGCCGCGCTACGAGATGCTCACTCACGGAGGATTAAACAAAAGAACATCATGGGGCTGAGCTCACTCTCCTCTCTCCAGCGGTGTTCTTATTTCTTTGAGGAGCCGTAGAGAACTACCTCGTCTGGTGAGGTGTTTGGTTTTTGGGGCAGACAGGCTACTGGAGTGTCCGGCCCTCTTCTTTACACCGTTTCGCCGCCTCGGTCCCGTAAACGGGAAAACACCCCAGGACGCGGCAGCTGCACGAATTCATCGATACTCGTCGTCAGTTCGATGGCACTGTCCACCACTCGCCGCCCAAACCTGTGGCTGTCTCCATCAATGTTTGTATCGACCAGGTTCCGCTTCATGTGCAGACCGTCCACATCGCCTGCCGTCTCAGTCCAGCGTTCTGCCCGTGCAGTGGTCGCACGGACCTCTCCAGCCCCTGCTGCGTCCCTTTCTCCACATCTCAAAGTCGGCGCCATTACTTCAGACTGTCTTTACCCTTGGTTGCGTCACCGGTGTCCGGTGGCCACCTTCGACGCGGCTGTCCGTTCTGCTGCGTTGCAGGTCATGACTAATTAATGCAGATTGGTAATATTGTGTGGCTCAATTCGTCCAACAATTTGTACTCGAGGCCCACTTCCACTATTCTTGGATATTTTCAGCTGTCACCCAGACGCAGACCGTACTTTCCAGTTCCGCTGCAGAGCAGTGGACACGTGGACTGCGTAGAATGTCAGCAAATCAATTCCAATTCTCTCATTGGTAGGCTGCGCGTAAGTTCGGATTCCATTGCTGCCTCGCGCGCAGACGTTGACACGTTGCTGGACCAAGCGCGCGCTTGCGGGCCACTCTTCTGCGACGGCGACACCTGCGCGCGCGTGGTGTCTCGTGCAACGCCACGTCCCACACTACCGTTCGCGCCATTTTGGCTACCGCACCGTCGACACAACGCACATCACCCTTCGTTCTGGCGCTTGCGCCTCGGCCATTTTTGCAAGCACATCTGCACCAGTCTCTCCTCCGCTTCCCTCCCGTTCGCCCGTTTCTCTTCCCGATCTTGCGGCTGACAGCCAAGGCGTCATGGCGACCAACGGCAAGCCCGCAGAGGAGCTCGGTGAGGAGGAAGGGCTCGTCGACTACGAGGAGGAGGACGACGCCGGCGTCGCGCCCGTTGCGCCGACCACTGCGGTCGTCGCTGCTGGCGACAAGGGCCCTGCTACGGGCAAAGAGAACAAAAAGTACGACCCGATCTAGGTGCAGCCCACCCCCCCGCCCTTGCTCCCCGCGTTTGCTTTAGCTCGGTCCCCGCACTTGATGGTGTTTGCGGCGGCCACGGTGGTTTGTGGCGCGCCTCAAGGCCTCAACAATTTGGAGGGCGTGCCGCTCTTGTCTTCAATGGCCGAGGTCTGCCTTTTGTGGGCCTCAGGGCTTTTGTACGCCGTGTGGCGTGGTCGGAGGTATTGGGAGTGCCGGACGGACGGTGTTCATCGTCTCCCGTCGTCGTCGTGGTGGTGGCGGTCGACGCGGCCGGACCTGCACATCTTGCTAGGTTCCATGTCCTGCGTGTTGCGCTTCAGTAGTGCTGATGCTGGACTCTCCTCCACTGCTGGCGTCGCCATGTCTTCTCTTCTTGGACTACTCTTCCACCTTGGGCGTTGCCCGCCTCCCCTGATCGGCACCTCCTCGGGGTGTTTGCCGTGCCGCCTCCGCACTCCCCATCGCCTGTCGCTCTGTCCCCGAACGTGAAGGGGCACATACGTGGGGATCCATTCTGCGGGGTTCAAGGACTTTCTGCTCAAGCCTGAGCTGCTGCGTGCCATTCAGGTATGTCGGTTGCGATGCCTTAGCCTCCATGTTTGCGGCTCTGTGTGAGGTTTACTGTTGTGGCGTCAGTTGGTGGCTTTTGTGTTGTATCAGGTCGTGGTGTTATGCGTCCAATCTGGGCACTTGGGGTGATTCTCTTTGTGTTGATGATGACTAACATTCTTTTTTTTGCGAGATGTGGGTGTGATCTGGGAGGTGCTCTTTCTTCGCTTGGTGTGGGTGGCGTTCATTCTCTGTGGGATCTGGGTGGCGTTCATTCTCTGCGGGATCTGGGTGGCGTTTCTCCTGCGTCACATCTGTGCGCTTGGTGTTGGTCGTGCTTCAGGATTGCGGCTTTGAGCACCCTTCGGAGGTGCAGCATGAGTGCATCCCGCAAGCCATCCTGGGCATGGATGTCTTGTGCCAAGCCAAGTCGGGCATGGGCAAGACCGCCGTGTTTACTCTATCTTGCCTTCAACAGATGGAGCCTGTTGACGGGGAGGTGTCGGTTGTGGTATTGACTCACACCCGTGAGCTGGCGTACCAGATTGCTCACGAGTTTGAGCGTTTCTCCAAGTACAAGCCGTCGGTACGGACGTCCGTCATTTATGGCGGTGTGCCTATCCGCCAGCACAAGGAGCTGCTGACCTCGGATGCCCCCCCTCATGTCATTGTGGGCACGCCGGGACGGGTGCTCGACCTGACCAACCAGAAGATTTTGGATCTGTCCAAGGTCAAGTTCTTTGTGCTGGACGAGTGTGACAAGATGCTGGAGGCCCTGGACATGCGCCGGGACGTGCAAGACATTTTCCGTGCGACCCCGCATTCTAAGCAAGTCATGATGTTTACGGCCACGTTGGCCAAAGAGATCCGGACTGTGGCCAAGAAGTTTATGGTGGACCCGATGGAGGTGTTTGTAGATGACGAGACCAAGCTGACGCTCCACGGCCTGCTGCAGTACTATGCGCGGTTGGAGGAGGCGGAGAAGAATCGGAAGCTGAGTGACATCCTGGACGCCCTGGAGTTTAACCAGGTGGTTATCTTCGTCAAGTCGGTTGCGCGCGCGACTGAGCTGAACAAGCTGCTGGTCGAGTGCAACTTCCCGTCCATCGCAATTCACTCGGGCATGGCGCAAGATGAACGTATTCGGCGGTACAAGGCGTTCAAGGACTTTCAAAAGCGCATTCTGGTGGCTACGGACATCTTTGGTCGCGGCATTGATATTGAGCGCGTGAACATCGTCATCAACTACGATATGTCTGCGGACGCGGACTCGTATCTCCATCGGGTGGGCCGTGCGGGCCGCTTTGGGACCAAGGGCCTAGCTATCTCCTTCATCTCGTCAGACGCGGACTCGACGGTGCTGGCGGACGTGCAGTCCCGCTTTGAAGTGGCCATTGCTGAGCTGCCCAAGACCATTGACCAGTCATCTTACATGACGGCGTAAGAGCTGTTGTGCGACCGGTCCATCCTGGTGTACTCGTTCTATCGTGGGCGTTTGTGGGGTGTGCACCTGCATTTTCTACTGTTGCTGCCATCGATGGTTTGTTGCCTTCTCTGTTCTCGTTGATGTCTTTTCTTTCATGCTTTCATCGAGCGGTACAAGCGGCTCTGGCTAGGGGGGGCTCAACCATAGTCAAAAGGCGGGAGGAGGGTGTGCTGGGAGTGAACATACATTTTTCGGCGTCTGCCCGGCGTCATGTGCTCACTGTACCTCTGACGCCAGCTCTTGGCCTTGCCTCGCGTCTGGTCGTCGTCGCCGCATCAGGAAGAGGCCCCGTTGTACGGTAAGTGTGGATAGTTTTGAGTTGTGGCTCAGTTGAGGGGAAGGCGTCGGGAAGGCGTCGGGAAGGCGTCGTCTGGATGAGGGGAGATGAGGTCTAAGGTGGTGAGGGAACTGACACTTGCCAGCAGCGCCCGCGCAGGGGGGAGGCCATCGTGGGTGGCAAAGAAGAGGGCGCCCTCGCCAATCCACGTCCACAGCAGCGTGTAGCCCGACAGGACGCGGCCAATGGGCGCTGCCGGCCACGTCGCTAACAAAGGCCGCTAGCTCACGCCGCAGGTCGGCTACGCCAGGGGGAGGCGTACTCGAGTCGGTTTGCGCAGGCGGTGACGGCTCGACGGCGCCGTCAGCGTCGACAAGGCCAAGCGCCTCAAGGTCCTCATCAAGGAGGACCTTGGAGCCTCCCCCCCTGAGGTATAACACCTCCACCGCCGCTTCAAAGTTCGCGGCAACGACAGCGACCGGAGGAGGGACACAATGGTGAGGGCATCGACGATGAGGAGCCCGACGCCGCGTAGTTCGTCCACTTCGCACTTACTGTGAGGGGACTGGGGAGAACCGCGGCGCCTCGCAGTGGCCGCCACGGTGGCCACGTCCCGGCCCACGGAGTCCGCCCTACGGCCATCACCTCGTGGGGCTCTGCCACGGCATGGGCTATCACGCCCTGGTGAGATGTGTACACAATTGTCATTCTGAACCTGCCTCTGGGTCTAGACAAGCGCTGTCGGTACCATTCCGGGGGCGATGGGTGGTCCCTCGGCAGTGTTTGCGTCTCTCCAAGAAACATCATTGAGAAAAAACCGCACGGGCGCCGCGCAAGTGGCGGTCCGTCATCGCATTCGTCCAGACCGCTTGCTCGGTGTACTGCGCGCGCATCAAACCCGTCGGCGCCCGAAGGGTCAACAACCGCGACTCCGCGGCCACACTCCCCGTACAGATCCCGCCAGAGGGGTTACTGTCCCCATTGAGCGCATCTTAGGCGGGTCTCGCCAGCGGGTACGGGAACGCCTTCGCCCGCCATGCCATACCGGCACTCAAGCCGGCAACCACCCACCCAACTACCACATTTCGGGCGCCTCGAGACCGCTACAGGCCCGACCCACGCGGCTGCCGTTGCTCCGCTAGAGGCTCGGCTGGCTGGTGACGAGGCCAGCGAGCACGGGGGGCACCCACAGTGGAGCATAGCCCGCTGCACCCACCCTTGGCCCAACGACGTGTTCGATCGCCCCCAACGGCACCAGCGGCAGCAATGTCCACAGATGAAGCCGGCCAGGCGACCATGGCCACGCTCAAGCAGTCGCTCACTCACCGGCTCGTGGTGATGCACCATCGCTCTCCCGTAGAGCAGGTGCCACTGCGCCATCGCGACCCCCCCCCCCCCCCCTTCGCCCAATCCGACAGCAGCGGCACCCAGGTCCAGCCTATCCCCCCCGGCGCCACTTGAACAGCTGCGCGAGCACGCGCAGTAGCAGCAACACGAGGATGAAAATGCCCGCGGGGCTCTTGATGAGCATCCCCGACTTCTTGGGCGCCTTGCGCGCCATCACGACGAGCAGCGGGCGGAGAGTGGTGACGAGGTACGGCAGCTGGGGGGCCAAGGGGAGGAGATCCACGGGGTCGGCCACGGAACAGGCACTCAAAGGCGGTGCAGCGAAGATGGCAGAGCACGAGGGCAGGCGGGATGGGAGGACAGGGAAGGAAAGCCTGCACACAGGGCAAGCGTGGAGACGTTCGACCAAGGGCGAAGGGAGAGAAGAGCAGAAGAGATCGATCGGCTGAGGCCACAGGTGGGAGGGGAGGTAGTGTCTCCGCGCGCTTCCACGCCGACGGCAACCGTTTCGTGAGGTCAACGGCAGGGAGCACCAGGGTGCGACCGTGGTGAAAAGCCGTCCGCCGCCTCCGGCAAAGCTCGTCTGTATGTATCGCAACGAGGCGATCCCATCGTGAACGCCGCGGGCCGCAGCAGACTGACTCAAGCCGCTGATGACGTCATGACCCGGGAACACAGGATTTTCTGGGTGTGACTCACCGTATTTAAATGTACTGTTTTCGTGTTGGCAGTATGCCAGAGCACGGAGCAAGCGCGGTCCATGTGTACAGTACACTGTACCATGCACGACCAAAGACTCTTCCTTTTTTTTTGAATACCAGGTTCTTGAATACCACAGAGGAGCGCTCAATATTAGCTTCCATCTCGCGAAAGCTCGCCAGACTTTATCGAAGATTAAAACTTCTGGGTGGTTGCTGCAGACGGCCTCCGCGGACGCTGTAGTGGTGGCCAGCGGCCGCATCGGTGGTGTTCAAGGTCCTCGGGTGGAGGCAACCATTGCCAGTAGCGGCTAACCGTCTTGTTCGGCTGCGTGCTTGTGGCCAGGACGGGCCCGCGCATGAGCAGGCCAAGTACCTACCTCGGCGGGGCCATGCGCAACAGGCTCTCCTGGGTCTCTTTTCTGGTCAGCACAGCATGTGCGGCACGCCCCCCACAGTCAACGCGGCGGCACCCCCGACCCCGCCGTCGCCCTCATCGGGTGTGCCGCCCGACCTCCTTGGTCGAAGCCGCCAAATGCAAAGCGTCCTTCTTCCCCCGCCCCCCCCCCATCTTCTCTTTCCCCTCCCACCGCGCCGTTTCCTTGCTTACTTCACGCGCGATGGCCCACACCGCGTCACCCCCGCCCACCCGCCTCCCCGGGACCGTGCGGGTGATCAATGCCAGCCTGTCACGAACGGGAACGGCGAGCATGGCAGAGGCGCTAGCCATCCTCCTCGACGCGCCATCCTACCACTGTGGCACCGACGGCGTCTTTGGCGCCGACGCGCCCGTCTGGGCGGCCGCCGCCCGGGCGGGGGTGCACCCTGACTGGGCCGCCCTCCTCGACGCCCGCGGGTACGCCTCGATTGGCGACGCGCCGGCCTGCAACTATTGGGCTGAGCTCGCCGCCGTGTACCCCGACGCGAAGGTGCTGCTGGTGGAGCGTGGTGAGCCCGGCGATCGCGGCGCGTGGGCAGACAGCTATGTTGCGGCCGTCACCGCAGTGGCCCCGTTTTTCCGCACCCGCTGGCGGTCCCGCCCCGCCCGCGACGCGTATGACATATGCACGCGGATGGCCGCGCAAAATGGAGGGGGAATCAGCGTGGACGACCTCTTTCGGCCGGGTACTGACACCAGGGAGATGCTGACACGCTGGTACGACCGCCACTACCCTGCTGTGCGGGCGGGGGTGCCGCCAAAACGGCTGGTGGTGGTGCCCCTCGGCGGCGGGTGGACGCCCCTGTGCGAGGCGCTGCACCTGCCCGTCCCCGCCGTTGACTTCCCGCAGGAGCACGTCGGCGCCGCCAGCGTAGCGGCCATATCAGAGGCCGCCGCCACGGCCATGCGCCCGCCGCCGGCACTGGTGGTCGCAGCCGCGGGGGCGGCTGTGGCGGCCGCAGGGGCGGCCGCGATCGGGGTGTGGCGCGCCACACGGGGAGGGTGCTTTTTTCAAGTCGATTCCATATAGCTAGACTGATAGGAACCTCTCATCTTTGACCCCCCCTATTTTCCTTCTCGTTCACGCGCAGACAACACTTCTGGTATCATGTTGTAGCCCATATTGCTGTTCTCCCAATTTTGGCCGATCCGGACAAGAACAACACTGCATGAACAACTGTGTGAGCCAATCGCGTGCTGGCAGGTGAGGGCGAGCCAATCGCGTGCTCTAGGGGCCTGATCGTCCAGAGCAGATGATTGGCTGCAGCCACAGTGGGCCTCTTACCAATCGCTGATTGGTCGAAACACTGTTGTTCTCTTGGCTGAGATCGCCGAAGATTCCCCCCACATCGGCTCGTTCCTCTCCGGAACAGTTGTCCAGCTTGTCTTGGTGTCTGTTCCACTCAGGTTCTCCCCGCCATGTGCTCGGAGTCCCGGGAAAGTCGCAGATCTTACTGTTTGCACAACAATGGAGGCTAATTCGGAGCTCTCATTGGTCAGAGAGGCATCCTGTGAGGCATGTCATTGGTCAGTGGACTGTTGTTCTTGTTCTTGTCCGGATCGGCCACAATTGGGAGAACTGCAATACCAGGGGCATTGGACTGCACTGTCGCAAGATGTCACTATGGTACGTTGCAGAAAAAAGATACACGGAGCGTTCTTTTCTCTTTCCACCGAGAACCTTCGGGCCACAGACCTGAGCCAATCACGTGCCTTGATGGTATGCCCCGGTGTAATGCGCCCCACATGAGCGGTGGTGGGTCCGTTTCGGGAAACCATGCCAGGACGCTCATCAACTGGAGAGCGAGTACAGCACGTGGGGAGGTCCACGACACGGCGGGGGGGAGGGGGCGGTGCCGCCGCCGGCGTCGTCGACGGCAGCATCGTCGGCAGCATCGACGGCAGCATCGACGGCAGCATCGACGGCAGCATCGACGGCAGCATCGACGGCGGCGGCGACAGCGACAGCGGCGCGACGGCGGCGACAACGGCGGCGGCAACGGCAGCGGCAACGGCAGCGGAAACAGCAGCGGCGGCGGCAACGGCAGCGGCAACGGCAGCGGCAACGGCAGCGGCAACGGCAGCGGCAATGACAGCTGCAACGGCGGCGGCAACGGCAGCGGCAACGGCGGTAGCAACGGCGGTGGCGACGGCGGCGACCCCGGCGGCGTCAATGGCGGCGGCGACGGCGGCGACACCGGTGGCGATAACGGCAACGACGGCGGAAACGATAGCAACGGCGACGTGGATGGCGATGGCGGCGAAAACGTTGTGTTTGGGGGGGGGGAGGGCGGGGGGGGGGGGGGGGGGCGGCGCCGGTGACGGCGACGGCGACGGCGCAAGCGGCGTCGGCTCCTGTGGCTGCGGGGGGGGGGAGGGGGCGGCGCCGGTGACGGCGACGGCGACGGCGCGAGTGGCGTCGGCTTCTGTGGCTGCGGCCGGCGCGGCAGTCAAGAGTGTGGTGGTGGACACCCTGCCTGTGCCGGTGCCCACGGTGGCGGCCACCTCGCCTGCCGCGGTGTCCGTGGTGACGGCTGCTGCATCCGACGTGGCGGCGGTGGTGACCGCGGCGGCGGCGGTGGCGACGTCGGACACGGCGGCGGCCGTCGACGCGGAGGCGGCGGTGGCTATCGACGAGGCGGCGGCCACGGCGGCCGCCGCGGCAGCCATCGAGGCGGTCGCAAAGACGGGCAGGCCACAGGCGGCTGTGGTAACGTGTTTGGGAGAGGGAGGAGGGGGGGACTGTGTTTGAGGGGGGGGGGGGGGGGGCGGCGGGCAGACGGCCGTGTGGACTGGTTTTTTTGGTGAGGGTGAGGAACGCCACAGAGAGCCGTGGCTACGTCTTTTGGGGGGGCGGTGGTGCCGCCGCCGTTGTGGGGAAGGGGGAGGCGGGCGGCAGGAGACCGCGGGGACGGTGCGCAGGGGGAGGGTGGGGGGACGGTGGGGGCGCTCTGTGAGGGGGTCCGGCAGGTCGCTGGGGATGGCGGGGTCGGTGTTTTGGCTGGGGGGTGTGGTGCCGGTGGCAGCACTAGGGGGTGGAGGGGGAGGGTTCCAAGGGCTGGTAGTTTCCCTTTTTTGGAGGCGGAGGGGAGGGGATGTCGATGGCTTCTGCGTTGGGGGCATTTAGGTGACGCATGGCGGCGGGGTTCTTGTTTGAGCGAGGGCGGCTACGGCGATGGCGGGGGGGTTGATAGCTGCATGGGGGGGGGGGGGAGGGTCCGTCGGCGCAAGGTGAAACGGGCAGGGTAAAGTCACTGGTTGAATTGGAGTGGAGTGGGTGACGGCGAGACAGTGGCGATGGTGTTAGCCGCCGGCGCCGGCGCCCGCGTCAGCGCCGGCGTTCTTCTTTCCGTTGCAGGCGCAGGGAGACTGGTGCGGTGGCTCCGCTGGGCAGAAGTGATAAGAGTGACTGGGCGGGTAAATTCTGGTGCAGCGGAAGAGGGAGGAACGTGGTGTCGGGATGGTGCAGGCCGTCGAGCGGGCCGAATTTTGGGGGGGCCTTGGGAAGGTCTGCCCGATAGGCCAAACAGCAACGAGGCACTTCGTGCACTAAGCACGAAGTGCCTTGATGCGATGTCGTGCACTTCCGCCCCTTCTTGAGGCATGACCCCCCCCCCACGCCACGCACACAGGAGACGCCTTCCCCCTTGCTTCCTGGGTTCGCGCACTGTCGGCGCCTGTGGAGAACCCACTCCACCTGGGCACGCCCCCCAGCACTGCACTCCACCTGCCAAAGGTAGAACCGCCAGAGGGAAGCGGGCTTGGGGGGGGTTGCCTCCCTGATGTGCCTGGTCAAGAAGAGGGGTCCACGAGGGGAAGGGGGGGGAGACGCCGCTTCGTCAGGAGCATGAGGGGCACCTGCCCGAGATGCCTCAATGAGCACTGGACACATGAGGACCAGGCTTCTTCGTGGACCAACCAGGCGACCCCATGACATGGAACATTTATCTCAAGAACGGCCATCTAAGAAACGGTGACCCGCACACGGAAAAAGGTCCTCAAAACAATGGCCTCCAGCCGTCCCTTTGCTCCTCTCTAAAATCGACTACAGTCTTTCTCCATTGTTGGGCACCCTTTGTGGCGACCGTAAGCCCAAGGATTTAACTTGATTCCGCCCTCTGATTGGTCGGTGACAACGATCGAATGCTGACACATGCGTTGATCGCACCGTAGAGGTCGGTCGACCTGCATTGGTTACTAGACACCGTGCCCAAGAAAGGATGTCACAGCAATGGAGAAAGACTGTACCCCTCTTCCAAGCCTCAGTTAGCACATGGGCCCGGACCCACCCCCGAGCCGGGCAAATCAATGCGAAAAGGATGGCCCCATTTCAGGTTCGACAGCAGCCGGTCCACCTAGGGTGTCCCTGAAAGCGGTACACCGTCCAGGGGACCCAAGGACCTCATGAGTTCGCATGGGGCTATGTGATCCTTCTGTCAGCATGGCCACCGTGGACTCCGCTGCGGCCGGTGCGGAGCCCGGGCCCGAGCCGAGAAAAACCTCCATGTATCTTTTTTGTGCAACGTACCGTATGAGAGCGCATCAGACATAAAAGCTCCACACCGTGAACATAGCGGCTGTTTTTTCATCACTTTTCCGTCGTTTCTCCCCGGCGGCAACCAGGTACCGCTTTCTGGCGAAGTGGCGTTGACTCCGATTGCGTCTTCACATGCATGTGATGCCATCATCCGTTTGGTAGCGTTCAGCAGGAGCGTGATAGCACGTACAGGGCAGTACAACTTTGGGCTTCCATCCGATGTCGATAGCTTAAGATCAAAGTAGACCCCCGTGCTTGCGCCGGATGCTCTGATATGGGGCCCGCTGGAAGAGGTAGCAGAGGAGGCCAGACCGAGAGTGTCCTTGGGAAGATAGGTATGTACAGTACATGCGTACGAGACGCCAGCACTACACCTCCGGGCCCATATGACAAGCTGTGTATGAGAAGTCTACCACAGGGCACTCATGCGCCTACCTGCCAAGTTTGGAGCGGAGAGCTGCAGACTTCCTTCTGCACGGGGCCTTTTCTCAGGCGTCTAGCTATCGTCGGCTGCCTGCGCGGCGCCCTGAGGGGCGACGCATGCGTCGCAGGACGGAGGGCAGCATAGAACGTAGGGGCTGTGACGGCTTGACATGAGCCCCCCCCCCGCTGTGAATTCCCCCCTCCTCTTGGTCAATTGCACCCACGCCGGGTTGCCGCCTCGGTTGCTGCCGCCCACCGCGCGCGCGAGGCACAAGCCTTCCGCTCTCGCGCTTCACCCTGGCAGGACGCTACACCGGCGCGGTCATCAGCGAGGGACTGAATCCCGCTCTTCCGCCGTTGGCGTGGAGACCAAAACATGTCAACGCCGATGACTTAACAGGTACAGTGCCCGCGGCAGGGGCGCCTGCTGGTCGCCGGTGGAGTCCCCCAGGCGAAAGGCACTCACTGGACGGCTGCGAGCCACGCTACAATAGGAGAATTCCCCCATGCACAGCAGATAACAGCACGATCCATCTCCACCCTGGGCTCTAAAAAAGGGCTACGCCCAACGGGAACAGGTACACAAACGCGTGCAGCCAAAAAAGAAAAAAGAGCACATGGTTGCAAGAGGTTCACAGCCAGCGCCCCGAAAGTCGACCTGCCGCCCACTCACTCCCCGGCGTGAAAGCAACGGGCACAGTATGTACAGCCGCCGGCAAGCGAGCAGGGGTGACGGCGAGACGCACTCAGAAAGAAGGGAGAAGGGAAAGGAGGCCAGCGTTGACGGGAAACGCAGCCATGCGAAGAGAGGGTGCAAGTGAAGACGGCGTCGGATGAAAAAAACGCAGCAAAGCGGGGAAAAACAGCTGCGGCTGAAAAGGACCCACAGCCGGCCGCAATAGTATGGACAGGACGCCGCGAGGCCCACTGCCCTGCCCCCCTCCATCAGAAAAAGGGCAGCCCCATCCTGGCCAATGCACCCAGATGGCAGCGGGGAGAGGCAGCCTGTCGGCCCGTGGGGTGGCACCAGTCAGTCAGTGGTGGTTGTAAGCAGCAATGACGCAATCGGAGAGGACGCCAAAAAATGGTGCAGCAGGGAACGCCGGCTGGGCGAGGCCGACGTTGACGAGAACAGGGAGAGGTTGAGCCGAGCACGCCACGGCGACGCTCAGGGCCCGTGAAATGAGTCGCTGCCAAACGACACGCGCTTACGCCCCCCCCCCCCTAGGTGCAGTGCGCGGAGATGCCGCGACGCTCCGCGTCCCGACGGAGAAGGGTGGCACGTGCGAGGCCCACAGGGCGGTGGGGAGGCACCGCCGCCACCACCCCCACCCACCCCCTTTGGGTCGGCGGCGTGCACGACGCCGAGGATGTCGGACGCGAGCTTGGCCAGCGACGGGTGGAGCCCCGGCCGCGCCAGCAGCAGCCCAATCGCGTCGGCCACCGACGCGTCTGCGACGGGAGTAACGCCCACGAGGCCGGCAAGGGTCGCAAGCGCCGCGTCCACAACTCCATCGTCCGTGGAGGCCAGCGCGGCGACCGCAACGCCCAGTGCAGCGGTTGCGTCAGAGGCGGTGGCGTCGGTAGACGGCGGCAGCACCACCGCCGAGCCGATCGCTGCCAGCGCCAGCCGGTACAGCCTCGGTGACGGGGGGACGCTAGCAACAGCGGCCGCGAGAACGCATCCAACAGAGCCCTCTTCGTCTCCGGCCTTTGCGGAAGAAGAGAAGAAAAATAGCCGCCGCGCAATGCCCACCGCCGCCAACGCTGCGAGGCCCGCCTCGACAAGCGACGACGGCGGAGGCGGCACGACCGCCGCAGCGCGCGACAGCAGGCCAAGCAGCGCACAGCGGCCACCCTCGTCGAGCAGGGCAGTTCGCATCGTGGCCGACGCGGTGGCCACAACATGGACCGTATGGCATGCGGCGATGGCTACCTCTGGCGGGGCGGCCGCCACGTCTGCCACGCGTACCCAATGGAGGAGGGCGCGGAGGAACCGGGCCGATGGTTCCACCGGCCGCAAGTCCCACGCATCCGCGTCCACCCCACAGGGGCGGAGGATGCACTGCAGCCATGCATGGAAATCGTCGCCATAGAGCGCATCGCTGCCCCGCACCCGGCCGCCTGAACAAGCGGCGTTACCCATGGGCGACGGCGGCGCAGCCGGCACCAAGGCGACACCACCGCGGCCAACTAATGGCGGCCGGCCGGCCACCGGCAACAGAGCCACCACATCCACCGCGCACGCCAGCGACAGCGCAGACACCAGGATTCTGGGCGGGGTGCACTTGCCCTCCAACACGCCAAGCAGCGCCAGCAGAAGGCCGGGAGGCGGCGGCACGGGCACCTCCACGGGAGTGCCCGCCCCCGCGCCAGTCAACACACCGAGGACAGCCAGCGCGGGTCGGACCACCCCCTCCACGGCGGGATACGCGGCCACAGCGGCCACCAGGCCGGCCGCTGCGGGATCAACGCCACGAAGAGCCATCGCACGCAGGGAGGGCGTGCACGCCACCCCCTCCAGGGCGGTCGCAGCGGCAGCCGCAAGGGCCTCATCGGGGCCCCACCCCTTAGCCCCCAGCCCGCCCCACGCCCCCCCTGCAGGCCGCAGTGCAGTCACCGCCAGCGCGGCCGTCGCGGCCGCTGCCGCACCTACCCCTTCCAGGTCCCCACCCCCCCCGTCCTCCCCCAGCGCCACAGCTGCAAGGCGCAGCACCCCCTCCTGCACCGCCGTCCGCCCAGGGCCAGTGCACACCCCCGCGGCGGTCGCCAAGCTGGGTAAGCCGCGCATCACCAGCGCCCGGCCAGGTGGCGTCGAAGCCAGGGCGGACGCCGCGTCCACGGCAGGGGCCAGGCCACGCTCGGTGCCCACGCTGAGCCGTGCCGCGGCGGCCACGTAGGATGTAGGCGGCCGAGCCGCGGTTGAAATCAGGCGCAGCAGGGGGGGGACCGCACCCGCAACCGCCGCTGTGGCCGCCAGCCCCGCATCATGCGGCGCATGCCGCGCGAGCGCGGTCGCCAAGCGGACGGCCGCGACAAGCTGTCCACCTTCGACGGGACCGTCATCCCCGCCACCAGCGTCGGACCCCGTCCCCACCCCGGCTACCAACCCCGCGACGTACGCCACCGCTGCCACCCACTCGTCCATACGCGCTTGGCAAAGATGTTCTCTGTCCTCCGCTCCCCCTTCCCCGTCCCCCACATCCCCTCTGTCGGCGGCGGCCAGCCGCCCCTCTAACGCATCCAATGGGCTCGGGCCCGCCATTGTCGCACGACCCCCGTTGGACGTCTGCGAAGCACCCGCCGGTCCGGCCGCATCGCCGAGCGCAGACGGGGCCGCCCCGCGGGGAGGGGGCGCCGCCGGAGGGGGCGCCGCGTCACGTACCACGCAGGGCCCGCAGAGACCAAGTAATCAAGGAGAGAGGGGGGTATGGTAGGGGGAAGGAGGGGGGGAGGGAGGGCAACACGACACTTGCGGTGATTGAGAGTGCAGCACCGGCAACCGAGGCGGCGGTGGCGGGGGTTCGAGGCGCCGGCAGGCAGGGGCAGAGACAGATGGAGGGCGTCGGCACGACCACGCAGGCGCAACCCTGTGCGCGGCGGGGGACAGAAGCCCTCGCCAAGAAACCACAACACAGCGCCACGACACCTGGTTGGTAGACAGCCGGGCGGGTGGCGTGGGCGAGGAGGGGGAGTGCGCACGTCGACGGCGGCACGGCCGGGCGCCGAGAGGTGGCGTCGGCCAGTTCGGCGGCGCGCGCGGCTGCACCCCGCCGTCGGGAGGGGGGAGAGGGCCGGGCCGGCGCGCACGCAGCCTTGCGCGGAGAGGCGGCGAGCGCGCCGCCCGCCCTTCGGGGGCCCGCCACGCGGCCGCACGCTGGCGCCTCGGTGGGCATCGCGTCAGCGGCAGCTTGGGGGAGGGTTGAAAACGCACACGTGTACTGTACGTATCTCATCGTCTCTCGCCGTTGCATTGACCAGACGTGGGAATGAGAGAGTTGCCCTGTTTTGTCGCCAAAACTTTGAATTATGAAAACGGCTTTAATTCAGACAAGCGCACGAGTGAGTCCTCTATTTTGGGAGGCCACGTGCAAAACGTCGCAGGTGCGCTGGGGGGGATTGCGCGGGCGGGAGCTGCCCGGGAGGGCGCCCCCCGTCCAGACAGTCCTCCTGCCATCGTGGACCATTCGCTCACGAGGCCATCGCGGTCCGAGGGGCAATGGCGCCGGAAGGTGATCCGTGGCGTTCTCTGCCTGCGCTGAGCTGCGCCCAACCAAACCTCATCCGCCCCCTCTTCCCCAGCACCTGTCCCCGCCACCCGGGTTTCCCTCCACGACGCTAGACCGGGTATTCCGCCACGAATCCAGCACCTGAGCCGTCCATTCCCATCTCTCCCTCCCCCGCCTCCCCCCAGCGGGTCCCACTTGCCTGCTCTCTATGGCGTTTGTGGGCGCCCCCCTCGTTGCCCCCGCCCCGTCTGCTACTCGGGCCCTACGCTGCGGATGGGCGGGCGGTCAGGCGGCTCCCATGGCCGCCCGGCGGCGGCGAGTCGTTGTTGCTGACGCTCCCCCCCCTCCCCCTTCTTCCCTGCCGATGGTCATGTCGATTGTCATCACCGTTGGGGATGTGGTGGTCCTCCGTCCAACAAAGTCCTCCACGGGCAAGCCCTCCCTTGCTCTGGTGACGGGTGTTGCGAGCAGCGGTACAACTGCCGACATCGAGACTTTGGACGAGTTTGTGCGCTCCTTGTACGTTCGTTCAGGCGACTCAACGTACGTGGCGGTGAAGGAGATGCGGCCCATTAAGGCGGACTATGTGGACGCACAGGATGGTTGGATTGTGCTGCCCGAAGACGTGGAGTCAGTCGCGTCTTCCTTTCAGGCGGTGCCCCTGGACGAAAGCGTTGAGTCTTCCAGCGAGCCGGAGGTCAAGGTGGTGGCCGCCACCCCCAAAGAGGTCCCAGAGGAGTTGCAGGGCGGGCCCACCCCGTTCCCGATGCCGACTAAGTCACAGGCGTTGCGGGGGGCAGGTGTGGCGGCGGTCGTTGGGTTCCTGCTATACCTTGGCTACTCCAACGTCCAGGGGACGTTTGCGTCCAGCCCGCTGTCCTTTGACGAGGGCACCCAGGGGGCCAATGTCGCTACTTCGTACGTTGAGTTATTTGCGTGTTTCCGGGGCTCAGCAGTGATGGGGGATGGCGGTGGTGGTGGCAGCGGCGGGGGCTGGTGTTGCGTTCGTCTTTTGTGCTTGGACGCTTTCTTGAGAACGCTGGGCGGCTGCAGGTGCCGATGCCCCCGGCGGAACGGACTGTTATCTCAGTTATTCCGGTAGGTGTCTAGCACACAGTTGGTGCGAGAGGAGGTGCCATGGTGACTAGCATGTCGTCGTTGGCACGACGGTGGTGGAACGGTGTCGGAGGCGCATTGCTAACACAAGACCTGGTGGTTCCTTTTCTCACGGCGATGCTGTGTGCTCGCTCACGATGGTTCATCATTCTCTCTTCAACGCCACAGCTTCCGGTCTATTGTGCTGTTTTTGGCGGGCGGCTCCTCCGCTCTGGCTTTCTTTGCTGCGGGCGGTCTTGCAGTCTGGGCGGTGTCGGGTGGCGCTGATGCGGACGGGGGGGCCAAGTAGCAGTTCCTGCGTGACATTCGCACGCTGGGTTGTGTTGCCCGCTGCAGGCGCAACACTGGCAGTCCCCGTGGATGATAGATACCCTTTGGGTTCCGAAGTTTGCAGTCCGCGCCCGTATCAGCGGTTTGTGGGGTTTTCGGCACTGCACTCGTCGTGCTCTTCCTTCTTCTGTGTGGCCTCTGTGTCGTGCAGTTGTTTTATTGTTGCTTTTGCGTTCTTGTTACAAGCCGATAGCTGTCTTGTTGGTCTTCGGCTGGCGCCCCCCGATTCCTTTACCACTCGTTTTCATGCACGCGCTCCCGAGTTTGTATGGGCCGTAGCATCCTGTTCGGCAGCCTGGATTGATGAGAAAGATGTGCACAAGCGTTCCCGGTTGATGTGTGTTCCAGAGGGTGCCGATATAGAGTTGCGGCTTGCAAGAGGGAATTCAAACAGAGCAGCACATGCCAGAGTATCGCAAGCAATAAAATGTGGGAAGACACTGCATACCGCGGACCAGAGCAGGCATATGTGCGACTCGTCGTCGAACAGCCGAGCCTCCCTGCAGCAAACGGCGCATCAATACACTTGCGCACCCTGACAGGAGAGAAAACGACCGTGCACAGGATGCACCAGCAGAAGGGTCCCAGCAAGCCACGCAACCATAAGCAAGGTGAGGCCGTCGTCCTGGAATTAGCATTCACAGACGACATCAGTCGTCTCTCCCCCGCGTTCTGTGCACCTTCTCTCGGGACCCATCGGCAAGTCTTACAAACACCCCCCTCCCCGTCGCCCCCCCGCACGGTGCCGTCCAAGCGGCACAGAAGGCCCAAACATGGACGCCACCGCCCCGCCCCACATACCATATTGATGACGCTGTTGGGGTTTGTCCCCGACCGCCGCACTGAGAGGAGTGACACGGCAAACTCAACCGTGGAGTTTGGAGGAACCAGCGGGGGCTTTCCCCGTGAGCCGTACGCAAACTCAGGGGGCACAACCAGTAGCCGCTGGCCGCCCACCTTCATGCCCTCCATGCCTGTGCGTCAGCACCGACAGGTTGGAAAAACGGGAGGGAGCAAGTAGGCAAGAGTAGCGCCAACTCGGTGAGTTCCAATGCATCCAACACGTGAGCCAACGGTCCACAATGGTCAAGGCATCTGCAAGAGACCGCTTTGCACAGCACACACAGCACTCTCCCTTGGTCGTTTCCGTTCGCGGGACTAATGGATGTCATCAAGGCTCGGAGCCCGCGCCACCCGCAAGACTAACCCACTCAACTTACCCAGGTTAATGCCCTTGAGCACAGCACCCGCCCCCGACTCTGCGCCATAGGTAAAGCCGACCGGGGTAGCGGCCAGGCCCTGGCTCTCCCGGCTGCTCTCAACCTCAATATCTCCACAGTACAGACTGTAATGGATGGCGACGGTGTCCCCAGGATTGGGCTCAAAGCCCTTGCCAATAATGACCTCGCGGTAGCGGATACCGCTGCCCTCCATCACCTGCTCGGGGCCCGCCTTCTTCATCAGCCTCCCAATGCTGATGGCCTCCGCGGGTGGGGCAGGAGCGGCCACAGCTGCTGCCGCCACCGCGGCGGCGGCGAGAAGCGCAGACCTGCGGCTGACCACAGGGGAAGGCGTGGAGGGGGAGGGGCTTCCCGCAGGGGGGGCCCCCATCGTCACCCAGCGGCCGACCCGTTGGGCATCGCGGCAGGCGCCCAGGGGCAGGCCGACCCCGGCCGCACAGAACGCGGTGAAAGGGGGCATGGTCGAGTATGTGGCGACAGAGACAGCGGAACAAGTAAGGGGCGGCAGTGAGCACGGTCGGGGGGCGAGGTCAGCGGGGTGGGGCCACGAGGATGACACAGGGTTCCAACGTTGCTTGCAATGCGCTTCTTCGGGTCAACCAACGAGAACGAGTGTAGGCCTGGAGAGGTCGCCTGAGGGATCTGGCCATATCTCCGGTGTGGAGCAACTATGCAAGTAAATAACGTTTTTTTGTGAAAATCACTAGTATGCAGATTGCAGACCGAAGACGCGGACGCCCTCCTTGTTCCGCGCGGCGCGACGGTGGAGAGGGGTGGGCATGTCGTCCACGCGAGAGCAGCAACATGGACAAGGCCCCTTCGGCAACTGAGCAATGATTAGCGAGGAGCACGGTTGGGCACAGACCCGCGCGCCGGCGGGACTCCTCTAATTAAAGAAAATTCTTAGGCAGCGGCAGCTCGTTACATTGGGCTGACGATGACGCCCGCGGATGTGCCGCAATCGGCCAGGGAAAAGAGACGGTCAAGCCACTGCTGCTGCATCTGAAACTCTTCAGGCTGAGTAGTAGCGGCAGGGCCTCGCCGTCACCCATTAATCCCCGCAACAATCCCCGCAGGTGGGGGCAGCGGCAGCTTGCGCGGGAGAGTCTGCCGCTACTTCTCCCCCGCCCAGTCCACTCGGTACACTTTTTGACGACGGCACACCCCCTGCAGGCCGCGCCTGTATGCCACGCACAGCGAGGCCTACAACGGCTCGCCCCCACCCCCTACCCCCTCCCCACCCATGGGAAAGAGAGAAAGTGCCTAAAACTTTAGGCCGCCCCAGCGTGACACCGCCACGCCGCTGAGCCCCCACAGTGGCATGAGCAATGGGGGGGTTGCGGCGCGCTACTGGCTGGCTGCCACCCGAGATCCAGTAGGGAGTGGGGCGGTCAAATTCCTCGCCCAACGGCCAGCGAGAGGTGGGGAAGTGGAAGAAGAGCCACGGAATCTCCACAAGGCACATATGATCTGTGGATGATCCCGTCTCACTGGAATGTGGATGGCCAGCCCCGCCAAAGATGACTGTCTATGGAGGAAAGGGTGTCTGGGAAGCGCCGTCACGAAAAGAATTGGCGATGATGAAGTCTAACAGTCGGGGCGGAGTGGAGAACGACCCCCACCTGACGCGGGATTTACGTAGGCCTGGCGTTCCGTCCCCACCCGCCACGCCAGGGGGACCCTTGACCAGGCGGGAGCGTGACCGTTGGTCCAGACTGCACTTCACCGCGTCAACGGCGGGTGCCCCAGAGAGCCTCCACGGCACATGGCCATCGCGGCGGCCAGGCGGCCGCGGGTAGCTCGCCACGCCGCGTGGTGGCGCGGCGGGGGGCTTCGGTGCGTAGCCGCTCCCCCAGCTACCGGAGGAGACGACCATGCTCATGCTGGCCGGCGGCCGTCAGGGCGGCATGGTAGCCGTCTTCTCTTCACCGTGGTTGGGCGCCCTCCGAGGTGTGCGCAGCAGAGGTCGGCCTAATGATGAGTGTGCTCGGCTGGCTTTTTTTGCGCGGGAGTGGGGGATAACGAGGCGTGGGGTGATAACGCACGGGACGTGTTGGGGACGTCGCATCCCCCCGAAGCTGGTATGCAGCTCCGCGATGATTCTGTTGTTGTCTCAGCGGCGTGTATGTGTGTACAGTTGGTACCCAATATTATTTGCCCACCCCAACCGTCAGATCCTGAGATTTATATTGACTCGATGCGACCGTCCGTTTCCAGTGCAAGAAACGCACTAATACTTGGTGCTAGACCCGTTCGCTTCCACCACCCCCCGCACACGGCGGCACATGCTCTCGGTCAGGTGCTTGAAATAGGCGCTCGGTATCGACGCCCACTCTTCCTGCAGGGCAGTGAACAGCTCGTCCTTCGTCTTGGGGAGGGGGGGCCCGACTGCGGTGCTGGTTCGTCCCTGGTTGACCTTTTCGGCGATTTCCGCCGTTGAGGCGAAAGGGTTGCCGTCCACCACCCGGCGGAGCCCGCGCAGCTCTCGAGGGCTAAGGAGCTTCGGCCGACCTCGGTTGTCCTGGCGCGCAGTGGCCGCCGCCCGCCGCGCGTTGGCTGCGTGGTAGCTGACCACCGTCTTGGGGATGCCGAGCGCGGTGGCGATGGCCCCATTGGACTTCTTGTTCGTGACCATGGTCTTGATGGCGCCGACTTCCTGTGGGCACAGGGGGGTCCTGCCCTTGCCCCCCATGGTGCTGCTTTTTTTTTTTCTTCGCTGGGAGAGAAGCTATGGGCGCTTCTTCATAGCACCATGCCCCGCAACGCTGCGCCCAAGTGACTGCAATGCGCCAGAGCGGCACCACTGAGGCCGGTTTTTGGATCTTGTCCGTGGTCGATTTGGTGTAAAAAGTGATCCGCCAGGGTGGGCAAATAACATTGGGTACCAACTGTACATAAATACATCTCATTCCATCGAGTTTGAAAATAAACTGACCATGACTGCGTCGCTGAGCACCGTCGTCTCTTCCCCATTCCCCGTCCGTAGCTGCTGTTGTTCCGGCACGTACAGTCACGCTTTCCAGCTGCTGCCCCGTGGGGCAACGGCGTTAGGCTTGTGCTGCACGCCCCTTTTTCAGGGGCGTGCAGGCGTGACACGCCCTAAACACGCCTTAAGCACGCCCTCAAAAGATCATCCCGCCCTGCACGCGCCAAGAAATTAACACAACTTTACCAGACGAGTGCAAATTATGAAGAAGCTCTGCCACCATGGACGGCTGCTTCAGGTGGTTGCTTGGGTCGCGCCGGACTCTTTTTTTCAGAATCGGGCACACTCGCTGCAGTCACTCGTGGCGGCGCCCGTGGAGCACACATGCCTGCTCTGGCCCCCACTGCGCCAGGAAAGCGAGAAAGCAGACAGCCACGTCCGGCGCGCCCGCCTCGAAGGTCTCACGACAAGCACGGCATGTGCGTGAGCTGGGTGCAGGCAATCCCAGACTGGATGCTCGTAACGCTGCTCTCGCCCGGTATACAGAACTGGATGGCCTCTGTGGCGGGGCTCTTGACAACCATTCAATTAGGGCTTCATTGCGCGATGCGAAGTCTGAGAACTTATGCAAGTCTATCGAAAGTACGATCCCGCCCTAGTGCACGCCCCGAATCTCGGGCGTGCAGGCGTGACACGCCCTAAAACACGCCTAATCCCGCCCGGGTCGTGCACATCTTAGAGCATGTCTATCGGTGGAACCCAAAACCCATACTATTATGGGTTATAGCTCAGATCATGTCTATCGGTGCACCTATAACCCATAAAAAATAGCTCTGAGCTATTTGCGGGGCCAAATCCGGGCTCGGATAGCGCAGAGGATAGCTCAGAGCTATCCTCTGAGCTACTATAGCCAAGCCAATCAGATGGTTCCATCCCAGGAATGAGCGGCGGTGGCACAATTTCTGTTCAGAAGTAAAGAAGAAGTGGCACAAATATGGTCAGAGTGACACTCGCAACTGCAAAGCCCGCCTGTCCCTCCGTCCAACCCATGGCACTACCCGCCGTCTTCGTTGGAGCTGCGACTCTCGAGTGGCCGCCCCCCCTTCGCATGTCAGCGAGGACCATGGCATCGTCGGCGGACAGCCCGAGTTCCCCCGCCGTGACTGATCCCAATCCTGTGCCTGTCTCTCCCCGTTCTCGTTCATCTGGTCCGCCGGATTCAACGGTGTCGCCTGCAGCGAGCGCCACCACTGCGCGAGGCCCCAACATTTCCCCCGAGGAGGACCTGGCTTTGGCGCGGTCGTGGATCAACGTGTCGGAGTATATTGTCGACATGGACAGGGACTGCTTTTGGGAAAAAGTGGCGGACGTGTTTGTCAAGCAGCCGGAGGTCTCGGAGCAGCGGACACCCGGGAGCCTGCGGTCGCGGTTTTCGACTTTGCAGAAGCAATCCCAGAAGTACAATGCTGCGGAAGCCAAGTATCGTAGCGCCATCCCGTCCGGTGAGTCAGAGGCGGAAACGGTCAAGAACATTATGACGTACTACCGAGTCTCCAACAAAGTTTTGAACAAGAAGAAAGAACGTGTACCCGCCCCCATGTTCAAGAGTGTCGCTGCGGCGCACCTTCTCGCCACGTGTCCCAAGTTTTCTTCCAAGGTTCTGGCGTCTTCTACCGGCGGCAGGGCGGAACCTGGAGCGCCGTCAGCGGAGCGGCGCGAGTCAGTGGCTGGACCGTCAGAGGCTGGGACGACACCTGACACCACCAGTCCGCCTCGGGTCGCACCAGGAACAGCTGAGCCACCAGCTGTGGAACCAGCCATCCCGGCTGTCAAGCCGAGCGCGGCTCGCCCTCGGGGCGTCAAACGCACGAAGGCCTCTTTGGTGGACCCCAACCCCGCTGGTGCCGCCGTCGAGCGCTTGGCTACTTCCGTGACGAGCATGAAAGAGGCAATGGTCTCTTCCAACCGGCGGAAGGTGGACTTGGCGGGGTTGGCGCTAGAGGCGAAGCTGGTGGACATGCTGGACGAGGGAGCCGAGAAGCAGACGATGGTGAGGGATTTACTGCGTAGGACCAGGCAGGCCAGCACAGCAACTGACAGCGCAACCGCGTCCGCGCAGCAGCGCACACCGACCGAGGTCCCTCGTGAAGTGGACGACAATGATGAGGAAGAGGAGGGTTAGCGGGAACTTGTGCTTGCCTTTGTTTGTCTCATGTCAGCGACAGTTATCTGTTGCAATGACTTGCTTTCCAGTCGTTTTCAATAATCTCCATTTTTTGTCTTTTTGGGCCACGTGTACCACAGTCCTTCGAACTTTTCTTGTGTTTCTGGGGCTTCAAACATGGCATTGTGCGGAGAACCGTGAAGCGCACCCCGCTGTCAGACGTTCCGCGCCCCCCACCTGCCCTTCCAAAATCCTCAATGAGATCCGGCCGCCTGGCTCCAACCCCCCCCCCCCCCCCGCGTGGTCCCCCCTGCCCGCCCCCCCCATGCGAATGGTGGCTTTTTCGTGACCACCGCCACAGCGGCAACACGGCACAGACCCTACCTACGCGGCCGCAACTACTCGCTCGTCCAGTCTCAGCCTCCTCAGCAACGGCGCCGGCGCCGCAGACGCCACCGCACCCCCTCGCTCTACCAGCAAGCGTCCCCCTTCCGAGATTCGGCCGCCCCTCTCGAAGAACCTTCCCCCCCCCCTCCGTACCCGAATGGTGGCTTTTTGGCGGCCACCGCCGCAACGACAACAGCGGCACAGAGCCTACCTACGCCGTCGCCTCCATTGACTGGTCCCGTTCCGCTCATCCTGACCCGCCCTTATCAGCAATGGTGCCGACGCATCCGACGCCACCGCATCCCGTCGCTCCCCCCACCCCCCCCCTGCCAGGCATCCCCCCCTAGATACGCGCACCCCCGGGAAGTGAGCTGTTTTCTCTGCCCTGGCGACAAACGGCGACGCCGCCGCCGTCACCGCCTCGGCTGCCGCGGCCGACACGATCCCTGGTCCCGTCGACGGGGGCCGTTGTGCGCACGAGAATTGCTGATATTCACAGAATTTTGGATTGTTTTGGATTTGGGCCTAATGTGCATTTTGTGGGGTACTTCCGGACCCGGAATTCATGAGAGGCTTAGACCGTGCATGGTGTGCGCGCTCGTGGCATTCAGTCAAAGCGCTCTTGCTCTGGCTTATGTTCGAAGCCGACCCTACCTGCCGCCCGCCCCACACTGCTGGTACTGGCTCGAGCGCAGCCCCGCCGGCCGTTGCAGCAGCTAAGCATACTTCGATAACAGCCTCCTCCTCGTCATCGTCGCTCAACAGGTGCGTAAATAGGTCGTCCATTGGAAAAAAAACGGGGGGGGGGCGGGGGTAGGGAAGGTCGGAGGGTGAGACGGGTCACGCAATGACAGGCAGGCAGGGATGTCGGCAGCGATTCACGAGCGTGTGCGTTGTCTCGCCACTCTTCAAACCCTTCAGACTTCGCAAATTAAATAGAATTCCACATCAAGTGGCTCTCATTTCGACATGCAAGTCTGCTGAAGACGCCAGGATGGCTCAGGACCGATAGACATGCTCGGAGCTATCGCTATAAAAAGTAGCTGAATGGGTATGGGTTTTAGCTCCACCGATAGACATGCTCTTAGTGCATGCCGTGGGCGTGCAGCACAAGCCTAAACGGCGTATGGTACGTTGCACAAAAAAGATACATGGAGGTTTTTCTCGGCTCGGGCCCGGGCTCCACACCGGCCGTGGCGGGGTCCACGGGCGCCATGCTGACAGAAGGATCACAGAGCCCCATACGAACTCATGAGGTCCTTGGGTCCCCGGGACGGCGTACCGCTTTCAGGGACACCCTGGGTGGACCGGCTGCTGTCGACCCTGAAATGGGGGCATCCTTTTCGCATTGATTTGCCCGGCTCGGGGGTCGGTCCTGGCCTACGTGCTAACTGAGGCTTGGCAGAGGGGTAGTCGATTTTAGAGAGGAGCCATGGGACGGCTGGAGGCCATTGTTTTGAGGACTTTTTTCCGTGTGCGGGTCACCGTTTTTGAGGTCGCCGTTCTTGGGGTAAATGTTCCATGTCATGGGGTCGCCTGATTGGTCCACGAAGAAGCCTGGTCCTCATGTGTCCAGTGCCCGTTGTGGCATCTTGGGCAGGTGCCCCTTATGCTCCTGATGAAGCGGGCCTCTCCCCCCCCTTCCCCTCGTGGACTCCTCTCCTGGACCAGGCACATCAGGGAGGCAACCCCCCCCAGCCCGCTTCCCTCTGGCGGTTCCACCTTTGGCAGGTGGAGTGCAGTGCGGGGGGGCATGCCCAGGTGGAGTGGGTTCTCGACAGGCGCGGACAGTGCACGGGCCCAGGAGGCAAGGGGGAAAGCGTCTCACATGTGCGTGGCGTGGGGGGGGGTCATGCCTCGAGAAGAGGTGAAAGTGCACGACATCGCATCAAGGCACTTCGTGCTTTGAGCACGAAGTGCCTCGATGCTGTTTGGCCTATCGGGCAGACCATCCCATGCCCCCCCCCAAAATGGGGCCCGCACGACGCCCTGCACCATCCCGACACCACCTTCCTCCCTGTCCTGCTGCACCAGAATTTACCCGCCCCGTCCCTCATATCCCTTCTGCCCAGTGGAGCCACCGCGCCTGCCCCCCTGCGCCCGCAATGGAAAGAAAAGCGCCTGCGCTGACGCGGGCGCCGGCGCCGGCGGCTAGCACCAATGCCACTGTTGTCGCCGCCACCCGCTCCACTCCAATTCAAACAATGACTTTACCCTGCCCGTTTCTCCTTACGCCTACGGACCCTCCCCCCGCCCCCGCATCCAGCTATCGAACCGCCCGCCATCGCCGCAGCCGCCCTCGCCCAAACAAAACACCGCCGCCATGCGTCACTAGAATGCCCCCAACGCAGAAAACCATCAACGTCCCCAGCCCGCCCCCTCCAAAAATGGGCAGCTACCAGCCCTTGGAGCCCTCCCCCTCCACCCCCTGGCGCTGCTACCGCCACCACACCCCCCAGCGAAAAAAACCGACCCCGCCGTTCCCAGCGACCTGCCCGACCCCCTCACAAAGCGTCCCCGCCGTCCCCCCACCCTCCCCCTGCGAACCGTCCCCGCGGCCGCCTGCCGCCCTGCTCTCCCTCTCCCACAACGGCGGCGGCACCACCGCCGCCCAAAAAAACGTGGCCACATCTTCCTGTGGCCTGCCTCACCCCCACCAAAAAGTCTACACGGCCGTCTGCCCGCCGCCCCCCCCCCCCCCCCCCAAAACACCGTCCCCGCCGCCGGCCCTCCCCCCCCCCCCCTAAACACGCCGTCGTCGCTGCTGTCGTCCATTCCGCCGCCGCCGCTGACGTCGCCGCCGCCGTCCCCCCGCTCCCCCCCAAAAAACTCGTCATCGCCGCCGCCACCGCCGCCGCGGCCATCGCCGTCGCCGCCGCCGCCACTGCCGTCCCCCCCCTCCCCCCCCCAAACTCGCCGTCGTCGCCGCTGCTGCCGACGTGGCCACCGCCGCCGACGTTGCCGCTGCTGCCGACGTTGCCGCCGCCGCCGACGTTGCCGCCGCCGCCGACGTTGCCGCCGCCGCCGACGTTGCCGCCGCCGCCGCCGCCGCCGCCGCCGTGACTGCTGCTGCCGCCGCCGTCGTCGCCATCGTCGTCGTCGTCGTCACCGTCGTCACCGTCGTCGTCGCTGTGCAGCACCGGCCCGACCCCCCGTGTCGTGGCCTACCCCACCGCGTGTGCCCCCATCCCGCTGTCCCTCTTGATGAGCACGCTGGCAGGGTTTCCCGAAAGGGACCCACCACCGCTCATGTGGGGCCCATTACACCGGGGCATACCGTCAAGGCACCTGATTGGCTCAGGCCTGTGGCCCAAAGGTTCTCGGAGGAATGAGAAAAGAGCGCTCCGTGTATCTTTTTTCTGCAACCTACCATATATCTCATTTCGTGCTTTTTCCTAAAGGGCGGTGAAAATACGAAAGTTGTCTCACGTCCGGTCTCAACCAGCTTACAGTTGATGTCATGGGGTGCCACGCATGCTCGTCTTCTTGACGACTGCTTGCAAGCTTCGAAGCGACTACTGGCCTTGCTTGCGGGTCATCGCCCGCCTTGCGCGAAAACGCTGCTGCTGGGACCGTACCAATCGCCAGAAGCCGCTGGCTGCACGGCAGCTGGGCGGCTTCCGGCTTCTTCTCTCCCGCGTCCATTGGCTCCCCGCTGTGCGCAACCATCTCCATTCCCCACTGTTGCTACCCACCCTTACATATGCCCCACCCGTCGCTTCTTGTACCCTCCCCCGCTGCTTTGTCCGCCCTGCCATATCCGTCCGCCCCCTTTTTTTTCTCCCGCCCACCACCATGCACAAGACCGTCGTCATCAACGTGGTGGGCCTGACCGCTGACCTCGTCGGCGTCCACACTCCCCGTTTTTCTGCGTGGCTAGCCGGTGGGAGCGCTGCCCCCCCGGCAACCGATGGCACCCCGCCCCCGCCCCCCGTCGGCGGGCCCGAGGCCCGCCGGGCGTTTATCCGCCCCGTCCTCCCCGCGGTCACCTGCTCCGCCCAGTCCACCTACCTGACGGGCAAGCTCCCTTCTGAGCACGGCATTGTCGGCAATGGGTGGTACTTTCGGGACGATGCTGAGGTGCGCTTTTGGCGCCAGTCCAACGCGCTGGTGCAGGCGCCCAAGGTGTGGGACGCGGCGCGGGCGGCGGACCCGTCCTTTACGGTTGCCAACCTCTTTTGGTGGTACGCCATGTACTCGTCGGCCGACATTAGCGTCACCCCCCGGCCGTGCTACCCCGCCGACGGCCGCAAGCTGCCCGACATCCACACCAAGCCCGCGGACCTGCGGGACAGCCTGCAGGCCTCGCTGGGGCAGTTTCCCCTCTTCTCCTTTTGGGGGCCCGCCACCAACATCTCGGCCAGCCGGTGGATTGCCGACGCGGCGCTGGCGGTGGACGCCGCGTCCGACCCGACGCTGACGCTCATCTACCTGCCCCACTTGGACTATGTGCTGCAACGGGAAGGTCCCGGTGTAGAGACGGCCGCGTCTGACCTGGCCGAGATTGACACCGTCCTCGCCGACCTCATCGCCCACTACGAGGCCGCCGGCGCGCGGGTGGTGGTGCTCAGCGAGTATGGCATCACCGCCGTCGACACGCCCGTGCACATCAACCGGGCGCTGCGGGCGGCGGGCCTTCTGGCGGTCCGGGTGGAGGACGGGCGGGAGCTGCTTGACGCGGGCGCGTCGGCGGCGTTTGCCGTGGCGGACCACCAGGTGGCGCACATCTACCTCAACGACCGGGACCCCGCGGTGGCGGAGCGGGTGCGGTCGCTGGTCGCCGCCCTGCCGGGCGTGGACCGGGTGCTCGACGCGGGCGGCAAGGCCGCCGAGGGGCTGGACCACCCCCGCGCGGGGGACCTTGTGGCCGTCGCCACCCCGGCCGCCTGGTTCACCTACTACTACTGGCCCGCCGGCGCGGACGAGGTGGCCCCCGACTTTGCCCGCACCGTCGACATCCACCGTAAGCCCGGCTACGACCCGGTGGAGCTGTTCCTAGACCCGGACCTGACGTTTGCCAAGGGCCGCGTCGCGTGGCGGCTCGCCCAAAAGGTTCTTGGCATGCGCTACCTAATGGACGTCATCCCCCTCGACGCGGGGCTGGTCAAGGGCAGTCACGGCGCCACGGGGGGGGCGCCGTCGTCGGGGGCGGTGCTGTACACCAAGACCGGTGGGGTGCTGGACGGCAAGGTTGGTGCCGATGGGAGCGTCGACGCCACCGCCGTGTACGAAATCATCCTCGAGACGCTGCAGCGCAAGTGACTGGCCGTTCGCGTGGGGGGAGGGGGCGGGGGGGGGAGCCAACCCTTTAGAACGCAAGAGGGGTGTGTGTCGGGCGTCGGTGGGAGTCCGAGTAGGTAGTGTCTTTGCAAACGGAGCGGCACGGGCGTGCGGCCGCCGGCCGCCCCTGCCCGTGGTGCAGCCTGCCGTCCCAGCAGAGGCGGCATGACCCCGTCCGCCGCCGGTCGCCCGTTTTTAGGCGGTCCGCGGGGCAAAAGGGGGGGGAGGAGGTGGCGCGTGCCGCCCCCCCCCCCCCCCGCCCCCCCCCGCGCCCCTGGACCCTCGATGGTATACACGGCGGTGGCGGTGTCTTCTTTTTTCTTTTGTCGCATGGAGGCACAGCCCGCCCCCCCCCCCCCCCCCCCCCCGGCCCCTCCCTTCCCACCAAGACCATGCGTCCCGACCGCTGCGCCCACCCCCCTTACTCGACCGCCTCCTCTGCCGCAACGGCGGCAACGGCGTCGGCCTTGAGCAGGTCCCCCCCAGGACCGCCCCCCCCTCCCCCCCCCCCGCCCTCCCCGCCCTCCCCTCCCCCTCTGGCGGCACCCCCCCCGGCCGCCGCCGCCGCCGCCGCCACCACCGCCGGCAGCGACCGCCGCGCCACCCGCCCGGCCGACGGCACCGCCGCCACCGGCGGCAGCGGCGGCGGCGGCGGCGGCGCCTCCCCCCCCCCCCCGCCCCCCCCCCCCCCCGACGGCGGGGCGCCCGCCGCGCTCCCCGCACCCGGCGGGGCGCCCAACGACGCGCGCGCCGCCCCCCCCACCGGCCGCCGCAGCCGCGAGAAGAGGGTGCCCGCGGCGCTGAGGTCTGGGCGGCCGCCGGGCACGCCCCCCCCCCCGCCCCCCCCGCCGCCGCCGGGCGTGCCGGGCATGCCGGGCGTGCCGGGCGTGCCGGGCGTGCCGGGCGTGCCGGGGGTGCCGGGGGCGGTGCCCCCCCCCCCCCCCATGCCGGCCACCCCCGCCCCCCCCCCCCCGGGCGTCTGCCCCCCGCGTCGCGGCGGTCCTCCCCCCCGCCACGGCCGGCGGGGAAGGGCAGCGAGTGCGACCGCGACGGGTCCCGGCCGACGCCGCCGCGGCCGTCGGCGAGGCGCTTGCCGTCGGTGGCGGCGGCGGCGCCGACCGCGCTCGGCCGCCGCACCAGCTGCCGCATCGCCTCCTTCCAGCCATCGTCCGCGCCGCCGCCGCCGCCGCCACCCCCCCCCCCGCCACCACCAACCGCCCCACCACCGCCAACGCCACCGCCAACGCCACCGCCACCGCCGCCGCCGCCGCCGCCGCTACCGCCGCCAACGACACCGCCGCCGCCCTTGCCGGCCGCCGCCGCGGCAATGGCCGCGACAGAGACGGCGTCCGCGGCGCCGGGCGGCGCCCGCCGGGGGATGCCCGACACCCCGCGGGCCGCCGCGGCGGCTGTCGTGGCAGTCGGCCCGCCGTTTGGTGGGGGCGCCACCGCCGCCGTCGCCCCGAGCGCCGCCGCCGCCGCCCCAATGGGCCGTGGCTCCCGAAGGCGGCCGCCACCGCCGCCGCCGCCGCCGCCGCCGCCGCTTCCGTCGCCGTCGCCGCTGCTGCCAACGGTGCCGGCGACGGCACCTCGGGGGGAGCTCGGGGGGGACGACCCGCCCACGGGCGGCTCATCCCCCACGGCAGGGGGAGCCGCCGCGGGCGGCCGCCCGCCCGCAGCGGCCGCGTCGGTCGGGCCCTCTGGGGGCGGGCGCCCCCCACCGGCCGACGCGGGGGACACGGGTGGCGAGCCGGCACAGCGTGTCGCGGCGTCCCCCGCGGGAGAGGCCGGCGCCAGCGCCGGCCCACCCCCACCCCCGCCACCGCCACCGCCGTCGCCGTCGGCACCCCCTCCCCGACGCCGCCTCTGGCCATCGTCGTGGGTGGGCACCGCCGGCGGGGACGGGGCGGGGGACCCGCCGCCGTCATCCGCCTCGCGGCGGCGCGCGGCGGCGGGCGTCCCCCGGCCGGCCGCCCCCTCTGCGGGGGGAGCCGTCGGCCGCTCGCCGCGGGGGACGACCACGTCGTTGGGCACCATATAGGGCGCCCGGATGCGGCGGGCCGCCGACGACCCGCCACGCCCCCCACCGCCACCGCCACCACCACCGCCACCGCCACCGCCACCGCCACCGCCACCGCCACCGCCACCGCCACCGCCACCGCCACCGCCGGCGGCGGCCGCCGCGTCGCCGTGCCTGCCGCCCCCCGGGTGTGGCCGCAACGGCACGCCGGCCGGCTGGCCCGGGTGCGCCGCAGGCGCCACCGGCGGCGGCGGCGGCGGCGGCGGCGGCGGCGGCGGCGGCGGGGCCATGCCCATGGGCGGCGCCGACACGGGCCGGCGGCGCCCCCCCCCGCTCCCCCCCCCCTTCCCCCCCCCCCCCCCTTGGAGGACAGCGTCACAATGGCGGTGGTGGTGATCTGCTGCTTTTGCTGGTTGAGCGCCAGGTTCTTGCGCGCCGCCGCGACGCGGGCGTCCTTGCCGACGCTCCCCCCCTCGTAGGCGCGGATGGCGTCGCGGTAGGCGCGCTCGGCGGGCGCCAGCCGCCGCTGGCAGTCGAGGACCACCCCCAGGTCCAGGAGGGTGTCCCCCAGGCTGGCCAGCGCGTCCCCCACCGACCCGGCGGGGACGTCCAGGATGTGGTGGTCCCACACCCGCAGCGCGTCGCGGAGGTGCGCCTCCGCGCGTTTCAACTTGCCCGACCGGGACAGCAGCGCCGCCTGCATGCGGTGGCCCTCGGCTAGGCGGGCGGCCTCGGCCGACGCGGCCGCCGCCTTGGCCGCCGCCGCCTTGACGTCCATCTCGTCCACGGGGGGGGGCGGCGGGGGGGGGGTGGCCGGCAGCCGCGCGTGCCCGCCGCCGCCGCCGCCGCCCCCACGGCCGCCGTACGCATGGTGGTGGTGGTGCTGGTGGTGGTGCTGGTGCCCATAGGGGGACGCCGCGTGGCCGGGCAGAGCCGACTCGGACGGCGAGTCGGACCGCCCCCGCGGCGGCAGCGGCTGCGGCGACGGGTGCTGCGACCGGGGGTGCGGAGGGGCGCCACCGGGGGGGGTCCCCGCCCCCGACGCCGCCTCCCCCGCCACCGTCGAGCGGCTGCGGGGGAGGCCGCGGCCGCCCCCGCCCGCCCCCGACGCGTTGCCCGCCGACGGCGGCGGCGCGAGGCCCCCAACCGTCGCCGCCGCCGCCACGGCGGTGGCCGCCGCGGCGGCCGCCGCGCTGCCGCCCCCCCCACCCCCACCGCCGCCGCCGCCGCCGCCGCCGCCGCCCTTGGTGCGGTCCCCAAACGGCCCGCCCGCCACCACCCGGCGGCCCAGCGACAGGCGCGGCCGCCAGGTGCCGGCGGTGAAGGAGAAGGAGCGGGGCGCAAAGTCCTTGCCCCGCCGCCCCGCCGGCGGCGCCGCCGCCGCGTCGCTGCCGCCGTCCGCGTCGCCCCGCGCCCCCCCCCCGCCGCGGCCGCCGCCGCCGCCGTCGCCGCCGCCGTCGCCGCCCCCATCCGACGGGGCCCGTGGCACGGCGGCGGCGGCGGCGGCGGCCTTGCCCCCCATCCGGTGGGCGCTCGGCCAGCGGGCGCCGAGGAAGCTGCCCCCCCGGGGCACCCGCGGGCCCACCACCATGGACGGGCTGGTGGGGGCGGCGGCGGCGGCGGCGGCGGCGGAGGCGGCGTCGCCGTCGCCGCCGCCGCCGCCGCCGCCGCCCCCCGCCCCGCCCTTGGCCCCCGCCGCCGACGGGGGCGCCTTGAGCAGCCGCTGCATCCGCCGCATCCGCCCGCCGCCGTCGGCCGCCCGTGGCGGCCGCGGCGGCCGCGGCGGCAGCGCGTCGGTGGGCGGCGCACCCGCGGCGGTGGGGCGGCGGCCACCGCCGGCAGCCGCCGCCGGCCGGCCGCCGCCCCCCGGCGGCGGCGGCACGGGCACCGCCGCCGGCAGGGCGGGGGCGACCAGCTCGTCGGGCTGCAGGCCCGCCTCTTTAAACGCCAGCGCCGTGTCCTCTAGCCGCCGGGACCGCCGCAGCGGCGCGGGGGGGAGCTTGGTCTTGCCCCCCCCCCCCCCCCCCCCCCGCCGCCGCCGCCGCCGCCTCCACCTCCTCCTCCCCCCGCGCCGCCGCCGCCGCCGCCGCCGCCACCGCCACCGGCGTCGAGGCGTTTGCCGCTCCGGCGACGGCCGCCGCCGGCACCCCCGCCGCCGTCACCACCCCCCCCACCCGCGCCGGCTAGGCCACCAGCAATGGCGCCATACAGGAGCGACGCCCCGCCCACCGTGTCGCCGCTGGCGGCGGAGAAGGTCGACGCCGTGTCGGGGGAGCGGGTGTGGCGGCCGCTCCGGCGGAGCATGCCGCCCAGCGACAGGGGCGTCCTCATGATGGTGGGTCACGCACGAAAAAAAAAAAAATGGGGGGGGGGGGGGGTAGGGGGGGGGGGGGGGGGATGGACGGGGGAAGGGAAGGGGAGTTGCCACGGCGAAAGAGAGGTGCGGGGAGGTGGGAAAGGGGGTGGGCGGGAAAAAGACACCAAAAACACACACCACTCTCACGCAGCGGTCCCGGCCGCGCTGCGCCCCTCTCCCGACGCGCGGCGGCCTACCCCCGCAGACTCTCCAAGCGGGAGAAGGCCGGTCCTCAGCGGTGACGGGCGGCCCGCAGGGGCGTCACCCGCCGCGGGCGCGTCGCCCGCCGGTGGGGGAGCCAGCCACGCGGCCGCCGCCGCTGCCGCCGCCGCCACCGCTGTCCGCGGTCGCGCCGCCAACGGGGCGCGCGCCCTGCACCGCCTCCGCCACCGCCACCGCCGCCGGCGGCTGTCGTCCAGGGGGCGGGCGTGGGCGCCCTTTGCGCGCGGCGCGCACCCCGACGCGAGCGCACCCCCGCTCGCTCCGACAGGCACCCACCGACGGCCCGCGGCGGGGGCGTCGCGCCCGCCCCCGAGGCCGCCGCGCCCCCCTCCGCGGGGTGCCGCGTCCGCGTGCGGCGGGTGCGGGTGCGGGTCACCACCGCTGTGTGGGCGGCGGGTGCGCGCGCGGGTACCGCCTGGGGATCCCCGCTTGGCGCTTGGCCGGTCGGAACCGCACCCCCCCTCCTCCTCGGCCGCTGCGCGTCGATGGGGGCGCACGCACGCCAGCAGGCGCGCTTCCCCCCCCAACCACCCACGCCCCTCTACCCCGACACACCTCCTCACCGCCGCCCCGCCCGCCCACCCCGCCCGCCCACCTGGCCTCCCGCCCGCCGCCGTCGATGCGTGCCGCGGGCACCGCGGTGCGGGCCGCTGTGGCAACCGCAGGGGGCAGACGACGGGGGACAAGCACGGGGCTGGGCCACCCACCGCCCCTCCCGGGTCTTCGGGGGAAACAAGTCACGGCGGCGGGCGTCTTTTTGTGTCGCCGCCCCCCCGGCGGCCGGCGCCGCGCGCGCGCCAACGGGCGCCACGGGACAACGCTGCCGGTGAAGGCGGGGGGGGCAAGGCGGGGGGCAGAGGAGGAGGGGTGGGGGGCGCCCCGCGCCGCACCAGGCCGCGGTGCCGTGCCAGCGGTGCCGCCGCATCTGCGCGGAGAACAGACGGGAGGGGGGGCACGGCGGCGGCGGCGGCGGCGGCGGCGGCGGTCGGTGGCTGCCCAACGCCAAGTGGGCGTTTTCCTCGGCTTGTTTGGGCGGTGGGTGGGGGGGGGCGCGGGGGCAGGAGGAGTTGGGGGCGTGTAGGGCGACCACCGCGCAGAGACGGTCCGGTCAGTCCCTCCCAGCTTGCGGGGTGCACCGCCGCTGGGGGGCGCCAGACGGGGGCAGCCACGACTGGGGAAACGTCCCACCCCCCCGCCCTTCTGCCCCCCCCCTCTTTCGCGCAGCGCGTTTGACGCACCGCCGCCGCCGCCGCCGCGGCTGCCGCTGCCCGCCGCCGCCGACTTGATCCCGCCACACCCGCGCCGTCAGCCGTCGCGGTGCGGGGCCGCTGCGGGGCGGGGCGGCGGCGTGGGTGGGGGGTGCGGCCGCCAACCCCGCCCCCCCCCCCGGCTCCTCACGCCCCACCCCCCCCCACCCCCCCGTCCCCGCTGCACGCGCGCCGCCCCGCCGCAGCACGCGCCCTTGCAGTGCAGTGCGTGGGTCCCACAGCACGACGACTGGGAGCGGGCGGGGAGACGCGCACACTCGCCAGGACGCCCGTCCTCCGTCAGTCCCCAGTCATATGGCCCTTCCACGACCTCCCCCCCACCCCATTCCCCCGCCCCCCCTCACGTGGCCACTCGCACTGGCCCTCCCAGAGGCTCCCTCTCCCCAGAGTGGCACGCCACCGCCGGGTCAACGTAGGGCCGCGCGGCTGACCGCCGCCGCCACGTTTGGCGCCCCGCCGAGGGCCATCGTCACAAGAGTGTGTTTTCTCAACGAGTCCCAACGACAGGCCCTCGTTGGCCATCGAGCATCAAAACAGGGCTTCGTTGAGGGCTCGAATGGCCAATCGAGGCTCCTGCGTTGCGTCAACGAAAGCGCTTTTCGATGGGCCGTTTCATTCGCCTAGACCCGCGCGAACGCCTGTCTGAGGCATCCGTGTTCGCAATAAATCTCGTGCTGCGGCCGCGCCGCGATCAGTTCTGAGCCCTCATTGGCTACCAGTCTTCCGCCCGTCAGCCTCCAGAGGAGACTCCTGGCGCGCACACCAGCGACAACTTCAAAGTGAGCACACAGGGGCCTTCGACTGCCCGTTCGGTGCACTCATTGGTGCAGTCGGCTGTCAGCATGCTCAGCACGCGCAGGCAGACGGCAATCTTCGGAAATCTCCTACGCGCGCTGTGGGCACGGGGCCTTTGCTCCCGTGTCGGATCACATCAAATCTAACTACATGAACTACAGTCACAGGTAGGTCAGAGGGAGGGTGGAGTTTGCCCGCCCACCTGCGATACCGCCTGACTCGCGCACCAGAGGGGTCCCCCCCTCAGGGGCACCAGGAAGAGGGGCGCCCGGTGTGCTTGGGCAGCAGCCCCTTGTGCACGCGCGCGCTGTCGCGTGAAGCCGCGCCGTACACGACGAAGTCGAGACGCGCGCGCACTTCGCCGTGCTCCGTGCCTGTGCTGCGCGCGCGGCGCGTTGCTCTTGTCCTATTCCCCCCCCTTCTTGCACCCCCCTTTCGAACACCACTCGCTCTTCTATTCCTCCCCCGGCGTTGTGCAATATGTGGAGCTGCCGGCCGTGCTTTTGCTGTTGATTGTGTTTGCATCTGGGAGTGCGATCTTTCGTGCAGGTGGTTGAGTGAGTTCGGCTGGCTGCTGTTTGTGCATGCTTTGATCATCTGTAAGTGGATCGTTGCCCTTGTTGTCCTCTTCTTTTTGTCTGGACGTGTTTTTGTGCGGGATGCTGCTGTTCGTGTGCGATCTATTTGTTTCCCGATGACACCCACGTAGAAGTTGTGCGATCTTGTCTATGTGGGTGGTTGTGCCTGTGTTCAGTCTTTCTGTCTCTTGTGCACACGGGCCGGGGTATGTTGTTGACGTTGTACGTGTTGTGCTTTGCTCGTTGTGCTTGTGCCCTGTGGCGCCTTGAGCAACGTATGTTTGGTCTTGTTGTGTGCAGGGATGAAGAGTGCAGTCAGCTGCTGTTTTTCGTGTTGTGTCTGTTTCTTCTTTGCTTTACGTTACTTCTCTTTTTTCTCTTTCCTCTTTCATGTTGTCGCTGTGGTGGTGAGTGTAGGGCGGCGCGTACGTGTTCGTACATTTTGCCTTGAGGGCGTGGGCGAGGGCGAGAGGGAGGGCGCGTGCGTGGGCGTGGGCGTGGGCGTTGTTGCGGTCGGGGGGGTCGGACAGCGGGAAGAATTCAGGCTGGACGCTCGCAGCAGTTCAGAACTGTACTGTATTTCACCGACGTATGAAGTACAATTGTCGGCAACCCGCGACGTCGACGGCATTGCTGTTCTTTGTTGCGGCGTGCACTTTACAGCCATCCAACGCGGGGGATATCGAGATTGTAGCCGTTTTGCGTCAACGAAGCCAAAACCTCACCGAGAATCCCCAACGATCAACATCGAGCACCCCCTTCGTTGACCAACGCAGGCCTCAACGAAACCGGCCTTCGTTGAGAAAACATACTCTTGTGACGATCGAGCGGCCGCGCAAGGAGGAGGGGGGTGGGGTGGCGAGGGGGCAGTGCGGAGAGCGTGACGAGGGGCGGGGGCGTGTGCCACAGACGACGGGTGGGGACCCACCGGGGTGGGCCGGTCCAATGGGAGGACCACTTTGTCGGCTCTCCAAGCCGGGGAGGCGTCCGCTGGCGTCGCTGGTGTGGAGGAGGAGGGGGGGTGGGAAGGAATGCGGGGGGAGAGGAGGGGGTCTGGCACGTCTGCTCCCCAACACGAGCGCTGCGTGTTGGTGGTTGGCGGTGCGCCGCCATCCGCACGGGCGCACTGCACTTGAGGGAGTGGGGGTGCGGGGAGCGCCACTGGCGGTATCCGCGCAGCCGCCCCCCGCGGCGGTCGGGCCAGGCGGGCGCTGACACTGGCCCACGGGCGGGGACGGCCGCTGGGGTCCGTCGGCTGTTCTCCCCCCGCATCCCCCCGCCTGGGTCTCCTCCTGACGATTCAACTCCACCAGCGCGACCCCCCTCCCCACGAGGGGTCGCGCTTGGGGGGAGGGGTTGGGCTCCCCGGCTCACTTGGAAACGCCCGTGCCGATCCCGTGCACCCCCCCCCCCGCACTCGGAGACCCTGTGCCCGAGCAGACACGTACGCTCGTCAGCTGCCGCCCCCCCACCCCCTCCCAACACCCTCTCTTGGCACACACGGCATCTCACACAGAGGAATTGGAGAGGAGGGGGGGGTCCACCCCTCTCTTTCTCCGGAGTGGGGCTGCCGGGCCTGTCGCGGAGCCCGCGACGGGGTGTGGCAAGACCGGAGAGAGGCGGCGGGCCCCGCGGGGCGGCCAGAGGGCCCTGGACGCAATCGTGCACTAGAGTGCCGCCAAATCCTCTGGGGACCTTGTCCGTCTGAAACTAGATTTTCACAATCCGCATACGAGGGAAGGTTGCCAGGCTGCTTTTTTCTCGAAAAATATATTAGCGGACTCGGCAGTACGTCAGGAGTCCGGCCGTCTTGTCCGTTTCTGCGGGCAATGCCTGGTTGCCGAGGAAAAATGTACCCTCGTTTGGGGGAGTACACCAGTTTTTCACAACTCTCGTTTACATATCAGGGCAGCCATCTGGGGCACTTCTTACAAAGATACAGCAGAGAAAACTTGATTGTATTTGTAGTCGTGGAGCATCTTTTCACGTCCGTCGACCAATGAGAGCGAAGAGAGCTGAAGCAGCACGACCCCTTCGCGATCGTGACGTCCAGCATCACAGCACCTGAGCTCCAAAAAGCATCCCTCCATGCTCCGGGGTGGCTACGCTTCGCCCCCCCCGCCCCCCCACAGCGACGGAGCTCGCTGGGACTTGCGGCTGGTAGAGATGCTCGCCTGCTCCTCGGGTACCGCTTTGCGTCTGAAAGAACATGGGAACAGATGCTCTTTTCCCACTTCAATGAGTCTGATGATAGCACCTCCTTCGCCCCTCGCTGACAGCGACGCGTCCGTGAGGGACGGTGGCCGTGCTGGGGAAAGCGTGGGGCAGCCAGTTGTTGTGCAGCGGTGTGGGGCGCGCCCGCTGCCTCCCGCCAACACCCTATCAAGAACAGCCGGGGGGGTTAAGGGGGGAAGGTGGGGAGTGTGAGGGCAAG
Source organism: Pyropia yezoensis (assembly GCA_009829735.1). NCBI lineage: Eukaryota > Rhodophyta > Bangiophyceae > Bangiales > Bangiaceae > Pyropia > Pyropia yezoensis. The sequence continues at coordinate 7,113,356 of CM020620.1, forward strand.
CGGAAAAAGTCGCTTGCGCCACCGTCAGCCCACTGCAGCAAATAGAGAGGTCCTGGTAGGCCGGGACAGGCCCATAGACGTGTTCTGCTCTTCTAATGACTCTGCCAAGTAGCTCAAACCCGGGATAGGAGGAGAAAGAGGGCAGCTGGGCACAGGTGGGGCGAGCGGGACGCGCAGATGCTTACACCTCTTCCACCCCTGCGGAGGAGAAAGAGGGCAGCTGGGCACAGGTGGGGCGACTGGGACGCGCGGATGCGTTGCAAAGAAGTCCGGTTCGGGAAAACAGTCGGCCAGATGAGCGTTCTGGGGCGGTAATTAGAACCAATTTGACGTCTGCGAGAGAGCTCTCTTTTACGCCCGTGAAGCCCACTGACACTGCTCCCACTGGTCGCTGGCCGCCTCTTCAGCCGCAACTGTCCCGTTGCGCAGCACCGCGTCACTGCGGCATCGATGCGTGCCCCGCGCAGCACAGCTTATCGCCTGTCAAACTTTTCTTGCTTTCTTGGGAAATTCTCGAGCAAAAACCTGCATAAAACCTGCATTGACCCCCCCTCAAGGCATCATAGACACCGCTTTTCCCCCCTCTTCTTGCTTTCTACCTATAACAGCTCGGGCGATTGGTGGTCGCCACCTCCCTTGGTATGACCGGAAGCGCACGAGGCAGGAGAGCACTCTCGTGAAGCGCAAAGAAGCGACCGACCATCGCTGCACCTGGGTGCAATGTTTATACAATCGCGTTAAAAACCGCGCAATCTCTCGCACTGGTTGAGCAAAAACCTGCGCGAGGACAGCTTTCAAGGGTCTGCTTGGAAAAATCTCTCCACCTTGCTCGACATCTACGGCGTCAATTCTGACCAATGGAACGCTCTATCCAGCAAACAGCAGCGCCACCGCTGTTGTCATTGGTTGACAGAACACCGACAGCGGCCGTTGTGTCGGTCATCCTGGGGGAGATTCTTTGGCCTCAGCCCAGCCCCTCGATCAGAAAAGCAAAATCGTTCTCGAGCTGATCATTTTCGTGCTCGAGCAGGGCGAGAATTTGCACAACGAAGCAAGAGATCTGGCCAAAATCGGGCTTGTATCTTGACAGGGGACAAGCAGTGCTGCGCCGTGGCTAACGGCAGTACGCCCGACATACGTCAAGGCTATCCTCTCTGCCTCATTGTCGCCTGCCCCTATGCCCACCCCCGTGCCTCGATGGCACACACGGTTTTTTTCACCGCTCGGCCCCCCTAATCTCTGTCCCCGGCACTGTTCTCGTTTCGCTTCGCCCTCCTCCGATACCCTGCAGCGCACGGGCAAGGTGAGTTTCGACGCTTGGGACTGGGGGGGACTGGGGAGGTGTGGTATGCGATCAAGCGCTGCGGGCCCTAGACGATGTAGATGCGGACTCTGGCAGCCATTGGTGTCCATCCTTCTGCCCACACTGCCTCGCTTTCTGTCCGGGTTTCGTGCGTCCAACGCTGGCAGCGCGTCCCCATTCACTTCCTCAACAGAGCTTCCCGCATGCTTCCCCCATGCTGTCCCTGTGAGCGCAACTCATCAGAACTTACGCGCGGTATGTTCGCATCGGCTGCATGGCGCAACCAACGCGACCCCATTGGTACTACTCCTCTGGGCCCCGACGTCCATGCTACGGCTACGGCGCGATGACCGTCTACGTTGTCTTGCCTGGTGCGTGTCAACATATTTATATATGTGTGTTGAGGGGCTCGTGGCAGGCGCTTCTTGGGTGGGTCGCGTGCGAGGCATTGGACTGATGTGCCAGCTCTGCTGCGACGCTTCGCCATAGCTTGTTCATTTGTCACACGGCTTGTGATTTTTCATCTTGATTGTTGCTGCTGCTGGGTACTGATGGTGTCGATGGTCTTGCAAGGGGTGGATGTCTTGGTGTATTGGCGACCGGAAGAGAGAGTAGGACGGGGCGGGAGTGTGCTTTGGGTGGGCGCGGGGCACGCAGGAGGACGCGGGAGAACACGGGAGACGGGCCGGTGCACACCGCTGCAGAAGGACCTTTGAGCACACGATGTCAAGTCATTGAGAAGCACTCGTGAAAAGAGCACCATGCATGTCCACCATGGGCAAGCGGCACTATAGTGCTCCTTGCCACAATGGCCAGTTGGGAATACTCCCACAAGGACCTTTTTCCATGCCAGTCGAACAGTTCTTCAAATGTCCTACCCATCACTTTAACGCCGAGTCGTATGTCTTAGTCATTACAGATTGCCACGATAGTGGGACCTCTGACGAAGACTTGGGAATCGGAACTGGACAATATCACCAGGACCTTCACGAAGGTTTTTTAGTCCAAATTTGACAGTCTAGTATGGCGGATCTCCCCACACCCCGCCCGCCTCCCTGAACACCCCCCCCCCCATGGCAGTCGTGCTTAAAGGGAGGTTCAGGAAAAGCCTGTCTTGACCTGTTCATGAATCCGCAAGCGAGTTTACAGACGCTTTGCGCATGGCCGTGTCACGCCGTTTTCTCTCGGTTTTTGCGCAAACGCTACGGGCCCTATGCAAACTTTTGCGGGGCACACGTTTGCGGGAAGGCTCCGGGTAACGACGGCGTGAGGATCAACGAGTAAAACCCAGCACGCGGTCTGTTCTTGAGGACTTGGCGACAATCAGACAACCAACACCCTTTAACGTCCAGCACCTCCATCTGAGAAGTGCGCGTTTTTAGGCCGCTTTTACAGCGGGTTTCTCGTTTCCACAATATTCTGCGGGTCTGTTTTGACAGCTGCTGTGGGGCGCACACGACGGTGATGGTCGGGAGACGTCGGGAGACATACGCCCTGCTGCGTTATATGCTCTTGCAGCACAGCGCATGGTGCTCCACGTGATGGTCGTATGCAGCGCATACGTCGCCCGACGAAGCGGCCACAGAAAGCACGCAAAAAAAAAAGGAAATGCTCGGGCGGACGGTAACGGGGGTCCGCAATCGCATCCGCAACCGGCAAACCCGATTTAGGGCGTTTTCCTAAACCTATTCAGGCCCGAGCTATGGGCCGTGCCAAGAAGAATGCACTTCACTCTTTTGGGCACAAAGCGGAGTGGGATGGAACTCCCCCCCTCCGTGTCTTTGAGTTTCGACGTCGTTTCACAAAAGCCTGTGACGACAATACCATAAGTGAAGGCATGGCTTTCTATATGCTACAGGAGTTTACCAAGGGCGTCCTACGGACAGAGCTCATGTCCGTCACGCCCAGTTCCTCAAGTGGAGGCGCTGGTGAGGTGACGTCCTACTTTGAGCTCGTCAACTGGTTGTTGAGAGCTACGGTGGATGAAGCCGCGTTGGCTTCTCAAGTCGAGGAGTTTACGCAAGCTCATCAAGCAGAGACTGAGGACGAGTTGTCCTTTGCGGAGCGAGTCCGTAAGCCCAATAATCTTTGTGGCTTTCTTCATCCACAAGCTGTGGTGAAGAGTCGGTCTGTGGAGGGACTCCATTGGTCAGTCCGGATGGAGACCCGGGAGTCTAGTACTGCTCGGGCGACGCTAGCCGAGTTTGCTAGGTTCGCCTTCCGCAGAGGTGAGGCCTACAGCAAGTTGCGGGAGGAGCAACATCAGGAGCTTCAGGCCGTGTTGGCCAAGGAGCGAAAGGAGGCGCGTCAGGCCAGAGAGCTACGAGAGGCACGCCGAGTCCGCAAGGATAAGGTAGTAGCTGCCGTGGGAACTTCACAGGGTACCTCATCTAATTCTTAAGTCGGGAAGACTCCGCCGGGAACCGACCATCGGTGCTGGAACTGCAACGCCGATGGACACTGGGCATATGACTGCCCTATGTTGAGTAAACGCATTCAACAACTCGTTAAGAATGCGAGTAAGAAGTCGGCTACGAACGAAGTACGTTCGCGCCGCGAGGGTGGACCTCGACCGGTAGTGGCGGTGGCCACCCCCTCGGCGGAGGAGGCGGACACGTCGTCCTCGGACTCGTCGTCTTCCCCTTCGCCCTCGGATTCAGACGCCAAGTCGACGGGAACCGAGTGACCGTTGGAGCTGGCCGTCCTAAGCTCATAACGGCAACCTTGGCCAAGTTGGCCAAGAGGACGAACCAACCCTGTCGGATACTCTGCCGACCTAAGGGAGTCCGCCCACCTCGGGTAGGACTCCCCAAGAACGTAAACCCACGTCGGGTCATCGCGGTGCTGACGGGTGAGAACTTCCAGGTGGCTGGCCGGGTGCAACTAGCCCCCGGCCGTGCCTGTTGTGCCCGTATCGTACTTGATACCGGTTCAGGAGCCTCTTTGATACGCAAGTCGCTGTTGCCCAAGAAGGTGACGCACAAACGTTGGAGGTCCAAGGCCGACCATATGATCGACATCAATGGTGGGGTACTTCCCATTGTTGGCGCCGTAACCCTACCAACTAGGCCAGGGTCCCTTGAGGTCGTCGTGACCTATGGAGTAGTTGCTAACATGTCGGTACCCCTGCCTCTGGGTACCTTCTACGTTGTAACACAAGTGCCTTTGATTTGTGGACCCGAGTATTGGGTCAAGCTGATCAATGGGGAGACCATCCCCATCCTTCATAAGGGAAAGTGTGTGGCTCCTGTGACAGTATCACAGTCGAAGCCTGTTTGTTCCGTGAGAGAAGGGTTTACAGCTACCCTGCGTTTAGCCCGTAAAGTCACGTTGCCTCCCAACTCGGTGGCACACGTTGACGTTGTAACTGATTTCTCGGGGAACGGGTTGGTGCACCCCCACCCCCGTCTAGCTCGTAAGCACCAAGTGCATGTTGCCCTTGGCCCGATGGACTCCACAGCCGGAGTCCCGTGGAAGGTCCAGGTGATGAACCTCAGTTCTGTGGCAGTATTGACCCCCAGGTCGGGGGCCACACGTGCCATGCAAGGGGCGGCAGGCCACTAGCCTGACCCGTTCCTCCCCCTGCATTTGGGGCCATATTCCCTAGGTTTGGGATAGTTAGCTTAGTAGTAAATCCAACTTGGATTTGAGGGTTTTCTGCATTTATCGTCTTGAATTTTCGTGTAGCCCGGTGGGCAGGTGCTGGGGTGGGAGATTCTGAGTGGCGAGATTCTGAGGGGACCCTGGGGGGATAAGGGGAGGGACAGCGGGGCTTGGCCTTGCTTCCCCGTCCAGACCAAGAAACTGTTGGACCACACACCATCTTCTTGTTTGTCCGTGGGGGGATTGCCCCACAACAGGGATAGAGTGTGTGCGACTTGCACTTCTTCCGGTTCCCCCGAAACGGGAGGCAGCCCTTGCGCACCGCCCCAACTTGGGTGTCGCGTGTAGGAGAGGTTTTTGCCACATTTGGTGGAGCAGCAGGGGACAGAGGCAAACTTTACCTCCGGGTGCACCCGGGTGTAGGGGGCCCTCTGTCTCAGAGGAACGGTGGACTTGGACCGTGTCATACGGATCGTTAGCCAACATGGCCGGTTCGGACCCCCCGTCGTCTGGGGAGTACACGGGTGACGCACGTACTTCAGTGCCTGCGAATACCGGTGAGACACAGGTAGGTGTACCTGGGGTCGCAGAGGGACTAGAGGTCCCTCAAGCCAGCAGGGCTGGAAGTACGGGCGGGCAACAGGCCACCCAGACTCAGTCGGGAGTTCATTCGAGTGACACTTCTGATGTGGGTGTGCCGAAGTCTGGCCACCGCGTGGTATACTCAACGGGAACGTCCCAAGGTGAGAGGACTGTCCCCGCGGGCTCCACCCGGGTTGGAGCCAACTTTGGCATGGAGCCGTCACCAACTAGGCTTTCGGAGGACGGCGGACCTCCGTTGGTCGGCGATGGGCTCGCGCCCATGCCCCCGGTTGAGACCCCTGAGGATCGTGGTTACCCCTCAGGTGGACTCCCGGAGGCGGACCGAGACTCAACTGGAGTCGACAATCCACTCCTCGCGGAAACTGTCCGTCGGGAGGCGACCAATGTGTTACGGCAGACTTTGCCAGACCTGGTGGTCACGATGACGAATACTCTTCTGAATCAGATTGTGGCGAGTTTGCCAGATGGCCTTAATGTCCAGACCGGATTGGGGCTTTCGAGCCCGCAGGCGCAGGGGGAATCCCTCCTCACGCCTATCTCGGGTCGCCCCGAACAGGGGGCGACCCCTGTGACTCCCAGCGAGGGAGCCACACCATTCTCGGTGGGGCGTACGCCCTTCGCGGGGGAGTTTCCCTCGGAAACGCCGGCGGCTACACCAAGCTCGCCGCGACAGACGACAGGCACTGCGGGTCAACTTACCCCAGTGCCTCAGCGGCTTTTCCCTCAACGTGAGGTGCCGCCCAAGGTCCAAGTTGCCAACCCGGTCTACCAAAGGATCTTTGACTGTGAGACCTACGCCCTCCACAACAAGTCGGTGGCGTACGGTCCTGTCCAGGCCCGAGCCATGGGCCGTGCCAAGAAGAATGCACTTCACTCTTTTGGGCACAAAGCGGAGTGGGATGGAACTCCCCCCCTCCGTGTCTTTGAGTTTCGACGTCGTTTCACAAAAGCCTGTGACGACAATACCATAAGTGAAGGCATGGCTTTCTATATGCTACAGGAGTTTACGAAGGGCGACCTGCGGACAGAACTTATGTCCGTCACGCCCAGTTCCTCAAGTGGAGGCGCTGGTGAGGTGACGTCCTACTTTGAGCTCGTCAACTGGTTGTTGAGAGCTACGGTGGATGAAGCCGCGTTGGCTTCTCAAGTCGAGGAGTTTACGCAAGCTCATCAAGCAGAGACTGAGGACGAGCTGTCCTTTGCGGAGCGAGTCCGTAAGCTCAATAATCTTTGTGGCTTTCTTCATCCACAAGCTGTGGTGAAGAGTCGGTTTGTGGAGGGACTCCATTGGCCAGTCCGGATGGAGACCCGGGAGCATAACACTGCCCGGGCGACCCTGGCCGAGTTTGCTAGGTTCGCCTACCGCAGAGGTGAGGCCTATCGCAAGTTGCGGGAGGAACAACGCCAGGAGCGTCAGGCCGAATTGGCCAAGGAACGCGAGGAGGCGCGCCAGGCCAGAGAGTTGCGAGAGGCACGCCGAATTCGCAAGGAGAGGGTAGTAGCTGCCGTGGGAACTTCCCAGGGTACCTCTTCGGCTTCCCAAGTCGGGGAGACCCCTCCGGGAACTGACAATCGGTGTTGGAACTGCAACTCCGATGGACACTGGGCATATGATTGCCCCATGTTGAGTAAACGCATTCAACAACTTGTGAAGAATGCGAGTAAGAAGTCGGCTACGAACGAAGTACGTTCGCGCCGCGAGGGTGGACCTCGACCGGTAGTGGCGGTGGCCACCCCCTCGGCGGAGGAGGCGGACACGTCGTCCTCGGACTCGTCGTCTTCCCCTTCGCCCTCGGATTCAGACGCCAAGTCGACGGGAACCGAATGACCGTTGGAGCTGGCCGTCCTAAGCTCATAACGGCAACCTTGGCCAAGTGGGTCAAGAGGACAAATCAACCCTGCCGGATACTGCGCCGACCTAAGGGAGTCCGCCCACCTCGGGTAGGACTCCCCAAGAACGTAAACCCACGTCGGGTCATCGCGGTGCTGACGGGTGAGAACTTCCAGGTGGCTGGCCGGGTGCAACTAGCCCCCGGCCGTGCCGGTTGCGCCCGTATCGTACTTGATACCGGGTCAGGAGCCTCCTCGATACACAAGACGCTATTACCAAAGGAGATGAAGCTCCAACGCTGGAAGTCGAAAGCTGACCATCTGATCGACATCAATGGTGGGGTACTGCCCATCGTTGGTGCTGTGACCCTACCAACTAGGTTGGGATCCCATGAGGTCGTCGTGACCTATGGAGTAGCTGAGAATATGTCGGTACCCCTGCTTCTGGGTACCCCTTATGTTGTAACACAAGTGCCTTTGACTTGTGGCCCTGAGTATTGGGTCAAGTTGATGAATGGGGAGACCATCCCCATCTTTGGTAAGGGAACGTCTGTGGCTCCTGTGACAGTCTCACAGTCGAAGCCTGTTTGCTCTGTGAGGGAAGGGTTTACTGCTACCCTGCGTTTAGCCCGTAAAGTCACGTTGCCTCCCAGCTCGGTGGCGCACGTTGACGTTGTAACTGATTATACGGGGAACGGGTTGGTGCACCCTGACCCCCGTCTTGCTCGCATGCACCAAGTGCATGTTGCCCTTGGCCCGATGGACTCCAAAGCCGGGGTCCCATTGAGGATCCAGGATATGAACCTGAGCTCGTCGCCCAAGTACTTCAAGTCGGGAGCCAAGCTCGGCTATATCGACCAACATGAGGGACCGGTAGTAGCGGTTACCCTCAATGCGGGCGCGAGTAGCGACCCGAAGTCCAGAAAGGAGAAGCACCAAGCCAAGTCGGCTGCCTCTCCTCGGCCCCATGTGAACATGGAGAGTGTTCCACCCAGGTTGAGGGTTCAAGTTGAATGCCTCTTGGACCAATATCACAAGTTGTGGGATGGTCAATTGGGACTCATGAGAGCCACCCAACACCGGATCGAGTTGAAACCCGGTGCACCCCCTATACGCCAACAACCGTATAGGGAAGGACCCCGTTCAAGGGCCCTCGTTAAGGAGCAAGTCGCTCGCATGGAGGCCCTCGATGTGATCGAGGCCAGCAACGCCGAGTGGGCGAGTCCGGTGGTTATTGTCCCCAAAGTTGATGGGACCCCACGGTTCTGTATGGACTACCGTAAGCTCAACGAGAGCACGGTGAAGGACAGTTATCCCCTACCTAGGATGGACGACTGTCTGGACTCTCTGGGGGACGCAAACGAGTTCTCCACCCTAGACTGTAACGCGGGGTGTCAGCAAGTTCCCATTGCCCCGGAAGACAGGCATAAAACTACCTTTACCTGTCACTGTGGTACCTATCAGTGCAAGCGACTACCGTTTGGACTGTGCAACGCGCCGGCAACTTTCCAGCGCGCTATGGACATGATTCTGGCCGGAGTACGGTGGCAAATTTGTCTCGTGTACCTAGACGATATTATTGTGTTCTCCCGAAGTCCGGAGGAACACATTGGCCATCTTGGCCAGGTGTTCAAGCTACTTGCTGACGCCAGTGTATCACTGAAGGCGAGTAAGTGCCACCTCTTCACTCAGGAGGTGGAATACTTGGGACATGTTGTCCGTCCGGGGCGTCTCAACGTCAACGAGAAGAACTTGAGGGCCATCCGTAAGGCTCAGTACCCCCGGACCCAGACCCAGATGAGGAGCTTCCTCTGGATGTGTAACGTGTACCGACGTTTCACCAAGGGCTTCGCCAAGGTGGCGAAGCCGTTGAATGCGCTAGTTAGCTCAACGCTACCGAAGCACCTGCCTCCCCCGAGTCGGGTGGAGCAGGACTCCTTTGAGACTCTTCGGGACCTTCTGCTGAAGCCCCCTATCTTGGCTATTCCCAGGTTGGGAGGCCACTACATCCTGGACGTGGACGCTAGCCACGACCAACTTGGGTGTGTGTTGCTTCAGCAGCAGCCGGACAACGAGTACTTGCCGGTGGGATACTTTAGTAAGGGGCTGAACTCGGCCGAGAAGAACTACGGAGTCACCGAGTTGGAAGGACTCGCAGTGGTGTGGGCGGTGACGTCACTTCGTCACTACCTAGAGGGTGAGAAGTTCCTTATCCGCTGTGACCACCGCGCGTTGAAGTTCATCTTCAAGACGGGTTGCACGAACACACGCCTCAACAGGTGGAGGGTGCGACTGGCACCCTTCAACTTTGATATTGAAAACCGACCTGGCAGGCAACATGCCCTTGCCGACGGCCTTTCTCGGGTACCTACCGAGGGGCTGGACACTAACTCAGTCGATGAGGACATCCCCGTCCGGGGGGTAGTTACGCGCTCGGGTCAGACGTGGGACCCTGAGACGCCAGGGAACAAGAAGTACTTGCCCCTATCGCTGGACGAGGTGGTGAAGGCCCAGGCCGAGGACCCCTTCTGCAAGTCGCAGAGGGATACGCTGGATATGGTGGCGGAGACGCGGTTCTTTGTCGGAGACGATGGCCTCCTCATGAGGAGGGGGGTAATCCAGGGGACCGAATAACTTGTCGTCACCGCATCCCTCAAGGACAGAATTCTTGAGAGGGAGCATAACGCTCCTACAGGCGGACACCTGGGGTCTAGTAAACTCCACCAGACCCTAAGGACCAGGTACTACTGGCCGTCCATGGTGGTGGACATCGATAGTTGGGTGGCTGCCTGCACAAGTTGTGCGCAGAACCGTCTGATGGAACGGCGGCCTACTACGGCTATGCTACTGTTCCCGGCCAAGGAGCCTTTTGCCGCGTTGGCAATGGACATCCGTGGGCCCCTGCCAGTAACAGAGGATGGCAACCAGTACCTCCTGGTCATCGGCGATCGCTTCACGAAACTTACGCGAGCGATCCCACTAGCAGAGATCACGACCATGTCGATCGTGTCAGCCTTCCCAGATCATTAGTTTGCCGCGTATGGATGGCATCCGGGACATCATATTGTCGGACAACGGACCGCAGATTGCGTCCGTACTGTTTCATGTAGTGCTGGATATGTTGGGTTTTCACTATGCCACCCCCTACCACCCACAAGCTAATGAGCAGGTGCAGCGCTTCAACAAAACTATTGTTCGACAGCTGCGCCACTATGTGAGCGATCTCGTGAAAACTTGGGACCAATACATTTCTATTCTTACAACTGCCTACAATTCGCAGGTTCACTCATCTACCGGGGAAGTACCTCTCGTTTTTGTGACCCCACGTCGCGTGCGGTCTATTGCCGTACGGCGGCCGCTTCCAACTAGGGAGGCCGATGGCAGTACACCTACTCCCACTGAGAGTAAGGCGGAGGTCGCCGCTAGGCTCGAGAAACTCATCCCTAAAGTCAGGGCTGAGATGGACCAAGTGCAAATGCGCTAGAAACGTACTTTTGACAAGAAGGTGCGTAATGCCAAGCACATCCCCGAACAGGGTGACTAGGTGCTGGCACACTCACATACCCCAACTGGGGGTAAGTTGGTGTTCCAAACGAAGGGGCCATACCAAGTCCTTCGTACGGATGGGCGACGATTTACCATCATAAGTGACGATGGGGTCTGCACAGTAAACGGACAGGAAGTGGTAAAAGTTGCACCACCTCTGGCAGGCGATCCGGCTTGGGCGCGTGCGGTAAAAGCGTGGCGCCTGCCTTCGCTACCTGCGACCAAACAGGGCCCGCAGGAGTACGTGTTCGATAAGTTCAGCGACCACGGGTGGGATGAGGACACTAACGGCCTCATGTTGAGGGTGTGTTGGTTCGGCTATAAGGCCAAAGGTGATACGTGGAAGTACGCGGAGGATCTTCCTGCTGAGAAGGTCCGGGCGTGCTGCGCTTGGAATGATGTGGACCCCAACTGCCCTGCCTCAATGTGAGAGAAGGTCATGTGACGGTGCCAAGAGAGTGCTCCAAGTCGAAGTGGTACGCAGAGTGGCTCTTATCTACAGCCATAACCCACAAACTCTCACATCCAAGGCAGCTGGCAACTAGGCACGCATGCTAGACTCCCCAACACCACGACCCTCGCCCTCACGCGGAGGCGAGCGGCGAGACCCACGCCGATAACATTCTCCATTCGTTGGAGGGGGCGGTGGCTCCAAGTCGGAACCGTCGCGCCCCTCACGGTCGCGCAAGTGGCGATGACCGCGGCTACCCTTCTGCTTGGTCTTGCACGCAAGTTGGCGACGCAGAGGCCGGACAGACTCCGTCTCCGACGGGGTAGAGGACTCCGAGGCGGATTAAGACAACTCGTCTTCCGACACGTAGGGAGAGCGCCGCGAGTGACGGCGACGATGGCGAGGAGACGAGTATGCCCGGCTTGCTCGACGCGTGCCGCGCCCTAGTGGGGCCGACTGGGGCACCATGGACCCGATACGAGCCACCTCGGTCGTCATGAACCCCGCTACCGACTCGCACCTCGCGGTCGCCACAGCAGTGCGAACGCGCTCTTCAAGTTTAGGAGTCTCGGATACTTGGAGTGTTGCAGCCGACGCGGCCAACCAAGGAATGGTGCGCACCAACGTGGTGATCATCATATCGGAAGTCAAGGGCGCGGCCGGCAGTACCAACTTGGGGTAGACCGTGAGTAGGGTGGCCCCCAAATTGGGGGCTACCGGAGTGGATGTCTTAACAGCAACGCCTATCGGGATGTCCTCGTGCGGCTGGAACGGGACGGGAGGAAGCGGAGGGGCTCGCCGAGTGGGCGGAGCCCGAGAGTAACTGCGATCCCTACTCGGGGCCCCCGCAGTGGGTTGAGTCATGTACTCGTCGTGGGAGGCCACGGCCACCACGATTGCCTTGTCCGGGGGAGGCGCAGTGAGGCGTTCCACCACCGGGGCATACGGGTAGTCGCCGATGCCCAACCCCTCCTTGAGTACCACGCGGCCGTCGTGAAGTTCACGGCCGACCCAGACGAACAAGCGAAGTGGGCTATCGTCCTTGGGCCCGCGGGAAGATCGGCGCCACTTGTGCTCGATGCTCTCCCACTCGATGAGCTTGTGGAGACGCAGCATCTCCACGAGTAGAGTGAGCTGTCCCGATGGGCACCCCTCAGCAACTAGCTGAGGGGTTAGCTGCTCCAAACCTTGGATAAGCCGGGGGGATAGATGCCAGAACATCCCCCGCCGCTTGACACAAGACACCCAGGTCGACATGACCTCGAGGAGCCACTGGGTTGCCAACATGGCGAACACCAGGTGGTCCGGGCTAGCCGTGAACATGACAAAGCCGAAGTGGTCGATCAACCGTGGTAGTAGCGCCGGGAACCCATAGGGGACCTCGACTTGAGGCCACCACTTGGGCTTCTTGGGGTAGCATTGCTCCTTGATTGCAGGTGACTGCTGCGGAAACTCGAGTTGAGACGAGGTCACCATGTAGAGACCTCGCCGGTAGTCCTTCTCAATCCGCACGTCGAAGTGATGACTGTGCGGATCGAAGTCGCGTAGGTACGGGGGGCGAGTTGCCACCACATCCGAAGTGAAGGTCGGCACGTCGCCGGTACCCGCGATAGTACCCCCGCGGGCCAACAAATTCTTGGCCCGCTGCACGTCTTCGACCTCTACATCATCCAGGAGGGCGAGCTGGTCCGTCTTGAAATCGGCAGGAAACCCGGCCCTACGAGGGAACTTCTCCCGTAGGCGGTCCTAGACGCGACTCATCGCTGTGCCAAGTCGGCCACAGCGAATAACCGTCAACTCCTCCTCGTACAGGGGCCAAGGGGGGTAGAACCACCTCCCCAAGGCCTCCCGTGGAACAAGCGGGCCTACCTCCGGGGGAGATCCCGCCGCCAGCCCAAAGCCGGGTGACGCGAGCATCCCATCCCCTGGAGCGACCCCGGAGCCCCTGCCGGAGGTCCCTGCGGGCGCCACATCGCAGGATGTACCCTCCATCCGTTCGTACAGGGAGTCAGTCTCCAACCCCTGGGTCACTATGGCTCTCCCCAAGTTAGGGAAGGACAGCTCGGCTGCAGCTGCACAAGACCCGCCTCGAGTTGAGGGGGACTAGGAACGCGGGGAGACGGGTGGCCTCCCCAGCGTGGAGTGGCCCAGGGTAATGTGAAGGGGATGTGTGGGTGGTGGTAAGCTGACCATGGTTGAGAGCAAGCTGCCAAGTGGGCAAGCTTGAGGAGAGGGGCGGTCGATGTGACCGCCTCCACGCCCGCGTGACGTACCGGGGGTCAGCGAGTCCCGCCCTCAACGCCGCGATATGCGTTTCTATAACCCCTCGCAGGGCCGACCGGGTCGGTCGGAACTGAGGAGAGGGGAGTGTGGCAGTACTGACCCGCAGGTCGGGGGGCAACACGTGCCATGCAAGGGGCGGCAGGCCACTAGCCTGACCCGTTCCTGCCCCTGCATTTGGAGCCATATTCCCTAGGTTTGGGATAGTTAGCTTAGTAGTAAATCCAACTTGGATTTGAGGGTTTTCTGCATTTTATCGTCTTGAATTTTCGTGTGGCCCGGTGGGCCGGTGCTGGGGTGGGAGATTCCGAGTGGCGAGACTCTGAGGGGACCCTGGGGGGATAAGGGGAGGTACAGCGGGGCTTGGCCTTGCTTTCCCGTCCCGACGAAGAAACTGTTGGCCCACACACCATCTTCTTGTTTACTGGTGGGGGGATCGCCCCACAACAGGGACAGCGTGCGTGCGACTTGCACTTCTTCCGGTCCCCCCGAAACGGGAGCCCTTGCGCACCGCCCCAACTTGGGTGCCGTGTGTGCGAGTTGTTTTCGCCACAATGTGGAAGGCGCGTCTGGACCCGGGAACGGGCAATTGACTCGGTGCCAATCGAGTGCCACCTCCCCTCCTGGCCATTCGCTCGGCAAATCGCTCCATTGACGCACGCCGGCGCTCTGAACACTGCTTACTACCCTCCCACCCGACCACATTTCGGCAATCTGACCCGTCCGCCTACACCATAACGCCGGTCTCGGTGCACCCCCCCCCATCTTCATACACACAGCCGGCCCTCCGCCATGACCACCTGACCCACCTTTGGGGCCTAGGCGCTGCCCCCCCCCTCTCCCGACCTATGTTCGACGCCTCTTCCCACCCACGTGCACTGCTACGGAGGTCTGGGAGTCGTTCCCGACCCTCCCAACCATTATTTGGCGTCTCTACCCGCCCACCTGCCCCATTGTAGCGGTCTGGGCGTCGCCCCTTTCCCTTCCAGCCATCATCTGGCGCCTCGCCCCACCCACCAACACCACCACGGCAGTCTGAGCGTCGCCCCCGTACCGTCCCAAAATCCATTTGGCGTCTCGCCCCGCCCACCTGCACCACTGAAGCGGTCTGGGCGTCGCCCCCCCACCCTCCCAAGAACTTGTTTGCGCCTCGCCCCGGGCAAGTTCCGGCAACCCAAGGCCCTTATAGCTCCCATGGTATCAACTCCCAAACCGTTGTCGCGAGTTCTTCCCGGACCCGTCAAGTATAAGCGAGGTGATAGCTCTGCACCGGTACTGGCAGTTGGCGAGACCTCACCCGTGGTGTCAGAAGACAAGTGGGGCGGCTTTGTCTCTAAGGAGTAACCTTCCTTGGTCGCCCCCAAGCAGGTCAAGAACCAGCGGTTCCGGTCTGGTTGGCTGTGCCAGAAGGAGGACTACATGTCCTACCAGTGCCAGACCATCCCCAAGGACCTCCAGGAGAAGCTCAAGCGTCAAGGATTAGTGTTTGCGAAGACAGTCAACGGGGCTGACCGGCAAGCACCCTCCAAGACGGACAAGGCACAGGTACACGCAATCCAGGTGGCAAATTTGCAGGGCATCACGGAGGCTCTGGCCAAGGAAGCTCCTACCGACTTTGACCTGGAGACCGAGACCTCAAAGGAATCCTCAGACCCGGGAAACGAGTAGGGCAGGCGCTCTCCCTAAGTGTCTTCACGATTCCTCAGATCCGGGAAAAGAGTAGGGCAGGCGCTCTCCCCAAGTGTCTTCACGAGTCTCCGACGGCAGGGTACTTCTACCCGTCCTCCCCCGGCGTAGCGAAAGAAAGGACGGCAGTTACCTGCTCAACTGGTAGCTGCCTGGGCACCGTGTTTGTTCAAGGGGACCTTGCTCGTCCTGCGTAGTAAACACCTCAAGATCAATGCTCGTATGCTTGTGGGGGATAGCCTCCCCCAAGCTGTGTCTCCGGTGGTTGACACGGGAGCCGGACCAAGCGTCATCACTGAAAACCTGCTACCGACGGGCTGGCGTCGACATGCCTGGAAAGCTCCTACCAAGACCCGGATTGTAGACGCTTCGGGTCAGACCCTACGACCGCTTGGCCGCCTTCTTGTCGCCATCTATGTCAACAATAAACCAATGCTTTTTCCCTTTCTAGGAGTCAAGACCCTCGCAGTCCCCCTCATCCTAGGCTGGGACTTCCAGAAGCAGCATGTCAAGAGTATCCTGCCCGGAGAAGGAAAGGTGCGGTTCAATTACGGCTTTGTGTCGCCGGTGCTGGAGCACCTGGACGCCAAGGTTCATGTAGTCAAGAACAAGAAGGAGCGCATCCCACGCTCTACCTTGAATCTCTTCAAACCGGTGCTCCTCCCTCCTCGTTCGGAGACCAAGGTCCAAGTAACCACTCGGAATACGGGTCAATGCCTGATCTACGGACGTAAGGAACTTCTGGCGAAACACCGGTTATACTTGGCCCACGGACATCACAAGAAGGTGGAGGGCACACTCCATTCTCGGTGCTAATCGTCAACGTGAGCCGGTAGCCGATAACTCTCGCCAAGGGCACTCGAGTTGGAACAGCAGAACCTTACCGAGGGTCTGCCCGTGCCCTGAGCAACGAGGACCTTTTGAACCTGCGACAAGAGCTGGCATGCAACCTAACCGCCCTAGACGTACCTCCGGGACAAGAGCAGGCCGGCATTGTTACCCCGAAACCCGATCAAGCACCACCTAGGACGACGAATGTCAACCAAGAAAAAAAATGTCCCTCCCGACCTGAAGGAGGCACTGGAGGAGCTTCCTCAGGAATATCGGCACCTGTGGTCTGGAGAGCTGGGCAAGATGGACGCCACCCTACACCGGGTTCAACTCAAGCCGGATGCCAAGCCAGTGCACCTGCAACCGTACCGGATTGGACGACCTCGCCGGGATGAGATTGAGAAGCAGGTAAACAAGATGCTCAAGATGGATGTTATCGAGCTGTCTGATGGCGAGTGGACTTTCCCGGTGGTAGTCGTCCCGAAACCTGGCGGTCACTTCCGTTTCTGCGTCGATTACAGACGCCTCAACGAGATGACAGTCAAGGATGTATGCCCGATACCCCGGATGGACGATTGCATCGACTTCCTTGGTGATGCCACCCTCTTCTCGACGCTGGATTGTAATGCCGGTCACTGGCAGTTCTCTCAGGCCGACGATGACAAGGACAAGACCACCTTCACGTGCCATATGGGGCTATTCCGGCGTAAGTGTCTTCCTTTTGGTCTCACCAATGCTCCGGCTACTTTCCAGCGAGCCATTGGCATTATCCTGTCGGGGCTGAGGTGGAGAACATGTTCGGTCTACCTGGACGACATCATCGTTCTCTCCAAGACCCCAGCGGAACACCTGGAGCACCTTCAAGAGGTTCTGGCTCTCCTGTCCAAGGCTGTTGTTACCCTAAAGGCCGAGAAGTGTCACCTGTTTGAGACGGAAGTGGAGCACCTGGGGCACGTGCTGAGTGCGGGGGAGCTCCGGGTCAGCGAAAAGAATATCAAGGCTCTTCGGCAAGCCCGGCAACCTAAGACCCAGACGGAACTCAACAGCTTTCTGGGTATGTGCAACGTTTACCGCCGGGTCGTACGGGACTATGCCGTGATTATTCCGCCATTGACCAAGCTCACCAGCAAGAAGCTCGCCGCACAACCCCCGGTATTCGACGAGAAGCAGACCGCTGCCTTCGTGGAGCTCAAGAAGCGCCTGACCGCGACTCCAGTACTGGCGTTACCCAAGCGGGAGGGCCAATTTTTCCTAGAGACTGATGCCTGCGGCGTCCAGGTAGGGTGCTCTCTACTCCAGCAACAATTTGATGGGCACTTGCTCCCGATAGGCTACTATAGTCGCGTTCTGACTCCAGCCGAGAAGAACTGTTCCACATCGGAGCGCCAATGCTTGGCGGTCGTCTGGGCTTGCTTTTCGTTACGCCCCTATCTGGAAGGACAAGAGTTCCTCACCCGGACGGACCACGCCAGCTTAAGGTGGCTGCTATGCATGGACAGCAGCCAAAGAAGGGTCCCCCGGTGGCGTCTACGCCTCTTGGAATTAAACTACAAGGTGTGCACCAGAGCAGGGAGGGAGCACAACTGCGCCGACACCATGTCCCGGTTGGAGACTCCTGCAGCCGACACAGGCCCTATCCCGGAGAAAATACCTTGATGCATCCTCCCGAATGTGGGACGTGGCTGGCATGCTCTCTTGTATGAGACACCTGAAGCTCACCAACCGGCTACAATTCATCGGATGCTGGAGGCACAGCTTACGGATCCTCATTGCTTGGAGCTTCGCCACCAGATGGACCTGAACCGGAATAGTCGCTTCTTTGAGTCTACGGATGGACTCCTGATACGCGTGTCACCCTTCGATGGAGCAACTCAAGTCTACGTACCCCGAAGTCTACGAGCTGACATCCTCCGCCTGGAATATAAGTCTCCCCAGGCCGGACACCTTGGCATCAACCGGATATATGCCTCGATGCGGCGACACTCATACTGGGAAACCATGGCAAGTGACGTTTACACACATCGAGAGGCTTGTGTCTCCTGTGCAAGAAACCGGCTGACCCAGAGGAAGAAGACTTCTAAGCTACGCCTGTTCCCGGCGGCGGAGCTCTTTGCAAGCTTAAGCATGGACATCCTGGGGCCCCTACTTGAGACATACAGTGGCAACAAATACCTGCTCATCATTTGTGACCAGTTCTCCAAGTTCACCCTAGCGATGCCGCTGGGGACCATCACGGCCCTGGATGTTACGTCAGCCTTCTGCGAGACCTGTATAGCTGCCTATGACCCTCCAGACTCCGTCTTAACCGACAATGGTCCCCAGTTTGCATCCCTGGTCTTCTAAAGAGTCTGTGACCTGATGGGTAACAAGATCTTGTTCACTACGACGTATCACCCCCAAACGAACGGCAATGTGGAACGATTTAACCGGACCCTGGTGGACATGCTACGGCACTACGTTAAGGAGCATCAAGAAGACTGGGACGAGCTCCTGGCCGTCCTCACGCTAGCCTACAACTCTCTGGTTCACCGGACAACGGGGGCCGCTCCACTAGACTCTGTCACCCCAAGACGGCATACCAAATTCTCCCTAGAAAGAATACCAGACGGTCTCCAGCCTGCCCTGAAGTCGGGTCCCAAGGCAAAGGATGAGTTCCTGGAACAACTGAAGCTCCTGCTCCCAAGAGTCAAGAAGTCAATCGCGAAGGCCCAGGAGCAACACAAGCGGGACTATGACAAGGGTGTTCCGGAGAAGATTAAGGAACTGGGTGGTGGCGACTGGGGTTTTGCGGACAATGTTTAGCAAGACCCGGAGGAAGCTGGACTTCAACACGTACGGGCCCTATGAGATCCTGAGTACGGACGGCTGGACACTCCTTCTAGACGTGGATGGCTCCCCGTACCGGGTGAGCAGCGACCATGTCACCCGAGCTCCACCGCCACGCAAACAGGACCTGACAAGGCGCGAGCGTGCCGCAGTACTCTGGTTATCCCAAGAAGAAGGCCGAGAATATGACTACGTCAAGTTCGTTGACCATTCCCGGAGGGACGGGCGCATGTACCTGCGAGTACGCTGGTTTCTTTTCAACCCGGCTTATGATACTCGGGAACTCTCCAACCGGTTGCCCATTGCGGAAGTTTGCGCATACACGCGTCGTAACGGGATTGAAGGCACTCCAGTGGCCAGAGCAGGCAAGATCCTGGAGTCGGACTCGAGGGATGACGAGAAGGAAGGAGCTGATCAAGACCCGCGCGACGAGCCGAGCTCACCCGCAACGGACGCGGAACAAGATGATTGAGAAAAAAGGAACGGGTGTATCAAGGAAAACAAGCAATACAAGCATGGAACTACCAGAAAACAAGCAAGCACCCGCTCGAGCAACCCTTCTCTCAGCCTCTTCCCCCCTCCCTTCTTCCTGGACTCTCACCCTCCTTGCCTCCAAGTGCTAATCCCGGCGCGGACGATTCGCCGCGGGAGCGTCCTCTAGCGCCGCCTCCGCAGCACGACAGGACGCTGAGGACGATGGGGTGACGTAGTGCGGCGGGCGAGGCGCTTCCACGTACTTCGCCATCGGAGCAGCACCCGTAGTCGCCGGGCGCTCCCGCTCCTCCAGATTCGCCTGCCTGCGTCCCTGGAAGCTAGTGAAGGTCCCCGACCAACGCTGGGCCAAGCCATGCCGGGACAGGATGGCCAGAAGCTTACCAACCACCGGACTGTCCGACGCCTGGCCGCTATCCGCGCAAGCAAACACCTGGTCGACTATGTCGCTCTAGACGCTGTCACATGTGCCCAGCACCAAGGAAGACCCGACGCCCTCGACCTGCACCGGATGACGGCCCCGCTGGTCCTCGATCATGGCGACGTCGTACTGGTCGCACGTCGGGCCACCCTGGGTCAGGTACCAATCGGGCGCCCGACAGCGGGAAAGGCGCAGAGTCGGCGCCGGGATCTCGAACCGACCCGAGGTTTCCACACCCAGACGGTTTACAGCGGCGTTCGAAACCGGAGTTCCCAACTCGAGGGTGGGCACCGGGCCGCCACCAGGCGTAGAAGGCGCCCGAGGAGGAACGGCCGGAGTAGCCGGCGACCGGATGGCAACGCCAAGAGCCGCAGCAGACAAGCGCGGTGCCGGAGGAGCGTGAAGCACCGGCACAGGTAGGGCTTTGCGCATACGCGCCGGCCACGGCCAAGGCGAAACAACTGGTGCGACGGGCGCAACTGGAGGAAGTTGAGCCGCTGCAGACGCCCGACCGGCCGCCGGGGCCCATCCTGACTCTTGCACAGGCGGCCTAGTCGGCAAAAGATCAAGAGAGACCGGCGCACGTCGAACTTCCAGCTGCGGCCACGCCGGCAGCGGCGTTGCCAGCTGCACCTTGGCCGGAGAAGACTGGTAGACCACCTGCACCCAACCCGAGCCATCCCGACGCGGGCTCTTCTGGTCGGCGATCATGTTTGAGAAGCTCCGGTCATGCACCAGGAGTCGACGCCGGAAGTCAATCAGCGCCTGGAAAAGCTCCTTGTACTCCTCGTCCTGGATGCACAGGACGTCGACGGTCAACTTGTCGACGATCCATACCATCATGAGGTCTGGGAGAAGCCAGAGCTGGTTGGACACCAAGACCTCGTGGAGCCAGTGGTTGGCAGCCAAGACCTTCATCTCGGAGGTGTACATCATGTACGGGATGAAATGGAAGAAGTTCTTGATCGACGCCTGGGTCAAGGCGTCCAGGAAGTACCAGGTGAAGGGAATGCTGGGCGGAGCAAACCCGACCGGGATCTCGACTTCCTCCTGATGCAGGATGACCTGGGGGTAGTACGCCGCCCTGTTAGCCTTGTCCAGCTTCCAGAACTCCTGGTGTTTGCAGCTCACGATGCAGTCCCGCTGGCGCCCACGCCGCTCGCCTTGCTCCCGCGCCGGCGACAACATGGAGTACATCCGGGTTTAAAAAGACGGCTCCAGAGCGACCATGCTCGGACGGTGATCGCAAGTCAGGCTCCTCGACCCCTTGAGCGCCTCGTCCCAAAATTGAAGCGCCCCGTGGACGTAAGCTTCCTCCTCTGGCCACCGGAGAACGGATGCACACACGCGGCAGTGGGTCAAGGGGAGATCCAGCACCAGCGCAAAGGGGAGATCCTTCAGACGGGCAACCCAAGAGGAACCCCAAAAGCTCTGGGAGCGGTCTTGAGCGAGGCGCATCTGGTCCGCCGCGTGGAGACGCGTCTTGTCCATCTCCGTAAAGACCCCGCGCTGGAGTTCCTTGCGCCGGATGATCAGACAATCTTGCTGGCACTGGGCCGCGCTGGCGCTGCCGACCACCGCGGAGTAACGCCGGGCCGCCAGAGGATCCTGCCCAAGAAGCAACTCCGGGAGACCCGCCGAAGGGGTCTCGACCGAGCGCGACGCTGAAGCCGGAGGTACTCGATCCGCCTCTGCCGTGACGACCGACGCCGGCACCGACATCCGAAGAGCCGGAGGCAGGAGAGGTGCACAGCCACCCGAGCTCTCCTCCGCAACGCTCGCCGCCACGGCCGCGGACTCAACCAGGATCTCGGAGCTGGACGTGTCGTCCAGAGTCCGGGGGAACGGGAAGGTCAAGGTGAAGGAGGGGGGGGGGCAAGGCTGGAGAAGGTGATCACGCCCGGGGAACGGACGCTCAACCTCGGCACCGGTGTGGACGTGCTCGAGACTGTCCACGGTGGCGCCTGGTACGGCCCGAGGACGTGCCGGACTACGGAGGGAGCTATGTAGCATCCCTGGCCCCGACTCGGCCTCGACCCGGGATGGCGACCAGAGGGCACCAGGTGCCAGAACACGCCCGCCGTGTGGGGATGGTTGGCGGCCGTGGCCCGGGCCCGGCACTGGGAAGCTCTGCACTACGCTACCCACACGTGAGAGTGGTATTTCTGTTGGGATTTTGCATATTTGTGAGGAACTTGATTTGAGAGAATTCGAGTGTGAGATTAGTGAGTGCGAATTGAGTTAGAAGTGATAGTGTCCCCCGACCGGACGAGATTAGACTCGGGTCGGGGCCACTCGGGGGTATGGGGGGGCTCCCTGGCCAACGTGCCGAGGCTCCCCCAGATGCGCGTTAATCGGGACAGCGAGGCGCCCTTGGCCCGCGCCCTCAGGAAAAAGACAGCTGCGCGTTTGCTTTCCTTTTCCCCGTGTGCACTACCGTGCGTGGTTGTTTTCTCTGCGAGCAGGCACGTGAGGCAACAGGCATACCACTCTCGTAGTTACCCCTTCTGTGTTACCTGACCCTTTCCCCCGACGGATATTGACACGTGTCTGAGAGGATCGAGCTTTATACCACACGCCCCGCGTTGCAGCACCCTTTGGGGCTTCTGGCGGGTGCTCCGCGGTTGTCCTAAGGGATAGAATGCCTTCGTCACCCGACTTTGGGCTAGCGGTGGGCGCTCCCCCGGAGGAAGGCCCCGTTAGTCCTCGGGAGGCCTTGGGGTGGTGGCTCTACCCTTCCTGGCCCCTGTATGAAGGCTGCCTGGCGGTGACTCGCTGTGGCCGAATGTGCGCAGCGATGAGTCGCGTCTGGGGGCGCCTACGGGCGAAGCTCCTCCGTAGGGTCGGGCTCCCCCCCGATTTCAAGCCGGACGAGTTTGCCTTCCTTGACGACGAGGAGGTCACAGACGTGCAGCGGTTCATCAACTTGATGATGCACGGGGGCATTACCGAGGGCCCCGTCGACACTCCATCCTTCACTGGAGACGCGGTGGCAACTCGCCCCCCCTACGTCCGGTCGTCGGACGCGCACGTTCATCACTTTGACAGGCGGTTCGAGAAAGACATCTGACGGGGTCCCTTCTTTGTGATCTTGGCTTAACTTGCGCTTGCGTTCCAAGCGCCGGCGACAAAGGAGAAAAACTGCCCCAAGAAACTGGAATGGTGGCCTCAGGTTGAGGTCCCCTTTGGGTTTCCCGCGTTACTGCCGCGGTTAGTGGACCCCTTTGGCTTTTCTTTGTTAACGGCTAGCCCGGACCACTTCGTGTTTGCCATGTTGGCTGCTCTGTGGCTCCTCGATGTCATGTCGACCTGGGTGTGTTGCGTGCGAGAGCGCGGGATGCTTTGACTTGTACCACCCCGCCTGATCCGAGGTCTGGAGCAGCTCACATTTTTGAAAGCTGCTGAGGGGAGCTCGGCAAGCCATCTCACTCTACTGGGGAAGACGTTGAAGCAACATCGACTTAGTCAGTGCAAGAGTGTCGATCACAAGTTTCGCCGACCCTCACAAAGGACCAAGGCTCAAGGCGCACCTCGCGAATTCCTCTGGGTCGCCCCCGAGCTCCAAGACGGAAGGGTTGTTCTCAAGGAGGGTTTGGGGATCGAGCACTACCCTTACGCCTCTGGCGTGGGGAGCAACACTGCACCACCCCTAGAGAAGAGCTCTGTTGTGGCTGGCGCCCACCCGGAGGATTATTCCGCGCAAGGAGCCGCAGCAGCTTCAAATAAGGGTCGCGGCTACGCTCGGGCTCCGCCAACTCGGCAGGCCCCTCCTATTCCGCTTTTTCCCTTCCAACCGCATGTGGACATCTCGATTGGCGTGGCAGTTGAGTCGCGCACGCCTGTGTCCCCGCACTTGGAGGCCACACTACGTACGGTCTACTCCAAGTTGGTGTTGCCGTCCGCGCCCTTAACTATTGCCATGATGATCACCACGTTGATGCGCACCATGTCGTGGTGGGACGCGTCCGCGGCGACTCTCCAGATGTCGGAGATCCTTCACTTTGGGAGCGCGCTCAGGCGGTCGGGGCGACTGCGAGTAGCGAGTCGGTCGCTGAGTTTGTGACGGGCGAGTTGGCTCGTATTGGCTCCCTTATGCCCTTGTCGGCCCCAAGGGGGCGTAGTAAGCGTCGGGCGAGCCGTGGATACTCTCCTCCTCGTCATCGTCGCCGCCACTCGCGGCGTTCTCCCACGGTTTCGGAAGGCGAGTCGTCTTACTCCGCGTCGGAGTCATCGACTCCTTCTGAGACCGTTTCAGGCCGGCGTCTGCGTCGCCAACTCGTGCGCAGGACCAAGCAGTCTAGCGGTCGCGGTCGTCGTCACACACGCGACCGTAGCAGTCATAACGGGTCTGACTTGCAGTCGCCGGCTCCACCGACAAGTGATAATCGTCACCAACGTGGGTCTCGTCGCTCGCCTCCACGTGAGGGCGAGGGTCGCGGTGTTGGGGAGTCTAGCATGCGTGCCTAGATGGCAGCTGCCCTTGTTGTGAGAGTGAGAGGGTAAGGCCTGTAGTCAAAAGCTACTTTGCGCACCACTTCGACTTGAAGCACTCTCTTGGCACAGCCACTTGGCCCTCGCTGACGTTGAGGGAGGGAAGTCAGGGTCGATGTTATTCCGGGCGCAGTAAGCCCGGACCTCCTCAGCGGGGAGGTCCTCCAGGTACTTCCATGTGTCATCTTTGGCGCGGAAGCCAAACCAACGCACCCTCAGCATGTGGCGGTTATTGTCCTCATCCCAGCAGTGGTGGATAAATTTATCGAACATGTACTCCTGCAAGCCCTGTTTGGCCGCAGTCAACGAAGGCAGAGGCCACGCCTTGAGCGCGCGCGCCTGAGCTGGGTTGCCTGGAGGGGTCAGTGCAACTTTTACCACGTCCTGTCGGTTTACTGTACGGACGCCATCGTCCCTATCGATGGTGAGCTGTCTCCCATACACACAAAGCACATGGTATGATTTCTTCGTTTGGAAGACCAGCTCTCCCCCAGTTGGGGCATGCGAATATGCTAGCACCCAGTCACCCTGCTCGGGGACGTGCTGGGCATTACGCACCTTCTTGTCAAAAGTACGTTTCTAGCGCTTTTGCGCTTGGTCCATCTCAGCCCTGACTTTCGGGATGAGTTTTTCGAGCCTAGTGTCTATTCTACCATTGGGATCAATTGATCCTTACAGGATCATATGATACTTGTTTTCAACTCCAAACTGTGGACGTCTGAGAGGTCCCACAACCATTTTGACCGCGGAAGCAGACGCAGCGCTGTTCGTTTGCCCTTGGGGTCCAAGAACGTCCTTAAACTACATGTATTTGCAAAACTGTGTGCATTTCTGTGACAGTCCCCAGAAGGCACAGCCGACTGAGCCCCCGCGCCTGACGAGTGCCTGATGCGCGCGCTCCCCACCCAAACGGCTCAGCGCACAGCATCTGGCCCTGTCTGCAGCCGTCTGTGAAAGGCCACCTCTTGCTGGATGACACCTATGCAACCGCGCTTTTCCTTCCAGAGCAGCGCGCGATACCGTTTTGGCGCCACCTTCCCCCTCCTCTCGCGCTGCTCTCGAGCTAACGACCAGTACGTTTCAGCTTCCAATGTGTGCAGGCGCGCCTCTGCTTCGAATCAGGCCCTGCCAGTCCTGACGGCTGAATACCTGACTTTCGCCGGTGGCGAGGACCCTTGACCCCTTCTGCCTTCCCCCTCCTCCTCCTCTGGTCTGCCCCACTCCCCTCACTACATTTTCCGGTGCGCCTCCTTACTTGCTGTACGCATGGCGCCTCTGTCTGACCCCCGTCTCGTGATCAATACTTCCGTCCATGCCAAGGCCATCCACGTCAAGAACTTTGCGGAATGTGCGCGCTTGTACGGCAGCGCCGCGACCACGAAGCTGGTGGATGGACGCGTGACTGCGTTTCGTCGCGACAAGAATAAGAACAACCGCCTGGTGACAACCGTCACGGCACGGTGGCGGATGTCGGGGTATGAGGTGGTCAAGTGTCTGGGATTGCGGTGTGTGCGTGCTGGTGCCGCCCCTGCGCCAGCGGGACAGCCAGGGCCGCTGCCTTCCAGTGGCGTTGCCGATGCGGCCTTACCCTCCCCTCTGCAGACCTTCGCAGGTGCGGCCAGCCAAGCACGCGAGCCTGCGGAGCCTACCCCTCCTGATGTTCCTGATGCGGACCGACTGCCCCCGGATGGCAGCCTACCCCCCACTGCCATGAACAACGAGGCCGATCCGTCCAGCCAATCGTGTGACGTGGCGGCCGGCTGCCCACTGGCTCTCGCGGAACCGCTGGCCGGGCCGGCGAATGGGCCTGCTGCCCCCGCGTCTGTTGTGGTGCACGGCTTTGAATGGCGTGATGCGGACGTTCTGCAGCCGATCGGAGGGCCTTTCACGCGACGGGCGTGGTCGGTGCGCTCGCTGGGCGACGAGCTTATTACGGAAGGTGGAGACGCTATGGGCTTTGGGCGGTCTCGTACGCCGCTGGACTACTTCCTTGCTGTCTTCCCACAAGATCAGCTGGCGAGGATGGTGCGTCTCACGTCAGCCAAGCTGGAGGCGGCGGGCGTACAGCCTACGTCTCCTGGGGAGCTGGTAAAGTTTTTTGGTGTGCTCCTGCTGTCCACGCGGTTTGAGTTTGGGTCGCGAGC
Organism: Pyropia yezoensis; assembly: GCA_009829735.1. Lineage (NCBI taxonomy): Eukaryota > Rhodophyta > Bangiophyceae > Bangiales > Bangiaceae > Pyropia > Pyropia yezoensis. Next base: position 7,139,863 of record CM020620.1, read on the forward strand.
CGAGCTGTGGTCTACCACCCAACGGACAAAGCACCTGCCCGCCCCTGCATTTGGGAGCCGAACCGGCATGCCTCGACGGCGCTTTGATCTTCTGTGGTCGTCGCTGACATTCAGTGGAGGAGCCCCCGACGCGCAACCGGCGCCCGGCTTGGGGTCTGAGCAGCGGCGATGGGCAAGGGTCAACGACTTAGTGGAATCCATAAACGCCCATCGTTCATCCCGTGTCACATCTGCAGACACCATCTGCGTTGACGAGTCCATCTCGCGATGGTGCGGGCAAGGCGGCCACTGGATATCCCGCGGGCTCCCGATGTATGTGGCGATTGACCGCAAGCCGGAGAACGGGTGCGAGATCCAAGACGCAGCGTGCGGCCGCAGCGGACTGACGCTGCAGCTGCGCATCGTCACCTCCGCAGCCGACCAACACGCCAACATGACTGCTGAGGAGCTTGCTGGCTCCCACGGCACTGCCGTACTTATGCGGCTGGTGCGATCATGGGCGGGGACGGACCGCATCGTCTGTGCGGATTCGTACTTCGCCAGCGTTGCAACCGCACTGGCGCTCAACGAGGTCGGCCTGCGCTTCACCGGCGTGATCAAGAATGCACACCGGCGCTTCCCATTGGCCAGCCTGGCATCTCGCGAGCTGGGTTCCAGAGGTGACCAACACTCGATGGTTCATCTCGACGCCACCGGTCGGCCTGATATGCTGGCACTCGTGTGAGTGGATCGGGAGCGGCGCTACTTTGTGTCAACTGCTGGCAGCAGTCAGCCCGGCATCCCCTTGGAGCGCGTGCGATGGAGGGAGATGGAGGACGGGGCTGGCGCGCAACGCGTGGCGCTGACGGTGAGGCAGCCTGAGGTGGCAGAGCTCTACTACGGGTGCTGCTCCCAGATCGACCGCCACAATCGCTGTCGGCAGGACGACCTACGCCTGGAGCGGAAGTTGGGGACGCACGACTGGTCCATGCGCGTGAACATTTCCCTGCTGGGGATTTGCATCGTCGACGCATGGCTGCTCCATCACGGGGCGAGGGGGCCGGCGGCATCTCTGTTGCAGTCCAATTTCTACGAGCAGCTGGCATCTGAGATGATTGACAACACTCTCAATGCCGTTGGGACACGTGTGAGGGCGCTCCCGGACGGACCAGGCCAGGCAGCCTCGAGTCCAGCATACGGGGTGGGGACGTACCTGACACCCACGTCCAAGAGGCGCAAGACGCCATCGGGTCGCAGGACATCCGACCACTTGGCGCAACGTGGTTGTCGAGCATGTCGTGCCCGGACCACTCTCGTGTGCTCTACATGCAGGGACACTCCTGATGTGGGAGAGGTGTTTCTTTGCGGTGCCCGATCTGGCCGCTTTTGTTTCGCGGAGCACATGCGTGCTGTGCACGAGATGGTTGTGTGACCAACTCGGGGAAGGGGTGGGGGGCGCGGGAGTGGAGAGGGTGCACCGGGGGCGTATTGTGGCGGCCGCCAGGTGAGGAGGTCATGGGGGGTGGGGTGGGAGGTGCAGACGGGGTGGGGTTGCACCGGAGTCTGGAAATGGAGCGTGCGTGGAGGGCACTGAGATGAACATTGGGGAGCACCAAGCGTCGATGAGACTGTCGTTCGTTCATTGTCCAGTAGGGCCACGCACGAGATGATGGGGACCACCCCCTCACCCGTCGCAGCACGTGAACAGATCGTGCAGAGCTGGCACTGCAAAAGGGGACTGATGCAGTGCAGGCCTTCGAGCGGGCGGGCTGATCGTGCACGTGTCAGCTGGGCATGCTCCCTGGCATTCTCTCATGTCTGTCATACTTTGCATTCTGAGAGGAGTCGCACCAGGTGCAATGGCGGCCGTCGCGGCGATGGACACGAGTCTCTGCGGCTGTGCGCAGAGTAGGGGCTGTACCGTTCCCCCTCCCCCTCCCCTCCTGATTAGGTCTGAATTGCGCACACAGCGACGCGATGCGCATGGTGGAACGGTGGCCGACGCCGACATGGGACCCGTCTCAAGGGCCGTGCATAAATGGGATCCTCCCCGGCTTCCCCCCCCCCCCCCCTTGCTCGGGTTCTGAATTCGCGCGGCCAGCAGCAGCGCCTGAAGCGGCGTTGATGGAGCGCAGCTGCTGGTATCGCGAGATCTCGCGACAACAGAGGCGTTTGCGGAATGGCCAACCTCTGGTCACTCGCGTTACAGCCGAGCCAGCCCCGTTCGTGCCAGCTGAGCGGTCGTGAAGCGCAGGCAGGAAATTGTGTATGACGCACGGAGTCCGAAATATATGGACGAGAGGTGGAATCGACGATTGCCAGAGGGGATCATATGATCCTCGGGTGGGGATCAATTGATTCTCACCTCAAGGTAGAATAGACACTAGCAGCGAGCTCCGCCTTACTCTCAGTGGGAGTAGGTGTACTGCCATAGGCCTCCCTACTTGCCAGCGGCCGCTGTACAACAATGCACTGCACACGGCGCGGGGTCACGAAAGCAAGGGGTGCTTCCCCCGTAGATGAGTGAGCCTGCGAGTTGTGGGCGGTACTCAGAATAGAAATGTATTGGTGCCACGTTTTCACGGGGTCACTTACGTAGTGGTGCAGCTGCCGAACAATAGTTTTGTTGAAGCGCTCCACCAATGCATAAGTTTGTGGGTGGTAGGCAGTGGTAAAGTCTGCCGAAACCCGCAACAAATCCAGGACACCCTGATGCAGTACGGACGCAAATGTCGGTCCATTGTCCCACAGCGTACTATCCGGGATGCCATACGCGGCAAACTAATGATCTGGGAAGGCTGACACGATCGACATGGTCGCGATCTCTGCTAGTGGGATCACTCGCGTACGATTCGTGAAGCGATCGCCGATGACCAGGAGGTACTGGTTGCCCTTCTTGGTCACTGGCAGTGGCCCAAGGATGTCCATCGCCAACGCGGCGAAGGGCTCCTTGGCCGGGAACAATAGCATAGCCGTACTAGGCCGCCGTTCCAGCAAACGGTTCTGTGCACAACCGGTGCAGGCAGCCACCCAACTGTAGATGTCCACCACCATGGACGGCCAGTAGTACCTGGTCCTCAGGGTCTGCTTACGTTTACTAGACCCCAGGTGTCCGCCTGTAGGAGCGTTATGCTCCCTCTCAAGAATCTTGTCCTTGAGGGATGCGGGGACAACAAGTTGTTCAGTCTCCTGGATGGCCCCCGTCCACAAGAGGAGGCCTTCATTTTTCCGATGAAGAATTGCGTCTCCGCCACTGCGTCGAGCGCCTCCCTCTGCGACTTGCAGAAGGGATCTTTGGCCTCGGCCTTCACCACTAAGTCCACTGAAAGGGGCAAGTACTTCTTGCTCCCTGGCGCCTTGGGGTTCAACACCTGCCCCGAGCGCGTGACCACCCCCACGATGGCGATGTCCTCAGCGATTGGGCTAGTATCTGGCCCCTCGGTAGGTACCCGCGAGAGGCCGTCGGCCAAGGCATGTCGCCGGCCGCGACGGTACTCGATGTCAAAGCTGAATGGTGCAAGTCGCATCCTCCACCTGTTGAGGCGGGTGTTGGTGCAGTCCGTCTTGAATATGAACTGTAACGCGCGGTGGCCAAAGCGGATGAAGAGCTTCTCACCCTCCAGGTAGTGACGAAGTGATGTCACCACCCACACCACTGCGAGTCCCTCCCACTCTGTGACTCCATAGTTTCGCTCCGCCGAGTTCAGCCCCGTGCTTACGTATCCTACGGGCAATTACTCCTTGTCCGGCTGTTGATGTTGCAGCACAAAACCAAGTTGGTCGTAGCTAGCATGCACGTCCACGACGTAGTGGCCTCCGAACCTGGGAATAGCCAAGATGGGAGGGTTCAGCAGTAGATCCCGAAGAGTCTCAAAGGATTCCTGCTCGACCCGAGTTGGCGGACGCAGGTTCTTCGGTAGCGTTGAGCTCACTAACTCATTCAACGGCTTCGCCACCTTGGTGAAGCCCTTGGTGAAACGTCGGTACACGTTACACATCACGGGGAAGCTCCTCATCTCGGTTTGAGTCCGGGGGTACTGAGCCTCACGGATAGCCTTCAGATTCTTCTAGTTCACACTGAGGCCCCCGGGCGGACGACATGTCCCAAGTATTCCACCTCTTTGAGTAAAGGGGTGGCGTTTGCTTTCCTTCAGCGATCCACCGGCGTCAGCAAGTTGCTTAAACACCTGACCAAGAACGTCAATGTGCACTTCCGAAGTTCGGGAGAACACGATGACATCGTCTAGGTCCGCAAGACAGATATGCCACCGTACTCTGGCCAGAGTCATGTTCATGGCGCGCTGAAGACTTCCGGCACGTTGCACAGCCCAAACGGTAGTCGTCAGCACTGGTAGGTACCCCAGTGACAGGTGAATGTAGTTTTATGCCCGTCTTCCGGGGCAATGGGAACTTGCTGACACCCCGCGTTACAGTCTAGGGTGGAGAACTCGTTTGTCTCCCCCACCGAGTCCAGACAGTCATCCATCCTCGGAAGAGGATAACTGTCCTTCATCGTGCTCTCGTTGAGCTGACGATAGTCTATTTTGAACCGTGGCGTCCCATCAGGTTTAGGGATGATCATCACCGGGCTCGCCCGCTCGGCGTTACAGGTTTCAATCACATCTAGGGCCTCCATGCGAGCAACTTTCTCCTTGACGAGGGCCGTCGAACGTGGTTCTTTCCTCTACGGTTCTTGACTTCTGGAAGCCACACCGGGTTTCAACTCGATTCGGTGTTCCGTGGTTTTCATGAGTCCCAATTGACCATCCCACAACTAGCGATATTGGTCTCATATGCGTTCCATTTGAACCCATAACTTGAGCGGAACAATTTCCATGTCCACATAGGGTCGAGGAGAGGCTGCCGACTTGGCTTTGTCCTTCTCCTTCTCGGGCTTCATGCCGCCTGTCACTCCCCGATTGAAGGTGACCGCGACGACCGAACCCTCATACTCGTCGATATAGCCGTACTTGGCTCCCGACTTGAAGTACTTGGGTGAAAGGCTCAGGTTCATCACCTGGACCTTCCACGGGACTCCCGGTTTGGAGTCCATCGTGCCAAGGGCAACGTGCACTTTGTGCTTACGAGCAAGACGGGGGTAAGTGTACCGTAATGAAACCCAGGTTCCCGAAACCACAAGCCACAAACGCACACACAGAGACCACAGTCCGAAGCCCAGGAAGGAACAGGTAAGAGCCCTTGCAGGTCCACTCGCCCGCCACGATACGAGGCAACGGTAAACAGGACAAGAGCACGAGGGAGAAGGAACCCAAAGCACTGTTGATTTTACAAGATGGCCCCGGGGAGAACCCCGGAGCACCCCTCAAGAACCTCCCCCCCCCTGGCCCCTCCAGGGGCCCAGAGCGAGGCCCCCAGAGGGCGCCCCCAGCGGGCCAAGTGCCAGCAAGGAATCGGCCGCTCACCGGGCCAACACACGGAAAGCAAGCGAAATCCCCCCACACACAAATGTCAATCCCCCAAAAAAACCCAGTGGGAAAAAGGGGAAAGACAAGAAATCACGCAAGGAAAATAAATGCGAAAAATCAAGCTAATATCCTGAAGGTCAGTATGCCCCCAACCGGGCAAGTCCTCCACTCCGGGGGACCAATCCGGGCACCGGGCGTGTCGCCACTGCCCCGGGCCACCGATGCAGGGATCCCAAGCCAGCGCGTGGCTCCACGTAACGCAGCCAGTTGGGTCCCAAGTCAGCCTCCCGGGTCGCAACGGTACCTGAGGGCCACAACGACACATGGCCGCCTTACTAGGGCCGAGCGTCCCGCCGGCCAACAGGGAAACCGGGGATAGGGACCGGAAAGGTTCCGACAGGGTTACCCTAGGGCCACAACGGACGGGACGTGGGACAAGTGTCTGCAAACAGGGTCCCCCCGACAAGTATCTCGAGGCAGAGGGTCCCGGGCAGACTGACCGAAGCGGTACAGGAGAGCCGAGCTCCACGCACAGGGTAACGAGCGGGGTGTGGCGTAGCTGGCGCCGGCCGCCCGTCTGCGTTCGTCCTCCCCTCGCCCTTCCCGTGTGGTACTCGGCCTCTCGGGTGGGTGAGGTGGCGTAGGGATGCCGACGGGGGCCGGCGGCACACGGGTGCAGCCTGGGTTCCGTTGGAGTTGGGGCCCAGGGATAGGAGGGCCCTCACGAGCTCCCTCGTTCCCCGCGACTGGGACCCCAACGCACCATCTTCCCCGCAACGCTTCCCCGTGGGCTCCTCAATCGTTCCCTCTACCCGTTCCCCTTCCCAACGTTCCCACGCACCCGTTCCACCTGGTACCCTACTTCCCCACTCCGTGTCCTGTTACCCTGTCCCCATGAAGTCCGGCCGCGCCGCGACGAGCGCGTCTGCTGGCAAGGGCTCGGCGGTATCCGGCAGTCCCAGCGTGCCTGTGGGTATGGCGGTGCCTGCGGCCGAAGGCGGTCCCGGCGGTCAAGGAGGAGCGGGTCATCGGGCTCCCGGCGGTCAAGGCGTACCGGTCGCGGGGCCAGGCGGTGACAACATGGAACAAGAGGAACGTGGTGTGGGTCAAGCGTACGTGACCGTCCATGGCATCGTACCCGAAGACTTTGGTCCGGAGACGGTCAACGCTTGGCGCCGGGAAGAGGATCGCGGTTGGGTCACGGGTACCATGGCTCACAAGGTCGTTCGGGTCGTGGATGGGTCCTTTCCCGCGAACGCGTTCCGGAAACAGATGGCCGCCATGCCCCAAGCTCGGATCCCTATCAAGACCGATCGATCCCAGTCGGTAACGGTGGTTCGGCACGCGGGAGAAGTCGCGTACGTGAAGCGGTTCAAGGGTATCCGTGTCGATGTTACCAAGGGGACCCTGCCTGCGGCCCCGGGTCCAATCTACATCGTGCTCCCCTCTTCCTACTTGGACCCCGCTTCCTTCAAGCCGTCCCATGGGAACCTGGTGATCAGTCGGCTCCATCGGAACAAGAACGGGATCCTTGTCGGCTGGCACCAGCAAGAGTTCCCAAGTTGCCCAGCTACCCTCCGTGGGCTCCACTCCCTCCGAGTAACCCACTGTTTTGGTCGCGTCAAGGTTCCTTTTGGGGCCCTGGTGGAGCTATCTCCGGTCCAGTGCTACTTCAGGGACCTCCTTTGTGCTTCGGATCCTTTCGCCTGGTTCGTGTTCTGGACCGAGTGGGCCACGAACTGTGCCCTGTATACCAAGGAGCGGGCCCGGGGTTCCGGTGAGATGCGCCCTCTTCCTCGTCTCCTTCTGACCTGGATCGACCGTGTCGGGTCCCGGATATTTGCAAGGGTCCCAGTGGCGTGGACGAGGGAGCGGCGCGGGACCTCAAGGCCTTTATGGTTCTTAGTGACCGGGTCGTCGGAGCCCCGGGGCTCCGTACGCGTTTGGGTCAGGCGGCATACAACCGCAAGGACCGTGCTTTCTATGTCCTGGTACGGTTCGAGACCCGGGACGGGACCTGAACGGCGCTCGTGGACGAGGATCTGGCTCCCTTGGACCTTCTTTCCTCGTCGGACATCTTGAACTCTCGGGAGTTTGTCGGGCCCAACGACGGGAACGTGTGTCAGTCGGACGGGATTCTGCTTGTGAGTGGGTCCGGTGGTCCTGGTGCTCCCGGTGCCCCTGGTGCCCGGTCGTCGGGCGCCCTTGCTGAATGTGACCCGGCTCTGAGAAGCCGTACCGTCTACGTGGCCCACTTGTTGACCCATGGCGAGGTACTGGATGAGGAGCTTCGAGACCTTGAGGGCAGCCTGGCTACCTTGACATTTCTGGGGCTCCGTAGTTTTTGTGGCGGGTCCGCGGACGTCTTGGCCCATGCTCACGTGCGGCCCTTGCTCTTGGCTTCCCTCCACACTACGGTCAGCATTGGGTCCTGTGTAGCCGAATGGACCCGGGTCCAGGCGGGCTCCTCGACGCCGGACTACAAGGGCCAGTTGGCAGTCGTGGACCGTAATGGTTTCCGTGGGGACCTGGGGTCAGAGTTGGCCACGGCCGAGGAGGAGGCCCGTAAGAATTGGCATGGGGTCCGTGAGGGTTCCTGGGTCGAGGTCGGGACGATATGGACCAAGACACTGACCCTCGTGCCGAGAGCCGGGCCCGTTACCAGTGAGTCACGAAGAGGGGAGGGACCCGAGGTAGCAATGGATCGCTTTTGCATGTAGTAGTGATGTTGGTCCAAGGAATCATAAAGTCTCTTTGTTTGTCAGCTCCCTTGGAACCCCTTCTTCAATGTTGACCATGGGGAACTCCTTCCGACTAAGCCGTAAAACTGGTTCAAAGGGACCCATGCCAGTCCAGACGGGAAAATGGGGAACAAAAGGGAGGGAACGGGGGGGCTCATAATCAAGGAGAAAAAAAGTAATTCTCCATTCAAAAAACCATTATCAAGAAAACCGTTCCTGTTGATTAGATGTTTCTCCAACCCACCCAGGTTGAACTCCTGACCTCCTTGTTGGCCCCTCCCGATGACTTGTCGTCCCATAGTTCGTTCCATTGACGGACCATCAGGCCTGCCTTTGTGTTTCCACTTCAGGATCAATAACGGGTCCACAGATCCGCACCCGGTTCAAGGTTCCAGGGCCACACAGCATAGACAGCCTGAAAGGGTTCCAGTAGTGCCACGGCCACTTCGTCCCGCAGTGGGGGTTCGGTACCAACACGTTCACCATACTGAACTACCTTAGCCCTGCCGAACTTATGGCACGGTTCAAAGGTGTCCTCGGACTCTGCGTACCCCCACCAGCGGACCAGGAGCCGTAGGTTCCCATCACTGTCCCGGTCGTGTCCCACTTAACGTTCCCAGACGAAAGAAGTGCCTGAGTCTTCGTAGTCCATAGGTACAACCGGGTCTTGTGGCCCGTGTAGACGGGACGTGGAATCAGTGAGTCCAGCAGGCGTGGGTGCCCGGACCACATGGTCACTGCTTACCCTGTCACGGATCCCCTCGACCAGAACCGTAAATGTGTGCCCGTCCCGGTCCACGATACGATAGGGACCCTCGACCTTCTGGTCCAACTTCTGCCGGCTGTCATCATTGGCATCAACGTAGACCCAGTCCCCAACACGTAGGGCCTCGTTGACCGGAGTGACCCGCCTGTCGTACCCTCTCTTGTACCGCTTCTGTGCCAGGTCCAAGTTTTTACGTACCGTAAAGGCCAGGTTTCTTAGATGGGCCCGTCTCGCCTCTCGGACCTGTCGCGCGGTACCAGTGAGCTCCTTTAGGGAAGGGGAACCAGAAAGCTTGTCCCGGGAAAAGGTACGGACCCGGTCAGGGATCACGAACTCAAATGGGGCCACACAGTTACTCTGATGGGACTTCGTGTTGAAGGCAACCGTGAGCACGGAAACCAACTCGTCCCAATGGTTCTCGTGGTCCTCAACGTACGTGCGGAGCTGGGCCACTATGGTACGATTAGACCGTTCCACTTGTCCTTGGGTCTGGGGATGGTACGTGGTGGAGGTAACATGCTTGATGTTAAGGAGCCCGCAAACGCCACGGAAGTATGTGGACGCTAACTGGGGCCCATTGTCGGTGAGTAAGGTCTCCGAGGGACCATAGGAAGCCACCCACGTATCCAGAAAAACTGAGGCTACCACTTTCGCGTCCTAGCTGCCAAGGGGAACCAGTCGGGTCAGCTTGGTAAACCGGTCCTCAATAACAAGAAGGTACCGGTTCCGGCTGAAGGTCCAGGGTAAGGGGCCTGGGAGGTAAAGGCACACGTCCTTTAAAGGCTCCGTTGCAAGGTACAGTTTGCGCGGGTTGGTCCGCCGTCTCCCTTGGACCCTGCCCTTGTAACACGAGGTACAGTTGGGAACATTGGCGTCTACATCTGCTACCTTAGACTTCCGATAAAATACCCGCCTCATAGAGGTGTACATCTTGTTCATGCCTGGGTGCCCTGCGTGTCCTGGTTCATGTTTTAAGCCCAGGAACACTTGTTGTAGTGCCTTGGGGACCACGATCTGGACCGCTCGGTCAAGGGGAGCCATTCGTACCAGTGACCCTTCCGGCGTTTCCCCTTACATTGAGTTCACGTTCTGGTCCGTCTCTTGCCGTAGTTCCTGGCAAGGCTGGTCCTGAACTAGGGCCCCGAGGATCCTGTCGACTGTCAGAGGAGGGTACCGTGCGCCTGTCTTAACGTTCGGCCGGATCCAACCAGTATGAAAGTTAGCAAAGGTCAAAAACGAGGGTATCTCGTCAGGTATAGGGCCCCTGTCGTATCCCGTGATAGCCAAGCGTGACATAAAGTCCGCTTCGTGATGATGTTGCCCGGGATGGGACTTAACCGTACGCTGGAACTCTGCCAGCCGAAGGCACCGGCGGGCGAAGCGTCCATGGGCCCCGTCCATATGTTACATCCACTTCAATGCCGCATGGTCCGTTCGTACCACAAAGCGTGTCCCGTCAAGGTACGGTCGTAACAGAAACAGAGCCCAAACAACAGCGAGACACTCACGTTCCAAGGTAATGTAGTTACACTCAGCCGGAGTCGGCACACGGCCCCAGTACCCCACGGGCTTGTAGGCCCCGTCCCCTTGGTCCTGTAGCAAAACGCACCCAATCTGGGTAGCGCGAGCATTCGCATCCACAATGTACTGACCCGTGCGTTTCGGAAGAGCCAGAACGGAAGTGTGGGTCAGACGGTACCTGAGCTCTTCAGAAGCGTCCGTCTGGGCCGGGGGAAACGGGGGTAACGGGTGTGGGACCTTGGTACTGGTCATGGCCGATAGGGGTCGGTCTACCTTGGCGTATTCCTTGACAAAGCGCCGGTACACATTGCACATCCCTAGGAAACTGCGAAAGTCCTTCTTGGTCCTCGGGGTCTTAGCTTCTCGGAGCTCAACCAGGTTCTTCTCGTTCACACGGAGTTGACCCGTACTAACAATGTGCCCGAGGTACTCAACTTCATCATGGAATAATAAGCATTTGGTAGCCTTGAGGGAGACACCAGCCCTAGCGAGTAACCCGAAGATCGCTTCCAGATGGGCCAAGTGTTCCTTAGGGTCCTTGGAGAACATGATAATGTCATCCAGGTACACGAGGCATGTCTTCCACTTAACCCCAGACAGGATCATATCAATGGCGCTCTGCAACGTAGCCGGGGCGTTGGTAAGACCAAATGGGAGCCGGATGTATCTAAAGGTTCCTACGTGACGAGTAAACGTCGTCTTGTCTTGGTCCTCAGGAGCCACAGGGATCTGCCAGTAGCCACAGTTGGCGTCCAGCATGGAAAACACGGCAGCCTCTCCCAGAATATCGATACAATCGTCCATGCGCGACAACGGGTAGGTATCCTTAACCGTGACCTCGTTCAAGCGCCGGTAATCCACACAGAACCTAGGGGTACCATCGGGCTTCGGGTCCAACACAACCGGGAAGGACCACTCAGCCTGGGACGGTTCAAAAACCCCGAGCCGGGTCTGCTTTTCCACTTGTTCCTTGATAAGGTCCCGATGATGGAGCCCGGTGCGGTACGGTGGGGACCGAATGGGTTTAGCCCCTTCCTTGAGGGTAATCCGGTGAGGGCTCACATCAATGCGTCCCAGTTGCCCGTTCCATAGGTCCTTGTAACGGTCTAAAAGATCGCGTACAGCCTGGTGTAGCTCAGGCGGGATTAATTCATACGCGACCTTGGTCATCTGGACCGGGGTTCCAACAGGCTTCTTGACCGTCGTGTCAGGCTCAGGGGCCGTGGTTCCGGTGGGTCCCTTGGGAGTCACGTCCCCCTGTGCCGACGCTTGGCTCAACGGGCTCCCTTGCTCTGGCCCCAGGGAGACAAGTGGTGCGGCCCCCTCACTAGGGGCCGACAAGTAATCCGCAGGGACCTCGAGCACGGGACCATCGTACGGTATGGCCACGCCAACGGCAAAGTTCTTGGGCAGGTTGACAGCCCGGTCCGAGATGTTCATAACATGGATCCGAAAGTCCCGTCGGGTCCGTATCGTAACCAGTGTGTTGTGTAAACGGAGCCCCTTCTTAGCCATCTTATGGGGCCTCCCGTACAATAAGCACTTCCCATTGGTACCGCACTTGACGTAAACCGCTTGTAGGGACCGGGGAGCCAAAGTCACGCCCTTGGACAGGTACAGGGCCGAAAGATCTTGACGTACAGGGTTGTCCTTGACAGGAAAAGCGCTCTGGGCCTTGCCCTCCCAGGTCCTCTTGGCGTAGGACAGGAACCCAAGGTTCCAAAGGACCGACTCGGTCCCAGGGTAGATAGCCTTGACATGTTCCTTCTGGAAGTCCATCCCAAGGATCAATGGGACAGAAAGGGCCCTGACGACAAGGAACTCAAACTCCATCGGCTTCCCGTTGACAATGACCGATAGTTTCAGGACTGCCGGGGGCTTGTGGAGTTTCCCGGAAGCGTCATCGTTGCCATCCACAGAATAAGATGTCCTCGCGTACCTCACTGGGTCCCGCACCTGTGTCCAAAATGGCCCTCGTTTTCTTGGGGTCCTCTTGGTCCAAACGTACAAAATCATTCAAAGCAAAGTTCCTTTGACGCAGTACAGGCCAGGTGCGCTTGAACGTATGTGGCTTCTTTATTCCCATTCGACGTTGGAGCCCAGACTTGGACCGCCGTGCCAGAGAGAGTAAACAGGAACAAGGGGTGGGCAAAACAATAGGAGACTCAGACCGAACAGGTACAATGGGGCCCTTAAAGATCTCGAGAACCCCAGCTTAGTTGCAAGCGAAAAGGTACTATCCCCACGATGGGGAGGGGACCTTTTGGATCCACCCCCCGCTACTCTTTTCTTGGGGGTCCCGGCTCCTGGGAACCGACGGTCACATGGCACACTTGGTCCGCCTTGTCATCTGACAAGTTGATCCCTTCGCACAGAGCCTGGACCATGGCAACACGTACCTGGCGATGGAACTGACGGTCCGAGTTGGGCTTAACCTCGGCACTCTGGCTCCAGCCCCGAGTAGCCGCAAGGAACGAGTCCCGGGCCTGGATAACCGCTTTACGTTGGGCTTCGGATAACATGGAACATTGATGGGCCATGTGGCCCGGTTCCCAGCAAAGGTCACAACGGTACGGGCGCCGCCTATCCATGGTACGTACCCCCACGAATTGGGGCGCGGATCCCTTGAGCCCAAACACTTGGCCCGACCCGTTCTTCTCAGTTTCCTTGTCAAGGGAGCCCTTAAGGATCGTCGAGGGGCCCATAGGATTGACTGCCATTAACGGTGTCGGGTCAGGGGTGGGCTTAGCCCGAAAATCAGTAGGCGTGCGGGCGGAAACAGAGGGACCAGCCTTACTCGAAGAGGACCCTTGGGCCATCTTAATAACGTCCGTGGCTGCCTTGTACTTGCCGGCAGTAAAAGTAACCAACTGCTGGTACGTACGGTCGGGAACATTGTAGACAAACGCGTCAGTGCGCAGGTACTCAGGGAGCCCTTGGATCAGTTGCTGTTTCATGGTGCCCTCGGTATGGATATTCCCACACAGTTCCGTTAGGCCCCGGAGACGGACCGCGAAGGCCTCGATGCCCTCGTCTGGTTCCTTAGCGGCCCAACTGAACCTGTCCTGAGCCAGGGCCAGTGCATGGGGCTCTACGTACGTCTCTAGGAACCAATTAACGGCCTCTGGGTAACTTGTGATCGAGGAGCCTCCAGACGCGCTGGAGGAATCCGGAAGGGCCCGTGTGTACCGTAGTTCCGCGTCACCGGAGAGGAAGTGCGAGATCGCATAAAGGGCCACGCCCTCGGAAACCGCGTTGTCGTTACAAGCCTTTACCACTTTGCGGAGCCGCGTGAACACTATCACGGCCTCCTTACCAGAGAAATAAGGGCACCTAGCAAAAGAGTGTTTCATGTTACGCGCGACCCGTCCCACCTTACGAGCCTCACGTGTCCCATAGGTAGCCTTCTTGTTCCCCAGACGGTACGTACAGTACTCTAGGACCCGAGCAAAGCGATCATCTGAGCACTTGATGACCTGGGCCTCGGTCCGTGGATACTCAGGGGTCTCAAGGTCCTCCTCATCCAGGACAGAAGAAAACGTGGTACCCGAGGAAGAGGACGTACTGGAATCACTGGAATGGTGACGACGCTGACGACGGCGGGAACGGGAACGATTGGAACGACTGGTATCATGGGACCCACCCTGGCCAGCAGGACTCTGGGTCAGGGCCTGGGATACAGTAGGCAAAATCTCATCTCGAAACGTTTCCAGAAGAGTAACAATGTCTTGGGACCCAGCAACAGGAGCCAAAGGTGGAACTCGGGTCCCCCTCTCAGCACCCGTGTTCCGACGTAAATCCTGACCCATAGTAGCCCGAATCCCACCCGGGGGCGCTGTCCCCCGACGCCGAATCCCTGTCTGCCCGTCTCCGCCACGGCCCAACGGACCCAAGGGACCGCGACGGCCACGACCAGCGGGAGTAACCATAGACACGTCCGACGGCGCACCACGGCCCCGACCTCCCGAGGGAACGGGGTCCGTCATGTTGGCCGTGCGGTACTCGACCTGAACCAAACGATCTCGTCACCAGAAGCAGAAACCAAAAAACCAAACGCTACTGAGAAACGAGAGTGCTGTCCCAATACGTGAGAGAAGTATAGCCCTCCCCTACTGCTCCACCATAAATGTAGCGTAATGGAACCCAGGTTCCCGGAACCACAAACCACAAACACACACACAGAGACCACAGCCCGGAGTCCAGGAAGGAACAGGTAAGAGCCCTTGCTGATCCACTCGCCCGCCACGATACGAGGCAAAGGTGAACAGGACAAGAGCCCGAGGGAGAAGGAACCCAAAGCACTGTTGATTTTACAAGATGGCCCCGGGGAGAACCCCGGAGCACCCCTCAAGAACCTCCCCCCCCCTGGCCCCTCCAGGGGCCCAGAGCGAGGCCCCCAGAGGGCGCCCCCAGCGGGCCAAGTGCCAGCAAGGAATCGGCCGCTCACCGGGCCAACACACGGAAAGCAAGCGAAATCCCCCCACACACAAATGTCAATCCCCCAAAAAAACCCAGTGGGAAAAAGGGGAAAGACAAGAAATCACGCAAGGAAAATAAATGCGAAAAATCAAGCTAATAACCCGAAGGTCAGTATGCCCCCAACCGGGCAAGTCCTCCACTCCGGGGGACCAATCAGGGCACTGGGCGTGTCGCCACTGCCCCGGGCCACCGATGCAGGGATCCCAAGCCAGCGCGTGGCTCCACGTAACGCAGCCAGTTGGGTCCCAAGTCAGCCTCCCGGGTCGCAACGGTACCTGAGGGCCACAACGCCACAATCGCCGTCGGGCGGGCAAACGCCCGAGTCGCAGTCCATCGTGATTGCATTGCATTGAGTAATCGTACTTCTCAAAGGCAGTGTCACCAATGAGTGCGCCGAACGAGTCGGCAAAGGCCCTAAATTCTTCAGGTGCCCCGAGACGACCCGTGCTTGTGAGTGCGCGTGGAGATCCCTTCTGTAAGGCAGGCGGGCGACGCGCGGGCCCGGTGATTTGGCCAATGCGGGCTCAGAACGGATCGCGCGGCATGCGTTCGCACGGGTCGGTGACATTGCCGAAGCCCACACAGGGGCGTGCGAGACTCTTTAACATATGTATTGCAGAACGGTTCAATAACCGAAGATAACGAAGAGTACTCAAGACCGCGCATCCAAGCAAACGGTGACATTGCCTTCAATACAATCTCAAGAACGTCCCTGAAACTTCTTGCATGAAATACATTTGTGACATTTCACCAAGCATTGGCGACTCGCAGGTTCTAAAGGCGCGGAGGTACAGCTCACGCTGGAAATCTCGAGAAAGTTAATGCCTCAGATTTAAACTCGACCAGATTGTCTGTTTGTTTTGAAATACAACGTTGATGTCCCATCGCAAGAGCGCCCTGGCTGGTTACATGGTTGATAGTTGCATGTGCTGTGTGTTTTCGTGCAGATATGAGATTTACTCGCTTAACATTGATATGGTGTGCCCGTTCGAGATCCGGGCGTCTGGGTTGACATGTGAGCTGCGATGGCAAGAAGGTGCTGTAACGACTGGTCTGGGCGATACAGTTTTGATAAAATTGTTGCACACAGCGAAAATGTGGTGTAGATATAAGACGTAACCATTTGGGACGCATATGACTGTGTTTGCTCTGTATCATGCGCTGTTAGCGGTCTAGCTTGCAGGTTGCACACGACATGCCCGACGGCGCCTGGCGTCCGCTGCGGGCGTGAAGCGCTTCGACTAAGAAAAGCCCAAGACAACAAGTGCACGCGAACAGAGTTAAGTACCATCCGAAAAAGCATACATATTCGGAGTCTGTAAATTGTCGCACAGATCGTGATACGGGATCGAGTCGGCTGCCCACGGCTCATCGATGGGATTTGGATACAGCCATGGGGGAACGTGCCGCTCTGTGGTATACTCCGTGCAGCCGGTTGTGAACATTCCGGGATGGCTGATGTCGCTTATTCGTCTTTTGAGCCTTGCAAAGAGCTCACTCACTCACAATCAGTGTGGAGGGCCTTCTTGCCGCCAGCGCGCTCCGTCCCCGAAGGGGCAGAGTAAAGAACGGACAAAAGAAAAAAGAGCATGAAGTGGGGAAGCTAAGAGCGCTGATGCCGTTTTGCCCGCAATTTTTCCTGCCGTCTGGTCACCCGAGATGCCTGTTTGCTAGTATTTTCCGCTCTTTCCCTCGCTCCGAGGGGCTTTTAGCAAGTCAACACTTCTTTGGGAGTGCCGGAGATGGGTGGCGAGCTTGTTCGCCATACACGCACTCACCATTTCTCGATGAGTGGGCAACGAAGCAGTGGAACCAACAGGCCTGGTACGCCCGCTCCCGTGTCTCAGCAACTTTCAGTTGCACGCAAAACCATCCGGGCGAGCAACACGAGTTGGCCGCCAGAGCAGTGCGGGGGCTAAATACTCGTTCACTACAAACAGGGTACAAGCTGCTCTCAGAACAGCCGTGAGAACTGAAGCCAGAACTCACCTGAGAACATTTTCGAGGTTGTTTCCTGGATAGTGTCGGCGACAACAGTGCGTCAGTTCCGCCAAAACGCATTGCAAGAACAGAACACGACAAAAGAAGCATTCAGAAAGTATTTCAGAGTCAGTTCCCTGGCTCGGCAGGAATTTTCTTCGCGTTTTTTGCAGCGTCAGATACTTCAGAACTGTTCTGGGTAACCCAGAAATCTGTGCTGATATTCTTTAAGACAATGCATAGTACTTCATACCAAGGAAAGCTCGAGTTGGATCCTTCCGTATGTGTTTTGCATCGTGCTCCTGGCAATCCCAGGATAGCCACGGAAACGTTCGGAAGAGTCTTTCAAGACTGATCCACATTGGTCGATCTCAGTTTAGCGGAAGCGTCTAAAAAAACGGTGTGCATCGAAACGCGCCTCCTAGTGACCCTCGCTGAGACCTCGATGCCAATCTACGAGCCGCATAGAAAGCCCTGTTTGGGGTTAGATAACCATCGAGGGCCCTCGATGGCTTTTTGAGGAGCAAAGCATGAGTTTCCGATGATGGTGCTATTTAAGGCGCCGACGTGTTGATCACACAACAACCCACGTGGCGTGCGCCTCGGACGGGTGACAACGCCCAATCGCACCTATGTGCCTTGAGTGACTTTGGATCTGCAGCGTTCCTGGGTACCGCCTGGATCGCGGGCTGGTCACAGCTGTACGGTGGTGATCGGGAAGGGGACTGGCATCTGTGTTGGTAGAGGTCTCCGCCCTAAACCGCTCGACTGCGTGAGAGTGCCTGGCGACACCAGCGGCCACAAGGCCGCGGCATCGCGCCATCGACTGGGCGATCCGGTTCACAAGGGGGGGAAACAAAAAGCATATATATATCCGCATGCCACAAGGTGTGCCACGTGGAACATCTGATGATTATTTTGATCCCTGTCTCCCGATCGTTGTTCGTTTTTCCATAAACTAATCGTTACCTCAGACGCGATATTTATGACCGCTCGACCCTGTGCAGAAGGACAACCATGACTGGCTGCTTGACCCACCCAGAGCAATCATATTGTGAGAAAAAGCATACGTAAGTAGTTAAACATCGCGAAAGTCAAAGTGTCTGAAGATGATGACATAGATCGTCGCCACGTGCTCATGTACATCGCAAAAGCAGGGTTGGCAAAAATGTGATGCTTTTTGTCCCGGCTTTGATTGATCTATCGATTAATTGACGTCATTTTATTGTTTGTTTTATCATTTGTTTTTATCGTACGAGCGTATATTCGAAATATGACGACTTACTGTGGCTCTGTGTGACGATTGTCGCAATCAAATCAAGTGCAGATGCGTTCAGCGCGGCTTCTGGCCACTTCCGAAGTCTTGACTTTTGCATTACTTTTCCCGGGGTCATCTCTTCGCCGCATCGCGGGGGATCTCCTGCGACCTAAAACTCCACCTGACTGTACTCTTCGACCTTGCCAGGATCGACTTTGCACCTCCCGGCGACGCCCCGCGGCACCTCCTGCCTAGCTCAGCGTAAACGGAGCGGTGGTGCCCGTTCATGGGGAAGTAGTTCACATTTTAGATGGCCCCAGTGGCGCCGTTTTGCTGGGAAGCGTGGCCTAAAGCGGTGTCGCCAATGAAAAGTCGCTCTGAGTCGGGTCGGAGCAGCCAGCCGAGGTCCAGACCACAGGGTGAATTGATGCTTCCGCTCCCGCCGACAACGTCGTCGTTCGAGGCCGTAGGCGCACAAGTGAGGCGGCCCGTGGAGGTCAAGTGTGGCAGTATTGACCTCCAGGTACGGGGGCAACACGTGCCATGCAAGGGGCGGCAGGCCACTAGCCTGATCCGTTCCTCCCCCTGCATTTGGGTCCATATTCCCTAAGTTTGGGATAGTTAGCTTAGTAGTAAATCCAACTTGGATTTGAGGGTTTTCTGCATTTATCGTCTTGAATTTTCGTGTGGCCCGGTGGGCAGGTGCTGGGGTGGGAGATTCTGAGTGGCGAGATTCTGAGTGGACCCTGGGGGGATAAGGGGAGGGACAGCGGGGCTTGGCCCTGCGTCCCCGTCCCGACCAAGAAACTGTTGGACCACACACCATCCTCTTGTTTGTCCGTGGGGGGTTTGCCCCACAATAGGGACAGAGTGTGTGCGACTTGCACTTCTTCCGGTTCCCCCGACACGGGAGGCAGCCCTAGCACACCGCCCCAACTTGGGTGCCGTGTGTGCTAGTGGTTTTTTCCACATTTGGTGGAGCAGCAGGGGACAGAGGTAAATTTTACCTCCGGGTGCACCCGGGTGTAGGGGGCCCTCTGTCTCAGAGGAACGGTGGTCTTGGACCGTGTCATACGGATCGTCAGCCAACATGGCTAGTTCGGACCCCCCGTCGTCCGGGGAGTACACGGGTGACGCGCGTACTTCAGTGCCTTTGAATACTGGTGAGACACAGGTGGGTTTACCTGGGGTCGCAGAGGGACTAGAGGTCCCTCAAGCCAGCAGGACTGGAAGTACGGGCGGGCAACAGGCCACCCCGACTCAGTCGGGAGTTCACTCGGGTGACACTTCTGATGTGGGTGGGCCGAAGTCTGGCCACCGCGTGGTATACTCAACAAGAACGTCCCAAGGGGTGAGGACTGTCCCCGCGGGTTCCACTCGGGTTGGAGCCAACTTTGGCTTGGAGCCGTCGCCAACTAGGCTTTCGGAGGACGGCGGACCTCCGTTGGTCGGCGATGGGCTCGCGCCCATGCCCCCGGTTGAGACCCCTGAGGAACGTGGTTACCCCTCAGGTGGACTCCCGGAGGCGGACCGAGACTCAACTGGAGTCGTCAATCCACTCCTCGCGGAAACTGTCCGTCGGGAGGCGACCAATGTGTTGCGGCAGACTTTGCCGGACCTGGTGGTCACGATGACGAAAACTATTCTGAATCAGATTGTGGCGAGTTTGCCAGATGGCCTTAATGTTCAGACCGGATTGGGGCTTTCGAGCCCGCAGGTACAGGGGGAATCCCTCCTCACGCCTATCTCGGGTCGCCCCGAACTGGGAGCGACTCCTGTGACTCCCAACGAGGGAGCCACACCATACTCGGTGGGGCGTACGCCCTTCATGGGGGAGTTCCCCCCGGAAACGCCGGCGGCTACACCAAGCACGCCGCGCCGGACTACAGACACTGAGGGTGAATTTACCCCAGTGCCACAGCGGCTGTTCCCTCACCGTGAGGTGCCGCCCAAGATCCAGGTAGCCAACCCGGTCTACCAGAGGATCTTTGACTGTGAGACCTACGCCCTCCACAACAAGTCGGTGGCGTACGGTCCTGACCAGGCCCGAGCCATGGGCCGTGCCAAGAAGAATGCACTTCATTCTTTTGGGCACAAAGCGGAGTGGGATGGAACTCCCCCCCTCCGTGTCTTTGAGTTCCTACGTCGTTTCACAAAAGCCTGTGACGACAATGCCATAAGTGAAGGCATGGCTTTTTACATGCTACAGGAGTTTACGAAGGGCGACCTACGGACAGAACTTATGTCCTTCATGCCCAGCTCCTCAAGTGGAGGCGCTGGGGAGGTGACGTCCTATTTGGAGCTCGTCAACTAGTTGTTGAGAGCCATGCTTGATGAGGCAGCGTTGGCTTCTCAAGTCGAGAAGCTTACGCAAGCCCACCAGGAAGAGGCGGAGGACGAGTTGTCCTTTGCGGAGCGAGTTCGCAAGCTCAACAATCTTTGTGGGTTTCTTCATCCACAAGCTGTGGTGAAGAGTCGGTTTGTGGAGGGACTCCATTGGTCAGTCCGGTTGGAGACCCGGGAGCATAACACTGCCCGGGCGACCCTGACCGAGTTGGCCAGGTTCGCCTATCGCAGAGGTGAGGCCTACCGCAAGTTGCGGGAGCAACAACGCCAGGAGCGTCGGGCCGAGTTGGGAAAGGAACGGGAGGAGGCGCGCCAGGCCAGAGAGTTGAGAGAGGCACGCCGAATCCGCAAGGAGAGGGTGGTAGCTGCCGTGGGAACTTCCCAGAGTATCCCTTCGTCTTACCCAGTTGGGAAGACTCCTCCCGGAACAGACCATCGGTGTTGGAACTGCAACTCCGATGGACACTGGACATATGATTGCCCCAAGTTGAGTAAACGCATCCAACAACTTGTTAGGAATGCGAGTAAGAAGACGGCTACGAACGAAGTACGTTCACGCCGCGAGGGTGGGTCTCGACCGGTCGTCGCGGTCGCCACACCCTCGGCGGAGGAGGCGGACACGTCGTCCTCGGACTCGTCGTCTTCCTCCCCGCCCTCAGATTCGGAAGCCAAGTCGGCGGGAAACGAATGACCGTTGGGGCTGGTCGTCCGAAGCTCACAACGGCAGCCTCGGCCAAGTGGGCCAGGAGGACGAATCAACCGTGCCGGATACTGCGGCGACCTAAGGGAGTCCGCCCACCTCGGGGAGGACTCCCCAAGAACGTAAACCCACGTCGGGTCATCGCGGTGCTGACCGGTGAGAACTTTCAAGTGGCAGGACGGGTGCAGCTTGCTTTCGGCCGCGCCTGTTGTGCCCGTATCGTACTTGATACCGGGTCAGGAGCCTCCTTGATACGCAAGTCGCTATTACCAAAGCAGGTGAAGCTCCAACGCTGGAGGTCCAAAGCTGACCATATGATTGACATCAATGGTGGGGTACTTCCCATCGTTGGTGCCGTGACCCTACCAACTAGGTTGGGGATCCATGAGGTCGAGGTGACCTATGGTGTAGTTGAGAATATGTCGGTACCCCTGCTTCTGGGTACCCCTTATGTTGTTACACAAGTGCCTTTGATTAGTGGCCCTGAGTATTGGGTCAAGTTGATGAAAGGGGAGACCATCCCCATCTTTGGTAAGGGAACGTCTGTGGCTCCTGTGACAGTCTCACAGTCGAAGCCTGTTTGCTCTGTGAGGGAAGGGTTTACGGCTACCCTGCGTTTAGCCCGTAAAGTCACGTTGCCCCCGAACTCGGTGGCGCACGTTGACGTTGTAACTGATTTTTCGGGGAACGGGTTGGTGCACCCTTACCCCCCTCTTGCTCGCAAGCACCAAGTGCATGTTGCCCTTGGCACGATGGACTCCAAAGCCGGAGTCCCGTGGAGGATACAGGTGATGAACCTGAGCTCGTCGCCCCAGTACTTCAAGTCGGGAGCCAAGTTCGGCTATATCGACCAACACGAGGGACCGGTAGTAGCGGTCACCCTCAACGCGGGCGCAAGTAGCGACCCGAAGTTCGGGAAGGAGAAGCATCAAGCCAAGTCGGCCGCCTCTCCTCGGCCCCATGTGAACATGGAGGGTGTCCCCCCCAGGTTGAGGGTTCGAGTTGAACGCCTCTTGGACCAATATCACAAGTTGTGGGATGGTCAATTGGGACTCATGAGAGCCACCCAACACCGGATCGAGCTGAAGCCCGGTGCACCCCTTATACGCCAACAACCGTATAGAGGAGGGCCCCGTTCAAGGGCCCTCGTTAAGGAGCAAGTTGCTCGCATGGAGGCCCCCGATGTGATTGAGGCCAGCAACGCCGAGTGGGCGAGTCCGGTGGTTATCGTCCCCAAAGTTGATGGGACCCCCCGGTTTTGTATCGACTACCGTAAGCTCAACGAGAGCACGGTGAAGGACAGTTATCCTCTACCTAGGATGGACGACTGTCTGGACTCTCTGGGGGAGGCAAACGTGTTCTCCACCCTGGACTGTAACGCGGGGTACTGGCAAATTCCCATTGCCCCGGAGGACAGGCATAAAACTACCTTTACCTGTCACTGTGGTACTTACCAGTGCAAGCGTCTACCGTTTGGTCTGTGTAACGCGCCGGCAACTTTCCAGCGCGCTATGGACATGATTCTGGCCGGAGTACGGTGGCAGATCTGTCTTGTGTACCTAGACGATATTATTGTGTTCTCCCGAAGTCCGGAGGAACACATTGGCCATCTTGCCCTGGTGTTCAAGCTACTTGCTGACGCCGGTGTGTCACTGAAGGCGAGTAAGTGTCACCTCTTAACTCAAGAGGTGGAGTACTTGGGACATGTTGTCCGTCCGGGGCGTCTCAGTGTTAAAGAAAAGAACTTGAGGGCCATTCGTAAGGCTCAGTACCCCCGGACCCAGACCAAGATGAGGAGCTTCCTCGGGATGTGTAACGTATACCGACGTTTCACCAAGGGCTTCGCCAAGGTGGCGAAGCCGTTGAATGAGCTAGTGAGCTCAACGCTACCGAAGCACCTGCCTCCCCCAAGTCGGGTGGAGCAGGACTCCTTTGAGACTCTTCGGGACCTTCTGCTGAAGCCCCCCATCTTGGCTATTCCCAGGTTGAGAGGCCACTACATCCTGGATGCAAACGCTAGCTGCGACCAACTTGGTTCTGTGTTGCTTCAGCAGCAGCCGGACAACGAGTACTTGCCGGTGGGATACTTTAGTAAGGGGCTGAACTCGGCCGAGAAGAACTACGGAGTCACCGAGTTGGAAGGACTCGCAGTGGTATGAGCGGTGACGTCACTTCGTCACTACCTAGAGGGTGAGAAGTTCCTCATCCGCTGTGACCACCGCGCGTTGCAGTTAATCTTCAAGACGGACTGTACGAACACTCGTCTCAATCGGTGGAGGGTGCGACTGGCACCCTTCAACTTTGACATTGAGTACCGACCTGGCAGGCAACATGCCCTTGCCGACGGCCTTTCTCGGGTACCTACCGAGGGGCTGGACACTAACCCAGTCGATGAGGACATCCCCATCATGGGGGTAGTCACGCGCTCGTGTCAGGCGTTGGACCCCGAGGCGCCAGGGAACAAGAAGTACTTGCCCCTGTCCCTGGACGAGGTGGTGAAGGCCCAGGCCGAGGATCCCTTCTGCAAGTCGCAGAGGGATACACTGGATACAGTGGCGGAGACGCGATTCCTTCTGGGAGACGATGGCCTCCTCATGAGGAGGGGGGTATTCCAGGGGACCGAACAACTTGTCGTCCCCGCATCCCTCAAGGACAGTATCCTTGAGAGGGAGCACAACGCTCCCACGGGAGGACACCTGGGGTCTAGTAAACTGTACCAGACCCTAAGGACCAGGTACTACTGGCCGTCCATGGTGGTGGACATCGATAGTTGGGTGGCTGCCTGCACAAGTTGTGCACAGAACCGTCTGATGGAACGGCGGCCTAGTACGGCTTTGCTATTGTTCCCGGCCAAGGAGCCTTTCGCCGCGTTGGCGATGGACATCCTTGGGCCACTGCCAGTGACCAAGGAGGGCAACCAGTACCTCCTGGTCATCGGCGATCGCTTCAAGAAACTTACGCGAGCGATCCCACTGGCAGAGATCACGGCCATGTCGGTCGTGTCAGCCTTCCTAGATCACTGGGTTGCCGCGTATGGCATCCCAGATAGTACACTATCGGACAATGGACCGCAATTTTCGTCTGTACAGTTTCAGGGAGTGCTGGATCTGTTGGGGGTTAAGGCAAACTATGCCACCCCCTACCACCCATAAACTAATGGGCAGGTGGAGCGCTTCAACAAAACTATTGTGAGGCAGCTGCGCCACTATGTGAGTGAGCACGTGAAGACGTGGGACCAATACATTTCTATCCTTACTACTGCCTACAATTCGCAGGTTCACTCATCTACAGGGGAAGTACCCCTCGCTTTTGTGACCCCCCGTCGTGTGCGGTCTATTGCCGTGCGGCGGTCGCTCCCAACTGGGGAGGGTAGTGGCAGTACGCCTACTCCTACTGAGAGTAAGGCGGAGTTCGCTGCTAGGCTGGAGCACCTCATCCCTAAAGTCAGGGCTGAGATGGACAAAGCACAAAAGCGCTACAAGCGTACCTTTGACAAAAAGGTGCGCAATGCCAAGCATGTCCCCGAGCAGGGTGACTGGGTGCTGGTCCACTCGCACATCCCTACTGGGGGTAAGCTGGTATTCCAGACGAAGGGACCGCACCAGGTCCTTCGTACTGATGGGCGGCGCTTCACCATCGAAAGTGACGATGGGGTCCGCACAGTGAACGGACAGGACGTGGTCAAAGTTGCACCACCGCCTGCAAGCGACCCAGCTTGGGCGCGTGCTTTGGAAGCGTGGCGCCTCCCCTCACTGCCTGCGGCCAAACAGGGCCCGCAGGAGTACTTGTTCGATAAGTTCATCGACCACGGATGGGATGAGGACACTAACCGCCTCATGTTGAGGGTGCGTTGGTTTGGCTACAAAGCCAAGGATGATACGTGGGAGTATGTGGAGGACCTTCCCGCTGAGAAGGTCCGGGCATACTGTTCCCGGCATGAGATAGACCCTAACAGCCCTCCCTCAACGTGCGGGAAGGCCGAGCAACAGTGCCAAGAGAGTGCTTCAAGTCGAAGTGGTACGCAGAGTGGCTTTTAACTACAGCCCTTACCCTCACACTCTCACAACCAAGGCAGCTGCCAGCTAGGCACGCATGCTAGACTCTCCCACTCCACGGCCCTCGCCCTCACGTGGAGGCGAGCGGCGAGACCCACGCCGATAACGGTCTCCACTCGTTGGAAGGGGCGGCGGCTCCAAGTCGGAACCGTCGCGCCCTTCACGGTCGCGCAAGTGGCGCCGACCGTGGCTACTCTTCTGCCTGGTCTTGCGCGCAAGTTTGCGACGCAGACGCTGGACAGACTCCGTCTCCGACGGGGTAGAGGACTCCAAGACGGAGTAAGACAACTCGTCCTCCGACACGGAGGTAGAGCGCCGCGAGTGTCGGCGACGACGGCGAGGAGGCGAGTATGCCCGGCTCGCGCGACGTTTGCCACGCCCAAGTGGGGCTGGCTGGGGCATAATAACCCCAATGCGAGCCAACTCGGCTGTCATAAACTCCGCCACCGACTCGCAACTCGCGGTCGCCACAGCAGTACGAACGCGCTCCTCAAGTTGAGGAGTCTCGGAACTCTGGAGGGTTGCGGTCGACGCGGCCAACCAGGAAATGGTACGCACCAACGTGGTGATCATCATCTCTGAGGTTAGAGGCGTGGGCGGTAACACCAACCTGGGGAATACCGTCAGGAGGGTGGCCCCCAAGTTGGGGGACACCGGGGTGGATGACTCCACGGCCACGCTGATCGGGATGTTCCCGTGAGGTTGGAAAGGAACAGGAGGAAGCGGAGGGGCTCGCCGAGGTGGCGGTACCCAGGTATAACTGCGACCCCGACTTGGGGCCCCCGCAGTGGGTTGAGTCATATGGTCATCATAGGACGGCACGGCCATAACTATGGGCTTGTCCGGGGGTGGCGCAGTGTGGCGATCCACCCCCGGGGCATACGGGTAATCCCCGATGCCCAACCCCTCTCGTAGGACCACACGGCCGTCGTGAAGTTCACGAGCGACCCACACGAACTGGCGAAGTGCGCCAACGTCCTTGGGCCCACGAGTGGGGCGGCGCAGCTTGTGCTCAATGCTCTCCCACTCGATAAACTTATGGAGCCGGAGCATCTCCTCAAGTAGAGTGAGTTGTCCTGATGAGCACCCCTCAGCAACTAGCTGAGGGGTGAGCTGTTCCAAACCTTGGATGAGCCGGAGGGGGAGATGCCAGAGGATCCCCCGCCGCTGAACACAGGACACCCAGGTCGACATGACCTCGAGGAGCCACTGGGTGGCCAACATGGCCCACACCAGGTGATCAGGGCTAGCCGTCAACATGACGGAGCCGAAGTGGTCAAGCAACCGTGGCAGCAACGCCGGGAACCCGTAGGGGACCTCAACTTGAGGCCACCACTCGGGCTTCTTCGGATAGTACTGCTCCTTACTGGCAGCAGACTGTTGAGGAAACTCAAGTTGAGCCGAGGTCACCAAGTAGGGACCTCGCCGGAAGTCTTTTTCCATCCGCACATCAAAGTGATGAGTGTGCGGATCGGCCTCGTGGAGGTACGGGAGGCGAGTTGCCACCGCGTCCCAAGTAAAGGTCGGCAAGTCGTCGGGACCCGGGATAGTTCCCCCGCGGTCCACCATGGCCTTGGCACGCTGAACGTCCTGAACCTCCTCATCGTCCAGGAAGGCAAACTGGTTCGTCCTGAAGCCGGCAGGGAACCCGACCCTACGGGGATACTTCTCCCGTAGGCGGTCCCATACCCGACCCATCGCTGCGCCAAGTCGGCCACAGCGAAGAACAGTCAACCCCTCCTCATAGAGAGGCCAAGCGGGGTAAAACCACCGCCCCAAGGCCTCACGCGGGACAACTCGTCCCGCCTCCGGGGGAGACCCCGCCGTCAACCCAAAGCCGGGTGCCGCGGGAGTCCCATCCCCCGGAGCTATCGCGGAGCCCCCGCCGGAAGTCCCGGCGGGTGCTGCACCGTAGGAGGTGTCCTCCATGCGCTCGTCAAGAGAGTCCGTCTCCACTCCCGGGGTCGCCATGGCTCTCCCCAAGTTGGGGAGAGACGCTCTGGCTATCGCGGCACGAGACCCGCCTCGAGTTGAGGGGGGCTCGGATCGTGGGTATACGGGTGGCCTCCCCAGCGTGGGGCGGCCCAGTGGAAGGTGAAGGGGAGGTGGTGGTGATGGTGAAGTGTGAACTAAGGAGAGAAAGCTGCCGAGTGGGCAAGCTTGAGGAGAGGGGCGGTCAACGTGACCGCATCCACATCCGCGTTACGTACTCGATGGGGGACAGCAAGTCGCGCCCCCAACGCTGAGACGTGCGTTTACGCACCCCCTCACAGGGGCGACCGGGTCGGTCGGAACTGAGGAGAGGGGAGTGTGGCAGTATTGACCCCCAGGTACGGGGGCAACACGTGCCATGCAAGGGGCGGCAGGCCACTAGCCTGATCCGTTCCTCCCCCTGCATTTGGGGCCATATTCCCTAGGTTTGGGATAGTTAGCTTAGTAGTAAATCCAACTTGGATTTGAGGGTTTTCTGCATTTATCGTCTTGAATTTTCGTGTGGCCCGGTGGGCAGGTGCTGGGGTGGGAGATTCTGAGTGGCGAGATTCTGAGTGGACCCTGGGGGGATAAGGGGAGGGACAGCGGGGCTTCGCCCTGCTTCCCCGTCCCGACCAAGAAACTGTTGGACCACACACCATCCTCTTGTTTGTCCGTGGGGGGTTTGCCCCACAACAGGGACAGAGTGTGTGCGACTTGCACTTCTTCCGGTTCCCCAGACACGGGAGGCAGCCCTAGCACACCGCCCCAACTTGGGTGCCGTGTGTGCGAGTGGTTTTTGCCACAGCTAGCCGGCTGGCCGATTTGGTCGACTCGATCGAATCGTGCTTACACGCCTCTCGGACCTTCGGGCCGACTGGCGTCTGGAGCCGGTTGGGGCGGCGCCCTAGGCGCCGCACGCCGGACCCCTTCGTTTGGGGCAAACTGGGGCTGCACTCCTTTAGTGCGCATGCCGGCCCATGCTTTGTTCTGAGAGCCATGCTTTGTTTTTGGGCCGTTTTGTGCCTACCGGTGGAGCGACGGGGAAACGCATGCTTTGGGGCACTTCGGGTGCCCCGACACGAGTATATAGTGCGTGGGTGTCGGCGCCACCGGGGGAGACCGGAAGGGCAACCACAGACACAGACCAAAGACGACCGTCACTCTTTGAACCCTCTCGATCACCACCGACGTCGCGCCGTCCTCATCCCCAGACCCACCACCGCCACCACCTCCATCCTCTTCCCCGGACCCTGTCGCCCTATTGGCTGGCACGGGTCGCTGACACCATCACCAGTACGTTGAGGGCTGCCAAAGTGTGGGTGGTTCCTCTTATGTGGTAGCTTCAGATAGTTTGGCTTTTCTACCTGGCGGTGACTCGCGATTCCGTTTCTGATTTGGCTCTCCCTGCGATTGTGCAGTCGTGTTGCCCCCTACGTTCGGCTTGCCACGGGCATTGTAATACGAACGTAGCGGGTTCCACGAATCACACCGAACGAACAAATTCCTGACACAACCCTTGTGGTTTTTTTTTCACGGAATTTTTCTTTTGGTCAACCGATTGTTGAATCCCAGTGAGATCCACATCAGATTCGGAATACTCTTCCTCAGCACTGGCGGCCGGCCCGACATCCTCGGCGGCCTCGGCGCGCAATACCGGGTCCACGTCTCGTGGCACCCCCCCGGTGCGCACACCCTCGACGATCCGCGCACCCCCGACGGCTTGAAGCGGGACATCTGGCAGGCTCTTTGTCTCAAGACCTACTCGGATCTTGAATCTTTCATGACTGACGCTCTGCGCGTGGAGGCTGCCAAGGCTGGTGCCTCGACGCACCTCGGCGGCACATCTGCGAGGCCATCCACGACGGGTGTCATTCCCATGGACATCTCCAGCATCAAAGTCGAGAAACTCACGCCTGAAGAGCGTCAGCGCTGCATGCGTGAAGGCCTCTGCCTCCGCTGCCGTGAGAAAGGACATATGGCGAAGGACTGCCCAAGAGGCCAGCGGAACTGAAGCAGCAACCGTCATCAAAACCGGTGCCAGACGCTTCTTCGGTTCCTGAAATCATGTCGTCACCATTTGAAGGCCCGCGTCTCGGACTTCTGCTTTCTACTGCCTCTGTCGATGGACATCTTGTTAAGGTGCTGTTTGACGACGGATCTCCCATTAACGTCGTATCAAGGCGCCTCGTGAATACCCTGAATGTGACCACAAAAGAAACGGACTTCGCGGCTAACATGCCCGATGGTCGCTCCCACGTCCTCGCAGAGACCATTGAACCCTTAGAGATTCACATCGGCCCATACCAAGAACGTCTTCGGTTTGCTGTATGCGACCTAAGTGCGTACGACATCATCCTCGGAAAGAAATGGCGTGACGACAAGGACGCCAAAATCAACAACAAGAAGAACAAGATCTGCTTCAAGTTTAACCAAAAGAACATCTCCATCACTGCCTCTCTCAAGACACCCCATGGCCTGATTAGTAGGCAACGCCTCGCCAAGGACCTTATCCAAAAAGTTTCTGTCTTCGCCATTTACCTGCAATCCGAAGATCCTTCCAGCATCTTTGACATCAATGCGATCAAAATGGGAGAAGCTGAAGACAAGAATGACGTCCAAGAGATTCTCAACGAGTACGCCGACGTCTTCCCGGAAGAGCTTCCCGATAGACTTCCTCCTGAACGCAGTCACAAGTTGAGCGTCAAGCTTGCGGAGGACGCTCAACCACGTCGCAGTGGCATTTATCGCCTATCTGAATGGGAACTCGATGAACTCAAGACACAACTTGCAACCCTCATACGAAAGGGGTTCATCCAACCTAGTGCCTCACCGTGGGGCTCTTCTTTACTCTTTGCCGCAAAGAAGGACGGTGGCTGGCGAATGTGCATTGATTATCGAGCATTGAACAAAGCCACAATCAAGAACGCATATCCCTTACCAAGAATTGACGACATCTTCGACCAACTGCGAAAGGCCAAGTACTTCACGAAGATCGACCTCCGATCAGGTTACCACCAGATCCGGCTTGACCCTGATACTATCCCACTGACGGCGTTCCGAACAAAATACGGGTTCTACGAGTTTACCGTGCTTCCCTTTGGGCTAACAAATGCCCCCGCGGTCTTCATGAACCTAATGAATGACGTCTTCCGACCCTATCTCTACGAGTTTATCTGCGTCTACCTCGACGACATCCTGGTCTACAGTGAAGCTTACGAAGATCATCTAAAGCACCTAAGGCAAGCCCTGGACAAGCTGCGAGAGCAAAAGCTCTACGCCAAACTCAGCAAATGCCAATTTGCCCGAACAACTGTGGACTACCTCGGCCATGTCATTTCCAACGAAGGCTTCTCTATGGAGGACTCCAAGGTCCAAGCCATTCGATCATGGGCAACGCCACAGAGCAAGAAAGATGTGCAATCTTTCCTCGGCATGGTCAACTTCTATCGTCGATTTATTAAGGGAATGGCATCCGTGGCTGCACCTCTCACAAGGCTCACTGGGAACGTCGACTTTGAATGGAACTCTGACGCCCAGAAGGCTTTTGAGCAACTACAAACCCTGACGACAAGTGCACCAGTACTGAGGCCATTCGACAAGAGGTACCCGATCTTCGTCTCCACAGATGCCAGTGGGTATGCTGTTGGCGCTGTCCTGGAACAAGATGACGGAACAGGACGACGCCCAGTGGCCTACTTCTCATTGACGCTG
This sequence comes from Pyropia yezoensis, assembly GCA_009829735.1. NCBI lineage: Eukaryota > Rhodophyta > Bangiophyceae > Bangiales > Bangiaceae > Pyropia > Pyropia yezoensis. The sequence continues at coordinate 7,170,799 of CM020620.1, forward strand.
AACATCCACGAAAAGCGCTACAGTATCCGTGAGCGCGAACTGCTCGCTGTAGTACAAGCCATTCGACACTGGCGCTCCTACCTCCATGGAAGAACTTTCGAGGTGCACACCGACCATGAGTCCCTAACGTAATTGAAAACCTAAGAGAAGCTCAACGACCGCCAAGTCAAAAGGCTAGAGCTGTTGGAGCAATTCGATTTCAAGATCATCCCCATCAAGGGCACTTCCAACCCAGTAGCTGATGCTCTTTCGAAGCAACCACAAGACGCAGCCGGCCGGACGCAGGCGACTGGCCAGACGGAGGCGGCTGACGGAGGGGGCGGCGCGACGCACGGTCAGGGGACCGAGCGCACGCGCGAGACCGGGCGTGGGCGGTGCGTGTCCGCCATCGGTGGCGGCACGCGACGGCGTCGCTCGGGCGGGCGTGGCGCTTCTTCCGGCACGACCACCCGCGCCCGCTGGCAACCACGGTGCTGACACGCAGCTGCGGGAACGGGCGCATGGACATGGCGCCCGCTTTTTTAGTTTTCGGTGTAACTGGCATCGCTGATTATTTGTCAGCCGGCCGGACGCGGGCGACTGGCCAGACGGAGGCGGCTGACGGAGGGGGCGGCGCGACGCACGGTCAGGGGACCGAGCGCACGCGCGAGACCGGGCGTGGGCGGTGCGTGTCCGCCATCGGTGGCGGCACGCGACGGCGACGCTCGGGCGGGCGTGGCGCCTCTTCGGGCACCACCACCCACGCCCGCTGGCAACCACGGTGCTGACACGCAGCTGCGGGAACGGGCGCATGGACATGGCGCCCGCTCACAGCGGCACCCTGGCGGATGTGGCAGGAGCCGCGCCCGCGCGCGCGCGCGCTGGCACCGGCCCCCCTCCCCCAACTCGCGCCCGGGGCGCGCCCCGGGCGCAGGCGCAGAAACCCTCTGCGGCGGCGGGGTGCGGCTTGCCCTGCCAGCGGCGACCGCGCCAGCAGCCGCCGCCGACTACTTGATGCCGCGCGGCGGCGACCACCCGCCGGCCTCTACCGGCCGGCAGCGTCCTCGTCTTCTCGCGGCCCCGTCCGCCCCCCTGGGCACCCAAGCATCGAGGGGTGCCCACTGTTCTTCATGCTCTACCCCGCGGCCGCCTCTCTGTCGGCGCCCTCGGCTTGTACCTACTGTTTGAGTCCACCGCGGCCGCCCCGTTGGCGGCCGTGTCCTGTACCTGTTACACGCGTTGGCGGCGCTTCCTCCCCCCCTCATGGTGGGGCGCGACCACTTGTACTACCTGCTGCATAACCGTGCCGAAACGGTATGCGCCCATGTCTTCTGGCGGCTGGGTTGCACGCCGCACACCGGCGCGCGTCACCCAGCTCGCAGCTCAATGCACTTGCTTCTCCTTCATGTCTTCCCGCAGGGCCGGCGAAAGCCGGTCAGCCAACCGCTTTGGGGGGGTTGGCGTAGCCTGCTTTGGGAATTATTTTAAAAGTCACGTTTATTGGCGCACTCCTTCTCGGCTTCCTCACTGGTTATTGCTCGACGGGTGAAAAATCTCTGCCAGGATCACTGACACCATAGTTGCTGTTTCTAGGTTTTTCGACCAATAGAAAGAGTGGGGGCGCTGTTCTCTTATGGATGGAACGTTCTATTGCTAGATGCCGAATTTTGGCCGATCCGAACAAAAACACAAGCACATGAACACGAGGTTGAGCCAATGGCGTGCCAGTGTCCTGGAAGTAACCAATAGCGTCCTGTGACGCTCAGATCCTTGGAAGCATTTCATTGGTTGCGGCAACCTTGAGTCTCGAACTGAACGCTGATTGGTCAGAACACTTCTGTTTTCTCGTCCGATCTCGGTCTTATCTCCTCCTTCACATGCGGCGTCCCCAACAGGTCTCAAAAGATCAGTGGTGCAGCTGGCAACTGGTGCCGATGTGGTCGGGAAATCCCTCAGAAATCTCAGATGCTCCGTTTGCTCTTCAACGGACCCCCATGCGGAGCTGTCATTGGTCGGAGGGGTACCAGCTGTGGTCAGAGGGGCCTCATCTGAGGCATGCCATTGGTCATCTGCAGTTTATTTGTGTTCCTGTCCGGATCGGCCAGAGTTGGGCACTCAGCAATATTGGTCAGAGTTCATGCCCAAGTCGTCGAGCAAGGCGGGGAGATATTTCTGTGCAGCCCCGTCGGACAGCCCTCTCGTGCAGTTTTCTGCTTCGTCGAAGCAAAAGTGCGCACGATTCTAAAGTGCATTTGCATCACGCCTGACGCTGACCAGGGCGATCGTCGGTCGCGTACAGCGCTTCTCGATGAGTGCTATGGCGCTTCATGCGCTTCCTGCCGTACCGAGTCTGCTCGTGACCGAGGATCGCCGAGTGTGCTAAAGGCAAAAAGCAAGAAAACGGGGAAAAATCGGCGTCTATCATGCCGTGAGGGGGGGTGTGCAAGAGCTTGCACGGCCCGGATCACCCCAGAAAGCAAGTATTTTTTGACAGGCTTTTAGCTGCGCTGCGCAGAGCCCCTTGTAGCGCATGTCTCTTCCGAGCGAAATCCGTACGTGGGTATAATTTGGTGGTCGCCGCGGGGCCTATTTGCCGACCGTCGGCGGCCGCTGCCCGACGATCGGCTGGCCGCCCATGCCATGCGGAAGCGGCAGCAGCCGCGGGGCGGGACATGGATACCAAAAACGCGCGGAATTGCACGGCGCAGCTGTGGGCGATGCTGTCCGCCCTGGTCAACCGCGGCCGCGACACAGGGGAGCTGCCGTCCGTGGCCGCCGCCACCCTCTCTGTGCCGGCCGACGCTGTCCGTGCCGCCACGGTTGAGGCGCGCGTCAGTGGCGTGCGGGCGTTGCGGAACCTGGCCGCGACGCTCTAGGGGTCCACTGCGGGGTTTGGACGGCTGAGGCGGCGGCGGCCGACAACTCCGACGCGAATGCGGAAGAGGGCGCAACAACAACCGGCAAGGACGCGGTGGCGACGCGAGCGCCCCCCTTCCCATCGCTTCGCGTGCACGGCGCTGCTGTTGGCGCCTACTGGCTAAGGTGGGGAGCCTGGGCGCCCCGGCGGGCACCATCCGAATGGAACGCTCCATTGGGTCTCGCCACACGACGGCCCAGAGGAGCATCGCCGCAGCGTATTTGTTGGCCGCCCTCGCCGTCGCCCACCGCTGCGCCGCCGAGCCCCCTGGGGGGGTGGCGCACAATGCCCCTGCCAGGACCGGGCATGGGAGGTCGTGACGCTGATACTCGACCGCCCGCCCCCGCCTGCCGTGGTCGCCATAGCAGAAGTGGGCGCGGGGAAAGAAGGAGGCGGAAGGGGGGGGGGGGGGGGGGGGGACACTGCAAGGGACGTTCAACGCAGCGGTGGAAAGCGGGTACCAGAGCGGGGGGAGGGCGCGGCCATGGAAAAAGAACCGTCACCCCGGGCGCTGACGCCGCCCGAAGAAATCCCCGCCGCCCCTTCCGCTCTGCCCCCACCGTAGCCGCCGCCAAGTCCTCGGCCTTGTCCCCGCTGTCCTCCTCCGCCCCACTAAACCCTTTGCCACTGCGTTTTCGGCATCTCAACAGTCATGCCCAAAAGCCCCTCCGTTCGCACCTGCTTCCTTCTCCCCACCCACGTCGTCGGCTCTGCCCCCCTCGCCGTTCCAACCTTCCTCGCCGTCTGCACCCCCACACGCCCCCCTCGATCCGACGAGCCATGAGCCCCTCGGCCCAGTCAGAAGGCCTGAACAGGGCTGACGACTGCTCTGCCCCTGCACATGTGACGGCTTTCACGTGCCGTTGTGAGCAACACGCTTGTTAAGGCGCTGCGTGACGCTGCCTCGAGCACGGCGTGGGCCTTTTCCCCGGGCACAAGGTCGTACCGCCCCCCCCCCCCCGCACCCTCCTGCCACCACGCCACGGGACTTGCGCTCACTGCCCCTCAAACAGCCCTCAGGACACACATCACCCGGGCAGTGGTTCGCCTGTGCCCAGCACGCGGTGGCTTGGTCTCCGATGAGAATTATTTTTGACCGCCAGAAGGAGAATGAAGGCCAGAAGAGAAGTGGCTGCTTGGAACGCGGTGACCGCCGCCACGATGGGGGAAGTCGCCGTCAGGGGGGTGCCGCCGGGAGGGGGGTGACCGCCGCCACGAGGGGGGGGGAACGCCGCAAGGGTGGTGGTCACCGCCGCGACGAGGGGGGTGACCGCCAGGAGCGGGGTGACCTGTGGCATGGGGGTGTCCGCCGCCAGGGAGGGTGTAAGCGCCTGTAGGGGGGTGACCGCCAGCATGAGGGGGCTGACCGCCAGCACGAGGGGGCTGACCGCCAGCAGGAGGGCAGCCGCGGTCAGGGGGGAAGCAGCGGGCAGCGGGCAGGGGCAGCCGCGGGCGGAGGGGGTGCCGACAGAGAGCGCGTGACGGCGGCTACCAGTACGAGGGGGGGGGGGTCCATCGACTACAGTTACATACGGCTGAAAACAGCAGGTAACCTTATTGCCATCGTCACATGAGTTCCTGCCTTACTACCATCAACAGTTACTTACTTCCTTCCAGCGCTCACCCCGTCCCTAATGACGACGACACTGTGGCGCTGTGCCAACGGTGGCGGCCGCGCCGTTTTCCAACGACGCAGCGGCCAAACGCATCACGCGCGCTTCCTCCGTGGCCTGTGAGGTGTCGGCGGTGGCGGCGGCATGCACGTCGGCAGCGTCGGGGGGCGACCACGCTGATGATGCGCTGGCGGATGCCGCACCACTCGACGAAACGGCGGGTTCGAAAACCGCTGCCGCGTCGGCCGAGACCGCGGCGGCGGCCGCATTGGCGACCGCGGCTGTGAAGGTGGACAACGGGTGGGCAGCCGCCGTTGAGGCGGCACGGCGCAAAAGGACGTCCGCGGCGGTTGGTGCACCGACGGCGACCGCCGCGGCGGCGACCGCCAATGCGGCAGGGGGTAGAGGCGTGGCCCCAGAGTCTTTGGTCGACACCGGCGCCGCTGCAGCGGCCATACCAGAGGCGCGGCGCAACGCTACGTCCATCGCGAGGACGGTGGTGGACGCGCCCGCGGCTGAACCGGCGTCGGTGGTCGCGCCCGACGCCGTGGCCAACGCGACGGCCCCGGTCGCCGCCGCACCTGCCTATGCGGCTACTAGACTTGCACCGGGTGGCGGTGGCGGTCGCGGCGCACGAAAGCGCATGGTCTACATTTCCCCGCCTACGCCGCTGCTGCGTCCCCCCCACGGGCACGCGGTGCATCAGCGAGTGGCGCCTCGCCAGCACAACCAGCACCACGGGCAAGCGCAACAGCCAAGCCCGGGGCGACGCGAACAGGACAGTGTCGGCCACATGGGCAGCGTCGGTGCAGACAACCGAGGGCGTATTGTTGGAAGGGCCAACGGCGGCGACGGCGGTGGCGGCGGCGACAGCAGTCGCGGAGCAGACAGAGCTGTCATCACTTCCAGCCGGACAGGCATCCCTCGAGCTGTGGGGTACACGGATGAAAATTCTAGCCACGGGGATGCGACGCCGTCGGGTGTGGTGGGGGAGGGAGGCGGGGCCGCCGGCTGTACGAGTGGCGGCCGTGCCGCCGGCGCTGACGCTCCTCGCTCCTCGTCCCGAACGTACCGCAGCGGCAGTGGCGGCGGCGGCCGTGGCGGTACCGTGCTGACGTGCCGACCATCGTGCTGTATGTGCCTGGGCGGCCTCATGCCTGTCCTCCAGCGCGGCGCCCCCCCGCCAGACGTCAACTGGTTTGCAGCCATGGACTGCCCTGCCGACCAGCGTCTCCGCGTGCCTCCCTGTACAACGCCACGGGTGGAGCACCCGTTTGTCATGACGGGACTGTCCGAGAACGTGCCTGTCTGGGTGAGCCTGCCCGACCACGTGTGCGCGCTGGTCAGCTCCACGCTGGATGTGGACGGGCTGCTGGCGCTCATCGCGCTGGACGAAGAAAACGTTTCCTGTCTGTTGAGAGAGCTGCCAGAGGGACTTTCCCCTTCTTTTGGCGTGCTGGTGGCGGTCAAGGCAAGGGGCGTGGCCAGCCTGTTTGGCAAGCGTGCCCTTGAATGGGACGATCTCCTCCCACGCCCGCTGCTCCGCCTAGCGGAGGGGGGCCGCCTTGGCTGGACTTTTGCGACCGACGACAAGAACGCGGCGGACATTGCCCTCGCCGTCGCCGTCGGCCGGCTCGACGCGCTGCTCGACTCGAGGGCGCGCATCTGGTTTGTGTCTGGCGACAGGGGCCTGTCAGCCAACTCGAGGGGATCCCTTGCGGGCGGCGATCGCGTGCGGTTTTGCAACCCGCACATCCATTCCGAGCGCGTGGAGCTGATGCGCGTGCTGGCGGGCATGGTCGTCCGCCCCACTCGCCCGCCGCCGCCGGCCCGCATTTCCGCGCTGCTGCTGCCGGCGGCCCAGCCAGCCCAGAATCGCCCTCGCCGCGCTCTGGATCCGTTCGTCTTTTGGACGAATGTGGCTGCTGAGGAGGAGGAGGCAAGACAAAAAAAAAGGTGGCCCGAGGGGCTGCCTGGTACGACCGCGCGCTCTAGACGCCCGGGGGCTCTTCGTTGCTGGCTAATGGGGCTGTGGGGCCACTCAACCCCCCACACCTTTGCCCCCATGAGCGGGTGAAGAGTGGGGTGGGGTGTGTCCCCTTTGTGCTGACCTTGAAGGGGGGGGGGGGGGGGGGGGGGGGGGGGTGCTGTTCATGTGTACACACAGGTGTGGGACAGAGTCGTACGAACGAACGGTAGCCATGCATACACACAAAAAGCTACGAAGGGAAGCCAGGATGGAAAAAAAAAAAAAAGCAGTAGAGAGACAATACAAAGCCGACGCCAGCCGGTGGCCAAGCCCCCCATCAACGACTGCCTGGCCCGAGAGAGAATACGAAGCCGACGCCAGCCGGTGGCCAAGCCCCCCATCAACGACTGCCTGGCTCCAGGGCTGTCGGCTCGTTGACACCCCCCCTCCCACCCGATCCATCCCCGCGCCCGTCGGATTCATCCGACCCCTGGAGGGAGTCGTAGTCGTCGTCCCGCTGCCGTGCAGCGCACACACAAACGAATAAATCGTGGAGCTCCTCGTTCCGGCGCGTCTCCTGTGCCAACTGGTCAGACACCGTCTGCAGACTTCTTTGGGATGTGAGAAGCTTCACAGACATGCCGGCCAACGTGCTGAGCGCCTGGGTGATGACGGGTGTGGTGGGGTCGGACTCCCGGGACACGCGCACGGGACCTACCTCCGTGGATGGTCCGCCAGTGGACGCCACGTTGGGCACGTCAGTACGCAGCAGTGCCGCCAAGTTGTTGGTCACGAGCAGCAGGTGCTGCACCTTTGCGGCTTCCTCTGCCACCCGGCGGTTGAGGTCCTCCATCGCCCCACGACGCGCGCCCAAGCGTCTGCGACGAAGTAGTTGACTCTTTGTCACTCTGCCAGCGGGGTCATCCCCTTCGGGGGCACTGCCAGCCTCTTTTTCCGGTAGGAAAAACCCGATGCGCGTCCTCACTTGCGGGTTCCTAGCACGGGGTGCGTCGTCGCGTACGGCGCCCGCCCCACCTGCCTCCCCCTCCTTCTCGTCATCGACGGCGACAGAGCGCGGGGGCACCTGTGCCGGCACCGCACGCGATTCCCCGTCCGATGCGCCGCCCGATGCGGCCGCCTCGGCGTCGGTGGCCTTCTCGCCTGCGCCCTTGGCCGAATCTGATGGCGCAAGCTTTTCGCGTGTCGTAGACGCCCGGGAAGCCGCGCGCCGCAGAAAATCTAGCTCTGCGTCCTTTTCAGCCGTCGAAACGTCAAACCGTCCCGGGTTCCTCAGCTCGACTTTACGTCGGGTCCTCGCCGGACCTGCCCCGCTGCCGTCGTGCGCCAGACCATGGGCCTCGAGTGCCAGGCGCCGAAAAGACGCCACGGCTTCATCAGCAACGTCAAGACAGTGCGGAGTACATCTGGGTGCACATCACGCGCGACGGCCAGCCGGGCCTTGGCGGCCGAGACGCGGCGCCCAGCGCGCCGAGGCATGTCTGCGTAGCAGGGCCCGCCGCCGCCGCCGACGACCACACACCGGCAAACGGCGTGTCCAGGCAACATAAGCCAGTTGCACACGAGCCAGCAGCCGCAGTGCGCCCGAGCACGGGCTTGACGTCTCAGCGCAGTGGGTCTAAGACCGAGTACCTACATTTCCGTACAAGATGGCCTTTACGGCCTCTGTGGGGGAGTCGGCTTTTGAAAGCAGGCCCTCACGACCCCCTGAGGGCCGTCTTGCACGGAAATGTAAGTACCCGGTTTTAGAGCCACTGCGCAGGGCCGTCACAGGAAACGCGAATCAGAACAAAGCGATATATTTCATGCTAAATAGCCACGGGTGTGTCCCGGCATGTGTCTGGTGGTCTTTGCCAGGACGAAAATCCGGTAGTCTATGAGGTTTTGATTCTGCAGGCTTGTCCGGCGAGTCGTCTTATTGTCGCTTCCTGTGACGACCGACGGCGGTCTATATGCATAATACCGGATACACCGCGTTTCCCAGTCCATTGATCGATTGGAGTAGGGGTTACACAAACTCCGCGCTTTTTCAGATGTCCGCGGACACGGGGTTTGCTCTACGATTTAGCCGTCTGTCGATCTTACGAACGATTCTCCATTGTGGGCCCACAGCTCACACCCGTGCCACGAACCCTTCCCCCCCCCCCCCCCCCCCCCCCCCTAAAGGAACCGCCCCCTCCTAATGAATCGCCCCTCCTAATGAATCGCCCCTCCTAATGAACCGCCCCCTCCTAATGAACCGCCCCTCACTCTGTTCATAATGAGGGACCTTTCCCGGCACAGAGATCTTGGGGGCGACGACCGCTAAGGGATGTGCTGAAAAGTCTTGTGGCTTTTCCGCAAACTGCCAGTGTGTAATACGCAGGACAAAAACCGTCGGGACAAAAATCGTCGTTTCCCGGGGCGCACGTCTCGCGGACGTGCGCGCGCGAATGCATGCGCGCATGCGCGCGAGCACCCGCCCGCTCCCTCGCTCATGCGTGTGCGCGGACAGTGCGCGTGTATCCTGGGGCATGCGCGCGCGCATGCGTGCACGCGCGGTCCTCACCCCCCACCGCCCTCTCCACGGTGTGCCGCGCCCCTTCCCTTCCCCCACCCCTCCCTTTCCCGGTTGTGCCGCGCCCTCTCCCCCATTCCCGACCACCCTCCCCACGGTGTGCCGCGCCCCCTCCCTTGCCCCACCCCTCCCCCCCCCCTCCCTCCCAACACACCCCGCAGCTGGTGACGGCCAAGGCGGCGGGTGGTGTGGCGGTGGCGGCGACCAGACTGGGGCGTTTCTTGTGGGGAGGGGGGGGGCGTGAGGAGGGGGGGGGCGTGAGGAGGGGGGGGAGAGGGTGAGAGGGGCGGGGTGGAGGATCGGCGGCCGGCCGGGCGGGAGCACGGGCGCGGCGGCTCTGTTGGGAGAGGGGGGCGGGTCGCGCCAGCACCGGCGGCGCGGTTTCTTCAAGCCGCGCCGCCGCCGCTGCTGGTGCGCCGCCCCCGAGCCGCGCCCGCACCCTACGGCCGCTGGTTCTCTGTCGTGCCTTTTTCCCCACTTTCCCCCCCCCCCCCCCTCCCCCACCCCACCCCCCCCCCCCCCGCAGCTGGTGACGGCCAAGGCGGCGGGTGGTGTGGCGGTGGCGGCGACCGGACTGGTGCGTTTGTTGTGGGGTGGGGCGGGGCATGAGGAGGGGGGGGGCGGGAGCAGGGGGGGGAGAGGGTGAGAGGGGCGGAGTGGAAGATCGGCGGCCGGCCGGGGGGGAGCACGGGCGCAGCGGCTCTGTTAGTTAGGAGTGGTGGGCGGGTCGCGCCAGCACCGGCGGCGCGGTTTCTTTAAACCGCGCCGCCGCCGCTGCTGGTGGGCCGCCCCTGAGCCGCGCCCCCACCCCACGGCCGCTGGTTCTCTGTCGTGCCTTTTTCCCCTCTTCCCCCCCCCCCCCCCCCTCCCCCACCCAACCCCCCCCCCCCCCACAGCTGGGGGCGGCCAAGGCGGCGGGTCGTGTGGCGGTGGCGGCGACCGGACTGGTGCGTTTGTTGTGGGGGGGGGCGGGGCATGAGGAGGGGGGGGGCGGGAGCAGGGGGGGGAGAGGGTGAGAGGGGCGGGGTGGAAGATCGGCGGCCGGCCGGGGGGGAGCACGGGCGCAGCGGCTCTGTTAGTTAGGAGTGGTGGGCGGGTCGCGCCAGCACCGGCGGCGCGGTTTCTTTAAACCGCGCCGCCGCCGCTGCTGGTGGGCCGCCCCTGAGCCGCGCCCCCACCCCACAGCCGCTGGTTCTCTGTCGTGCCTTTTTCCCCTCTTCCCCCCCCCCCCCCCCTCCCCCACCCAACCCCCCCCCCCCCCACAGCTGGGGGCGGCCAAGGCGGCGGGTCGTGTGGCGGTGGCGGCGACCGGACTGGTGCGTTTGTTGTGGGGGGGGGGGGGGCGTGAGGAGGGGGGGGGCGTGAGGAGGGGGGGAGAGGGTGAGAGGGGCGGGGTGGAGGATCGGCGGCCGGCCGGGAGGAAGCACGGGCGCGGCGGCTCTGTTAGGAGAGGGCGGCGAGTCGCGCCAGCACCGGCGGCGCCGTTTCTTCAAGCCGCGCCGCCGACGCTGCTGGTGCGCCGCCCCCGAGCCGCGCCCCCACCCCACGGCCGCTGGTCCTTCCCCTCGCTCCTCATTCACCCTTTCCCCCGCCCGCCTTCCCCACAGGTGGTGGCCCAGACGTTGGGAGGTGGCGGCCGCTGGTGCGTCTGGCGGCACAGCCCGCAGGTAAGGGGCGTCAACGAGGCCGGTGGGGCCGCTGGCGGCGATGGCGGTCACACCACCGGCGGCCGAGCCGGTGGCTGACACGGCGGCCGTGTCGGCAGCGGAATCGGTCGCGTTGCCGGTGGTCGTGCCTGCCGCGTCGGCGTCGGAGGTGGCTGACCCGGTGACTGGGCCGGTGGATGTGGCGGGAGCAGTGCCGACGGTCGTGGCTCCGGCGGCTCCCGCCGAGCCGCCGCCCGCGTCGGCGGGCATATCAAGGGCGGCGTCGGCCGAGGCGTCTGCGGTCTCGCCGGCCGAGACGGCCGTAGCGGTGTCGGGCACGTCGACGACGGCGGCGTCGGCGGGCAAGTGGACGGTGCCGGCGGACGCGGTGCCTGTCGCGGTGCCCGGGACGATGGCCGCGTCGGCCGCTCCAGCTGGTGCGGTGCCCGTCGTGTCGGCGGGCGCGGTGCCCGGGACGATGGCCGCGTCGGCCGCGCCAGCGGGTGCGGTGCCCGTCGTGTCGGCGGGCGCGGTGCCCGTCGTGTCGGCGGGCGCGGTGCCCGGGACAATTCCCGCGTCGGCCGCGCCAGCGGGTGCGGTGCCGTCCGCGCCTGCGGGTGCGGGTGCGGTGTCGGGCACGTCGACGGGCGCGGTGCCCGGGACGGTGGCCGCGTCGGCCGCGCCAGCGGCTATGGCGCCGTCCGCGCCAGCGGGTGCGGTGTCTGTCGTGTCGGCGGGCGCAGTGCCAGGGACGATGGCCGCGTCTGCAACTGTGCCGTTGGCGCGGCAGCAAGAGGTGCCCGTTGACGACGACGAAATCGTACCGGTGCGAACGGGCCGGTGTGCACCCATAATGGCGGACGAGCCGGTGGTGGAGATGCTGGACATCACAGGCCCTGAGGTGGGGCCAGCGGTAACGGGGACGGCTGTGGCGGTTGACACCGACCAGTCAGGGGTTGCGGTGGCCAGGCGGGCACACAACACGGGTGCCCTCGGACTGGTGCATGAGTGCGACGCCCTCTTTGCTCGCGTCGGCCCTCGGGAGACGACCCAGGCCGACGCCCTGTGTGTGATCCAGGCCACGTCGACGCTTCTTCGTACGGATCAAGGTGTGCAGGTTGCCCAGGCCGCTGTTGCCCACCTGTCCCAGTTGTATCTGCCACACGCAGGCGACCCGGTCGTGGCACAAGAGATGGCAACCGCCGATCGACATGCCCTTCGCGGCCCGGGTTTCGCAAACCTGCCTCGCGACAACCTCGAGGCACTCGTGGACATGTTTGTCCTCCCCGTCATGATTCCTGACGTGTGGCGGGCAAAAAAAACGATCCACCGCCTGGCGGTGCGGGCGGCGGCGGTGGCGGCGCCCACACAGATGCTGGTGACCGGCTGGTCTGGGCGGAAGCGGCTGCGTCTCACCGCCCCTGCTGGCCCTGCCGTCCCGGCCTTGGGCGGTCCTGGGGGCCCTGCGGGTCCGGCAACAATGCTGTCTTCCCGTTCATTGGCGTTGACCCCCCCCCGCGCGGACTTTCGACACCCTAGGGCGGACGAGCCGCCGGCGACGCTGCCCCAGCAAGAAGCGCATGTTGTAGCGCACGCTGGCAGTGGTGGTGGCCAGGAGCTCGCCCACTTCAGCCGCGAGATGGTCGCTGCTGTCGGCGCCGTCTGCTCAAAATGGCTGCGCGAGCACGGGCCGCTGGTCGATTCTCCTTCCTGGCCGGAACAAGTGCGGTTTTTCCGTACCGACGGGTCCACGGCCGTCTGGCCACCCGAGGCCCAGCGCTTCCTGCTCGACGCATGTGCGACAGACACTGCCACCGTGCATCAGGCGGTGCTGGCGGGCAAGGGTGGTACCGGAGCGCCCCAACAGCCGTTAAAACTGCATACCCGCCTGTGGTCGCATCTGGTCGAGTCGGTCTTCGTACCTGCCGTCGCGGAGCGGGGTGGCGGTGACGACGAGCCTGTCCCGGCCGGTGCGGGCAGCCCTGACGACGTTGCCCTGCTGATGTCCATGCCAGGGACGCTGGCAATGTCGCCGACGGACTTCTTCGATGCTTTCGAAGAAGTCAAGGCGTGGAGAACGGCCATATGTGACATGGCGGCTTTGCTCTTCCCAACCGTTCTGGGACACCCGGGCGCTGCTGCTGCTGCCGCCCCGGCTGCGGCCCTGTTTTCACGTTTTGCGAGGGTCACTGCCTCGGACACTGGCGTCGGGTGGCTGGTGGCGCCCAGCTCAAAGTTCCGACTGCCCGACCGGGACGTCATCCGTCGCCTAGCCGGTGTGGTGGGTGAGCGGGGGGGCGGTCGGTCTGATTCGTCGTCCGTCACGGACCTGTTGGATGGGTGCTCACCCGTCCTGCCCGACGGGGGGGGGCGCGGTGACTCCGCCTGCGAGACCACCAGCGGTGCCGCCCCGGGTCCGCCTTGTGGTGGTCCGCGACTTTTTGACGCCCTGCGCGTCATCCAAAACGCCCTGCACTTGCTGGGTGTTGGTGCGCGCACTGCTCGTGCGGCTCGTCACTGGAACTGCATCCCCCTGCAGATGTTTGCCGTAAGTATGGCGTTTGTGCGGGGCGGCGGACAGGTGCTGACGGACGTGAGCGCGGGGCCCCTGTCTGCGGCTGTGGGCTCTCAAGGCGATTCGGACAAAATGTCAGAGGGTGGGGCGCTCGCCCGTGTCCTGCACCTGCTCATGCGGCTGGGCATCCACCGAGACGTGTCGGAAGCACGGAGTGTCATCCTCTACGCGCTCGTCGGGTGCTTCGCCCGATTCGCCGATCCCGCTGGGTGCTCCACCGTTTGTGACATCTTGGACGCGGGACACATTGCCCCCGTTGTCAACGAGTGGGTTGACTCGCTGCCGAGCCTTTGGCAGGCTGCCGTCGGAAACGACAAGGCGCCGCGGACGCGATACAGCTGGGTGTACTATGCGGCCATTTACAACCTGGGGAGTATACCGCTTGCGTCTGGTGTGCGGGCATCTCGGAGGGCACTGGCCAACGCAGCAATTGCCTGGTTGGCGTCCCCCTCGTGTTTGTCGCCCTGGATCGGACGAGATTGCGAGAATACCTCCCAGGCCCTGCACAAGCTGAGGAGTTTGCTCTGTCCGCCTCCCAAGCCTGGCAAGCGGATCAGCCCCCTGATCGAGCAACTTCGTCAGCGCATCGACGAATTACTCGGCGGGTCTGCTGCGCCAGACGACACTGAGGCGGGGGCTGCTGCGCCAGACGACGCAGGCGCGGGGGCTGCGCATGCCGATGAGGTAGGTGCCGGGTCAGGTGCCGACAAAGATGGGCGGCCTCCCCCAGCGCCCGATGCGACCATGGCGATTCCGTCCGGTGACGGTGACCCCGACGGCATTACCATTGGCATCGACGCGGGGGGCGAATTCGAGTTCGTGTGCTACCTACCCGCAGTGGCGGTCCCAGACAATGTGTTGGCTGCGCAGGCAGTTTCCCCTGTCTACAATGCGAAACCCTGCAACGTCAGTGTGTTCATTGACGACGACGATGACTGGAATGACGCAGAGAACGATGACGCGATTGTCGTCAGTGTGGCCCGGGTGGTCCGGGCCGGCCAACTGGTCGGGCAGCGGCGGACGTCGTCCGCCACTGGGGCGGCCGCCCATGTGGCAGTAGCTCAGAGTGCTGCCACATCTGTCGCGACGGTAGCTGCCACCTCCTCCGCGACGGCAGTCGTCCCAGGCGGGCCCTCTACGCCCGAGGTTGCTCTTACCGCTGCTGCTCCCTATGCTCCATCGGCGGCGGGTATAGCCACATGCGCGGTGGATGCTGTGGCTGTGGGTGCTCCTGGCGTTGGTGGGGCTCCTGCGGGCACGGCGGCCGTGGCCGACGCGGGTGTTGTCGGAGGTGCACCTGCTGAACCTGGTACTGGTGCAGCAACTGACACGGCGGGTGTGGCTGCGGTGAACCCGGCAGTGGCTCGGGGGGAGGAGCCCTCTCCCGCTTTGCCTGCAGTTGCTGACGCGGAAGCGGCTGTTGTTGGAGGTGGGACTGCCGGCGTGGGAGGTCCTTGTATCGGTTCCCCGGGTGGTGCGGGGGGCGCGTCTCCCACTGCAGCACCTCTGCGGCGGCGGCGGCGGCGGCGGGGGGTGGTGCCAGCCAGGGCAGTCCTCCCACACTGTGTGGAGCGGATGGTGATCGGGTGGCGTTCGGTCAGCTGACGCTCTGTACGTCCGAGTCTGGGTGGACGGGTGTCCCAACCCACCTGCGCCCGTCCCCGTTGTACGCAAGAGGACTTGGGGGCCGCTGGCAGGCTTTCGTTGTCGCCACCTTGGCCAGCTAGCCGCCCGCGGTACAGATGCGGAGGCGCAGTCTATCGAAGGAAGCGACAAGGGCCATGGCGGCGGCGGCGGACGCAGTGGGCGCGTGACCACGTCGTCATTGTGCTCCCGCTTTGGCGTGGCTCGCATCGACGCGCCCATCACCCTGTCGTCGCAGCAGGTGGGGGGCTCCATCTTGGACGACCCGCGGGCATGTCGCATGTGCAACGTGCTCGTGCGTATGCCCGCCCCCCGGGGTGGTCCCCCCGGTGGGGGCGGCCGCCACCTCCGCCGCCACAAGGACCGCGGGGGAGAGTGTCAAGTGGACCCCACAGAAGCCACCCCGGGTGACTTGTGTGCCTTTTGGGTACCGGAATCCGTCGGCTCGGTGTGCAGCACCCCCGTGGACGCCGTGTTTATTCGCCGCTGCGAGGACAAGGAGGGGCAACCCGGCGGGGGGGTTGGTGGCCCACCGCCCGCGGGGGCAGGCCAGTGGTGGGTGGACAAGACGCCTGGCCCGGGGCTGGACGAGGGGGACGATGACGCCGGCACGGCGCGCCACGGTGGCGCATCCAGTCCCCCACGGCGGTGGTGGTTTGCGGTGCGTCGTTCAGACGTGCGGCAAATGCTCCATCGCCGGACGGCGAATGTGGTCGTCACCCTGTCTCACAGTATCCTGTCGGACAGCCGCGAGTTTGGCGGCCTCGGCCACTGGGACCTTCTTCCGCCAGTCATGCCGAGGGCGCTCGCCATCCACGCAACGCCTCCGCACGGGGGACAGCAGGTGGTACCTGTACCGGCACCGGGGCCTCCCACCCTGCAGAGTGCTCCTCCACGCTACGCCAACCTGGACGACTTCCAGCGGCGCGCAGTCGATTGTATGCGCCGGGGGCTGTTGTCGGACGAGTGTGACGTGCAGCTGGTGACGGGCCCCTCCGGGACGGGCAAGACACGCGCCGTTGTCTCCATGGTGGACATGGTACTTGGGACCCTGCCAGACGGGCGGGTCCTGCTGATGTCGCGCACCAACGCGGCGTGCGACGAGCTGTTGGACGCAGTGCACGAGTTGTTCTGTCTGTCGGGGGCTGCCAGTCGACACGGCGTCGCGAAACCCGATGCCGTGACGCTCCTCCGTGAGGGTGAACCCCCTCCGGATGGCCACCGTGCCAAGACATCGCACATTGACGCCGTGGTGGACGAGCGCCTTCCTGTCGCCTACCCGTCCGTGACAGCCGCGGTGGAACGGGCAAGGGCACGGGTGGCCGATGTGAGCCGCCGTGTGGATCTTTCCCGCGCCCAGGGTGCAGAGCCGGGCGCGGGTGGGTCACAAGTCCTCCTCGAGAAATGTGCCGATGCGGAGCAAGCCCTGGAGGCTGCCTTGCGTGGCCAGCAGCGTGCGGAACGGGAGCTCCGCAAGCGCATCGTGGGCGGCGCGTCCGTCATTGTCACAACGACGTCAACGTCGACGGGGGCGCTCGTGGGGGGTCAAGGCTTTGACGCCATTATCATTGACGAGGGTGCGGCAACAAGCGTCCCTGCGTCTGTCGCCGCCATTGTTCGCGCCAAGCGGGCGGGGCGTGCGGGTGGCTCGTCAGATGAAGAAGAGGACGGTCATCCGGCAGAGCGAACCAAGTGCATTGTCCTTGTTGGCGACAATGCCCAGCTGAGGCCGAGCGCCGGCATGGAGTACAGGGGCGAGACACGGCCAATGGCATCCAGCGTTTTTGCGCGGCTCGCCAGGTTTCTGTCCGCTTGCGTCGTCCTCTCCGTGCATTACCGCATGCGGCCGCTGTTATGGTCCCTCCTCCGAGAAGTCTTTTACCGGCACATTGGCATATGGTCGGACGGGCGCGGGCCCAAGGCCCGCCACGAAGAGGGGTTTGGAACACCCGCGTGGCTAAGCCACCCGGGACAGCCTATTCGCTTCGGAGGGCTGCAAGTGACAGACACCTCCCGCCTGCCGGCCGACGATCGGGCGCACAAGATGGGTTCCACCACCACCCCCAACAACAAGAGCCTGATTAACGTTGCAGAGCTTCGGTTGGTCGAGATGGCTTTTACGGATCTCCTGCGGGCGTGGGCGACGTCCAGCATGGCTACCGAGCTCAAGGTGATGCTCATCACTCCGTACACTGCGCAGCGGAACAAGCTGAATGAGGTGGTGCAGTCGATGAGAGACAGCAGGCGGCTGCCCCGCAGACCATGTGTCGACGTCAGGGTGTCCACCGTGGATGGCTGCCAAGGCGCTTCTGTGGACTGAGTCATACTCTCACTCGTGCGGTCAGAGCCTGGGGCGCCACCCGGCGGGAGCACCGAGTTTTTGTCCGACGAGCGGCGCGTGAACGTCATGATGTCGCGGGCACAGAGACATCTCCACGTGATTGGCGACATGGACTACCTTTCAAGCTCTGGGGGTGTGTGTAAGAGCTGGTGAGACAACGTCCGCCGTAGGTGGAGCCGTCCAGATCGACGGGACCGCGAGCACATCAACATTGTGGCTCCCGACAGGGTGTTCTAGTCGGGAGTATCTTCTGTTTCTGGGGGGGCAAGTGGGGGGGGGGGGGGGGGGGGGGGGGGCTGTACGGCACCCCCTCTTTTTTAAGCTTTGAAGGTGTCGCTTTTCATGTGGTGGTCGGTTGCTCCCAAGTGTTGTTCCCAACTGCTGGCGATGATGTTTTGAGTTGCGTGACCAGTTGGACAAAGGCTCATATGGCAAGGTCGCGCACAAGTGCCACAGCACCGTCCGTGTATGTGAGCCCACAGCTCAGCGCCCAGGACTCCGCTGTGGTCGGCAGGCACGATGGCGGGCTCATCGCGTCGCTCTCTGTCCGACGGTGAGCGCGCGGGGTCATCACTGGCCTCCTCCAACAGAAGAGGTCCTTCCGGGCCATCGGTGCGGATTTGGGGCGCTCCAAGAGCACCATCGCCTACGTAGCTATGGGGCATCCGCACGGAGTCCGCCCGCGCCAGCGTGGACAAGCGGGGTCGCCCCAAGGTTTTGACGGACCGTGAGCTCAGTAACGTCAAGCGGGCGCTTGACACCGACGGGTTTTCCTGTGTGGCATCCCTGAAGGAGATGGTGAATACCACGCGCACCCACGCGACCAGAGGGCCCGAGAAGGGACCAGTGTCAGTCTCCGCTGTCCGCAGGGCCGTCTGGAGCTTGGGTTTTCACTCCAGGGGGAAGCGGCCAAAAAACCCTTCCTGTCTGCCAAGAACGTCGCCAAGCGCCTTGTGTGGGCCACAGCGCACCGCGGCTGGATGGCTCTGCGCGACGGGTGGGACGCCACTCCTGCTTTGTTTCTCAAGTCTCTCGTGGAGTCGATGCCCTGTCGTGTGGGGGGTGTGATAGCCGCTGCGCAGCGGATCTAAAACCGGGTATCCTATTTTCCGTGCATCGGGCCCAAACAGGCGGACAGTGGATTGCAGGGGGGCGCCCAGGGGCCCCGTAAAGCCCGATTTTCGCGTGCAAGAGCGCACACGGCCGCGTTGTGACCGTGCTTCCTACTCTTTTTTTTTTTTTTTTTCTCTCCTCGACGACCGTCATCAGGACGGCAAGGCCTACATTCCCACGGCATGTGTGCGTCTCGCCAGAGGGGCGTGCCGCGGGGCGCACAACAAGGCGACCGTGACCCGAGAGTACGTGTCTATGCAGCAATATCCACGTCTCATGACGTGCCCGATTGGTGTCAGTCGCTGGTGCTGCACTGCTGCACTGCTGTGCAGGCTTCCTCACGTGACCGCGCAATGCAATGCATGCGACGGGCACGGCATTCACGTGTTCGTGAATGTTGCTGCAGGCACACGGTGTTTTGCGCGACCAGGGCCGCACTTCAAATTGTGCATGCCCTGCAGCGTTTTACATGATGCCAAGGCGTGCACCGCTGACAATGTGAAATTTTACGGCTTTGCAGAAGCGGCGACGCCCGGGCCCGCGGGGCCTGCAAACAGGCATTCGACAGTGCGCGCACGTGCCGGCACGGAAAATAAGATACACGGTTTAAGACCCGCTACGCTGGGGGTGCTAGCACGAGGTATTGTCCAGCCCAGGGCCTGGAGTTGATGGGTGGCCTGTTGTCAAATCGATCCGTACGGATCTCGTTTTTCGCCGTACGGATAATATTGGGATAATATTGGGTACCGACTGTACGTAACGCTCTTCGGATCTCTTTGTAGACATTGTTCGCCAGAGCTGACGTCTCGCGTTTGGTGCATAACGGAACGAGCTGGGCGGTCACATAGTTGTTCTATTGTGTGGGCGCGTGAATTAGTGTCTTCCGATTGCGTCATGGTGGGGGGGGAAACCATAAAGAGAGGGCGACGGGCGGGGGAGGGGGGGCGAATTGAATTTCGATATCTGAGATCCCCGACCACCGGCTGACACCGACGCGGATCGAACGGGAGGGGAGGGGATTTGGGCGGCGGCCCGAGATGATGTTGAATTGGACGGTGACGGGGGTGTCCGGGGATGGGTGCCCTCATCCGTCGGCCGCACGTTCAGCCACAGGCAGGTCCGGTCAGTCGCTTCCCTCGGCGCCCCCCGGGTCTGACGAGAGCCGTAGGTCCACGCGGCCCGCGCGGTGTCGTGTGCTGGTGACAGGCCATTTGGAGGTACCGCGTGGTGAGCTCTCAGCATGGCAATGCCGTCTGTGGCGGTGGGTTTGAGGTACACGACTGCCCCCCCTCCCCCCCCACCAAGACGTCTAGGATGTAATTTTTCCCAAACGGTGCTCGTAATGCATTGAAAACGGACGGGGCCTGCCGGAAGCACCAAAAGGCTGGGTGCCCGCGTCCCAACACGCCGCCCCACATGCACCGTGGCGAGCAGGCAGTGCCGAGGGTGGGTTCAATTGCAGTGTTGTTATTGTCCCGCAGCACGGTGGCGGTCACTCTCCCAATACGTGCCGTCGGGAGCGGGGGGGGGAGGTGGGGGGGGGGGGGGGGGCGCTCGCTCGCCATGGTTGGGCGAGCCGCACGGATGCTGGCGTGTCAGTCGGCTCAAATGCCACAGTGCATGCGGTGCACTCCGTCCCGCACCCACCGTCGCGCTACTGGCGGCTGCCATGACCACAGCGTCTGTGCGCGGTCTGCAATTGGACCGCCAACCCCATCACCACCACCGCCGCCGCCACACCACCAACGCCAGCCCCACCACCGCCACCGCCACCGCCGCCGCGCCACAAGACACTCTCACGGCAGCCACCGTCGGCCACAGGTGCCGCGGAGATGAGAAGGACCTTTCATTTCCGGGGCGGCGAGCTAAGGCCACGAGACAGCCCACAGGGGCACGTGGCGGTGCGAGCATCCTCCGCTCTGCCCCCTGCCCGAGAGGTAGCGTCGGTTGGGGAATGGTGGGGGGCGGGCGGCGGGGGGGGGAGGGGGGGGGCGGGAGGGGGTAGGGAGGACCTGGACCGCCGGCCTCCTGACGGCCCGTGCAGCCCATCGCCAGCGTCTACAGCACGCGTACGGCATCGAGTGAGGACCCAGGCCCGGGTGGTGCCTTGCCAGACAAAAAATAGGGCGGTAGGTGGTGCCCCGAGGTTCCCCATCTTTGCCAACCCCGTCAGCCACCGTCGACAATCCCTCCCACCCACCCTCCTCACAGTCGTTCCCACACACACAACCAGCTCATCCGCCTCCGCCCCCCCCCCTTCCCCCGCCCCGGATTCACGATGAGCGATGATGGCGACGGCAGCGACAAAGACATTGGCGTCGACGGGCTGGACGGCGACAAAACCTCAGAGGAGGAGTGGGACACGGCACAAGAGCAGGCGTACGTTCAAGACGCACGCAACGTGGTGACGCTCAAGCGGGCGGTGCTCGCCGCCAACCTGAGCCGCCTGCAGGGCGTGTCTGAACTCCACGGGGGCGACGCGGCCTCGTCGGCCGACTGGTCTGCCGCCGTCGCGCAGTTGCAGCAGGCGGCCAAGGATGAGGAGGCGGCGGGCCCCCTCGACGGCGCCGGCGAGGACCTCGACGCGGCCGTCACAGGCGCGGCACAGGCGGTCAGCGTGTACTGTGGTGGTCGGGCGGCGCCAAGCGAGGCCGAGGTGGAGCTCGCCGCACGCGCCAAGACGGCCGCTGGGCTGATTGGCGTGGCCGCCGCGGGCTTGCCCCGGCGCGAGGCCGCCACTGACGCACCGCCCGCCCGCAAGGGGCGGTGTAAGGATTTCCCGCCTAATCCCATGCCCAATACTGAAGGGATAATATCTGGGACCTCTCCTTACAGATCCTGCCGAATCAACTCCTGGCAACATGGATCAACTCCTTGTATTGTGGGGCATGACGCGGTGTACCTTCCAGACGCAAGATGAGTCAGCCGCTGTCTCGCGGTGCCTGCCGGCCGCACGACAGCAGCCATCGACCGCCCATCATGGCCTGTCGAAAGGCGCCACCGTCAGCACCCATGACGAGCCACATCTGCCACAGCTGGCGAGTCCGTCAAAATGTCCTCGCTGCAGCATTGCAGCGATGTGACTGGCTAGCCGGCTGGCCGATTCGGCCGACTCGATCGAATCGTGCTTACACGCCTCTCGGACCTTCGGGCCGACTGGCGTCTTGAGCCGGCTGGGGCGGCGCCCTAGGCGCCGCACGCCGGACCCCTTCGTTTGGGGCAAACTGGGGCTGCACTCCTTTAGTGCGCACGCCCGCCCATGCTTTGTTTTGAGAGCCATGCTTTGTTTTTGGGCCGTTTTGTGCCTACCGGTGGAGCGACGGGGAAACGCATGCTTTGGGGCACCTCGGGTGCCCCGACGCGAGTATATAGTGCGTGAGTGTCGGCGCCACCGGGGGAGACCGGAAGGGCAACCACAGACACAGACCAAAGACGACCTTCACCCTTTGAACCCTCTCGATCACCACCGACGTCGCGCCGTCCTCTTCCCCAGACCCACCACCGTCACCACCTCCATCCTCTTCCCCGCACCCTGTCGCCCTATTGGCTGGCACGGGTCGCTGACACCATCACGAGTACGTTGAGGGCTGCCCAAGTGTGGGTGGTTCCTCACAGGCGGACGGAAAAGTGTGGCGGATGTGGCGAGCCCGGGCACAAGGTCACCTCTTGCAAGGCCCCGGCTGGTGCCGGGCCGGCGGCCGCTGCCGCCGCCGCTGCCGCTGCCGCCGCCGTCTCGGCGGCGGCGGCGGCAGCCGCGTCCAAGTGTCGCGACTGCCTGGGAGGGGGCCACAGCAGCGGGGACGCCGCCTGCCCGGTGCAGCGGCACTGTGGGGGCGTGCCAGCGGCCTACGAATGCGGCGTCGACCCCGACTGCAAGTTCCCGCTTCAGAGCACTGGACGGCAGACGCGGGCGTGTACCGTGCCGGTGGGCGTCCTGGCAAGGGCGGTGTTTGGGGACGACAAGGACGACGCCGACACGCGCGCGGCGGTGGAGACGGCGCTGTAAGCAGAGCTGGAGGACCTCTCTGGGGCGGCTACCAAGCTCCGCTTCCTCATGCTCCGCGTCCTCGACGTGGCATTGCGCCGCCTGGTGTCCACCGTGGCGGACGCAGCCGCCGACGACGCCGACTGGACGGGGGCCGTGCCCGCAAACTGGGCGCCCGTCTGGCTGTGGTTGGCCTACGCCTGCGGCTGCGAGGGTGTGTCTGGCAGTCCACTGCAGGCGGGCACCGTGTGTGCGGGCTGTGGTAAGTGGCGGGCCAACACGCGGATGGCGCGCGCCCGCTCTGTGGTGACGACGAGCCACTTGCTGGTGGCAGAGGCGCTCTCCTACGCCCTGACGCAGGTGATGGCCGTGACGGCAGCTGCGTGCGACCGGTATCTTCCGGCGAGCAACAACACGGCACGATGGGAGCCCGTCGCCACCATCGTGGCCACCGACGCCGGGCGGTGTGTGGACCCGGCGTGTCGCAAGCTGGGCGCCAAGGTGGCCAAGGACGCGCTGGCCACCTCCCCCGCTGCCACGGCTGCTCCAGCGGGCGGCTCTGCCTAGGACACGGAGCGGCGGCTGACGCGGTGGGCAGCCGCGTGCTTCCGCGCGGGTTCCGCGGACAAGGCAACGCCGGGCCAGCGGGGCCTCGACGGCGGCCCCCAGCACCTGGTCGAGGCGCTGGCGCAACGGGTGGCCGTCATGCGGGCGGCCATGCCACCCTCTGTGGCGAGCCTCTTTCCAGCAACGCCTGTGAAGAAGCGCCGCTGGTGGGCGTACGTGCTGTTTCTCCTCCACGTCCTGAATGTGGTTGCGGAGAGCCCGTACGTCCTCATCCCTGGCGCCCGAGCGGTGCTCTACGGGCACGGCACGCTGGTGCCGGACAAGATGCTCGCCCTGTTGCGGGCAGCTTCGGCCGCCACTGGCGTGGGGGTGCGTGGCCACCCCAGTCTTCGGGCGTGGCCAGAGCTGCGAACGGGCGGTGCAGCGGTGCTGGCCGCCATGGCTGGTGTTGGTGGCCGCGCCAACCGGGCCGCCTCCCAGCTGTCTACCGACGGCGTGGCGGTAACGTTTTTTCTGTCTCGACCCGAAACGGCCGCAGAGGCCGAGGCGCGGGCGGTGGCCTGGGCCAAGAAGCTGGACGGCGGTGGACGTGCGCGGGACCGCGGCGGCAAAGGCTTTGCGTCCCGGGCGGGGGTACTGACGCAGCTCGAGCGGGCTGGCCTGCCGTCGGCGCGCGTCCGGTGGCTCCAGATGGTCGGCGGAGACCCCGGACGGTCTGCCGTGCTGTCGGCAGCACCGGGTGAGCGCATGGCGACGGCAGACCTCCCAGCGCGCCCCGCTGTAGCCCCGATGCGCGCCGCGTGGTCCCGCCACAAGGACTTGGACGCGCTCAACCGGGCGGCCGTGGCGCTCCTGCGTGGGGCGGGCGTTCAGGACGGGGTGGCGGCAGCCGCACCCGTGCCCGACGGCCACCCACCGGGGGGGTCTAGGAAGCGGGCGGCGGCGGGCGCTCCGGCTGCAGGGGCGGGGACAGGGGGGGGCCGCTCCACGCGACAAGCGCGGCGGTCGTCACCCAAGGGGAGCGACGATGATGCGGCGGCGGTGGCTCCGGCGGCGGCGGGTGCGACGACGCCCCCCGAGGCAAGGACCTACCAGACGGCGAGCCCCGGCGGTGGCCACGGGCGCGTGCGGCGTGGGCCGCAGGCGTCCATCCGACGGGCCCGCCGCACCCAGCTCGCCACCTCGGTGCGGCGTGTGCTGCGTCGCACGCGCCTGTCCCGGTGGACTGTGTCCCGTCACGAGGCGGAAAAGGTAGCACGGTGGCTGGTGGACCCCAATGCCGCGGCGGGCAACAGTGCCAGCGGCACCACCTCAGCCGCGCCGCTGCTGGACCGGGTGGACGCGCGGCCCCGGCGCAAGGGGTGTCGTCGACTGGCACCCGTCCCCGGCCTTCGCTGCAGCCTGAGTGCCGCCCACTTTCGGGAGGTCTGCGGCGGTAACTTTTTGGCCCGTGCGTGGAAGAAGTGGCGGGCACGCAGCGGTACTGAAGCGGGACCGGTGGCGGAGGCGGTGGCGGGACTGGTGGCGGCGGCGGCGGGTGACGGAGGCGGCGTCGCTGGCCACCTACCACTCGTCGACTTGGCAGCAGCACACGGCACGATGCGTACCGGCGCCGACGGCAAGCACCTGCAGGCTTCGCTCGAGTGGGCCGCCCGTCGCGACTCGGGCGCGTACGGCCAGCGAATTGGCGCGCAAGCCACGCGACACCTGCGGACGGCGCGTGCGCGCAAGGCCATCCAACGCGGCCGCTTTGCTGCCTCGGTGGCGCGGGACCTGACCGGCGGCCTCCTTCGCCAGGTCCGTGGCGGCGGCGCGGTCGTCGTGACCATGGGCACCGCGCGCGTGCGCGGGGGGGACGCCTGGCTCCGCCGCCACCTCCGACGGCTGTGCTGGTTTGTCGACCAGGACGAGTTCAACACCAGCCAGGCGTGCTCCGAGTTGTAGCATCCCTGGCCCCGACTTGGCGCCGACCCGGGCCTACAACCAGAGGGCACCAGGTGCCAGAACACGCCCGCCGTGTGGTGATGGTTGGCGGCCGTGGCCCGCGCCCGGCACTGGGATGCGGTGGACTACGCTATCCACACGTGAGAGAGGGATTTCTGATGGGTTTTTGCATACTTGTGAGGGACTTGATTTGAGAGAAATTGAGTGTGAGATTAGTGAGTGGGAATAGAATTAGTAGTGATAGTGGCCCCCGACCTGACGAGGTTAGACTCGGGTCGGGGCCACTCGGGGGTATGGGGGGGCTACCTGGCCAACGTGCCGAGGCTCCCCCAGATGCACGTTAAGAGGGACAGCGAGGTGCCCTTGGCCCGCGCCCTCAGGAAAAAGACAACAACGCGTTTGCTTTCCTCTTCCCCGTGTGCACTACCGTGCGTATCTGTTTGCTCTGCGAGCAGGCACGTGAGGCAACAGGCATACCATTCTCGTAGTTCCCCTTTCTGTGTTACCTGTCCCTTTCCCCCGAGGGATATCGACACGTGTCTGAGAGGATCGAGTTTTATACCACATGTTTGGTGGAGCAGCAGGGGATTACAGGAGTGTTTGAGAAGAGACATTTGCGAGCAGCGGTTGGGTTGTTCCTGTTCTGTCTTTTTCTTTGGTTTGGGAATTATTTGCACCCGTTCACGTGAATCCCATTCCTGGCTCTCCAACCCCTCTCTTGTGGTCTTGCGATGTTTGGACACGCGGGTGACTGGACTGTGGCTGTCAAGAGACCAACATGGCTACCCTCCCTGGCACGACGGTGCCCGAAGGGGTAGACCCCGCGTCCTTTGACCTATCCCTGGTCACTGCGGGGGACGCTGCCCAACCCGGCGTTCTCCCTACGGGTGAAGCAGACCTGGGTGTGACATCCGGTAGCGGACTGGAGTCCGCAGGCGGCCAAGCACCACCTGCTCCCGTTCCTCCGGCTGTTCCTCCTGTGGGAGTCACCGCGGGGTCAACGGCGATTGAATCCGCTCGCAGCAGACGTCTCCCTCCTGTCGGTTCTACTCCTCAACCTCCAGGGATAGCCCCTGGTGTGTTTACTCCTGGACCCACACATGGCAGCTGGGTGTATACACCTCTTCCTGTGGGCACTAGCGATGCCAGAGGCACCGTTGTGACTGGTTCTACGGGTCTCCCTGAGACCTCGACTCCTGGGACCGGCCAAGCTTTTCCTCCCCTTGCATCCTATGGGGCGGGGAGCTCCAAGACCGGTAACCGGAGCAGACGAAGGTGTCGGCGTCGTCGCCGTCGCTCTAGCACCAGCGAGACCAGTTCCTCCAGCTCTGAGGAGGGATATGACTGGATTGCATCTTCCGGCCCCACCCGGCGCAGGCTAGTCGAGTTTGACTTCCCTGCCCACCAAGTGGGAGATGCCACCCTGAACAAGGTCACGTATTGGGGTAACTACCGGCTGGAGAACCAAGACCAAGGTTACACCCGGAAGATGGCCAAGAAGATGGCGTCCCTGAACCGGCGAATGCAGCCGAGCTTCGGGGGACATCCTAAGTTTTCCGGGAAGAGACCGGCGCTTATCTTTGCCTTCCTGCGCCGGTTTGTCAAGGCATGCAATGACAACGATGTGTCCGAGGGCAAGGCTCTCTACCTCCTGGTTAACTTCATGACCGGAGAAGCGGAACAGCGGTTTGCACAGGTTCTACCAGACTCTGCCGGACACATTGTCGGACGTGCCCTCGCGAGTTATCCGGAGGCGGTCAACTGGCTCCTGTCCACCTACGCTGACGCGGACTCTCTGCGTAAAGCAGTCGGCAGGCTGAACCGGGCAACCATGGAAAGACAAGAGACTCCAGACGCGCTCACCCGTCGTGTCCGGGAGATGAGCGATGCTTGTGGCAACGTCTACCCTGAGGACAGGCTCAAGATGATCTTCTCGGAAGGGCTTTCTGAATATCTTCAAGTGGATGCGGAGAACCACAACCAGGAACATCAAGAACAAACCTTCCAGCAGTTGATGGCCTACACCCAGGGCAAGTACCGGCAAGCCAAGGCCCTCCAAGCTCCCATGGTATCAACTCCCAAGCCGTTGTCGCGAGTTCGTCCTGGACCCGACAAGTATAAGGGATGTGATGGTCCTATACCGGTACTCGCAATTGGCGAGGCCTCACCCATGGGGTCAGGGGACAAGTGGGGCGGCTTCGTTTCTAAGGAGCAACCATCCCTGGTCGGCCCCAAGCAGGTCAAGAACCAGCGGTTCCGGTCTTGCTGGCTGTGCCAGAAGGAGGACCACATGTCCTACCAGTGCCCGACCATTCCCAAGGATCTCCAGGAGAAACTCAAGCGCCAAGGACTGGTGTTTGCAAAGGCGGTCAACTGGGCTGACCGGCGAGCACCCTCCAAGATGGACAAAGCACAGGTACACGCAATCCGAGTGGCAACCTTACAGAGCATCACGAAGGCTCTGGCAAGGGAAGCTCCTACGGACTTTTACCTGGAGACCGAAACCTCTAAGGACTCGTCGGACCCGGGAATCGAGCAGGGCAGGCGCTCTCCCCAAGTGTCTTCCCGAACCTCCAACGGCAGGGTACTTCTACCCGTTCTCCGCTTGCGTGCCGGGAGAAAGGACGGCAGTTACCCGCTCAACCGGTAGCCGCCTGGACACCCTGTTTGTTCAAGGGGACCTTGCTCGTACTGCGTATGGAAAACCTCAAGATTAATGTTAGTATGCGTGTGGGGGATAGCCTACCCCAAGCTGTTACGCCGGTGGTTGACACGGGAGCCGGACCAAGCGTCATCACTGAGAACATGTTACCTCCGGGCTGGCGTCGACATGACTGGAGAGCGCCTACCAAGACCCACATTGTCGACGCATCAGGTCAAACCCTACGACCGCTGGGCCGCCTTCCCGTCGCCATGTGTGTCAACATTGAACCAATGCTTTTTCTTTTTCTAGTAGTCAAGACCCTATCAGTCCCCCTTATCCTAGCCAGGGACTTCCAGAAGCAGCATGTCAAGAGCATCCTACCCGGAGAAGGGAAGGTCCACTTCCACCATGGGTTTGTGTCACCGGTATTGGAGCATCTGGACGCCAAGGTTCATGTAGCCAAGAACAAGAGGGAACGCATCCCACCCTCTACCTTGACTCTCTTCAAACCGGTGCTCCTACCCCCTCGCTCGGAGACCAAGGTTCAAGTAACGACCCGGATTGCAGGTCAATGCCTGATCTACGGACGTAAGGAATTTCTGGCGAAACACCGGTTATACTTGGCCCATGGACATCACCAGAAGGTAGAAAGGCACACCCCGTTCTCGGTCCTAATCGTCAACGTGAGCTGGAAGCCAATAACCCTCGCCAAGGGCACCCGAGTTGGTACAGCAGAGCCTTACCGGGGATCCGCCCGTGCTATGTGCAAGGAAGACCTCCTGAACCTGCAAGAAGAGCTGGCATCCAACTTGACGGCCTTAGACGTACCTCCGAAACAAGAGCAGGCTGGCAGCGCTACTCCGAAGCCCGAACAAGCACCACCCGGGATGCCGAAGATCAAGCAAGAAAATGTCCCTCCCGACTTGAAGGAGGCACTGGAGAAGCTTCTCCAGGAATATCGGCACCTGTAGTCGGGAGAGCAGGGCAAGATGGACGCCACTCTACACCGGATTCAACTCAAGCCGGAAGCTCAGCCAGTACACCTGCAACCATACCGGGCTGGGCCTCATCGCCGGGATGAGATTGAGAAGCAGGTTAACAAGATGCTCAAGATGGATGTTATCGAGCCGTCTGATGGCGAGTGGGCTTTCCCGGTGGTAGTCGTCCCGAAACCGGGCGGCCACTTCCGTTTCTGCGTTGACTACAGGCGCCTGAACGAGATGACCGTCAAGGATGTATACCCGATACCCCGGATGGATGAATGCATCGACTTTCTTGGTGATGCCACCCTCTTCTCGACGCTGGATTGTAATGCCGGTTACTGGCAGATCCCTCTAGCTGACCAGGACAAGGACAAGACCACCTTCACGTGCCACCTGGGACTATTCCGGTGCAGGCGTCTTCCTTTTGGTCTCACCAATGCCCCGGCCACCTTCCAAAAAGCCATCGACATCATCCTGTCCGGGCTAAGGTGGAGAACATGTTTGGTATACCTGGATGACATTATCGTTTTCTCCAAGACCCCAGCGGAACACCTGGAGCACCTTCGGGAGGTCCTGGCCCTCCTGTCCAAGGCTGGAGTAACCCTCAAGGCCGAGAAGTGCCACCTGTATGAGACTGAGGTGGAGTACCTGGGGCACGTGCTGAGTCCGGGGGAGCTCCGTGTCAATGAGAAGAACATCAAGGCCCTCCGGCATGCGCGGCAACCCAAAACCCAGACGGAACTCAAAAGCTTCCTGGGTATATGCAACGTCTATCGCCGGTTCGTACGGGACTATGCTCTGATTGCCCGGCCACTGACCAAGCTTACCAGCAAGATGCTTCCCGCACATCTCCCGGTGTTCGACGAGAAGCAGACCGCGGCCTTCGAAGAGCTCATGAAGCGCCTGACCACCACTCCGGTACTGGCGTTACCCAAGCGGGAGGGCCACTTTGTTCTGGAGACTGATGCCTGTGGCGTCCAGGTGGGATGCTCACTACTCCAGCAGCAACCTGATGGGCACTTCCTCCCGACGGGCTACTACAGTCGCGTCCAGACTCCAGCCGAGAAGAATTATTCCACGACGGAGCGCGAGTGCTTGGCGGTCGTGTGGGCTTGCTTCCTGTTACGTCCTTATCTTGAAGGACAAGAGTCTCTCATCCGGACGGATCACGCCAGTCGAAGGTGGCTGCTATGTATGGACAGCAGCCAAGGAAGGGTCGCCCGGTGGCGCTTACGCCTTTCGGAGTTCAAGTACAAGGTGTGCACCAGAGCAGGGAGGGAGCATCACTGCGCCGACACCATGTCCCGGCTGGAGACTCCTGCAGCCGATACCGGTCCTATTCCGGAGGAAATACCATGTTTCATCCTCCCGAATGTCGGACGTGGCTGGCATGCTCCCATGTATGAGACACCTGAAGCTCATCAACCGGTGACCATTCACCGGATGCTGGAGGCACAACTGACGGACCCTCAATGCTTGGCGCTTCGCCACCAAATGGACCTGAACCGGAACAGTCGTTTCTCCGAGTCTACTGACGGACTCCTGGTACGGGTGTCACCCTTCGATGGGGCAACTCAAGTCTACGTACCCCGGAGTCTACGAGCTGACATCCTACGCCTGGAGCACTCGCCTCCCCAGGCCGGACGTCCTGGTATCAATCGGATGTACTCTTCCAATCGACGACACTATTACTGGGAAACCATGGCCAGTGACGTCCATAAGTACCTGGAGGCTTGTGTTTCTTGTGCAAGGAACCGGTTGTCCCAGAGGAAGAAGACTTCTAAGCTACGCCTATTCCCTGCGGCGGAGCCGTTTGCAAGCTTAAGCATGGACATCCTGGGACCCCTACCTGAGACATCCAGTGGCAGCATATACTTGCTCATCATTTGTGACCGGTTCTCCAAGTTCACTCGAGCAATCCCGCTGAGGACCATTACGGTCCTGGATGTCACGTCAGCCTTCTGCGAGTACTGGATAGCTGCCTATGGCCCTCCAGACTCCGTCATAACCGACAATGGTCCCCAGTTTGCATCCCTGTTCTTCCAAGGAGTCTGTGACCTGATGGGCATCAAGAACTTGTACACTACGACGTACCACCCTCAAACGAACGGCCAGGTGGAACGATTCAACCGGACCCTAGTGTACATGCTACGGCACTACGTGAAGAAGCACCAAGAAGACTGGGACCAGCTCCTGGCTGTCCTCACTCTAGCCTACATCTCCCGAGTTCACCGGACAACGGGGGTCGCTCCACTCGACTTTGTTACCCCAAGGCGGCTGACGAACTTCTCCCTGGAAAGAATACCAGACGGTCTCCAGCCTGCATTGAAGTCAGGTCTCAAGGCAAAGGATGAATTCCTGGAACAACTGAAGCTCCTGCTCCCAAGAGTCAAGGAGTCAATCTCGAAGACCCAGGAGCGATACAAGCGGGGCTATGACAAGGGCGTCCGGGAAAAGAGCAAGGAACTGTGTGGTGGCGACTGGGTCTTTGTGGACAACCATAGCAAGACCCGGGGGAAGCTGGACTCGAAGACGGATGGACCTTATGAGATCCTGATTACGGACGGTTGGACCTTTCTTGTAGACGTGGATGGCTCCCCGTACCGGGTGAGCAGCGACCATGTCACCCGAGCTCCACCGCCAAGCAAACGGGACTTGACCCGGCGAAGGCGGGCCGCAGTACCCTGGTTATCCCGAGAAGAAGGCCGAGAATATGTCTACGTCAAGTTTGTCGACCACGCTTGGAGAGACGGGCGCTTGTACCTGCGAGTACGCTGGTTCGGTTTGAAACCGGCAGATGATACTTGGGAACCCTCAAACCGGTTACCCATCGCGGACGTCTGTGCCTACACGCGGCGGAACGGGATTGAGGGCACTCCGGTGGCCAGAGCTGGCAAGGTTCTGGAGTCGGACTCAGAGGAGGACCAGGAGGACGGGGCTGATCAAGACCCTCGGGACGAGACGAACTCACCCGCAACGGATGCGGAACAAGAGGATTGAGAAGAAGGGAACGGGTGTATCAAGGAAAACACGCAATGCAAGCATGGAACAATCAAGAAAAACAAGCACCCGCTCGAGCAACCCTTCTCTCCGGCTCTTCCCTCCTCGCTTTTCCCAAGACTCTCACCCTCCTTGCCTCCAGGTACTACTCCCGGCGCGGACGCTGCGCCGCCGGAGCGTCCACCAGCGCTGCCTCCGCGGCACGACGGGAACCGGAGGAAGCCGGGATGACATAGTGCGGTGGGCGCGGTGCGTCCCGGTATGACGCCATCGGAGTAGTACCGGTAGTTGCCGGAGGCGTCCGCCCATCCAGATATGCCTGTCGGCGCCCCTGGAAGCCAGTGAAGGTCTCTGACCGCTGTTGGGCCAAGCCATGCCGCGTCAAAGTCGCCAGAAGTTCGCCAACCACCGGGCTGTCCGACATCTGGCCGCTGTCCGCGCAAGCAAACACCCGGTCAACCACGTTGTTCAAGACGCTGGCGTAAGTACCCAGCACCAGGGAAGACCCGACGCTCTCAACCTGCACCGGAAGACGACCCAGCTGGTCTTCAATCATACCGACGTCGTACTGGTCGCATGTCGGGCCACCTTGGTTCAGGTACCAGTCAGGCACCCGGAAGCGGGTAAGGCGCAGAGTCGGCGCCGGGATCTCGAACCGCCCCGAGGATGCCACTACCGGACGGTCCACAACAGCACCAGAAACCGGAGTCCCCAACTCCAGCAGAGGCACAGGGCCGCCGACGTTTGAAGAAGGCGTCCGAGGCGGAACGGCCGGAGTAGTCGGTGACCGCACAGCCACCCCCAGACTCGCTGCAGACAAGCGCGGTGCCGGAGGAGCTTGAAGCGCCGGCACAGACGGAGCGGAACACAAACGCGCCGGCGACGGTCCAGGCGAAGCCACCTGGACGACAGGTGCAACAGGAGCAAGCGGAACCGCCGCAGACGCCCGACCGACCGCCGCGGCCCATCCCGACTCTTGCACATGCGGCCCAGTCGGCAGGAGATCAAGAGCTACCGGAGCAGGAAAGCTGCCTAGCTGCGGCCACGCCGGAAGCGTTGTCGCTAGCTGCACCTTGGCCGGAGAAGACTGGTAGACTACCTGCACCCAACCGGAGCCATCCCGACGCGGGCTGTTCTGGTCGGTAATCGCGTTCAAGAAGTTCCGGTCATGCACCGGCAGCCGACGCCGGAAGGCAATCATCGCCTGGAAGAGCTCCTTGTACTCCTCGTCCTGGCTGCACAGGAAGTCGACGGTCAACTTGTCGACAATCCAGACCATCAGGAGGTCGGGGAAGAACCAAAGCCGGTTGGACACCAAGACCTCGTGTAGCCAGCGGTTGGCCGCCAAGACCGTCATCTCGGAGGTGTACATCATGTACGGGATCGAGTGGAAGAAGCCCTTGATCGACGCCTGGGTCAAGGCGTTCAAGAAGTACCAGGTGAAGGGTAGCTGGATGGAGCAAACCCAACTGGGATCTTGACTTCCTGCTGCTGCGGAATGACCTTGGGGTAAAACGCCGCCCAGTTAGCCTCGTCCAGCTTCCAGAACTCCTGATGATTGCAGCTCACGATGAAGTCACGCTGGCGGCCGCGTCGCTCGCCTTGCTCCCGTGCCGGCGACAACTTGGAGTACTTCCGGGTCAGGAAAGGCGGCTCCAGAGCGACCATACTCGGACGGGGATCGCAGTTCAGGCTCCCTGACCCCTTGAGCGCCTCGTCCCAGACCTTGAGCGCCCGGTGGACGTACCCTTCCTCCTCCGGCCACCGGAGAACGGACGCGGACACGCGACGCTCGGTCAAGGGTAGATCCAGCACCAGCGCGAAGGGGAGATCCTCCAGACGAGCAATCCAAGAGGAACCCGAGAAGCTCTGGGAGCGGTCTTGTGCCAGGCGCATCTGGTCCGCCGTATGAAGACGAGTCTTGTCCATCTCGGTCAAGACCCCGCGCTGGAGTTCCTTGCGCCTGATGTCCAAACAATCCGGCTGGCACTGGGCCGCGCTGGCGTTGCCGACCACCGTGGAGTAGCGCCGGTCCGCCAGAGGATCCTGCCCAAGGAGCAGCTCCGGGAGACCCACCGGGGGGGTCTCGACCGGGTGCATCGCAGAAGCCGGGGGAACCCGATCCGTCCCCGCCGTGGCAACCGGCGCCGACATCGACACCCGAGGAACCGGAGGCAGGAGAGGGGCGCGACTACCCGAGTTCTCCTCCGCAACACTCGCCGGCGGAACCACGGGCCCAGCTTGGATCTCGGAACTGGACATGACGTCCAGACTCCGGGGGAACGAGAGGGCCAAGGTGAAGGAGAGAAAGGGGGGGGGGGATCGGAGCAGGTGATCGTGACCGGGGGGGACGCCTGGCTCCGCCGCCACCTCCGACGGCTGTGCTGGTTTGTCGACCAGGACGAGTTCAACACCAGCCAGGCGTGCTCCGAGTTGTAGCATCCCTGGCCCCGACTTGGCGCCGACCCGGGACTACAACCAGAGGGCACCAGGTGCCAGAACACGCCCGCCGTGTGGTGATGGTTGGCGGCCGTGGCCCGTGCCCGGCACTGGGATGCGGTGGACTACGCTATCCACACGTGAGAGAGGGATTTCTGATGGGTTTTTGCATACTTGTGAGGGACTTGATTTGAGAGAAATTGAGTGTGAGATTAGTGAGTGGGAATAGAATTAGTAGTGATAGTGGCCCCCGACCTGACGAGGTTAGACTCGGGTCGGGGCCACTCGGGGGTATGGGGGGGCTACCTGGCCAACGTGCCGAGGCTCCCCCAGATGCACGTTAAGAGGGACAGCGAGGCGCCCTTGGCCCGCGCCCACAGGAAAAAGACAACTGCGCGTTTGCTTTCCTCTTCCCCGTGTGCACTACCGTGCGTATCTGTTTGCTCTGCGAGCAGGCACGTGAGGCAACAGGCATACCATTCTCGTAGTTCCCCTTTCTGTGTTACCTGTCCCTTTCCCCCGAGGGATATCGACACGTGTCTGAGAGGATCGAGTTTTATACCACACGAGTGTCACGACAAGATGGTGCTCATCTACCCGACGGGCAACTCCCCCCCCAAGATTCCAAGAGAGCTGAATGGGCCTCCGGCCGGTCCTCTGCCGTCGACACGGCGTGTGCGGATGGCGGCTGGGTCGCGTCGGGGGCGGCCAAAGCGGGCCCTCCCCTCTGCTACCCACGTGACGCGCCGAGGGCCAGACCCCGACGCCTACCGGGCGGCCGTCCGAGCCACTGCCCGTGCTGCTGCTGTGGCGCGGCGCGCGGCCGCGCTGGCCGCCTGTGCCGTCGAGGACCGCGCCGTCTATGCCGACCCGAGGCGGCTGAGCGAGTGGGCGGCCAAGAGCTGCTACACGTGCTTTCTCGCGGCCCCACTAG
This sequence comes from Pyropia yezoensis, assembly GCA_009829735.1. Lineage (NCBI taxonomy): Eukaryota > Rhodophyta > Bangiophyceae > Bangiales > Bangiaceae > Pyropia > Pyropia yezoensis. The sequence goes on from CM020620.1 coordinate 7,205,667, forward strand.
GCCCCGGTCATCCAGCGCCACACCCGCCCGTGATTCGCAATCGGGACGACGTTGCGGCCCGCAACATGGCGTGGGTGGCCGCTCGTCGCCTAACGGGTACGGACGTGTGGCCCTTCAAGCGCCCGTTTGGTATGAGGTGGGCCTGGACGACCAAGCGTCCTCCCAGTGGTGTTCCCGTCCCACCTGTGCGTCGCACCCGTGCGACTACGCGGATCGACGTATGGCCCGTGCTCGCTGCAGTGGACAATGTCATCGACGGTGGGGGTGGCGGTGGTGGTGGTGGTGGCGGTGGCGGTGGCGGTGGCGGTAGGGGGGTTGTCGACGGCGACGCGACGGCGGCGTCCTGTACGACGCGACGCGGTGCTTCTGGTGGGGAACAGGTGGCGGCGGCCGGCAGTGCCATGGACGGGGTACGTCGGGCGGAGACGGGGGCGACAGGCGCGCCCCGTGGTCTGGTGGACACTGCAAGACGCTAAGACAGCGCACATCTTGCCCGTGACCCTCACCTACCGCGGGGTGCGTCAGCCGCCCCCTTTTCCGCCGACGAGCCAATTATGGGTAATTGTCGGCCGTTCACTAGAAGGTTTGACGCCGGCTTTTCCCGGGGACCTTTCCCAGGAAAAGCCGGATGTTTCCCGGAGGGGTTTAAACGATAGTTAAGGCGCCCCGAGAGAGTACACCACTGTATTTCTCATAGCACCAAAACATGCCCTATAAAGAGATCCTTTTTTTCCATGCAAAGGAAATTAATGGTTCAAAGTGGTTCGGCAATTAGTCCGCGCGCGAATGAAACTTTCAGGGGCTCTTGCACTGGTATATAATTTCAACAACTTTCTTGGGAACCGGTCAGATCCATGTGCCCGCAAAGCACTGTGCGCTTTTCCATTGAGAAGAAACGTGCTGATTTCATGTCGATTCTCAACCCGAGAGGCCCACCAGAGAAGCCCGTGGCAGCTGTGCTTCATTTCTCATCAGACACGTCGATTGAACCTTGGAATAACATGACAATTCTGAATATATGCCATATTTGCTCCTGACACAGCGCTCTGGGCCAATGGCTGATCCGGAATCGCTCTGAACTCTCTTGTTATTTCTTTTGTGTTCTTTCTTGTTTTGTTCTTGTTGCATATGGTCGTATATCTTTTCTCTCGTCCAACCAGGATGCCGTATCCAGAGAGAAGTCGCCCGAACCTGGCACGTGTTGGATGTATTGCAATACTCGCTCTGAACTCTAATGTCCGCCCTTAACTGGGGGTGCCGGATGGGGGCCGTCCATGTCCCCCCCCCCACCTGACCGCCAGCCCGACCGCCCCCGCAGCCCCCATCCTTCTGGCCACCGCCCCACCTGCCTGGCCGTCCCCCTCTCCGCCTCGCGGCCCGTCCCGCCGCCCCTGGCCTCTCCCCCCTCCGTCTGGCCATTCTCCTCTCCGCCAAACCGCTCCCCCCCCGGCCTAGCCGCCTCCCCCCCCACCTGGCCATGGCCCCTCCGTCCTGGCAGCCCCTCCCTCCCGCCCTGCTGCCGCCCCCCTCACCCCTACCTAGCTGCCACCTCCCCGCCTGGCCGCTCCCCTCCCCGGCCGAGCCCCCGCCCGGCCGCCCCCCCCTCTCCGACCCCCCCTGGCTTCCAGCCGCCCCCCCTGGCAGCCGACTGCCTTCTTTTCCACATCTACGTTGCTGCAGAGGCCCGTCGCCCGTGGGGGCCAGGCGGCGGGAGCGGGGGCGAAGGCTGCCAGGGGTCAGGGTCTGTCGGCGGGGGCGCCGGCGCGGGCGCCCGAGGCAACAGTTGTTGTTGCTCATAAACTCTCTCCCCCAAGAACACGGCCCATCCCTCATGTACCCCCAACTCCTTCCGTATCCCCGAGACTTGGCCCCATGCAGAACTTGACTGGGGGCTTCTCTGGCATCTGCCGCAGCTGTGCGCCCCGTGTGTGCAAGCCCCCCGATCCGCACGCTGCCTCTCCTCTCCCGCCGCACCCACCATCCACCAAGCTCCCCCCCCCCCCCCCCCCCCCCCGCTCCCCGCGTCCCCACTGCCGTCGCCACACCCCCCGCCGGCCCCTTCACGACCCTTCCTCCCGCCTTCTGTGCGTCCCCGCGCAAATTTGCGGCCAGTTTTGACCGCGGCATGGCCACTGCCGCCGGGGCGGCAACTCCGGCGCGCGGCGCCTCCCCCCCCGCCAGCCCGTTTGCGGGGGCCGTCGCGGCCGCCGCTCCCCGCACCGACGGGGGACGGCACGCGAGGGTGTTTGAGGGGGTTGGCTCTCCCCCCCCCTCCCCCTCACCCACGCCAGCTACGGGTCCGCCGCCAGGGCCGAGGACCGCTGCGCCTTCACCCGACCCTCTCTGGCGTCGGTCAAGGACAGCGGCGCGACTGGGGTGTGGACATCGAGCGGGCTGAGTTGAGACACAGCGGTCGGTGGCTGCCTGCACAGTACATGCAAAACACGCCGCTTTCTTCAGCCACTCGACTCCACCAACGCACAAATGACTCCAGTATACACCAGGCACACAAAACGCACACCACACTCACAAACATCCATCCACTGTCACCGACTTGATTACTTGACGGGTGGCACGGGATGAGGAACGCACCCGCGAGCTCCCTTGGCAACCGCTTCCGCCTCTGCAAGAAAATTCTCTCTGGCAACCTTCAGCTTGTCGAGGCAGGCAGACCTGTCGGTAGGCAACTTGGCCCGGTCCTGCACCCGCTGCACGGACTTTGTCACATCCGCATGCCGCATGGCCCGCATTACCTCGAGATCCAGCAGCGGCAGGGCCGTAGCCTCGGCAAGCTGGCGGGCGCGCTTGATCTCCTGCCAGGGCGTCCTGACCCCCTGCTCACCGCACTTCGTCACCGCCGCACCGCTGCCCTTCCGTGCTGCCTCGAGCTGCAGAGCTGCTGAAACGACGTCGCGCGTGTACTCGCTGGGTACAAAGGACGTAGTCAGCACGTGCCGCAACGACTCCTCGGTTGGCCGCTCGTGGGCGACGTCGTTCCGCTCGCGCCCTAAGGGCGGGATGCTCATGACCGCCTTCATCTTGCGGGACACAACATCGAGCTCGCGGTGACCATCAGCGGTCATCGTGTAGTTGACAGAGAACTGGATGTCCCCTTTTATGGACGACATAGCACGCTGGGAGATGTCCAGGCAGGTCCCCACCTCCTGCATCAGCGTCTCCTGGTTCACGAGGTTGTTGATCTGGTACTTGTCCGGATCGTTGATCACCGCGTCCAGGACAACGCGCAGTGCCGCGAGGTTACGCCACAGCTCGGCTGCTTGCAGTAACTTGTTCTTGAAAGGACCCGACGAGCTGTTAACAGCATCAACGAGCGCATTGTAGTTCTCCTTCACTGCGCCCACTTGCACGTGGCTACGCCAGCTCAGGTCCCCGCGCACGTCCCCGATGCGCATGTCCAGGACCGTGTTGACGCAGTTGATCAGGTGGAAGTTGCACTCCGAAGACAACATCAGGTCGCCATACATCTTAGGCAGGGCATACTGGGACAGCAAATAGAAGGAGCACTCCCGGGTCTCCTCCATGGCGGGGCAGAGGGAGCGCAACAGGTCTGACGCCCAGTCGGGCTCAACCACCGTCACCTGCAGCGTGGCTGCGTCCGCAAACAACGAAGAACGGGCCGACTGGACGGATGAGTACACCGAGGTTGTGCTCATGCGGGTCATCTCGCTTGACACGTACGCCAGCTCCTTGTCCATCGCAACCGAGTGCGCTGCCTCCATGCGCACCAATTTATCGTAGGCCTCGTTCAGGTCCATCGACAGGCTTGCGGCAGTCAACATCAAGTCTACGCGCTCATTCAGGGACACGGTCTTCGCATACTTGTAAACCGCGAGGATGCCCTCCATAGCTTCTTGCTTCTTGTCGGCCACCCGGATTGCAAGCGACACCTCCGGCTTGGGTGCGTCCTCGAGGAGAGCAGTGGGCGCCCGGGATCCGACAGTCCTGAATACAGGGCTAGGTCTGCGGCCACGAGCCGAAAGGCAAGGACGCTCCAACCAGCACCTGCAGCCGCCGCCGAGCGACACCCACACGCCACAGTGAGACGGTGGCACCCACAAACCTCCAGTGACAAACGCCATGGCACCCCCCCCTGTGCTGCGCTCATGACACAGGAACGACACCAGAAAATGGAACGAAGAGAAAGGAAGCACACGAGAAAGGAGAGGAAGGAGAGCCGCATAACAGTCAAAGAACTGAGCTGACTAGAGAGGGAACGGGTTGGGCGTTGGCGGGTCACCAGAAAGGGAAAGACAGGTGGAAAGCTGACTTCTCCCCCAAGTGCATCATTACCAACACAAAGGCTATGATGCAGCTCACAAAACGTACCCGCCCACGAACGCCGCGGTCCCCGACGCGGGCGCCGCGGTCCCCGACGCGGGCGCCGCGGTCCCCGACGCGGGCGCCGCGGTCCCACCCACTAGCGCCGCGCGAAAGCAACATCGGCGGAAACGGCGCGTTGACGTACATGTCCCGAACAAGTTCTTCCTCCCGGGATACACTTAGCGGGGATTACGGGATCTACATTAGGTGGTCAGGAGCTTAATCTTCTTTCCCAGCAAGCACAGATTACGCCCTCCTCACGTTCGTCTTGAATCTGGCTATCCGGTTCGAATCGGGAATTGATTCCCCTTGGCGAGGAACTGGGTACCGCGGTTACGCCAGGCAGACCTTGCCTCGAGGTCACTAAACTTTAGGCTACTCAAGCTCGGGAAACGCACCGCGGGAGACGTTGTTGAGGGGGGTACGGATATGAAATAGGATGGCAGATAGGTGTTCGACAGCATCGGCCCTTCATGCAATGCCTCGAGGCCTTTGTCGCTGTGACTCACATGTCCCCCCCCTTCCCCACCCCCGCCTTCATCACCTTCGCCGCGCTGTCGACGCGGCCACCACGCCCAGCGGCGACACTCGCTCACCCGTGGCCGCGGCGAGACAGGCGGCGGCGGCAGTGGCCACAGCGGACGTGTCGCCGCCACAGTCGACGCCAGCCAAGGCGGGAGGTTGCTCAAGCCGCCGGGCGCGGTGGCTGCGCCGCCGTCGACGCCTGCCGGGAACGGCGGCAGAAACCTCAACGGCTCCGCGCACGTCTGCCGCTGGTACAACGCGGACCGCAATGGCAGCGACTGTGCGCCGGACCGGCCGGACCCACCGGCGGCGGCGGCGGCGGCGGCGGAGGCGGCGGCGGCGGCGGCGGCGGCAGCGGCGGCGTCGGCGGCGGCGGCGGCACCCGCCCCGCGGACCGCGTCGGCGCCCGGCTGGCCGGGTGGTGGCTTCCCTCCCGAGGGGAGGTGCCTTTCTCACCGGGCCCGGCAGGGGGGGCGGGTGGCCCGCCCGGCCCCACCCCGTCATCCTCTCCGCCGCGGTCCCCGCGGTTGGCGCCCCCCTCGCCAGGAGAGCAGGGGGTCGCGGCGGCGGGTGGCGGCGCGCCGCCGCCGCCGCCGCCGCCACGGCGGCGCTGGATGTCACGTGGACCACCCCCGCGGGTGCGGCCCCCCTCCCCCATCCCCCCGCGGCTGAGGCTGCTGGTGGTGCTCCGCCGCGCCAATGCGGTGGCGACGGCGTCGGCCATTGCCGCCGCCGCCGCCTCGACGGACGAGGATGAGACGTTGGACTCCCCCTGCTTCCCGCTCCCGCAGCCGCCGCCATCGGGCGGCGGCGGCGGTAGTGGCGGCGACGGCGGCCTGTGGGGTGGTAGGAGGGGGGCAAGTGGGACGGTGCAAGGCGCACGGCGGCGGCAGCGTCAGCAACCCACGAGGCTCCCCGGGGGGCGGTCCCACCCCGCCGCGCCCACCACCACCACCACCACCACCACCGCCGTCGCCGGTGGTGGGGGCCGCTGACCGGCTGCCCCCGCCGCCAGTGACGTCCGTGCGGCGGCGGCCGCGGTCGGTGCCGGCGGGGGCGGGGGCGGGGGTCGGGGCGGGGGCCGCCACCGCCCCGCGGTAAGCCCCGCTGCCTCCGTCGACCGAGGTGCTGGCGGCGGATGTGGCGGCACCGCCACCGCTTGCTGGCGTGGCACCGCCACCGCCGCCGCCGCCGCCGCCGCCGGGCACGCCCCCATCACGGCCACCGAGGCCACCGACCGACGCCAGCCGCCACCGCGCGACGCGGCGGGCGGGCAGAGCGGAGCGGCGTAGGCAAGCACCGGAGACGGCGGCGGGCGGCCACGCCTGTCGACGCCTTCACAGCTCGGGGCAGCGGCCGCTCAGCCCACTCCGACACAAACCAACACACACGCACACACAGCCGGGGTGCTCGGCCGCACTGGGAACGTGCGTGTCCTCTTCGACTGATACCAGGCGCGACCGCCCGCCAACGGATTGCGCGGGGGAGGCGGGTTGGGGGAAGGCTGGCACAGCCAGTGTGGCAAAAACCACATGCACATACGGCACCCAAGTTGGGGCGGTGTGCAAGGGCTGCCTCCCGTGTCGGGGGAACCGGAAGAAGTGCAAGTCGCACACACTCTGTCCCTGTTGTGGGGCAAACCCCCCACGGACAAACAAGAGGATGGTGTGTGGTCCAACAGTTTCTTGGTCGGTACGGGGACGCAGGGCCAAGCCCCGCTGTCCCTCCCCTTATCCCCCCAGGGTCCACTCAGAATCTCGCCACTCAGAATCTCCCACCCCAGCACCTGCCCACCGGGCCACACGAAAATTCAAGACGATAAATGCAGAAAACCCTCAAATCCAAGTTGGATTTACTACTAAGCTAACTATCCCAAACTTAGGGAATATGGCCCCAAATGCAGGGGGAGGAACGGATCAGGCTAGTGGCCTGCCGCCCCTTGCATGGCACGTGTTGCCCCCCTACCTGGGGGTCAATACTGCCACACTCTCCTCTCCTCAGTTCCGACCGACCCGGTCGGCCCTGTGAGGGGGTGCGTAAACGCACGTCTCGGCGTTGGGGGCGCGACTTGCTGTCCCCCATCGAGTACGTAACACGGATGTGGAGGCGGTCACGTTGACCGCCCCTCTCCTCAAGCTTGCCCACTCGGCAGCTTGCTCTCCTCAGTTCACACTTGACCATCACCACCACCTCCCCTTCACCTTCCACTGGGCCGCCCCACGCTGGGGAGGCCACCCGTATACCCACGATCCGAGTCCCCCTCAACTCGAGGCGGGTCTCGTGCCGCGATAGCCAGAGCGTCTCTTCCCAACTTGGAGAGAGCCATGGCGACCCCGGGAGTGGAGACGGACTCTCTAGATGAGCGTATGGAAGACACCACCTACGGTGCAGCACCCGCCGGGACTTCCGGCGGGGGCTCCGCGATCGCTCCGGGGGATGGGACTCCCGCGTCACCCAGCTTTGGGTTGATGGCGGGGTCTCCCCCGGAGGCGGGACGAGTTGTCCCGCGCGAGGCCTTGGGGCGGTGGTTTTACCCCGCTTGGCCTCTCTATGAGGAGGGGTTGACTGTTCTTCGCTGTGGCCGACTTGGCGCAGCGATGGGTCGGGTATGGGACCGCCTACGGGAGAAGTATCCCCGTAGGGTCGGGTTCCCTGCCGGCTTCAGGACGGACCCGTTTGCCTTCCTGGACGATGAGGAGGTTGAGGACGTTCAGCGTGCCAAGGCCATGGTGGACCGCGGGGGAACTATCCCGGGTCCCGGCGACTTGCCGACCTTTACTTGGGACGCGGTAGCAACTCGCCCCCCGTACCTCCACGAGGCCGATCCGCACACTCATCACTTTGATGTGCGGATGGAGAAAGACTTCCGGCGAGGTCCTTACTTGGTGACCTCGGCTCAACTTGAGTTTCCTCAACAGTCTGCTGCCAGTAAGGAGCAGTACTATCCGAAGTAGCCCGAGTGGTGGCCTCAAGTTGAGGTCCCCTACGGGTTCCCGGCGTTGCTGCCACGGTTGCTTGACCACTTCGGCTCCGTCATGTTGACGGCTGCCCCTCATCACCTGGTGTGGGCCATGTTGGCCACCCAGTGGCTCCTCGAGGTCATGTCGACCTGGGTGTCCTGTGTTCAGCGGCGGGGGATCCTCTGGCATCTCCCCCTCCGGCTCATCCAAGGTTTGGAACAGCTCACCCCTCAGCTAGTTGCTGAGGGGTGCTCATCAGGACAACTCACTCTACTTGAGGAGATGCTCGGCCTCCACAAGTTTATCGAGTGGGAGAGCATTGAGCACAAGCTGCGCCGCCCCACTCGTGGGCCCAAGGACGATGGCGCACTTCGCCAGTTCGTGTGGGTCGCTCGTGAACTTCACGACGGCCGTGTGGTCCTACGAGAGGGGTTGGGCATCGGAGACTACCCGTATGCCACGGGAGTGGATCGCCACACTGCGCCACCCCCGGACAAGCCCATAGTTATGGCCATGCCGTCCTATGATGACCATATGACTCAACCCACTGCGGGGGCCCCAAGTCGGGGTCGCAGTTACACCCGGGTCCCGCCACCTCGGCGGGCTTCTCCGCTTCCTCCTGTTCCTTTCCAACCTTACGGGAACATCCCGATCAGCGTGGCCGTGGAGTCATCCACCCCGGTGTCCCCCAACTTGGGGGCCACCCTCCAGACGGTATACCCCAAGTTGGTGTTACCGCCCACGCCTCTAACCTCAGAGATGATGATCACCACGTTGGTGCGCACCATTTCCTGGTTGGCCGCGTCGACCGCAACCCTCCAGAGTTCCGAGAGTCCTCAACTTGAGGAGCGCGTTCGTACTGCAGTGGCGACCGCGAGTTGCGAGTCGGTGGCGGAGTCTATGACAGCCGAGTTGGCTCGCATTGGGGCTATTATGCCCCAGCCAGCCCCACTTGGGCGTGGCAAACGTCGCGCGAGCCGGGCATACTCGCCTCCTCGCCGTCGTCGCCGACACTCGCGGCGCTCTCCCCCCGTGTCGGAAGACGAGTTGTCTTACCCCGTCTCGGAGTCCTCTACCCTGTCGGAGACGGAGTCTGTCCAGCGTCTGCGTCGCAAACTTGCGCGCAAGACCAGGCAGAAGAGTAGCCACGGTCGGCGCCACTTGCGCGACCGTGAAGGGCGCGACGGTTCCGACTTGGAGCCGCCGCCCCTTTCAACGAGTGGAGACCGTTATCGGCGTGGGTCTCGCCGCTCGCCTCCACGTGAGGGCGAGGGCCGTGGAGTGGGAGAGTCTAGCATGCGTGCCTAGTTGGCAGCTGCCTTTGTTGTGAGAGTGTGAGGGTTAGGGCTGTAGTTAAAAGCCACTCTGCGCACCACTTCGACTTGAAGCACTCTCTTGGCACTGTTGCTCGGCCTTCCCTCACGTTGAGGGAAAGCTGTTTGGGTCTATCTCATTCCGGGCACAGTACGCCCGGACCTTCTCGGCGGGGAGGTCCTCCACATACTCCCACGTATCATCCTTGGCTTTGTAGCCAAACCAACGCACCCTCAACATGAGGCGGTCAGTGTCTTCATCCCACCCGTGGTCGATGAACTTATCGAACACGTACTCCTGCGGGCCCTGTTTGGCCGCAGGCAGTGAGGGGAGGCGCCACGCTTCCAAAGCACGTGCCCAAGCTGGGTCGCCTGCAGGCGGTGGTGCAACTTTGACCACGTCCTGTCCGTTCACTGTGCGGACCCCATCGTCACTTTCGATGGTGAAGCGCCGCCCATCAGTACGAAGGACCTCGTACGGTCCCTTCGTCTGGAATACCAGCTTACCCCCAGTTGGGGTGTGCGAGTGTACCAGCACCCAGTCACCCTGCTCGGGGACATGCTTAGCATTGCGCACCTTTTTGTCAAAGGTACGCTTGTAGCGCTTTTGTGCTTTGTTCATCTCAGCCCTGACTTTAGGGATGAGGTGCTCCAGCCTAGCAGCGAACTCCGCCTTACTCTCAGTAGGAGTAGGCGTACTGCCACTACCCTCCCCAGTTGAGAGCGACCGCCGCACGGCAATAGACCGCACACGACGGGGGGTCACAAAAGCGAGGGGTACTTCCCCTGTAGATGAGTGAACCTGCGAATTGTAGGCTGTAGTGAGGATAGAAATGTATTGGTCCCACGTCTCCACGTGCTCACTCACATAGTGGCGCAGCTGCCTAACAATAGTTTTGTTGAAGCGCTCCACCTGCCCATTAGTTTGTGGGTGGTAGGGGGTGGCATAGTTTGCCTTAACCCCCAACATATCCAGCACTCCCTGAAACAGTACAGACGCAAATTGCGGTCCATTGTCCGATAGTGTACTATCTGGGATGCCATACGCGGCAACCCAGTGGTCTAGGAAGGCTGACACGACCGACATGGCCGTGATCTCTGCCAGTGGGATCGCTCGCGTAAGTTTCGTGAAGCGGTCACAGATGACCAGGAGGTACTGGTTGCCCTCCTCGGTCACTGGCAGTGGCCCGAGGATGTCCATCGCCAACGCGGCGAAGGGCTCCTTGGCCGGGAACAACAGCATAGCCGTACTAGGCCGCCGTTCCATCAGACGGTTCTGTGCATAACTTGTGCAGGCAGCCACCCAACTGTAGATGTCCACCACCATGGACGGCCAGTAGGATCTGGTCCTCAGGGTCTGGTACAGTTTACTAGACCCCAGGTGTCCACCCGTGGGAGCGTTGTGCTCCCTCTCAAGGATACTGTCCTTGAGGGATGCGGGGACGACAAGTTGTTCGGTCCCCTGGAATACCCCCCTCCTCATGAGGAGGCCATCGTCTCCCAGCAGGAAACGCGTCTCCGCCACTGTATCCAGTGTATCCCTCTGCGACTTGCAGAAGGGATCCTCGGCCTGGGCCTTCACCACCTCGTCCAGGGACAGGGGCAAGTACTTCTTGTTCCCTGGCGCCTCGGGGTTCAACGCCTGACCCGAGCGCGTGACTACCCCCACGATGGGGATGTCCTCATCGACTGGGTTAGTGTCCAGCCCCTCGGTAGGTACCCGAGAGAGGCCGTCGGCAAGGGCATGTTGCCTGCCAGGTCGGTACTCAATGTCAAAGTTGAAGGGTGCCAGTCGCACCCTCCACCGATTGAGACGAGTGTTCGTACAGTCCGTCTTAAAGATGAACTGCAACGTGCGGTGGTCACAGCGGATGAGGAACTTCTCACCCTCTAGGTAGTGACGAGGTGACGTCACCGCCCACACCACTGCGAGTCCTTCCAACTCGGTGACTCCGTAGTTCTTCTCGGCCGAGTTCAGCCCCTTACTGAAGTATCCCACCGGCAAGTACTCCTTGTCCGGCTACTGCTGAAGCAACAAACAACCAAGTTGGTCGTAGCTAGCGTCCACATCCAGGATGTAGTGGCCTCCCAACCTGGGAATAGCCAAGATGGGGGGCTTCAGCAGAAGGTCCCGAAGAGTCTCAAAGGATTCCTGCTCCACCCGACTTGGGTGAGGCAGGTTCTTCGGTAGCGTTGAGCTAACTAGCTCATTCAACGGCTTCGCCACCTTGGCGAAGCCCTTGGTGAAACGTCGGTACACGTTACACATCCCGAGGAAGCTCCTCATCTGGGTCTGGGTCCGGGGGTACTGAGCCTTACGAATGGCCCTCAAGTTCTTCTCGTTAACACTGAGGCGCCCCGGACGGACAACATGTCCCAAGTACTCCACCTCTTGAGTGAAGAGGTGGCACTTACTCGCCTTCAGTGACACACCGGCGTCAGCAAGTAGCTTGAACACCTGGCCAAGATGGCCAATGTGATCCTCCGGACTTCGGGAGAACACAATGATATCGTCTAGGTACCCGAGACAGATCTGCCACCGTACTCCGGCCAGAATCATGTCCATAGCGCGCTGGAAAGTTGCCGGCGCGTTACACAGACCAAACGGTAGGCGCTTGCACTGGTAGGTACCACAGTGACAGGTAAAGGTAGTTTTATGCCTGTCCTCCGGGGCAATGGGAATTTGCCAGTACCCCGCGCTACAGTCCAGGGTGGAGAACACGTTTGCCTCCCCCAGAGAGTCCAGACAGTCATCCATCCTAGGTAGAGGATAACTGTCCTTCACCGTGCTCTCGTTGAGCTTACGGTAGTCGATACAAAACCGGGGGGTCCCATCAACTTTGGGGACGATAACCACCGGACTCGCCCACTCGGCGTTGCTGGCCTCAATCTCATCGAGGGCCTCCATGCGAGCAACTTGCTCCTTAACGAGGGCCCTTGAACGGGGCCCTCCCCTATACGGTTGTTGGCGTATAGGGGGTGCACCGGGCTTCAACTCGATCCGGTGTTGGGTGGCTCTCATGAGTCCCAATTGACCATCCCACAACTTGTGATATTGGTCCAAGAGGCGTTCACCTTGAACCCTCAACCTGGGGGGGACACCCTCCATGTTCACATGGGGCCGAGGAGAGGCGGCCGACTTGGCTTGATGCTTCTCCTTCCCGAACTTCGGGTCGCTACTAGCGCCCGCGTTGAGGGTGACCGCTACTACCGGTCCCTCATGTTGGTCGATATAGCCGAACTTGGCTCCCGACTTGAAGTACTTGGGCGAAGAGCTCAGGCTCATAACCTGGATCCTCCACGGGACTCCAGCTTTGGAGTCCATCGTGCCAAGGGCAACATGCACTTGGTGCTTGCGAGCAAGACGGGGGTAAGGGTGCACCAACCCGTTCCCCGAAAAATCAGTTACAACGTCAACGTGCGCCACCGAGTTGGGGGGCAACGTGACTTTACGGGCTAGACGCAGGGTAGCAGTAAACCCTTCCCTCACAGAGCAAACAGGCTTCGACTGTGAGACGGTCACAGGAGCCACAGACGTTCCCTTACCAAGGATGGGGATAGTCTCCCCATTCATCAACTTGACCCAATACTCAAGGCCACAAATCAAAGGCACTGGTGTAACAACATAAGGGGTACCCAGAAGCAGGTGTACCGATATATTCTCAACTACACCATAGGTCACGTCGACCTCATGGGTCCCCAACCTAGTTGGTAGGGTCACGGCACCAACGATGGGAAGTACCCCACCATTGATGTCAATCATATGGTCAGCTTTGGACCTCCAGCGTTGGAGCTTCACCTCCTTTGGTAATAGCGACTTGCGTATCAAGGAGGCTCCTGACCCGGTATCAAGTACGATACGGGCACAGCAGGCGCGGCCGGGGGCAAGTTGCACCCGTCCAGCCACCTGGAAGTTCTCACCCGTCACCACCGCGAGGACCCGACGTGGGTTTACGTTCTTGGGGAGTCCTACCCGAGGTGGGCGGACTCCCTTAGGTCGCCGCAGTATCCGGCACGGTTGGTTCGTCCTCCTGGCCCACTTGGCCGAGGCTGCCGTTGTGAGCTTCGGACGACCAGCCCCAACGGTCATTCGTTTCCCGCCGACTTGGCGTCCGAATCTGAGGGCGGGGAGGAAGACGACGAGTCCGAGGACGACGTGTCCGCCTCCTCCGCCGAGGGTGTGGCGACCGCGACGACCGGTCGAGACCCACCCTCGCGGCGTGGACGTACTTCGTTCGTAGCCGACTTCTTACTCGCATTCCTAACAAGTTGTTGGATGCGTTTACTCAACATGGGGCAATCATATGCCCAGTGTCCATCGGAGTTGCAGTTCCAACACCGATTGTCAGTTCCCGGAGGGGTCTCCCCGACTTGGGAAGCCGAAGAGGTACCCTGGGAAGTTCCCACGGCAGCTACTACCCTCTCCTTGCGAATTCGGCGTGCCTCTCTCAACTCTCTGGCCTGGCGCGCCTCCTCCCGTTCCTTGGCCAACTCGGCCTGACGCTCCTGGCGTTGTTCCTCCCGCAACTTGCGGTAGGCCTCACCTCTGCGATAGGCGAACCTGGCCAACTCGGCCAGGGTCGCCCGGGCAGTGTTATGCTCCCGGGTCTCCATCCGGACTGACCAATGGAGTCCCTCCACAAACCGACTCTTCACCACAGCTTGTGGATGAAGAAACCCACAAAGATTGTTGAGCTTGCGAACTCGCTCCGCAAAGGACAACTCGTCCTCCGCCTCTTCCTGGTGGGCTTGCGTAAATTCCTCGACTTGAGAAGCCAACGCTGCCTCATCAACCATGGCTCTCAACAACCAGTTGACGAGCTCCAAATAGGACGTCACCTCCCCAGCGCCTCCACTTGAGGAGCTGGGCATGAAGGACATAAGTTCTGTCCGTAGGTCGCCCTTCGTAAACTCCTGTAGCATGTAAAAAGCCATGCCTTCACTTATGGCATTGTCGTCACAGGCTTTTGTGAAACGACGTAGGAACTCAAAGACACGGAGGGGGGGGATTCCGTCCCACTCCGCTTTGTGCCCAAAAGAATGTAGTGCATTCTTCTTGGCACGGCCCATGGCTCGGGCCTGGTCAGGACCATACGCCACCGACTTATTGTAGAGGGCGTAGGTCTCACAGTCAAAGATCCGCTGGTAGACCGGGTTGGCTACCTGGATCTTGGGCGGCACCTCACGTTGAGGGAACAGCCGCTGTGGCACTGGGGTAAGTTCACCCTCAGTGCCTGTAGTCCGGCGCGGCGTGCTTGGTGTAGCCGCCGGCGTTTCCGGGGGGAACTCCCCCATGAAGGGCGTACGCCCCACCGAGTATGGTGTGGCTCCCTCGTTGGGAGTCACAGGTGTCGCCCCCAGTTCTGGGCGACCCGAGATTGGCGTGAGGAGGGATTCCCCCTGTACCTGCGGACTCGAAAGCCCCAATCCGGTCTGAACATTAAGGCCATCTGGCAAACTCGCCACAATCTGATTCCGAATAGTATTCGTCATCGTGACCACCAGGTCCGGCAAAGTCTGCCGCAACACATTGGTTGCCTCCCGACGGACAGTTTCCGCGAGGAGTGGATTGACGACTTCAGTTGAGTCTCGGTCCGCCTCCGGGAGTCCACCTGAGGGGTAACCACGATCCTCAGGGGCCTCAACCGGGGGCATGGGCGCGAGCCCATCGCCGACCAACGGAGGTCCACCGTCCTCCGAAAGCCTAGTTGGCGACGGCTCCAAGCCAAAGTTGGCTCCAACCCGAGTGGAACCCGCGGGGACAGTCCTCACCCCTTGGGACGTTCCCGTTGAGTATACCACACGGTGGCCAGACTTCGGCCCACCCACATCAGAAGTGTCACCCGAGTGAACTCCCGACTGAGTCGGGGTGGCCTGTTGCCCGCCCGCACTTCCAGTCCTGCTGGCTTGAGGGACCTCTAGTCCCTCTGCGACCCCAGGTAAACCCACCTGTGTCTCACCAGTATTCAAAGGCACTGAAGTACGTGCGTCACCCGTGTACTCCCCGGACGACGGGGGGTCCGAGCTATCCATGTCGGCTAACGATCCGTATGACACGGTCCAAGTCCACTGCTCCTCTGAGACAGAGGGCCCCCTACACCCGGGTGCACCCGGAGGTAAAGTTTACCTCTGTCCCCTGCTGCTCCACCAAATGTGGCAAGAACCACATGCACACACGGCACCCAAGTTGGGGCGGTGTGCAAGGGCTGCCTCCCGTGTCGGGGGAACCGGAAGAAGTGCAAGTCGCACACACTCTGTCCCTGTTGTGGGGCAAACCCCCCACGGACAAACAAGAGGATGGTGTGTGGTCCAACAGTTTCTTGGTCGGGACGGGGACGCAGGGCCAAGCCCCGCTGTCCCTCCCCTTATCCCCCCAGGGTCCACTCAGAATCTCGCCACTCAGAATCTCCCACCCCAGCACCTGCCCACCGGGCCACACGAAAATTCAAGACGATAAATGCAGAAAACCCTCAAATCCAAGTTGGATTTACTACTAAGCTAACTATCCCAAACTTAGGGAATATGGACCAAAATGCAGGGGGAGGAACGGATCAAGCTAGTGGCCTGCCGCCCCTTGCATGGCACGTGTTGCCCCCCTACCTGGGGGTCAATACTGCCACAGCCAGGGCACCCCTAGTTCGCTGGTTCCCTTCTATACGGAAACAACATTATTTCTGGTGCTGTTATTCCAAGTTCTGCAGCTATCGGTATTCACTTCTACCCAATCTGGGAAGCTGCAGGGGGTGGCTGGAATCATGGTGAAGTGGAAATGCTAATTTCGTTTTCTTCTTGCATTCCGAGCACTGCACCTGTGTTGCGGCACACGAGAAGAAAGCCTGCAACCTTCTTGTTTTTCTGAGACAGAGAATACACAGCAGGCATGCAAAGTGTGCACGTACTTAGCTGTGATCTGCTTTCTACTCAAGAAGTGTCCACTTCCGGCCTCTGATTTGATGGTAATCATGGTGACTGTAAGAACACAAGAGCGCGGCTCTCATGCGCTCTGACGGAGGGTTCAGACGGCGCCCAGGTTGTGCACGAGCGTCACCGCATCTATTTTAGACGGACACCGCGCCTCAGCGTAGCCCTGCTTATTCCCTGTCAAGATACAAGCCCGACTTTGGCCAGATTTCTTGCTTCGTTGTGCAAATTCTTGCTCTGCTCGAGCACGAAAATGAACGGCTCGAGCAGAATTTGGTTTTTCTGATCGAGGGGATGGGCTGAGGCCAAAGAATCTCCCCCAGGATGACCGACACGACGGCCGCTGTCGGTGTTCTGTCAACCAATGACAACAGCGGTGGCGCTGCTTTTTGCCGGACGGAGCGTTCCATTGGTCAGAATTCACGTTGTAGATGTCGAGCAAGGCGGAGAGATATTTCCGTGCAGACCCTCGAAAGCTGTCGTCGCGCAGGTTTTTGCTTAACCAGTGCGAGAGATTGCGCGATGTTTAAACGCGTTTGTTTAAACATTGCTCCCAAGCGTAGCAATGGTCGGTCGCTTCTTTGCGCTTCATGAGAGTGCTCTCCTGCCCCGAGCGCTTCCAGTCAAACCAAGGGAGGTGGCGACCACCAATCGCCCGAGCTATTGTAGGCTGAAAGCAAGAAACGGGGGTAAAAGCGGTGTCCATGATGCCTTGAGGGGGCGTCGATGCAGGTTTTATGCAGGTTTTTGCTCGAGAATTTCCGAAAAAAGCAAGAAATTTTTGACAGGCGATAAGCAGTGCTGCGCAGCCCCCCCACACACACATCATGGGACTGAGCTCACGCTCCTTTCTCCAGCAGTGTTTTTATTTCTTTGAGGAGCCGTAGAGAACCACCTCGTCTGGTGAGGTGGTTAGTTATTGTACCACCATGGCCACGATGGCCCGCACACCCGACGGCGCCCCCAAGACGGCCAGGCCCACAAGGCCCACGTGACACAAAGGACCAAGGCGACCAAGCGTCCAAGGCCCAAAGGAGATACCGGGACACCAAGAGACGATGGACCATGGGCAGGGGCAAGACGGGCCAGTGCCAGGGCCGCTCAAGTGGGACGGGACCGCCGCAAGCACAAGCACGCCGGCCCCTCTTCCGCTGACCAAGGGTCGACTCCCTGCTCCCCATGTGATCCAAGATGGGCCCATCACGTCGCCCAGAGAGAGGGAGTGAGAGGCACAAAGAGGGGAGCGGGGAGCGCCAGGTGTTGGGGAGACCGAGGAGAGGGTAGGTAGCTGTAAGCACTTGATTTTGTGGGAGCGTTGCAAGACAAAATATTGATCCCAAGTCGTTGCAACGCCACGAATCCGGTCGAATCCTTGGGGAACAAGATGCATCCTTGCCGGTGTTGATGCCGGGGAACAAGATGGGCGTGACGACGGTGATGAAGCAAAAGTAGCTCCCGTAGGAAAAAAGCTCCGAAATACTAAAAGTCGCCGCCATCACTGCTGCTAGTTAGCGGACCTGCTGACACGTGTGGCCCGCCCAACACTGCACAGACCCATAGGATGAACACCAGCTTAATCAGGCATGGGACCCATAGGCAGTAGCAGTGTGCGCCCATACTCTCCACCATTGTCTCACGGACCATGGGCCTAGTGAAGGCCAGAAGATGGGTCACGAGGGACAGGACCAGAGAGTCGAGGGTCAGGGTACTCCAGCGGTCCACCACGAGGGCACATGTCCGCCCCTGGCTCCAGACACCAGGGCCAAACAGAGTAGATGGCCTTCAATGGTTCCAGTACAGCTAGGGCCCGTTCCTCCAACATGGGGGGGGCGGTCCCAACTCGGACAGAATACTGGGTCACCTTGCGGCGGTCGAACTTGTGCCAGGGTTCCCAAGTGTCCTCGCTGGGGGCGTACCACCACCAACGTACTTTGAGCCAGAGGTCCCCATCAGTATGACGGTCCCAAGCGACAAAGCGTTCCCAAACAAAATTCTTCCCAGTGTCCTCATGGTCCAGTGGCACAACGGGTTCCTGCGGGCCATGAAGCATCGTTGAGGAGTCCATCTCTCCCGCTGGGGTCGGGGCTCGGGCCACATGGTCACTGCTGACTCTGTCAGGGAACCCCTTGGCCATCACCGTGAAGGTGTGGCCATCGCGTCTTAGGATCCGGTAGGGCCCTTCAACAATCTGGTCCAACTTCTTGCGCTCCTTGTCGTGAGTGTCCACATAGACCCAATCGCCGGCCTTGAGGGTCTCGTTAACCGTATTGACCTGACGATCATGAATCTTCTTGTATCTTTTCTGGGCCAGCTCGAGGTTGTTACGGACCTTAAAGGCCAGGTCACAAAGATGGGCCCGTCGGGCCTCACGCATCTGCTGAGCGGACCCGGTGAACTTCTTGGGATACGGAGAGCTCGGTAACTGGTTCAAAGCATATGACCGGACCCTCTCTGGGACCACGAACTCCAACGGGGCCACGCCTGTGCTCTGCTGAGGCCTCGAATTGTAGGCCACCGTCAACACGGATACAAGCTTGTCCCATCGGTCCTGGTGGTCCTCGATGTAGGTCCTCAACCGGGCCACGATGGTCCGGTTGTACCGCTCAACCTGGCCCTGGGTCTGTGGGTGGTATGTGGTCGATGTAAGATGCTTGATACCAATCATATCACACATGGCCCGGAAGTGAGTTGAGGTAAGCTGGGGCTCATTGTCGGTCAGAGAAGTGTCGGGGGGTCCATAGGAAGGTACTCAAGTGTCCAAAAAGGCCGAAGCTACGGTGTCAGCGTCTTCACGGTCCACAGGGACAACACAGGTCAGTTTTGTAACACGGTCCACCATGACCACCAGATACTTGTTGCCATTAATGGTCTCCTGTAAGGGGCCCAGCAGGTCAAGACACACATCGGTAAACGGTTCAGTGGCCGGGAAGAGCCGGAGTGGGTTGGTCCGTCGGCGCCCTTGGACCCTTCCTTTCGCACAGGCCGAACAACGGGACACAAAAGCGTACACGTCAGTGATCATAGAGTCCCAGTAAAAGGACCGCCGGAGCGATGTGTACATCTTATTGACTCCAGGGTGTCCCGCGTGGCCCGGCTCGTGTTCGAGCATAAGGATCTCCATCTGTAGGCTCTTCGGGACCAGTATCTGCACCGCACGGTCCAAGGGGGCCAGGCGAAAAAGCAGGCCGTCGGGCGTCTCCCCAAACCGAGAGTTGGCGTTCTGGTTCATGTGGTCCCTGATCTCCTTGCATCGGGGGTCCTTGGCTTGGGCCTCAAGAATCCTCTGGACCGTCATGGGCGGGTACCGCTTGTCGCTCTTGAAACTCGGTTGGACCCAGCCCCTTGCGAAGTTGGCTAGGGTCAGAAGGGCCGGGATCTCTTCCGGTATGGGACCGCGGTCCGCGCCCGACGTGGCCAGTTGCGACATAACGTCCGCGGCGTGGTGGTGTTGACCGGGCCTTGACTTTACCGTATAATTGAACTCAGCGAGCCTTTAGCGCCAGCAGGCCAGACGTCCATGGGCCCCATCCATATGTAGCATCCATTTGAGGGCCGTGTGGTCCGTGCGGACAATAAAGCGGGTCCCTTCAAGATAGGGCCTTAAAAAAAACAGGGCCCACACGACGGCTAGGCATTCCCGCTCCGTCGTGCTGTAGTTCCTCTCTGCCGCCGTCAGGACACGACTCCAGTATCCAACGGGCCGGTAGGACCCGTCCTCTTGCTCCTGCAGCAAGACGCACCCAATTTGGGCTGCGCTAGTATCGGTATCAACGATGTACTGGCCCGTTCATCTCGGTAGGGCCAGAATGGGTGTGTGGGTCAGGCGGTACTTGAGGTCCTCAAACGCGTCCATCTGTCCCGGGGAAAAAGGTGGCAAGGGGTCAGGGACCTTAGTACTCGTCAGGGCCAAGAGGGGACGAGCGACCTTGGCGTAGTCCCTTACGAACCGACGGTACACGTTGCACATACCAAGGAAACTTCGTAGGTCCCTCTTGGTCCTTGGGGCCTTGGCTTGACGGAGCCCGACCAGGTTCTTCTCATTGACCCGAAGCTGGCTCTTGCCAACGATGTGGCCCAAGTACTCAACTGCATCCTGGAACAAGTGACACTTCGTGGCCTTGAGGGACACACCAGCCTTAGATAGCAACCCAAAAACCTCTTCAAGGTGGGCCAGATGCTCCTCATGGGGCCTAGAGAAAACAATCACGTCATCCAAGTAAACCAAGCACGTCTTCCACTTGACTCCAGAAAGGATCATATCAATGGCCCATTGGAACGTAACGGGCGCGTTAGTGAGACCAAAGGGGAGCCGGACGTACTTGCACGTCCCTTCGTGACAGGTGAATGTCGTCTTGTCCTGGTCCTCAAGGGCCACAGGGATCTGCCAATAATCAGCATTGGCATCCAACATAGAGAAAACGGTCGCCTCCCCCAGGAAGTCAATACAATCGTCCATCTGGGGGAGGGGGTAAGTGTCCTTGACCGTGAGGTCGTCGAGCCGACGATAATCAACACAGAATCGGGGGGTCCCATCAGACTTCGGGACCAAAACGACCGGAAAGGATCATTCGGCTTGCGACGGCTCAATGAATGGGAGCTTCAGCTGCTTCTCGACTTCCTCCCTAATGAGGTCCCGATGGCGGAGCCCACTGCGATACGCTTGGGACCTTATGGGTCGTGCCCCCTCCTTCAGCGTGATGCGATAATGGGTGATGTCCAAACGGCCCAGCTGGCCCTCCCAGAGTCCCTTGTATCGGTCCAGCAGTTCTCGCACCGCGCCGTGTAGAACCAAAGGGATCAATTCATAGGCCACCCGCGGCATAGGCTCCGGACCAACGTTGTCCATCTTGGGCCTCTCAGTCGGGGGAGCAGAGTCACCGGTCTTGACTATCTTGGCCCGCGGTTCCCTCTGTTTCGCGACTTGCGACGTGGCTCCTTCAGCGGGCCACAACGTGGCCAACGGGTCGCCCCCCTCACAAGGCTCTGGCAACTCCTCGAACGGGATCTCTTGAACCGGACCATCCTATGGGACCGCGAGGCCCACTGCAAAGTTCTTGGGCAGGTTCACGGGTCTCTTGGACAGATTCGTCAGGTACAGTCGGAAATCCCTTCGAGTCTTACCACGGGCCAAAGCATTGTGGAGTCGTAGGCCCTTCTTCGCCATCTTGTGGGGCCGTTTGTACAGCAGGCATTGGCCCTCGGTCCCGCAGCGTACGTAGACGGCCTGGATGGACCTTGGGGCCAACGTTACGCCCTTTGACAGGCACAGGGCGCTCGGATCATATCGGACCGGGTTCCCCTTGAGGGACAAGGCCTTCTGCTTCTTGCCGTCCCATGCCCGCTTAGCATACGTAAGGATCCCACTGGACCAAAGTACCGACTCGGTCCCAGGGTAGATGGCCTTCACGTGCTCCTTCTGGAAGTCCGTCTCCAGGATCACAGGGACAGAAAGGGCCCTCACGACCACAAACTCAGACGGCATGGCCCTTCCTTCCACAATAACAGATAATTCAACGAGTCCACGGGCCTTCAACAACTGGCCCGAGGCATCACAAACATGGGTCTTCATGGGGGCCCGTGCTGCTTTGTCTCTCCAGCCCTCAGGAAGCATGTCCTCCCTTACTACACTGGGCCAGGCTCCAGTGTCCAGGACCGCCATCGTCGGTCTCGGGTCCTCAGTATCCAGCCGGACCAAAGCATCTGGAGCAAAGTTTCTCTTGCGTAAAACGAGCAGTGTCCCCTTGAACCCATAGGGCCGCTTCATCCCCGCCCGTCGTTGACGCCACGTCTTGGACCGACGAGTCAGGTGGGGTGAACACGATTTGGGTCCCTTAGAATCATTTGTAGACGCAGTAGGTACAGGTACAGTAGGGCCCCGAAAGATCCTCGAGAAGCCCAGCGCAGAAGCAGTCAGCTGCCGTGCGGACGGCCGCAGCGTCAGTCTTGTTGCGAACGCACCACTGTGCGAAGCCTCGCGTGTGTGTCCGCCGCACAAACATTTCTAGCATGGTCAGCTCGGGCTGTAGAGCTGTAGCCACCGCGCCCGACAGAGGGATCGCCTCGCTGACGCCGTCCGACACAATCTGGCGCAACGCCGCCGACGGAAGGTATCCCGTGATGGGGCTGGGCGCCGCATTCTCGTCGCACATGAATCTGGCCGCCGCAGTGACGTCCTCACTATCCTCCGTGTCCTCCCGCATCGGCTCAAACACCCACGCCCCTGCCGCCCCTGCCGCCGCTCCAACTTCCGCCGTGGCGGTCAAGGTCGATACAGTCGGCTCCTCCTCGTCGGAGGGTGCTACCAAGGTCTGTGCACCACAGCCGCGGCCGCCGGCAGCGCTTCCGCCGCCATGTGACTGCCCACCCGGCGCTGTCCTTGGCAGTCCAGTCCCCCCCGTCAGGGGGAGCCCTGTCCGTCTCGTGCACGGGCGACCAGCCGGCCCCATCCGTCATGGATTCGTCACCCCCCTCGGCCGACGCCAAGCCGCCGCCGCCGTCGCCGTCAGCCGCCGCCGCCGCCGCGGCTGCACAGTCGACGCCGTCTCCCCGCACCCAGCCGTCCCTGTCGGCGGCCGCCCAGCCATCCCCGGCGACCGACGCCCAGCCGCTGTCCCCGTCGGCCGACGCCCAGCCATCCCCGTCGTCGGCCAACGACGTCCAGTTGTCCCCGTCGGCCGACACCGCCGGACAACCCGGTCCGCCCGCCCCCGCCGCCGCGCCGTGGCCGGCCGCGGCCACCCGCCCGGCAGGTGGCGCCAGCCCCTCCGCGGCGGCGGGGACGCGCACAATGGCCTTTTCGGCGCCAGCGCCTCCGCCGGCGCCGCCGCCGGCGCCGCCGCTGCCGGCGCCGCTGCGGCGGCAGACGTGGCCGCCGCAGCGTCCTTGGCGGCGGCGGCAGCAGCGGCCTGCGGTAGGACCTGGGAGGGCAAGGCCCAGAGAGCTTTTCCTGTTAAGGGCAACCCTATCCGTCAAGATCTTTCGGCCCTGTACCTGTCCAAGGGCGTGACTTTGGCTCCCCGGTCCATACAAGCGGTTTATGTCAAGTGCGGTACCAATGGGAAGTGTTTATTGTACGAGAGGCCCCATAAGATGGCTAACAAGGGACTCCGTTTACACAACGCACTGGCTACGATACGGACCCGACGGGACTTTCGGATCCATGTTATGAACATCTCGGACCGGGCTGTCAACCTGCCCAAGAACTTTGCCGTTGGCGTGGCCATACCGTACGATGGTCCCGTGCTCGAGGTCCCTGCGGATTACTTGTCGGCCGCTAGTGAGGGGGCCGCACCACTTGTCACCCTGGGGCCAGAGCAAGGGAACCCGTTGAGCCAATCGTCGGCACCGGGGGACGTGACCCTTAAGGGACCCGCCGGAACCACGGTTCCTGAGCCGGACACGACGGACAAGAAGCCAGAAGGAACCCCGGTCCAGATGCCCAAGGTCGCGTATGAATTAATCCCGCCTGAGCTACACCAGGCTGTATGCGAACTTTTGGACCGTTACAAGGACATATGTGTAAGGATTTCCTTCCTAATCCCATGCCTAATACTTAAGGGATAATATC
Organism: Pyropia yezoensis; assembly: GCA_009829735.1. NCBI lineage: Eukaryota > Rhodophyta > Bangiophyceae > Bangiales > Bangiaceae > Pyropia > Pyropia yezoensis. Next base: position 7,229,294 of record CM020620.1, read on the forward strand.
TGGGACCTCTCCTTACAGATCCTGCCGAATCAACTCCTGGCAACATGGATCAACTCCTTGTATTGTGGGGCATGACGCGGTGTACCTTCCAGACGCAAGATGAGTCAGCCGCTGTCTCACGGTGTCTGCCGGCCGCACGACAGCAGCCATCGACAGCCCATCATGGCCTGTCGAAAGGCGCCACCGTCAGCACCCATGACGAGCCACATCTGCCACAGCTGGCGAGTCCGTTAAAATGTCCTCGCTGCAGCATTGCAGCGATGTGACCGGCTAGCCGGCTGGCCGATTCGGTCGACTCGATCGAATCGTGCTTACACGCCTCTCGGACCTTCGGGCCGACTGGCGTCTGGAGCCGGCTGGGGCGGCGCCCTAGGCGCCGCACGCCGGACCCCTTCGTTTGGGGCAAACTGGGGCTGCATTCCTTTAGTGCGCACGCCTGCCCATGCTTTGTTCTGAGAGCCATGTTTTGTTTTTGGGCCGTTTTGTGCCTACCGGTGGAGCGACGGGGAAACGCATGCTTTGGGGCACTTCGGGTGCCCCGACACGAGTATATAGTGCGTGGGTGTCGGCGCCTCCGGGGGAGACCGGAAGGGCAACCACAGACACAGACCAACGACGACCGTCACCCTTTGAACCCTCTCGATCACCACCGACGTCGCGCCGTCCTCTTCCCCAGACCCACCACCGCCACCACCTCGATCCTCTTCCCCGCACCCTGTCGCCCTATTGGCTGGCACGGGTCGCTGACACGATCACGAGTACGTTGAGGGCTGCCCAAGTGTGGGTGGTTCCTCACATGTGGTAGCTTCAGATAGTTTGGCTTTTCTACCTGGCGGTGACTTGCGATTCAGTTTTTGATTTGGCTCTCGCTGCGATTGTGCAGTCGTGTTGCCCCCTACGTTCGGCTTGCCACGAGCAATGTAATACGAGCGTAGCGGGTTCCACGAATCACACCGAACGAACAATCTCCTGACACAACCCTTGTGGTTTTTTCCACGGAATTTTTCTTTCGGTCAACCGATTGTTGAATCCCAGTGAGATCCACATCAGATTCGGAATACTCTTCCTCAGCACTGGCGGCCGGCCCGACATCCTCGGCGGCCTCGGCGCGCGATACCGGGTCCACGTCCCGTGGCACCCCCCCGGTGCGCACACCCTCGACGATCCGCGCACCCCCGACGGCCCGCGCACCCCCGATGGTCCGCGCACCCCCGACGACCCGTGGCGCCTTCACGGCCCACGGTCCGTCGGCACGCGGCCCCCCGTCGGCACGCGGCCCGCCGTCGGCACGCGGCTCCCCGCAGGCACACGCCCGCCCGAGGGCACATAACTCCCCGGCGGGCCCCCACTCGATTCCTACCCCGGCGGTCCCAGTCCGCCTCGCCTCGGCGGACCGGGCCGCACCCAAGCCCCCCCTCTCGGGCAAGGGCAAGGGCCCTGCCACCAAGGACACGGCAGCCCGCGTCAACCGTCGCCTGTTACTGCCCCCCCAAGAATCGGGGCGCCGTTACACCGCCCCGCCGCGACCCGTGATTGGTCACATCAAGCCAACCACTGCGCGCGCGGTTGAGCAGCGTGAGCAACGCCGAATTCCCAAGAGCCACCGTGGGGCGCAACGGAAATTCCTTTGCAATCCGTGCGGTGTGCGGTGCAGCAGCCTCACTGTGCTGCGTGATCACCGCGGATCCCGTCGCCACCGATACGTAATTAACCGCCCGGACACCCTTTCCCGTTGCGAACCCTGCGGTCGCGAATTTTAGTCGGTGGAACATTTCGAGCGGCACACACGTGGCAAGGATCATCACCGCACGCTGGCGCGCCGCACCGATTGACACTTGTTGACACGCCCCTGGATCTGGCCTAGGAGCCCGATTTTCCCCCATTGATCCCCCCGCTTGGAAATCCGACACGACCCGACTCGGGCCTGTGCACGGACGCTTCTGAATAATCCGTTTGTGTGATTTCAACCGAATTTCTTGTGCTTCTCGAAGTAGTGCTGTACATCATTTGGAACGTTGCAGCAACTAGCGCAGCACTTATCCAAATCGTGTACACCACTACTGCAGCAGACAAACTCCTATCCCACATCTCCGAGATCTTCTTTGGGGTCCTCCCCAAGCAAGTCTTGTGAAATCTGGGTTGTAAGTTTGTTTGCCTCGGACTTGAACCCAAGACACCATGGATGTGCCAATCCCAGGGGGTGTCAACCCGGCCAATCCGGGCTCGGGCTCGAACGCACCGACCATGGAAGCCTGGACCCAGCTTACAGCGTTTGTCGCGCAAATGAGCGAACAACTCGAGTCTCATAAGATGGAACTAGCCGACGCTAAGCAGCAACTGTCCGAAGCCAAGGCCAGGGCCACTACTAGTGGCATGAAATCCGCGAGGCCGAACAAACTCGTGGCTTTCTCCGGTAAACCTGGGACGGTTGAAGCGTGGTGCTCGCATATGGATTTCTATGTGCGACTGAGTGACCCCGACGATGCGTGCAGTATTGCTTGCACCTTCCTCGACGGCGAAGCGTTCGACTGCTGGAAGGTCTACAGTCAGACTACAGCTGTCCCGAACTGGGAATCCTTCCGTTCTGCTCTAATTCGCCGCTTCAGTCCACTGAACAAGACACAAGCGGCACGAGACAAGCTGCACTCGTGGCGCCAAATCAAAGACGTCGGAACGTTCAACAGGACGTTTCTGAGCGTCCTCTTGGACATCCCTGACATCACGGAAGCCCAGAAGATTGACCGCTACACCCGAGGCTTGAAGCGGGACATCTGGCAGGCTCTTTGTCTCAAGACCTACTCGGATCTTGAATCTGTCATGACTGACGCTCTGCGCGTGGAGGCTGCCAAGGCTGGTGCCTCGACGCCCCTCGGCGGCACATCTGCGAGGCCATCCACGACGGGTGTCATTCCCATGGATATCTCCAGCATCAAAGTCGAGAAACTCACGCCTGAAGAGCGTCAGCGCTGCATGCGTGAAGGCCTCTGCCTCCGCTGCCGTGAGAAAGGACATATGGGCAAGGACTGCCCAAAAGGCCAGCGGAACTGAAGCAGCAACCGTCATCAAAACCGGTGCCAGACGCTTCTTCGGTTCCTGAAAACATGTCGTCACCATTTGAAGGCCCGCGTCTCGGGCTTCTGCTTTCTACTGCCTCTGTCAATGGACATCTTGTTAAGGTGCTGTTTGACGACGGATCTCCCATTAACGTCGTATCAAGGCGCCTCGTGAATACCCTGAATGTGACCACGAAAGAAACGGACTTCGCGGCTAACATGCCCGATGGTCGCTCCCACGTCCTCGCAGAGACCATTGAACCCTTAGATATTCACATCGGCCCATACCAAGAACGTCTTCGGTTTGCTGTATGCGACCTAAGCGCGTACGACATCATCCTCGGAAAGAAATGGCGTGACGACAAGGACGCCAAAATCAACAACAAGAAGAACAAGATCTCCTTCAAGTTTAACCAAAAGAACATCTCCATCACAGCATCCCTCAAGAAACCCCATGGCCTGATTAGTAGACAACGCCTCGCCAAGGACCTTATTCAAAAAGTTCCTGTCTTCGCCATTTACCTCCAATCCGAAGATCCTTCCAGCACCTTTGACATCAATGCGATCAAAATGGAAGAAGCTGAAGACAAGATGTAGCACAATAAGAATCCGTCGCACGTCCACTCTCAGGGAACACTCACCAAGGGGGATCGGCACCAACGTCACCGGGAGGCCAAGGTTGCTGTCCTTGGAGCGCAAGCCACGGGACCAAGATGGGAGCCCAAATGGGAGGGGTTTGTTGTTCTACCTTGGCCGGCGGTGGATTCGCCACCGGCCCCCTCGTTATAAACCCTCGGAGACACTACTAACTACCCTCCACCCCAAGATGCAAGTCCCTCTGGTCATACGTAACTTATAGATACCGTGACCAGTACGGACTCTCAAATTGAAAGTTAAGGATTAGAAGTAGCCCCCCTAATACTAGGGTCACAATACGGACAACCATATTGCTACATATCCCCCCCTTAGATTCGGCCCGTCCTCGGGTCGAGTTGCATTCGGGTTACCGAATGTAAGTGGGTCGCGTGACTGCTTACCCGTCGGGTGGGGCTTTGCGCCCCGTCGCGACAGACACCCCTTTTCGAGGTTGTCCGAGGGGGGTGCCCCCCTTTGTGTGGTACACACACGATCCGTTTTCCGGACCGTTAATTTCCCGATGCGGGTTTTTGTTCACGACCCCCCTTTCCGAGGGGTGGTGCAAGCGGATCCGCCACCAGGTGCCTGGTGGTAGAGGGGCCCCTCTCGTGTGGACGATTGCGTGGGGGGCGGGGGCTGCCCGCGTTGCGTGGGGGCGGTTGGGGGTGACCCCCCTTTGCTTACCCCGTGTGTGGGGGTGGCCCCGTCCCGCCCAGGTGCCTGGGTGGAGCGCGGTCGTAGCCCCGTGGGGCGCGGGTCGACCCGCGTGCCTGCGGCGCTTCTCGTGGCCGTTTGTGGTCATAAGCGCGGGTGTCCGCGCTTCCCTGGCTCGTCCCGGTTATCCCACCGTACCGGGTTGTAGCCGTCGACGGCTTGTGGGCGCGGGGGACTCCGCACCCGTTATCATGTCCTATCCCCAGGTGCTTGAAGAGGAGGAAGACCTCCTGATCGGGGAGGAGATGGAGGACGACGCGCCTGTCGGTCCCGACGCCGCGCGTTACGGGGTGAGCTCGTCTGACGACGACGGGCCTGCGGTGTCCGTCCGTCTGTCGGCCGGAGGACTGTCGTCCGTGTGCAGCGGCACGACGGTGCCGTCGGCCGGAGGTCAACCCGGCGGTCAACCGCGCGTGGCGGCTTCTACCCCCTCTCTGCCGGCTGCCCGGATGGGGCCTGGTGCCGGTGCCGGCTCACCGCAGGTACCTCAAGATGGTCCGCCCTGCGGCGGAGGTCGCGACCCGCAGCCGACTCCGGCTGGTCAAGGTGGTCCGGGTGTCCGGGCGGTGACTCCTCGAGGCGGTCCCGACGTTGACGCGGGTGGTGGTGGCGGTGCGACACCCGGTGCGGCGGGTCAAGACGGTGCGGGTGTCCGCACGGCCGGGGCTCCGGCTCCGGAGGCTGTCCAAGTGCCTTCCCCTTCCGAGGCGGGGGCTACGCCGACGGGTGGTGCCGGCGCCGGTGCCGTACCTGCGGTGCCGCGGGCGTCGAGCGGTCAAGACGCTCCTTCTCCCATGGCGGTTGACACCGGGAGTTACTCCGGGCGGGCGCCCGCCCTTCTTCTTCCTCCTCGGCCTCGTCCATCTCCGACGTCGGCCCCTCTGCCGGTGGTGCGTCCCCCGGCGCCCCCGATTCTTCCTGGTCCTGCCCGGGTTGCCCCGTTGGGTGGCGGCGTCGCCGTGGCGGCGGGTCAGCCCGCCATGTCGGTGTCCGACTTGGTGGCTCGGGTTCGAGGCCTCACGGTGCAAGAGTCGATGGAGTCCGATGGGCGTATGCGGGTGGACTTCCACCTGGTGCATCCCCGTGGAGAATCCTCCCGGCGCGTCAAGGTGGACCCGTGCTGGGAGCGGGAGTTGGTGCGGCTGGTCAACCAGCCGAACGCGGTCCGGGTGGAACACCATTGGATCCTGAGTCAGCCGGACGACCGGCATGCGCAGCTCTGGCGCACCCGGGTGGGACGGGGTGAGGTCTACCTCGACCCCAACTTCGGGGTCTGCGACTTGATTGCCCCCGCGTTGCCGCGGGAGATTGACTACCCGGCTAGTGCTCGGGGGATTGCGGCGGCGGCGGAGCCGGTTGCGTTTGGGGAGACGGTGAGCCGTACCGGTCGGTATCCCGACTTTGACTACTACCCGGGGGTACCCCCGTATCTGTCGTTGACGGCTCCCTACCCGCCCATGGCGGGGTTGAAGTCGGCGTCGAGTTGGCGACGTAACCATGGTGTCATGGCGGATGCGTTCCGCACGGATATAACGTGTGCGTTGCAGACCGGCAACGGTCGTGCTCCGGTATACACTCCCGTGCGCCCGCCGCTATGGCAGGAGGGGTGGGAACCCGCCCCTGCTTTCCGGTTTGACACCGGCTCCTGTCTTCGCTACTTCGGGAGTGTGTTGGCCTCGCGACCGGTCCACCCGTTGCAGGGTACCTTCACCCTTGAGGTTACCCTCGGGCAGGCTTCATCCTTCTTGCTGTCCGTCCGCCGGCAGGGTCGTCTGTTTCATCTTCCGACGGGTGTCCGTCGGCACATCGCGCAGTTGGGCGTGGATCTGATAGCTGCCAAGACCGGGTTGGCCCGGGAGTTCGAAGCCCTGCTGGCTGTTCACGATGCCGTGAACTGGGCTGGGGTGTTGGCCCTTCCCCCGTACCGGGACCCGCAGGCTGGGGCTTCCCCCTTGCCTCGTCACTCGTTGCGTGTCCGGCGTACTCAGCCGGGTGAGCCTAGTTGCCATGGGTGGGCGTCCACCGAGGCCGTTCCTGACCTGGGTATTCCCATGGTTATCCATGACCCTCTTCAGGTCCTTGCTCCGTGGTTCTGTAACCCGATGCCGGCGGCGGTTGGCCGTCGTCCCCGAGAGTGGGGCTCTGTGGGTGGGGAGCGTGAGGTGTCCCGTCGTCGGGCGGAGTACCGCCGTGGTTACGGTGGAGCCCCTTCGGTAGGGTCCTACCGGGCCTCGTATCAGGTGCCACCGGCTCCGGTGGTAGCCGTGTCGGCTCCTGTGGCTCCTCTGGCTGCGCCAGTGTCACCTCCCGCCCCTGTCCTACATGACGGGGGTCCCCGTCTCTGGTATGAAGGCGTTGACGCCCTTGTTACCCGCGCAATGCGTAGGGGTCTCTCTGTTAGCTGGGGGGATATCCCCCCAGGTGCTGCGCTGGTTGGGTCAGCGCGTTGCTTTGGTGGCGTGCTGGACCGCCTCCAGAAAGCTCTGGAGGACGTGGAGGCTGGCCGCAGCACCCTCGTCCAGCTATGCACCGAGGTAACTCGGGTGGTCGACCGTCGTGACATTGCCGACCGGTGGAGCACGGAGGTATACGCGCTTACGCGTGAGTGGCCTCCCTCGGGCAGTGGGTCTACCCACTGAGGAGTGCTATTTGTTTGCGAGGGAGAGGGCCCCGGCAACCCTTATGGTAGCCGGGTAGTAGTGAGTATGAACTCATCCCCCGCTGGGGGCATTGCTTGCCTCTGTTTGCTGCCCTGGGGAGTACCCCTTCTGGCTCAGTGGTGCCTTGCCTCCCGCCCAACTTCTTCCGGTTGGTTCATGCTTGGGGAGGTTATCCTCCCTCACTTTGTGTCTTGGCTTGGGGAGGTCATCCTCCCGTGTAAGCTCCCTAGTTACTTCGATATTATCGGAGTTAGCCTTTACCTTTAAGTTAACTTATTAAGGTTCAGGTTTTTACTTAGTTACCTAAGCTTAGCTCTACTTAGTTACCTAAGCTTGGTTCGACTTAGAAACCTAAGTCTGATTTGACTTAGAAACCTAAGTCTGCCGTAACCATGTCACACCCTACTTAGTAGGTATAAGCCTCACCCCCCAACAGTCGAAGTCGGTGTCGGTTGGGTTGTTACAGTAGGCGTCGTCGCCTCATGTACGGCATGAGGAGTTGGCGGGGTATATTCGCCGCCTGTTCCCAGGTGGGTGAGTCGTATCCGACCTACATAACCTTGACGTACCAGGGTCCTGGTATGTCCGGGTCGGTGTGTCCGACCACGCTCTCTACTTGGTATGGAATCCCATCCGGTCCCACCGGGTCATCCGACCGGTGGGTTGTAAGAGCTTCATGTAGCAACCCAGCCGGTACCGGCTGAGGCTGTTCCGGCTTCGGAGCAGGTGTGACATCATTCATACTGATGCGTTGGATCTCCGTATCGGAGTGTAAGATAACAGAGTGGTCATCTCTGTGGAGGATCTGGTACGGTCCCTTGACCGGTTGCATAAGCTTGTTCCCTCGGAACTTCTGGTGTCTGATGTAGACCCAGTCACCTGTTACCAGGGTTGCGTTGCGCACCCGTAGTCGGGCGTCGAAGTTCTTCTTATACCGAAGTTGTGTTCTGTCCAGGGCACCCTTGAGCTTAGGAATCATCCACGATAGCTTGGCCAACCAAGCTAGGTGGATGCGTTCGGCGGGTCGGCCCTTCGGTGTATCATACCGAGTGCACCTGCCGGGTGGCAGCGTCAGGTTACCGACGCCTAGTGGCATGACCCACTCCAGCGGAGCAATGTTTGTGCTCCGATGTGGCCTGGCATTGTATGCCAGGGTGAGTACGGACAGAAGCCTGTCCCAAGTGTTCGTGTGCTCGGCCACGTAGCACTGTAGCATCTTTACGATGGTGCGGTTGAACCGCTCCACCTGCCCGTTGGACTGCGGGTGGTAGTCGGATGCCCGACGTGGTTCGATACCGAACATGCCCAGGACCTTAGTGCAGAATGCCGACGTAAGGTTTGCTCCGTTATCGGAGAGGAGTTGCTTCATGACTCCGTATGCACTGATCCAGTGGTCAACCACTGCGTTCATGATCGTGTATGCCGTATCATTCGGGATGGCTGCCGCTCTTGACAGCTTAGTGAAGCGGTCAGACATGACCAGGATGTACCTGTTCCCTTCTTCCGTTATCGGAAGTGGCCCGAGTATGTCGATAGCGACTTGCTCGTTGGGCCCATCAGGTGGGAATAGCTTCATGGCAGACGCCCGCCTATGTAGACTCATGCGGTTACGTGCACAGGGGTGGCATCCCCGTACGTGGTCGACCACGTCGACGGCCATTGCTGGCCAGTAGAAGAACCTTCGCATTGCTGCGAACATACGTGAACCCCCCGGGTGTCCGGCTGTAGGGTTCTCATGTTCTCGTTTCATGACGGCTTGCCGTAAGGACACGGGAACCACGACTTGATGTCGTCCATCGGCGGGTGCCCGCCGGTATATGAGTCCGTCTTCGTTCTCGGAGAAGATGCCGGCCGTACCGGCCAGGAGGTTAGCACGATGACGTCTACAGTCATCGTCGTTGGCCTGTGCCTCGCGGAAGTCCGCGAGGGTCAATGGGCACGCAAGGTGTGCCATGGTATGGTCAGCCATACCCTGGGTAGCATTACCCACCATGCACACCGGTACTACCGGGATGTCCTCGTCCACCGGGCGGGTATCCCCGCTCGGGGTGTCGAGTCGAGACAACGCGTCTCCGAGGTGGTGGGTTGACCCAGCCTTATACACCGTGCGGTAGTCGTGCTCGGCCATCTTCAGCCTCCATCGGGCTAGCCTCCCATGGCTATCGGAATCCTTGTCACCAAGGTTGAGGAGCCATCGTAGGGGTTCGTGGTCGGACCTCACGATGAACCTGGAGCCCTCCAGGTATGGACGGAGCAGTTGCACTGCCCATATAACTCCGAGGCATTCACGCTCGGTGGCACTATAGTTCCGCTCAGCCGGGTTGAGTGTCCGGCTGAAGTACCCTACCGGACGTAGGTCCGGGATAACGTTATCGGTACCGATCAACGTCTCTCCCTGTAACAGGGTGCATCCCACTTGTGTATCACACGCATCGACATCGATGACGAAGGTACCCCGTCTATGCGGTAACGCAAGGACGGGTGGGGCTAGTAGGGCTCGCTTCAGCGACTCGAATGCCTCCTCTTCGCTAGGCGAAGGGGGTTGGAGTACCTTGGGTAAGGTACTGCTCGTAAGAACCGTTAACGGTTTAGCTATCCGAGCGAAGTCCTTGACGAACCGTCGGTATACATTGCACATTCCCAGGAAGCTCTTGAGCTGCGTCTGGGTGTTAGGGAACCGGGCATCCCGGAGTGCCCGGGTATTGGCTTCGAGTACCCCTAGTTTACCAGGGGTTATCTGGTGGCCCAGATATTCGACCGTCTGTTGGAAGAAGGCGCACTTCTTCAGACGCAGGGTTACCCCGGCGTTCCTCAAGAGGGTGAGTACCTCGTCAACATGTTGTACATGGTCATCCATGTTACGCGAGAAGACGATGACGTCATCGAGGTACACTAGGCAGTTACGCCACTTCACCCCAGACAGTATGATGTCGATAGCCCGCTGGAATGTAGCGGGGGCGTTGGACAATCCGAAGGGCATCCTTAGGAACTCGTACACTCCACTGTGACAGACGAATGCCGTCTTGGGGATATCCTCGTCCGCCACCGGGATCTGCCAGTATCCGGCATTGCAGTCGATGGTGGTAAACACCGTAGCCTCCCCCAGGGAGTCGATGCATTCATCCATCCTTGGTAAAGGGTATGAGTCCTTCTTGGTAACCAAGTTGAGGCGTCGATAATCGATGCAAAACCGAGGGGTTTGATCCTTCTTCGGCACAATAACGACTGGGGCACCCCATTCCGACATCGAAGGTCGGATCACCTTAGCTTCACTCATCCTCTTCACTTCTCCATCAACGATCTCTCGTTGCATAGGTCCCGCTCGGTGCGGTTGTGAGCGGGCGGGTCGTGCGCCTGGTACCAGGTCTATACGATGTTGGGTTGCCCCAATGGTCCCCAAGGCCCCGCCTGTCCACATGACGTCATGCTTTCTTAGCATCCGTCGTACCCCTTCGGCTACCGAAGGGGGAAGGTGGTCGAGGTCAGCCTCGGCCAGTGCCTTCAAGGCCTCTTGGTCCTTTGGCGGCAGGTCCGCCGGAGCCGCCGATGGGTTAGGCTTCCCGTCATCGGGTTGCTGTCGCTCGGTGGTCTCGGCGACCGCCAGTACTTCAAGTGGTTCCACTTGACCTTCCTTATCAGGGGTAAGGATATCTCCTTCGTAGAGTTCGGCAATCCCGAGGATAGTTCCCTTCGGGAGGGTGACTGCCTTACGGCGGTAGTTCGCCATCACTAGGAGGGACGACCCTCCTGCTGGGAGGTCTATGAGACCGTTGGCCATGGTCAACCCATGGCGCTTGTACGTCCGTAGGTTGGACTGGACTCTGCAGATGCCTGCGAGGTCGCAGTTAACCGGGAGGACTGTCTCTGACAACGGCTCAAAGCGAGTTCGCTTGGCCAACCGAAGTGTCTTCGGCTCGACGCTTGCGTACACCTCAGCCACGTTAACGTGGCTTCCTTGTAGCGTCAGGTCCCTGACGATAGCCGTGTGTCCTCGCTTCGTCCCGTCGGCTTCTTGAAGCTCGACGGTCCTCCGGCCTGGCCGGATTGCATCAACGTGAACGTTGATGAAGGTGCACCCCAGTATGCAGGGCACCGATAGCGTTTCACATACCAGGAAGTCAACTTCCGTGGTGAGATCCCCCGATGGTAACCTGCAGCGACATCGCTGCGGTCGTACGAATGAGTCGACCATTCGCGTCCTTGATGGTGGGTCCCCGAGTCACTCTGACTCGTGGAAGCCACTTGTCCGGGAGGGTATCCTTCCGGATAAGGTTGGGTCCAGCCCCTGTGTCCAGTACAGGGTAGTACGATCGTGTCGACTGGGGGTCAACCCCCAGTGTGGCTGATACCTTGAAGTTCTCCAAGGTAAACAACACATGTCCTACACCGATATCCGGTGTAGCTCGGGCATCCTGAACAGGGCCCTTGTCTGGTTCAACGTGAAGGGGCTTCCCGTCCTCTCCTCCCAACCTCGGAGGTTGGTCATCAATCCCCTGACGCCGTGTCGTCGGGGCCGGAAGGTGTACCCGGGGGTTGATGCGGCGTCGGCTCAACCGCGCTCTCCGTGGGGCTTTCCCCGCGGTACTCCGGGGTGGTTTGCTTGGGTGACCCCAGCGCCCCCCGGTCATCCTTCCTCTTACTCGTTTCCCGCCCTTGGTAGGGTGCTGTCCGCCGGGACATCCGGCTGAGGAGGTGCCCCCTCGACGGCCCAGTACTCCCACCTGGAGCTGGCTGCCTACCCGGTGCGGGTCCGGGTGCTCGGGGGGATACCCCCCGGTGGATGCCTTGCGTTGCGCCGCTGCCCGCCGAGACTCCTCGGGGATGAGTGGGCAGGAAGACACCCCAGTGCTGGGGATCCCCACACAACATACACCCGGACGTGCCGGTCCCCCTTGAGTTCGCATCGGGTAGCCCCGTAG